>JAODLD010000051.1:11861059-11903291 GCA_026781065.1 Mormyrops boulengeri | reverse complement strand
GTGCAAGTGCATAGTGTCCTTTGTCTGTCAAAATGCAGCATGTTTCAATTTACAGTGCTCTAAATTTCATTAGGTTTCGACCTGAAAGTTAACTGTTTTGAACAGATTATCTAAACGTCTGCAAAATCGGCTGTAGTTGTACAAAGTTTTGCTGGTGGCGAACGCTGACTGAGAGAAGTATTCATGAAATTTGGGGGAAGTGGTGATTGAATGCATATTGTGTCAAAACAATGCAAATGTATACATAGTTTAGCTCACATGGTCCAATGGTATGGTGCAGGTGTTAAGTGTTGCGAAAAAGTGGAAATGGTATTGAGACACGCGTTAGAATGATTGGAAAAAACTGTAATCTAATCTTCTCAGTCCCCATGAAACCCCAAACCGTAGAAACCTGTTCTGTGATGTCACAGTCCCTCCCCATGGCACATGGTCCTGCTCGCCATCCCACCCTGAAGGAGGAGGCGTGATCCAGACACCAAGTGGCTTGGATATACACCCTCTGATCGTCCATATCCACTTCTCCAGTAGAGGGCGGCATTGGGGCCTGCAGCCCCTCCCAGGAAGCAGGCACGAGGCAGGGGGACACCCTGGATGGGAAGTGGCGGATTTTATTTCACAAACAGAAAGTTGTAAAGTTTTTTTGTTTTGTTTTTTTCTGTTTGGATTTCTTACATTCTGCGAAGGTCTTACAAAATGACTTTCTACTGTACTCTGAGAAATAAATAATGAAGAAATGCTGTTTCTGCTGCCGCTTCTTGGTGTTGCTCTCGCCGCTCCCTGCACGTTAGAGGAGATGCAGAAAGCCCAGAACAATCCGCCCCCAGCCCCCCTGTGATCTGTTTGCACGCTGATAAATATTTCAGTCATGATTTGCCGGGCTCTCTTTCGCAACATGAGGCTCCATCTGCTAACGCTAAACTTATTATCGCAGACACGTCCCGCCAAGGACAATGGAGACCTGAAAGGGGAAAAAAAAACCTATCGACGTGTCGCTAATTCTGATGCTCTATCCCGACTTTCAGCCTCTTCGACGCTGGACTGAGATAATGATTCCGCAGGACACGCTTCCCATGTCCAGAGGATGGTGTTTAACACTGCTACTGATTTGGCTTTTTTTGTAATGTCATTTTCCGATGTCATATAATTCGGCTGACCTTCATTCCTCTGATTACAAGACTCGCCACTGCCCCCTGTCCCATACGTGCCACGAATCCAGGCAATAGCTGCACCTACCCCTCGCTGTAGCTCCCTCCCCCGTTCCTGAGTGGGGGCTGCGGCTGCTTCTTCCCCCCTCCCCGATCCGCAGTCACGCCCCAGTACCACACCGATGCGGGAATCGGGTCGATTAGAACCAAAGCAGAGCAAGCCATATCTAAAGTCACGACAGTGGATATGAATTTTAAACCACAAAAGCTCCTTTAAAGTGGAGTTTTTTGGGTTATGCATGCTGCAGCAGAAGCTCTAAGATCCTGCGGCAGAGAGGTACGATTGCAGCGGGGCTTGGAGTGTGACCCTTCCCAGTCCAAACTATTGCACTACCGGACCACCGATTCTACTGTTGCACCAGGCCGTGGTTAAACCTCACTGAGTCTTCTGACCCGCCAGGTCCTGCCCTCTCTGAAAATAAATTAAATTAACAAACAGGCTAGCTAATCATTCCTGTGCGCTTGGGTATCTAGAGGCAAACTCCAGGATGCCCCAATAGGTTAGTAATGAGTGTTTTAATGTTCAGAAAAATATTAATTCAGGACATAAAGATATTCCGTATCGTACCGCCCTCGGCGAGAGGTCATTTCTTGAAAAGCCTGGTTAGCTCTGCTCTGTGTTGCATCGTGTCACTGATTACATCTGAAAGGGGGTCTGAAATAATATCCCCTGATTCAGCTCACAAAATTACACTTTGCTCCCAAGATTCAGTTTTACAGGCCTGGTCTCCCTTTTAACAATATCACACAGTGGAGCATCTTGCAAGGGGAGCTGAATGTGATTTTCTTTTGCCTTTTTTATTAATAACCCTTTATTACATATATGCAAAATGTACCAATTTAGGACTAACCTAAACTGATCATTTACTGTCAAGTTCGAAAATCAATCACTAGGGAAAAAAATGAGCACTGGATTCTATGAGGCTCAATTGCCAATGAGACCAAACGGCATACCATCAAAGCTGCAGGAACCCAAATCAGGTTCGGTGCTCTGAGCTTCCCCGAATGCTGTGTGTGACTCTCTGTTTTAGCTTCTCCGGGATAACAGGGCGTCTGCTGACATCACTGATGTTGGCCAGAACACTCTATCGTCGATCTAACTGTGAGACCAGAAGCTGTATGACACAGGGCCCTGAACATGTGACCAATGCAACACTGAGTATTAGGTGATGGTGATGCACAAGGAAAAAGAGCTTGACACACATGCCGTCAAAGACCACATACATAGACCAAGCAGTCAAACACACACACACACACACACACATACACAGAGCCAACCCCAAATGCTCAGCCCCCGTATTACAGCAAAGGCGCCGGAGTTGTGGATTGGACAGAGAGATGGTGTTGAATAGGGACTAATTATGCATCATTAAGACAGGATGTCACAGGTGAGGGGGTTTGACAACTACAGAAAAGTAATCCAAACATCGTTATGATTCAGTGCATCATAAAGCTAGCTGGCTAGCCCTAATGCCCTTCACTAAGGGAAAAGCATGTTGTCTTCCAGTTTAAATATCAAGGCAGCCGCAACATAGGCAGTAACTTTTATTCATCTGTGTTCACTCACCAACAGCTGATCATGTTCCCGCAGATGGAAAAGGGCATCTTCAAAAACAGAAAGTTGCTGTTTGGTGTGAGAGAGGCATCTGCCAGGACATGTGCTGTGTTGTGTGACTAGGCGGGTCTAAAAAAATGTGACGCCGGGGAGACGGTAGAAACATAGGTGAAGAAAAACGGCATGTGTGACAGGCGGACGCAGGGTCGCGTAGAGCTGTAGTACCAAGAGGGTCCTTGGGGAGGAGCCCTCAAGCAAAGTCATCAAAATCACAGGTGGCGAGTGTTTAATCAGCAGCACCAGGATCCTGCAGCATCCAGACTTTATGATTTTGAACAGGGGGAAAAAAAACTTGTGATGACCTAGGTCTGTATCTCAGGGGGCTTAGCACTGTGAGGTATTAATCTCCAAACGGGGAAGGTTGCGACACTTCACCCCTACTGGAATGAATCCCTTGTAAATCCCATTCTGCCTGGCCAAGGTTCCACCGCTGACCCCAGGAGAGGATACTGGACCATGTGTCTGCCAGGGGAGTGACCTGACCATGCAAGACATCCTGACTCTTGGTACATACAGCGGCCAGTTCCGCTGGTTCCTCCGGTTCCTCTGGATTGATGGACGAAGTCCTCTGAAGTGCATGTTTGTCCCCACAAACGTTTTTTTTTTCTTCAGGATTTCTTGGAGGGCTTGACAGATGATGTCTCTTCAAGTAAACGAAATGAATAAGTTACCATCTCCATTTCCTCATCCGTTTGCTCGTGATTGATTTTTCCTCTGAGGGATCGTGACAGACAGATGAAGTTACATCCCTTCCTCATCTTCTCTGTCATTGCCCTTCCACGATTCAACCACGCATTTTCTCAATTATTTATATCAAAGACCCTCAGCCTGTCTCCAAGTACATATATATATAAATTCTGAGACAAGGCAACCCGGGATCAAAGTAAATAGATATTTCATCTTCGATGGCAAATCCAGGAACATGAGTGACCATGGTGTTGATTAAATGAATTTCTCACCAAAGACCGCCTGCATCATGCTGAAACCCTAACAGATGACCCAGTATTTTACAGGTGAAGAGCCTTTGAGTTTCCAGCTGTCCCAAAATAACCATGGCAGCTGAGCACTTGGTCCCCATAACCATGATTTGAATATCTGCTTATATACCTGCTTTTCAGGATAGATTGATCGACTAATTTAGATTTAATTGACATTTACTGGGCAGTCTCATACTTCCAAGATATAATGGGTTCAATTCTCCAATGGACCTCTGTGTGCAAAGACTGTATGACCTTCTTTCTCCTGCAGTACAAAACTCTGAATTCCCAACAGTGTGTGAGTGTAGGAGTGACTTGTTCCCTATTTTTTGTCTCCGTCCCCCCAAAAATATTTTTTCTAAAACCATTTAGCGATTTGTCCCATATTTTTGTAAACATTTTGCAGTATCCCAGCTCAGCAAAGTTTGCCATGGAGACCTTCACCCCCGCTCGTCACATCTAATGGTGGGAGGGGGGCACATCCTGTATCTCTTGAAGAAACTGAGTTTAGAATTGCCCCAGCTATGACCCTGTGCTGAATATGTGACTATGAAGGGGGGAGGTGGATGCATGGTTCGATGATGGAATTTGAGTCACTGCAGAAGTGCAGGTTAATTGTCAAGAGAAAATAGATTCTTGATAATCTTGGCCTGTTTCTGAGGAGCCACTGAGGTCAGCTGATCTCGAGAGAATTCGCACTACATGTGACGAGGAGCGTATGGTGCCCCCCGCATTGATTAATGAGTCACCGACCTTCAATGACCCACTCCTATGGTGGCATCAAGGGGTTAGCAGCAGATCTGCAACCATTCTGTGGTGGGGTGTCACCCAGGGGCTCCACAGACCCCCTATGCACGTCACTGAGGCTGTTTGCGGCTCCTGTGACGCATGTCAGTGACCTTTGACCTCACAGCTGTGACGGCGGCCCAGCACTCTAACTCTGCAATGGGCGGCGGCTGCCAGGCCCACCGTCCACATCTGGCTTAAACTCTTACGTAAACACCAGGCATTTGAGCCCCACTGTCGAGCCAAGGGGCCTTTAACTGTCCAATAATCGATTTAAACGGTCCCTTTAAAAGTTGGAAGTTCCTTAGTTGCAGATATCGATTCACATAAGCCTTGGAGGAGAATAATTTTCACCCGGGACAGAGACTGTGGAATGGGGGGGTAGTGGGGACTGTGGAATGGGGGGGTAGTGGGGGAATGGGGTGATATGTGAGAGGGTGGAAAAAAACAGGAGGAGTGATGAGCCACGTCTGATTTAAAATATGTCGGACTTGCTCTTCAGCAGGGGACCAGTCCGGAGCTGCTCTGAGTACCAGGCGGGTTGGGGGTTGTGCAAAGTGGGCGATTTTTCAGAATCTAAGGAGTAGAGTCAGCAGTAACCATGATCATCTGCAGAAGGAATCGCTTATCCATGCAGCGTTTAGCGAGCATGTCCGACGCGTGCTTCCCGCCACTGTGCTGCCGCACGACTCCAAGCACTGCATTACCGCGGCAGGCCCTGCAGGCTCCCTGCCATGGTGGGCTATGGTGCGGTGATGCTGTGGGGTTTTTCAAACCACTTCCCAATTCTGCCATCAGCCTGGATGTAGATTCTAACAGGAACAGGGAAAGGTAACATAGTCTGGTGCGACTCACGTATATATCAGCACCCGAAACATATCATAAATGTGGCTGAACTATTCTGTGTGTCTGTGTGGGTGTGTGTTTGTGTTTGAGCGCATCTGTGTATGTCTGTATGCTTTGTTGATGAAAGTGTTCCATAAAACATTTGAAATAAAAACTGTTACAAATAAAATCATAATTATGAACTTGTATTGGATGAGCAGATATGGAGCTGGCTGGATGGATAGATGGATGGATGGACCATAGCGACTGGCGCTGTCCTGTTTATCTTTTGCAGATGGACATAGGGATCTGTGTCAGATGCTCAGATGTTATAAAACAGAGACGTTGGAAGCATTTAAACTGGCCTGAACTACTGTTGCCATTCTGTCATTTTTCCAGTGCCGCAGTTATTCCACACACTCCTGCCTTTGTTACCATGGTCACCATACCATAATGATGGCATTACGTGGGTTGTCATTTGGGACAGGAACAGCAATGGTTATTGGTGCAGTCTTAGCTTTCCCATTGTAAGAGGGGAAGCTGCCCATGGATAAAACTGTAGGTGGGGGTCTAATAAAAATCTAGAATTTTTCAAGATGGGGGTGTAATACTTCATGGTGGTGGCATAATTTATAGAGAAGGGCCCACCTTATCATTAACCAATCATATGATTTGAATCGGTGATTGACAGGGGAGTGGGCATTCCAGGGCCCAGTCAGCTTTCAGCTGGGGCCAGTATCCCTGTGGCCCCACCCCTGTATACACCCCTGTCTGTAAGAGTCGAAGAGTATTTTAGCCCCATAATTTGAACATACCTGCATATCCCTCCGGGGTAGGCTCCAGACCCCTCGTGACCCTGAATAGGATAAGCAGTTACAGAAAAAAGGATGGATGAATGGATGGATCGATGGATTTGAACATATTACAGAGATGGGATTGTGATGGACCATTCGTAAAAATAAAATGCAGACAGCTTTGTAAACCGTTAACACGGCAGAATCCATAAATATTAAGCTATTATGTTTCTTCACAGTGGACGAGATTTGAAAGAAAGAAAAAGAATGAGAGAAAAGGAGTGCACTTTAATTTTAATGCAAATGTAGGACTGATTAACAGCAGATGCGAGGGGACTAGGGGCTCAGAGACGGTCACGCACGATGGATGAATTCACCTCTTTGGAGTACTGAATCAGTGCAACCAGCCTGCACCCCCCTCAACGTTCCTCCCAGCCCTGAGGGGGGTGACTGATCTGCATTATGCAGTGCTGCTGTTTCAGTCCATTCCCAGCCTTTCCATCTGCAGCACATGCTGTATAATAACAGTATATATACAACGCATATATGTATAATTCAGACGTTTTAGATGGGGCTGTTAGTCTGGGCGTTCTGTATATATCCGCTTTTATGTACTGTACCTCCAAGAATTCCCTTTACACGTCTACAGTATTTACAGAGAAAATTAAACAGGTGGAGCAATGGTTGGCTAGTATGTTGCAGTGTATCTCCCTGTAGGGGGCACTGTGTAAGGGTGCAGTCATCCAAAATTCTGCAAGTGTGCCTCCCTGTAGGGGGCGCTGGTGTAGAACCTATACAAAGTCAACTCTACCGTGTACATTTAACATTTTGCGGGACCATGGATCAAAACCTGCGGCAGGAACGGAATTACTTTAGCTGTCAGGGGTGCAAAATGAAAAAAAAGGATTGAGCAGGAAAAAAGGGCTTTTGTTCTGAATTTGAGGGCAGAGTAAGTATCCCGGGTGCTGGTGTACCTGACGAGTGGGCTGGGTTATCACACGACAGCCAGGCGCAGTTCATTAAAGGAGAATAAAAGCATGTGATGGATATTGGCTGTGTCTCCAAGCTGTGACTGAGCCCCCCGTCTACATCAGCCAGGAGCAGCACCGGCAACGACAGCCGCAGTGACCCACATGTCGTACTTACATGACCTGTTCCCCCTGACAACCGCCATCCATGCCTAGGTGAGTAGCTGGATACGGGGTCCGCACTGCCGCCTTAGAAGGGCTGACAGGAAAATCCCTCTTCGTAAAAGACTGTAATTACAGACGGCTCCAGCCTCCGGGTCTGCTGGCTGGCCTGCCTATCCAGGACCTCGTCAGAATCCTGTTCCTATTCCATTAATTTTCCATACAATTTTCTCAGTGGCACTGCAGGTGAAGATACAGTGGCTCCCAACAAGTGTTTTGTGAACGTTTTTTGTTGGCACTTTGTTGACACCACAAGAAATCATAGAGAGTAGAGGCTAAATTAATGCCAAGACCAGCATTAAGAAGCTTTAAGACCAGCACTGAATGGCAGAGGCGCCGAATGTAAAGACCAGCATCAAGTGGCAGAGACCCCCAAGGTAAAGACCAGCATCAAGCGGCAATCACGCCCAGGGTAAAGACCAGCATCAAGCGGCAGAGACATCCAGGGTATAGACCAGCATCAAGCGGCAGAGACACCCAGGATAAAGACCAGCATCAAGCGGCAGAGACCCCCGGAGTAAAGACCAGCATCAAGCGGCAGAGACACCCAGGATAAAGACCAGCATCAAGCGGCAGAGACATCCAGGGTAAAGACCAGCATCAAGCGGCAGAGACATCCAGGATAAAGACCAGCATCAAGCGGCAGAGACCCCCGGAGTAAAGACCAGCATCAAGCGGCAGAGACACCTAGGATAAAGACCAGCATCAAGCGGCAGAAACACCCAGGATAAAGACCAGCATCAAGCGGCAGTTCAGTCCTGCTGCAGCTTGAACCAACACATTCCTGTCTAACAATCTGCAAGCAAAAAATGACCTGTAGGAGGCACTCAAGTAAAGTTCAGCTGCAACTTCCAGCCATGGCATCTTATTCTGATCCCCTGCTGGAAAGCACGCAACAGATAGATGACAAAGTCAGAATAACCCGGTGAGACTTATTTTCATGAACAGCAGCAATCCTTTGAAAGCCCAGATATAGTGGTGAGGAATTGTGTTATGTATACTGCATTTTCAGCTAAAAGCATCACACACACTATACTGTATATACCCAGGCCACTCCATAAAAGAATTCTTATAGATCTATAAAATTGTATCAGCAAAATCCACATGTAAAAGCTGTGTTTAATGTCATAATTGTGAAGCAACTGATTGCAGTAATTTGGCACCGTTTATGCAAATAACATTTTGCGAGACGTTAAAGTTTACTCTGCTAAGTGACCTCCAGTAATCTGAAAGGTATTTTTGAATGTAACTTTATTGTATTATAGAGTCAATGCTCAAACCTCAGAACAGGTACAGCAATTCTGCCGCTTTTCCGGAATAAATCTTTCCTGTAGTCCCTCTCTAAGGGCATTTGCATGAAACATATATAAGACAGGGAGGAACCTGGGTGACATTTCGGTCAAACTACTAAAACTAGCGTGAACGGTTTGTGGCTCTGCTGGTTAAGACTCATCACAAGGTCATCGGTTCAAATCCTGTGGCAGCGTGATGTCACTATTGGACCTTTGAGCAAGACCTCTAACTCCAGTTACTCCAGAGACACTGGCTCACCCGCTCTCTCACGTGAATGTTTTCTTGGACAAAGGTGTCTGCAAAATGAACTTAATATAACGAGCCGCACCTGCCAACTTCCTCTAAAGAGTCGCTACGGCAACACGCTTGATTCCTCCTGATCTCTGAGCGGCTGCTTCCGCTAATCTCTCCTGCCACGCCAGGGGTGTCTTTAGCGAAATGCTAATTTCACAAAGCAGCTGTGGGGTCCCATTAGACAGCGAGGGGAGAAGCTAAGGTCAAGGGCTGGTGACCCTTCACGAGCTGAACACACACATATCCTCACGGCTGTTCCTTTTTTTTTTTTTTATTATAACGGTGATGTTTAACAGTGTTTGTTATAGCATATTTTATTTCTAAAAATGGACCACTGCTGCTTAATATTACCGTAATTAAAAGCAAGGGCACATTTTTCCCCCGTATGACGGCATGCATTTTATTTTCTGTTTATGTTTAAAAGACCCCGTCCTACAAAAAAAACAAGCTGTGAATCAAGCATTTCAGTAGAAGATAAGGGCTGTGGGCCATGATTTCAGAACGTGTGTGATCTCGAACAAGTTGTCAGCTACTTTCTGTTAACACTAAAGGCACTTAGAAAACATGGGACAATAGATGGGAAAATATCGATTTGCTGCCTGGAAAGACATGAATACAATTTTTGTTTTGAGAACAATGCCAAGTATTTATTATTATTATTATTATTATTATTATTTAAAACTGCTTCCTTGATTAAGCTTCCAGAACTCTGGTAAGTTATCTATTTGGGGAAAACCTTAGCATTCCCTGCACATAGCATAAACTGAACCAGATGTCTGCTCTACAAACATCATTACAGAAAAAAAACTGTGCTCCACATAAACGATCTCCTCCTTGTGACAAAACCAAGATTAGCTTGCCAGCCCTGTATAATTTTAAGGAGAATTTTAATTAAATTCGGCTCCCAGACACTACGCCGTGATGATAAGAAGGCTCACGTGTGAGATACTTTAGCGGTACATCTGCTGCTTGGAGTTTGTGGAGCAGAGGTCTGTTTGATTAAACACTACCCACAGACCTCTGGTGTCCTGATCCAGTGAACGGGAGCCATGCAATCAGATCCTCTCTTCAATTACCAGAGAGGTGGGGAGATGCTGACCCTTAATTCACAAAATGACCAGATTTTTTTTTTCCATGCAGATTCAGCTGAAAGAGCATATTAACAATGTACTCTACAAATTATTTCACACAAAATTCTAGACATAAAATGCGAAACATTTTTCATATCGGCATGTTTTAGTGATATCAAAGATTTTTTTTGTTTTCTGGGTTTTCAAAATGGTATCAACAATTTGTAAGGTCTTTTCAAATGATGGTTTGAAGGTCTTCACACAGAATAGGCCTTTTTGAAATCTGTAATAACTGGTAAGGAGTTGTTCAGCAACCATTGATAGTGAGTCTTAGGTGATCTATTGGCATGGTTCTGTAACTGATTGTGAGGTGTTAGGTGATGCTCTCTATCGGCATGGTAACCGACTCAGAGTTAGGAAATTATGCTTTTGGACCAACAAATCTGAAAGTCATTTCAGAAACAAAATACACACATTTCCAGACAGGAAATACATGCTTTTCTGATCCTGATCTGACATTGTTTTATATCCACTGTACTGTACTGCATGGAAGCAGAGCATTTCACTCAGGGCCAAAAGGCTTCATCTACCTGCAAGGTGTGGGGACCCCGAAATGTACTGAGAGTCAAATGGGACTGTCTTTCCATTCTTAGTGATCATAATTGACTTTTTGTGCAGACTGGGGAGAATATTGCTCTTCAGGAGCCATTGATCTGCTGTTGCCACTTTCCATCACAGCAGACAGATCGACCAATCAACACCATCTGAATGCCTGAATGCAATTCAAGCCTTATGTACTTAAAATAGTTCAAGATCAATATGATATTTAGGGCAAATGTCATACAGGTTGGGGAAGATTAATAGAATATTTTCTTGAATCCATACATGTCGTTTTCTACTTTGCCCTCTTGTTCTCTCACAAATAAATCCATGGTGTGCCAGAAGATCAATGGCTACAGCCTGCCAGACATCATCTGCACACAAACACAGAGATACTTCTCTCCCTTTCTTGACACCTGGCTGGCTGATTAACAAAGAGGCAGACCAAGGCCAAGCCGAAGTAGCCTTGGTGCAGCACTGCTGAGCAACTTCTGAAGGTTTCTCCTCCTAGATGCACAGCTGGGGATTTTATGATCAGGGAGGCGGTTCTGATCATTCTTATTTAATGCTCAGGGAAATTGAATACAATCAAGTCTGATTTGTTCAGGATGTGGTCTGAAATGTGTTCAGGCCCAAAATATGATCAAGTTTGAAATGTTCTTAGGTTTAAAATTTTCTTAGGTTTTAAATGAGTTCAGGTCTGAACTCTGCTCAGATCTTTAGTTACCTGATCAATAACCATTCACCCTTCACACACACAAACATACACACGTTTCCACACACACACACGTATACGCACGTCTTCTCACCGGCAGTGTGGGTTTTTGGCATCTGGCCTCAGTGAGACAGTGATAGAGTCGTGTTTCTTCAGCGTTCACATCAATCTGCCGGCCGACCGTAGCGTTCCCGTGGCACCTGCAGGCCCCTGGGGCGGCTTGTCGTCTGTTTATTAATTTTCTGATAACCTGAGGAATGTAGCTATGGTGTGGCCGTTTTGTTTCGCTCTACGTCCGTTAATCATCTCCTTGGGAGCACATGGACGATAATTAAGTGACAAAGACATCTTTGTGTGTAAAGATGTGAATGACTAGAAAAGAGAGTTCCAAAAATGCCCACAAGTGAGAGTCTTCATAGAGTCACACGTGAGTTTCTATAATGTCATGTTTGAAAGTATTCATAAAGTCACGTGTGAGATTCTCCATAATATCACATGTGAGAGACTTCATGAAGTCATGTGTGAGAATCTTCATAAAGTCACATACGAGAGTCTCCATAATGTCACAGGTGAGAGTCTTCATAGAGTCAGATGTGAGAATCTTCACAATGATACATTTTGATACAATGATAGGAGAGTTTCCATTATGACAGGCAGGAGAGTCGTTATAATGGTATGCAGGAGACATCCTCGTAAGGACACATTTGAGACATCTTCATAATGGCACATGTGAGAGTCTTTATAATGACAGACAGGATAGTCTTCAAAATGACAGACAGGAGATGTCCTCATAATGACACAAGTGAGAGCCTTTTTAATGACGTGTGAAAGTCTTCATAATGACAGACGGAATATGTCCTTATAACTTACAACGAGCGGTATATGTCTCTCCCATCCAGGCAGGAGTCTAGCAACCTCGCAGGTGGCATTCGCATTAAATAGGGCTCCTGTTAGGTTTTCACATTAAAATCTTCCTGCCGTATTCCCCAAGGAGCGTGACTCCGTGCTGAAACATCACAGGTGCGCTGGCTCTTTAACAAATGTCAAATAGAGTGGCAAATAGAGCTGGATGTGACCTCCTATGGTCACCGCTTTGGTATGTAGCAGATATAACGGGATGCCTGCGTATGACACCAGTGCGTTATACATTCATCTTAACGTTGAACTGTCTCCTAGACCTTCCCACAACCCAAACCGATGTCCCAAGCGGTGCTGTGCTCTATATTAAGAAGGAAAGCCCATCTTTCGTGAAAAAGCTGGAAATGAGTCCTAGCACAGTGACTCAAGGAGGACTTATTGCTGTGACTCACTGTGTGGCCGATTTTCCATCCCCTCTGCTGGCCGACTCCAGCTCACAGATGTCTTCCATCCATGATTCGCTGTCAAAACAGATATCCTCCCCAGGGAAAAAACAATTCACACGTGAAAATTTAATGCATTCGCTTCAGCTGCTGTAGCCTCTCGCCCGATGTCGGCACTTCAAAAGCAAAACAACTGCACAATATTATCGTTTTTAAAAATGTGTCAAAATTATGATTACATCAGTGGTATATGAAAGAGATTTTTTTTTTCCCTAAAACTAATTACTATGAGATCTCTTCTCGTAAGCTTAGCAGCTCCTAGACCAGCTGAACAAAAGACTTTTTTGTGGATGAGTCTGGCTGTCTGCTGAACCTCTCTAATTTTAGTAGCTTTGTTTTAACAAAGAACAAAGATGACTGTTGGCCCAGTGTCCCAGGTACGTGGCAAGGGTAAAACTCTCACACTGAAAAAACCTTTGTCACCTTTCAGGTATTTAAAAAATATTTTTCCTCTGATTCTGTGTGGCTTATGCAACAGTCATCTGACATTTCCACGAAGTGCAGCGAACAAAGCCTGACAGCCCTCAGCACGGATACATTGCCCTGCCTTGCTGTAGTCAGATATCTCCACGGTGGAGTAAAGAGCCTGTTTTAAGGGTGAGAGCAGGATGAGAGGACCTGAGGGAAAAAAGTGTTTTGTTGTGCCCTGTCTTGAGATGAGCAAGTGCCGCCCTGTGCGGAGAGGATGTGGAAGAGAGAAAAGGGGAACATGTTTGCTGGGATGTGGATTTTGACAGTGCAGACATGATGGAAAAAACAGTCAGACAGCTCTACACAAACATGCACACACATGTGCACACACACACACACACACACACACTTCCAGATGGAGGTAAATATAAAAAAAGTTAAATACACACTGAATATTAATATTATGACCATTATGATTACAATTATAATTATCTGTCATTAATGTATATTTTGAAGTATGTTGAACAGCCTTGAATAATTAAAGATGAAACAGATGAAAATTAAAAATGAATAGATTAATGTTCTGTTGCTTCAGGCATACTGCACACTTTCACTGCATTCTCTGTGGGTATAACCCTGTTGTTTGATTATGGATGACACATTATGTTTTGTAAAAAATAAAAAGAGTCACCCACCCATGACATAACATCAGCCATTTCTTCTGCCTGGATTGAAGGTAACAGCATAATCACTGATGAGGAAACAAGGAAACCGCATCCTGGCCTGGATGTGCGACAGCGGCCCTGTTAGGAAGTTTATCCATTTAAAGGGGCGAGGACGGGTAAGATAGGTAGAGAGATAAGGAGCATGCGCTGATCACAGAACGTTGCCTCACCCAAGTTATTCCCTGTAAGTTGGAGGACCTACTGGACCTACCTAGGGCTGGATGTAGATTAACGTCACACCCTGGAAGAAGCAACTGCAGGTTAAGGACCTTTGCTCAACGGCTTAAAAGAGTAGGATCACTCCTGGTATTCATGGGATTCAAACCGACAACCTTCTAATTGCTGACACTCCGTGCACAATGGATGAGTGAGTAGTGCATCAAATGACGTTTGCTGTGCCGGAGAGCTTTGCAATAGCCGGCAAAGTGCCCTGATTGGGTCGGAATCGACGAGGAAAAATGGGCACTTTCAGTTTTTCTGAAATGTCATTTTTATAGTGGAATTCATCTTAATCTTCAAACAAAAAAGGACTTCACTGTCAAGGAGACGAGGTTATTGGTAGGAGGGTGGTTTCAAGTCAGGATTTAGGATTTAGGTAAGGAAGGTTTAGGCAGCAGTGGTGTTTACCACACATTTGGGGGCCCCCTATTGGCCACAAACAGTCAGTACATTGGTGAGGGCAGGACTTTTTGAGTGGGGCCCCAGAAACAACAACACCCTCTCCTGGATTTAGGGGATGTTTATACAAGAAGCGAAAGCTGGACACTTACTGGTTAATGATCATGAATATAGATATAGATATGGATATACAGTAGAGCATGGACCCGCCAGCTCCAGTCGCACTGCTGGCTGTTTCTGTTATTAGCGGGAATAGAGATGACATCTTCAGAGACCAGGCAGAGAGCCATGGGAACCTTGTGATGTCAAGACAGCTCCGGGTGAACTTTACTACTGTAACACGCTCTTACCCCAAGAAGCGAAACTGCAGTGGCAGGAGTCTGGTATCGCATACAATCCTGCACCCATCTCTCCGTGTGACACCTGTGCCTGCTGTAGCTGCATGTCCGTCGTAGGTCAACGCGCCACTCACAGCACTGTCCATCTGTTGCAGCCGATGTTGCGACAAGCAGATGGACCTTGCCGAGGTCCCCTCTCTCCTCGGGTTTCCATGGAGAAGTGTACATGGCATCTCGCCTGTCCTTCATTGTTCCTAACATATTTCGCCGTCCGAGGCAATTATGTCAAAACAGGCTTGTTTGTTGACGTCGTCATTTTGGTCATAGAGTTATATATCCGGGCAGGCAATTTGAAAAGCTGCCTTTTGGAGTGAAACTGATGGATTGACATAGACCACGAACCCCGAGAGTGGCTTTATAAATGCGACTATAAATGCGATAATTTATGACAGACGTGCGGCAATTGTTCTTACCAACTGAAATTCAATTTCAAGGGTTAAACATCACAAATGGCAGAAGATAGCATACCATGTATGTGGAGGTCAATGAAATGCTAAACAATAACTCACTTTAGAATAGATCATTTTTAAAACATATTTTGCCTATAAGCTCTCTTTCTTCATTGGCAGTAGCAATATTTCCACCACAGGCTTTACTTACTCTCTAGAGGACAGGCACGGATTAAACTCCAGTCTGTATTGCGAAGAACCTTTGGAAAAAAAACAGCCGTTGTGCTGTCAAAAACACTTCCTGTTCACCCCCGGCTTCACAAGCAGGCCGAAGGGCACACTGACAGACTCATGATCACCGTGGCTAGACAGCGTGTCTCCAAGAGGTGGACCGTTATCCCTTTAACGTCACTGTTCTTCTGTAAAGAAATACGCTCAACCACAGGAGCACTGGCACACAAAGTCACAGAGCGGAGTGCGCACTTATCAACAAACAGACGTGGGAACGCAAACTCACTCGCAGACACGCAGGCAAAGTAACACATCCTTGCTGACAAGCTGACTCGCTAGTTGGGTAGGGCTTTGACTTTGTGAGGGTACTCTGTCATGCAGCAAATTACATTACCATTAGGGGCAAAGAGTCGACTCATTTACATACTCTATTACTAACCAAAAATAATAAACTAAACAGCTGCAGGCTGAACTTTTATCATTGCAAGCACTTCAAGGAGGTTTCGAATTCTCCTCTGGACATACGACTACAACTACAGTCTTCCTCTGAAAGTAGCACCTATGCAAAACAAGACAGGAATTGTTAAAGGTAAAAGGGGTTAGATCCCACAGCACCTTTAGCATTTCACGAAAATCAATTTTACATTTCTCACCTACTGATACAATGAATACCCATGATTAATAGAACTGGATGCACAATCTGAGGTATTTTGCCCATATGGTAGCGGGATGCCATGCGTTGAGGAATGTGTGACCCATCGTTATAATCTTCAGAATCTCCACACGACTTACATGTTACTCACACGTAAGCAAATTGAGCAATTAAAGCCCTCCATCATCGATTCTGCTGTCAGTTATCCTTTGAAAATCATCACATTGTTCTCCACACGGTGCTGAGGAAACATCAGTGGCTTGTCTCTGTCTCTGTGGTGGACAATAGGGCCTCATGTCCTTGCATTAAACCAACAGGCAGGTGTGGGAGAGTATCAAATTATTTTTAAAACATGAAAATAATGGCAGACTTTACTCGTCAAATGTCATCACCTGGGCAACACGGTGGGTCAGGCGGTAGCAGTGATGTCTGACACCCCCAGCATCAGAGGATGCAACCCCACCTCTGCTCTGTGCATGTGGCGTTTGCATGTTCTCTTCATGTTATGCGGGCTTGTCCTGGGTGCTTTGGCTTCCTCCTGCAATCCAAACACACCAAGTTAGTTTAATCCGCATCGCTTGGCTAGTTCCGGGTTTCCGACCCGCACTGTGCTGCCAGGCCGCCCATAAACCTAACCAGGTCCGGCAGCTGGAAGATGGGTTTCACTGGTTCTGTTTGCGTCATGCTGACGGCTATCAGCATGCATGGACAGCAAACGTTAAAATAAGTGAGCATTCAAACGTATGTATCAAGAGGGGATATTTACATACAGTGCTCATAAAAAGCAGAGCACTTTCAATTCACTTTTTTTAGTTTTATAGTCAAATATGAGGTAAAGTTTTAATAGAATGCCAGTGATCAGGAATAGAGTGGAACTAATTTTCTGCCCAAGAGTTTTATGCCAAGACCAGCCTATTTTGTCTTCGTTCTGGGGGAACTTTGATAAATGATGCCACAGTTCAAGTCTTATTATATCAATAAATTAATGACATTTCAGGAAGAAAATCAATAACAAATAGCATATTGAACTGTTCAAGCAGTCTGAATTTTTCAACCCGGCCTGCCTGGTCTCTTTCTGATGACGCTTTCCCACTGGCATATAGGAACTGACCCGCACCGCGAACAGAGACTAGTTACAGTGCGGTTCCAGCTCACTTCAGTTTCCACTGCATGCAGAAGGGTGAGCTTGGTAAAGGTGTTGCCGGGTTTGAAGAGCAACAGTGACTTAAAACTGAAGAGATGCATATATACTGTCCACATGGTGTACATCATGATTTTCTATGTGTTAATTTCCAAATTATCCAGCACATCTGTCATAATCGCTATATTAACATCGCTAGTGGAATTATCATTGGCTTGCATAAATTTGCATGACAAATCCATTAATTTGTTCTATAGTATTTCTTAAGTAGGAGTTCAGAAATTTTCAAGTTTCGAGTTATCGGGAATACACCAGTACATTAGATGTACAATACTACTAGTAATGAAGAATATATAGTACAGTATCTGCCATTTTTCCTTCAGATAATCCATGCACAGAATACTGATCTCCGCATTTCGACCAATCAGATGGTGGTGATGCAACTAGTACGGTTTGGTCAGTAAGCAGGACCGGTATTCCTCGGTCTCACACTTTGTAATTAAAAACTGCCAGTTTGTGGTAAGGCTCCGGTACAGCTTGGTTCTTGGTGGCAGTGGAAAAGCACCATAACATCCACCGTTTGAGAAACTTACACTCATTAGCAAATATCAAGCAATTAGTTGAGGTACCTGCTCAACTGTGCACTGCATTCACTCAATTTTAATGACAAGCGATCACACTGACGCGCGTACAGTGTATTCGCACGTTTCCCTTTGCAGTGCAGTAGTGGTCTGGTGTGTGTGTGTGTGTGTGTGCGTGAGAAAATTCACTGCTTAACATTCTGAAGCATTTTTGTAGACTTTAAAGTTGTAAAATTATTTTGTTTCTGACCAGCACGGCAGCAAAGCGGCCACCGGGAATTCTCCCGAATCTCCCGAATGGCCAGCCCGCGACTGTCAGTGATTGTAATTATTCTTCTTCATTTTTGATGGATCTGAGTCAGCTTTTGACGGTGACCGGATCATAGCCAGTTTGCTTTTCCTTTGCTATTATTGCATGGACGGGGTTTAAGGGAGCGATTTAAAACCCTCAGCGGGACGATGATGCAGGATAATGCTTGACGAGGTGGAGTGCGCAGTGTGCCGTGCTGACAATGGGCTGGCGAGGAGGAGATAAACGCCCGCCGAGCTGGCTGAATTATGCCGGCACTGGAGAATCTCGTTTAACACCTGATCATTTTTTTAATTCATGGATATAATTAGGGAACTTCCAGAGTAAAGGACTCAGCGCGCATTGCCATTGTATCCGTGCCATGAAGGGTGACAGTCAGCGGAGAAGCTTCCGGAAACTTGCAGAAAAGTCTTCCAATCACAATTCGTTGGTTCTTATTTTCGCAAGCAATAAGGGACCAAATGTCCCCCACAATGTGATAAAAACCTGTTATTTTGACCATTTTCCAGGTCCCCACAAAGATCTCTGAGTGCAAATGTCAAAAGTCTCACAGTGTGTAGAGAGAGAGAGAGAATAAGGGATATTGTGTGATGATTCTCAGGTGACCTTCTGTGTCTCTGCCTTTTGTGTGCAAAGTTTGGAATATTTGTTGTTAAAGATTAACAAGTGATTTTAGACTTTTCTCTTTTTTGAGTTAAGAATGATAGGGATGAAACATGCAACATTTGTATTTTAAACTTGCTCATTTTACGTGCTGTGATGTAACAATGATATGTTTTTTAATGATATGTAAATTCTTAAAAGAAGATGGATTCAAACTCTCAGGTAACAAAATATCAGTAAAAATCCGTATTTATCTTTTTAGTTGAAGTGCGGCGTCTTATGTAGTATAATGAACGGCTGAATATATGCCAGCATAATTAACTGTCATTTCATAAATATCTTCTTGCCATAAAATCAAACTAATGAGAACCATATTTGAAAAAGGTCACACGACTTAATGAGTTTCGTTACAATGTGTGTCTGTTAGCCACAAGCGCTTTTTTGTTAACCTCAAGGATATCGATTGCACAGATCTATAGTAAGTGACAAGTGCCATCGGGGGAAACATGGTAATGTCAGATCAGCTTTTTAGAATATCTGCAAATGAATCCAATATCTCAGGCAGCTAACTGGAAAGCTAATTGATAGTGCTTCTGTTTCTGAGTGTCTCATGATGGGGGGAGAATTCAAATCTTTCAATAGTCCTCCATTTTGCCGTGGGGTACAATCACTTTCTGGTATTAGAAAGAACAGGCTTACGCTTTCATAATCAGACTTAATTCAGAAAATCTAAGACACATTTTGCTATTTGTAACACCTGCATGTAAACTCTTGCATGTAAATAGCTTTTTTTTTTTTGTTGTTGATTAAAGTGAGTCATTTCTTTCAGAAGATTATTTTTAAAACCTTACTTCTGCCTCATTCGAAAGTCTTTGTTATGGTACAATGTGGTGTATAATGATCTGAGAAAGTGATGCACATGGATATAGTAAGATATAAAATCCAAAAGAGAAAAGAGATTACACTAAATAATGAATATATATTCATAGAGTAGAGAGAACTGAAAATTTATGCAGAAGGGTCATAAAAATCACACAAATGTGACCATAAAACCGAAGTGCAGATTAAAACTGAAATATCACTGGCTGAAGTTGTGCCTGGTGTAACGTGTGTCACCATGACCCATTCCCTGTATGATTCTTGAGTGCTAACTAAAGTAGACACTCCTGGTAGTGATCAGATGAACCACTGTAGCTCTAAATGACATCATGCGACTCCAGCGTCAGCACCCACATGGGAAACGCCCTGATAAGCTGACAGGTTTATGACAGAGAAAGGATATTAACCTGAAATGCACCTACCTGGTTTAAACTTCCTAAGGAGCTCTGGATACCATGAGGCCAGTGCTAAGTAGCATCACACACTATGTCTTATAGGGCTGCGGTGAAGGAGAAACCAGCCGGTGACTTTTCCCACACAATTGAAAAAGCATTAAGTAAATCTTGCCATCCCAGAATCCCAAAGCGAGCTGCTGGGACTTGGAATAGGAATGGGCGGAGCAGCCGGAGAACCACATCTCTCTGGGTTATTAGTCCGTTCCAGATCTCCTGTTTCATTTTTGATCCAAAAAATTCCCAGTGCACCCACACAGATGCAGGCAAATTCATGAGCATGCAGATAGTTCAGTCCACCAGGCTGCTGGAGTCTGGTTAGGATGCTCTTATTCATTCTACCCAAGCGAGGCCTTTGGATTTTATTATTCGTAACCTGTACAGCCCAGTGTGGCCCACAGAATATGCCGTTAGGCAGTTAAGGAAGAGCAGGAAATGTCAAAGTTTGATGACTGCTTGGTTTCAAACTGTGGGAGTTTGAACTCTGCCAGAGAAAAGACAGCCTTCTCGGAACAAATCCAAAGCGCTGCGGCCCAGACTGAGAGGAAGCGGTGAAGCCTGATTCGCCAAATTAGTAAAAACCTCAGTTCTGAGCTCCTTCATAAGACCTACAGGCCAGGTGTGAGACATATGCGTGATCTTCATCAGGTCCACAAAGAAATTTAAATGCTGTATATTAGTCGTAGAGCGAGGGAAACCTTGTCGTAATTCTCTCCACAGAGCTGGCCACCCAGCAGTTTGTTAAAGTAACCCTCACCCATATACACCTATACTATGTCTTTTATATGAAAAAAGTAATGTGATTCTTTCCATGTATATGTAACGATAAACATTTTAAACAAGCACAACCTTGATCCTCAAGGTAAACAAGTTAAACCGTCCAAACTCTGTAAGCCGAAAGGTCATAACCAGATAACAGTAACTTGGCTTTTGGCTCAATAGACTCAGCCGATAAGGATCAGAGAAGCTGCTGTTTTGTTCCATCTCTGTTGAATAAAAAAGCATTATTTCACCTCATCTTATTTTTCCATACAGAGAGGTGCCTCAAACCACCGGGGACAGGATGAAGATAAGGATGCCTACAGTCTGACCATAGCCCGGCTGCCCAGACGGGAATCTCGGTGTTTGGGAGATAAGCACAAAAAGTCAAGGAGATATTGAAACCGAAGCGCAGGTTGTCATGCCAGTTTGCATTAATGGTCTCAGAAGCAGGTCAGATCCCTGCTGTCAGTCAAGGCCTGATTCTCCAGCAGCAACTGTTCTGGAGTCACCAAAAGCTGGCTGGTGCTTATTCATCACGGTCAAACGTGCTAAATGATGCCCATAAACAAGCTGGCTAACTTGCTAATTGCATGATTTGATGTCTTGTCATAGCTGCTGAAGAGGGACACGAGTGCAGGAATATTCAAGGCGATGGGCGGTAATGATCAACAATCATCAATCAGTCGATCAATCAGCCAATCAGTGTTTCTTAGGCTGTTGAAGAATTCTTGAAGGTAGAGCGCCAGACAGCAGCAGCTGCGCAGCTTTGCCTCCTTATCCCTCAGCTCAAGTAACGTCAATAGCAAAGGACTTGCAAAGGTTTCCAGTTCATCTCCCAGGAGAGCTCTGCCGCTGTAGTATACCGAAGTACTGAATTGCTCCAGCGAGATACTCAATGATGTTGTCAGCTGTTTTGGGTGAAAGCTTAACTGCTTTGGGTGATAGCCTTGGCTAACCTCTAAATGTAAGGAATACAGCCCTAATCACAACTTTTCATGCATGAAAGATATGTATTTGCTTCTCCGGGTACAATTCCTTTGCCAGTTCTACCAAGTACAGTAAATGACTCATGTCTTGCTAGACATATAATCAAAGTGAAGTTTATGGGAACCTTCTGTCATTCTATGAGATCTTTGCTCAGACTTGCTTGCCTCTTCTTGTCATATAAGATCTTCTGGCCTCCTGCCCACTAATCATAAAACCCAGACCTGGAATGGGTCTCCACCACCCTGCTGCCTGTTGCTCAAGACAGACCCGCCGACTCCCCCCAGAATCGGGTCTAGTGTCAGCCATTATGACCAATTCCATGCTTGGTTCACTGGTAGAGTCCTCATGATTGAGGTCTATCCATCACTCCTTCAATAGAAACCATTTACACTGAGCATTTTTGCACGCGAACGCCAGCCACATAGAGGGGGGAAGCTGTTGAAAATCCGGAGAATGCACTCAGTTTATGACTCTCTCCCTTATTCAGAGAAGAGGAAAGAGAGACATCTGCTACATTATTAATCCCGAAGCAGGCATGGAGAAACATATGTCATATCTATCATTTAATCTAGAGCAATGCCCGGTATAGTTCATTTAATTATACCGGGAGCAGGAAATCCCTGTTGCAAGATATAAAGCATTTCGCTGTCACTTGTATTGTATTGTACATAATAGTTTTACTCATGGACTGCAGAAAATTTGTGACTGGCATTGGATCAGCATCTGGTAGTGAATGTAGCCTTTTAATATTTATTCATCAGCTGGGACGACGCATATGCCATCACACGATGGTTTTTTAAACATGTCATATTGTCTCCCAGGTACAGGACTTAGTCCACAGTCAGGCTCAGCTGTCAAAGTGATGATTAGAGAAACTGTTTGCTCAGATTTTAATACGAAGTTCGGTGTCTTATAGGAGTCCACTTGAGGGAACAAGAAAAAAAAGCACAGAGGAATCAAGACCTTCCGTCATAAAGACTTTGCTCCAACTCGACGTGACATTTGGCACATGGGCAGTTGACCTTCAACACTTGTCCCCGGCAACGGCTGTCGCCAACCCTTATCTTTCCCCTGTTTCATGGACCTTGAACGAAGCCCCGGTGTTCCGAAAGTGTCGGCCCAATTGACACCTCCATCCCCTGGGGTGCTCTGTTAAATGGTTTCTCATGTGGGAGGACCGGTGTGAGGTTGGCTTGCTCTTGGCATCACTGCCATGGTCCGTTCTTGTCTGGTTGATAAAATATTTTGAAGAAAACAGTAAGTGGGGAGTTTGGGGGGGGGCACCTCAAGCTCAACAGCTAGAGGACCTCTAAAGACGTCACCGGGAATCAAAGGATGGGCGAAGAAGGTGTTTATTCAGCGCGCCTCTTTGTTTTTATCACCGTGTATCCATTACCGGGAGTAATCCAGCTGATGATGCTGTCCAAAGAGAGCATGTAACATAATTAATTACGGCTTTGATGCTGCAAAGTGCAGATAAGGCACGCCATGATTAATTGCAGCCCTTTAAGTGATTCAGACTGAAGATAGACTGTGATAAGCTTTGGAGGGGTAGAGTAAAATTATCCCTTTTCCCCTACTAGGCGACGAAGCTACTTTCTGAGGGCAAACTCAGTCTAGCTGCAAATCCAAGCTTGCAGATGCCTCCCCGATATCTACCAGCATCACATTACGCTGCCGCTGTGCATTTCCACCTTCGGTGCCCCAGGGTGGGGTGGGGTGGGCTAAAATTATTTTTTGCTGCTATTTTTCACAACTCTGCCTCGAGGGCTTGCTTCCTTTGGAAGACATTGTTATGAGTTTTTGCGCCAGGGAAAGAATCTCTAATCCACTCACAGCCGAACAAATGCCTAGGATGTTGAGCGTTCGTATTTCAGGAATGATCCGCTTCCTTTGCCAGGCGACTGAACTGTTGTGAGGGATTTTATGGGTTCAGAAGGGTGCAGATAGAGGCCCAACTTCTTAATTCCTTGGTAGGACCACAGCTAAGGACTAATTAGAGAATCGTTCTTATGTAATAGTTACTTTCTAAAATAAATATTCAGTTGTCCTAATAGTGTCAGCATTGTTTAACTGAGAGCAGCGCCCTCCCAAGGGCAAACTAAATAATGATTATATCTGAGTACCGCTAAATGTTGCCTCACTGCCTGAAAAGTGGCACTTGAATCAATCTTCTGTATTAGCGCTAATTTAACTTTGTCATAATAACCTGTGAGTACTACCCAAAATATAGGAGAAACTATATATATACACAGTACCCATCCTTTGTTTTTCAACAAGATAATGACTTTAAGCGTACCTCAAGGCTTTGTGTTGTCTTGTGAAGAGGGAAAGAGATGGAGTGCTGTGACAGACAACCTGGCCCCCATAAACCCCTAACCTAAACCCTGTATTGCTGGTTTGGGATGAGTTGGGTTGAAGAGTAAGCCACCTTGTGCACTGAACTTGTGGAAACTCGTTCAGGACTATTGGATAAGTGTTCCAGGTTCTTCTCTTGGTCGTTGCAATATTTGATATGTATTACTTCATTGCCTCAAGGACTTACTATAAGGTGAATAACAGAGAGAAATGCACTAAAAGCAGGTGTGTCCAGACTGGTATTGTACTGTATATGCATTCACACAGTGCGGCAACATCTGTTCCGTGCAATTTGGGCAACTTGTCTCTTAATCTCGTTTTGTTCAGATAATGAAATAAACTGTAAACTATAAGTTGATTCTGTCACATGATGTTCTAAGTCAAAGGCTTTGCAGAGTGTTATGTGTCATGTGCGGGCGTATGTTTCAGGCTGCTCTCGCACAGCTATCGGACAGGTCCATGAGCAAGATCCAAGACCCAATAAATAAACAGTTTGGCTCGTAAGAGGTGAATGTGAAAATGAGGGTTTTTTCGAAGATGCAACAAATTTATACAGTGAGACCACTCAGTTATCCAAGTAGACGCAAATGACTGGCTGCCTTGTGCCTTGTGGGCGGAGGCGTAGGGACAGGGGGAGTGAGGAAACTCTGCACCTCCTTTTTGGCGGCACTTTGCCCACCTCACCAAACTTTCGCCCACAAAATTCCCCAGGAGTGTTAACATAGGCAGTGACCGTTGAACCGATACCCTTAAGTTGTGCAATATCTAGGCGTCAAAACTCACAGGGTTTCCACATTCCCCTACAATGCCCCTGGGGCTTCCCGCGGTCACAGCAAGTGCAAATTCCCAGCATGGGGCTCCAGCATCTGTCAGTCGTCTCTCAGTCCCTTTCCTGTCTTCTCAGGAATCTCGCTCAGCCACCAAGCCATTCATAGGGCCAGTTTCCTAAGAATACAGCATTGATATAAAGTGCAAGAAAAAAAACCCTTTATTAGAAAAATGAAACCTTTACTTATGTACATTTTTTTACATCTTGTTACTTTGCAAATTCCTTCCGTGACGTATGTACATTTTCACCCAAAAAACATCCCTAACCCATTCACTTGGCATGATCTACACATACAAAATAAAAACACAGTACGTTTCATTCTATACTCATGTTACAAAAGTTTGGAACAGATGTACTTCAGAGAGAATTGGGGATTCACATCAAACCATCCCGTAGAATTAGTACTTTCTCATGCATTTTAGGAGAAAAGAACGAGATGCTGTCAGTTAATGTATAACTGGTGAATCCCGAATCACACAAAAGACTTTAAAGACATTTTTATAAACAGACAAGTGACAATGTTTTCTTACAAAAAGTACGTGACTTTAAGTGATAGCTACCATGCTCACCTACCCCCACACCTGTCCCCAGCTACAAATCATTTTGTAAAGTGATTTCTAATTTAAAAGAACACAAGATTGATGCTGATTTCTATGAAAAGGTAGTTAGTTAATAGGAACAAAGAAGCAATGTCTGCTGAAACAAAAGTTTTGTCTGACATGATCAGTGTTTTTTTTTTATATCAAAGTGCCAACGGCCTGCTTAACGATTGCGCGTATCCCGTTAGGTCAATGCCAAACGCGGTACCGCCAGAAAACTAAGCACCCACAGAAGCGCCGAGTCCGTTTACCTTCAGCAGCGTGCTTTGAATCTCTTAGCTGGAGTGACGCGGAGAATTTCGGAAAAGGTAAACAAAGAACCCGGTGAAATCCAGGATCTCCAACAGTCACACGTCGATACGATACAGTTTTCTTTTCGGGGAAAAGTCAGAACTGAAATGGAATTAGTGCAGTAAAATCGACGCTTGACGTTTGCATGGGGGTTGGGGGGGGGAGGGAATCGAGGAGCAGAGCGGCAAACGCGAGGCACGGTTGATGCGTTTTTACGGAAACAAATCCCTGAGGCGGCCCTGCCTTCATCCTGCACCCCTCCTGCTCCCACTTTCACCACAGCTTTTGGGGCAGACACGAGATCCCCTTAAAAGTCCCTTAGTACAAGGAATAACTGTAGGAGGCGCTGTATGCATGTTAACGTGGCCCCCAGCCAGTAAGGGACAGGCGACATGGTGTGCCTTGCAGCCCTTGGCTTTAGGGAATTGCTCTCTCAAAAGCAGCTACACGGTTCTCCAAACTGTGACTCGCTACTATCTTTTTATTGGTTCGTCGTTTGTTTTCTTTTCCTATTTATATGAGAACAGTCCTGAGCAAAGTGGTTGTTTTGGAGGAAAACAAATTAGTTTTTAATGCAGCAGTGGTAGGGTAGTAACCTGTGTAAAGGGAATTCATTGCTTTTGGCTGGGATGTTCAAAAAATGAGTATTGGAACAGTGCCCTGGTGTTAGATTTTATGGGTTTCTTTTGTATTTTTTATAGAATTTACTAAAAGTGCCCAAGTATTTTGTTAATTATTTAACAAATCCCTGCTCTCTCTATAATGAGCTGGCCTATCCATTACATGAGTGTACAGCCTCAATTTCTTCCCCAGTACAACATTCACCTCCACTGAACGATGGTTCCTCCCTTCTGATGTTCTCAGAAACGTTCTGTAATAAGTAACACAAATGATCATCTCACACAAGGACATAAATTATTTAAAAATGGAGTTTTGTTATCTGAGAGAGAAGCAGTAATTACTGATGTGTATCAGTGTTTAATAATTTGTTTGCATGTGGTAAACTAATTATTTGCTTATTGACGCCATTTTGCATTTGCACTGATGAAAACTAAATATCACATCTGTTACTATATTGTGACAAATAAAAGAAAAATAAACTCTTTGTACTAATGACTGTTTCCACTGTCAATGGAGTTATTCTAGCCTGAAAACGCTATAACAGCCCCCATATTTTCCAATAAATCTTTTGTTGACTATTGGAATTGATACCCAACCTATACAGCACAAGACAGCTACATCCAAGTATACTATCCCATTTGGAGCAATTGGACCAAATCATTCGCAAACCTCTGTCGAAGGAACAGAGAAGGTTCTGGTCTATTAGCAACAGGGGCGATACCGGTAGCCATTTCCTTACATTAGCTTGTCATGGTAATCAGTGAAGCATTGGCACTTTGGATAACGAGCATGAAAACCATGAGAGACACCATTACCGTGACTCATTGAACACAGGGGATGAACTCAAGTCGATGGACACAAAGTTCTTTCAGCAGTTAGTCATTAGGCATGCTTGATCCAAGCTTACCTGGAGTGAAGAAGAAGATATTTACACAGGAAACTCAACACCCCCCATCCCCAAAATTTAAGTCTCAAAAAAAAAACACAGAGAGGTCCAAAAATTCAAGCTTAATTAAAGTCCAGTGGCTGAGGTTCACATTTGCCTGCCAGGTAGAGGCTGGAGAATCACTTAAAGTGACGATTAAATGAAGATCTTGTGTATGATGTCTAACTAACTATACTTATTCCAGAGAAAATCAGTTCTATCTGTACAAACTGTGGAATTCACACAAAAAATATTGTTTAGTCTTTATAATGATGTTTTTATATAATCATTTACAAGTGATTTACAGGCGGCTAATATTTTAAATATGTCCTAACGCCTTTGAAGAATAATTAAAAAAAAATATTTCTACAGCAATCAATGAGTGGTAAAGAGGAACCACTGACAAATCATCTCTTTGGAGGGACAGCAGAGTCAAAAAAACTTATTTTTAAAAAGTCTGAGCAGGGTAAGGAGGAGGGAAAATATAGCCAGTGATATCTCATCCAGCCAATCAGGGAGAAGCAGGGTTAGGAGGAGGGAAAATATAGCCAGTGATATCCCATCCAGCCAATCAGGGAGAAGCAGGGTTAGGTTGCAGGTACATCACAAGACAAACCCTCGCCACACGTCGGAATAAAGGTTTCCCAGTGAGGTGGGCACTGAACCACAGGTTGGGTTTAAAGGCCGACGCTCTGCTGGTTTCCAAGGCAACAGTATCACCACGTCACGGTATACCAACATCATTGCCATTTTTTTTGCACACCCTGTTTACACATAATCAGTGCCCTTGACATTGTTAAAAATAAATAAATAAATAAATAATGAATGTCTTACATTTGGCTTGCATGCTTTTATAAATGCAAAGTACATTTTTTTTTGTCTCTGTAAAGATTAGCCTTGATGTGCGAGTGAAAATAACGGATAAAGAAAGTAAAGGCAGTAAATACATACATACATATTCGGCGCTTGTATTTTACGTGTGCATATTTTTCAAACATCGCCTTCCTCAAGCAACATTTTAACATTGACACAGTTGAACTTTCACCTCCTGCAAACAACGTGAACAGAGTTTAAAATGGGTAGCAGAAGTATCCTTTAAAAGTGTAACATATCGAAAACCCTACTGGATTGGTGGACAGTGTGTTTTTTTCTATATAGATTTTTTTTAATCCCAAATGCAAAATCATCTATCGAAGAGAAATCAAACTAATAGTAGTTTAATCATAATTACTGTAAAATTCATCACCATCCGTTATTTTGCCTCCGTAACTGTTCACAGGAGAGTAATCGTACTGGAAGACTATCGATGGACAAACAAATACAGAACAGAGCACGAAACAGTGATCGTCGTACCTGACACAAGTAGTGAATGGGCGTGTTTGTTCTTTACTAACTCCCTCCGCACAATCGGTCTCCTGAGGTATAGTTTCCCAATAAAATAATAATCACTTCAATATGATTAACAAAGAGTGCATCTTCGTTATTTAGACGTAAAAGTCTGAGCTAGAAAGAGCGATGGAGGGTTTATAACTGGTGTTCAGTTCCTACAAAAGGGAAGAATTGGTCAGGTTATAAACATCTCCAAAACTCCCTGTTATGTCCAAAATATCCTGCCATTCATAGTCTAAATGGAGTCATATATGTATGCCACCAATATTTGCTTCCCTGTGGTTTGACGTGCCACAACAAACGCTTTCGTCATTTAACCACAATAAAGGGGGAGTTCATTGCCCTCTTACAGAGAGTCACAGTGCACAGCCCAGAAAAACACAAGTATTGAACACAGTCAGTAAGAAATGTCGCACACTCGTTAACCGCACCAGGACTGGCCACGCCTGTGGGCATGGTGCTAAAGCTGTTACCCTGTTTTAAGGTGGAGAATTCCCAAAACAATGCATCCCGAGCAAGTTCAGCTGCAATCCCTCGCTGTCGGTCCTAAGGGAAGACCTACCGAGTTGTGCAGGTCAAGTATTAATCACGCAGGCATTCTACTTACGTCAGCCAGACTAAACCCATTAAACGAAAGGCGTGCTTTGTTTCTTTCACCGGTACCAAAAACAATACATGCAAAATAAACTAGTTCACACTGCAGTTTCAAATTATTCATTTGAAAACAAGAGGTGGGGGAGGTCAGCTAATATGCTACCAAAAGGTTAAGTGCTAGACCATCCTAAAATGGGATTCGAATGGTCCCACAAATATAGTAATGCAATATAAGATACATTGCTATATTTTATATCTGCAGTACCACTTATCAAATTCTCTTCCTTGCCTCGGGTTCCTGTCTGTAAACCTAGAGTTCATAATCAACTCCTGAATTGTTTTTTTTGCCCCATGTCATCTTGATCGAAGACAAGGAAGGCAGATACATGATTTTTTTCCTGACTATCATTGACTAGACGGTGTCAGCTTTTGATAAGATTGCACCACTGTGTTTTAGAAAGGACAGACCTCCAGCACCAAGGAACACTCTTTAGTGGGAAGTGATCATCTTTAGGGAAACACAGGAATTAGGAGTTGATTGGTATGACCCACGGCACCTGTGACATTACAGGTACTCAGTCAGGTGGCCCCCATCTACACTAGTTAATACCAGACACCTTGTCCATTTAACCATCTGTTCTAAGACCAGAAGATGTCACCAAGACATCTAATTAAAAAAAAGCTTCAAACCTTTGGCAAGCCCTGTACGGCCAACTTACTTATACTGAAAATTTTTACCAAGACAGTACATGAGTACTTCTTATATGTGTAGGTGACAATGGCATCCTAAAGTGGATTAACATTACAGCTTATATATAAACAGGGCATTAAACATCTGATTCAAGACTAGGTATTTTTTTATATACTCCTCTATTGCTGCAAGAATTCAGAACATGGGGAGCTGAGTATGCACTCTTATTAACTACATAAGGCATTGCATGCTCTGGAAAGTACATATTGTTGGGTATCCGGCCATCCCTGGAGCAGTATGAGGTGTTGGACTTTATCGAGGACCTCAGGTTGTTGTCGTTCCTCGGTCTGATGGGAGCCAGCTGTCTGTAAATGTCTGAGGAGCTCCGTCCATGTACGAGGTGCTGGTCATCCTGCAGGGAGTGTAGGAAGGGGTTATCTGAGGTGTGATCTGGGTAGAGCGACTTGCTGCGTTTGCTCTCCTCCAGGTTGTGGTTGAAGAGCATTGACCGGCTCCCAAAAAGTTTGTCGGGCCTAATGTTGAACATGTACGCACTATCCTCCAGGAACCTGTCCTTCTCCTTTAGGCTGACGCTTCGTGCTGGCTTGCCCAGGTCTATCTCCTTGGGCTTCTCAAGGACAATATTGTCAAAGGAATGCTGCCGGCTGAGCCTCAGTCTATTCCTCTTCTGCACGTGAGGTCCATCTGTCTGGGGCCAGTAGTGAGCAAACACGTCATTCTGGTGAACAGAAGAGTTGACTGTTTCTGGCAGTATTTGATCCTCACTAATGTCGTACAAGTTGCCCGTATGTATGCAGGCCTCACAGCGGTTGTACGGGGACCTCATTCCATAGTGCCCCTGATAATTGGGCACCTTCGACAGACAGCTCCGACAGTGCGTTTGCTTGTACCGGTCATTGGTCTCATGTGGGCTAAGATTCTTATCCTTCAGGCTGTAGTGCTTTGTGTATGAAGTCTCAGGGATGAGGTTGGTGTCAACGTGATGGAGGGGGCTGCTGTTGAGGTGGATGATGGGCTGTTCTGCCTTCCTGTAGTTGTCATTGTGGTCAGAATAAATTTCAGGGTAATCCAAATCGTCAACAATGGACCTGCTCTCCCTGTAATGTATAGGATCCGAGTGCAGGCTCATCTCCCGGTCAGAGTCGATGGTGTAGATCTTTTCTCTAGCCGAGCCACTCTGCTTACTTTTTAAGTAGGACAGCTCCACCTCACTGCAATCCCTAGGGTATTTCGACGTCACTGATCTTTTTTTTAAGCTGTCCTTGGGCTTCAAGTGCTTTTGGTTGTTATCAGGGTCCTTGTATGAGGCGCCCCGGCTGGAGCATTCAGAGATGTCAGAGTGGGCAGCATCCTCGGGCAGGTAGCGCTGGCTCTTCATGGACAGGCGCGCATCAGGCATCAGTGTGTCCTGGACCGGGGTCTGCCGCACGGTGTCTCCAGACTTCTTCCATAGACCCCGGGGCTTGGCGTTGAGCTGCGCTGCCTCGGCACTCATCGAAACCTCTACCGTGTTGGGGTTGGCTTCATTGAGAGTCAGAGGGTGCTGTCCCTGGAAAATGTAGTTGTTCAGGTGGTCCTTGTGTCGGTTAGCCAAGTAGGATTGAAGGTCACCCGTTTCCCCATAGATTACCTCCTTGGGGGCGTAGCTGCGGTTGTCTGCATACATGAAATTCCCTTTGTCTGACACCATGTCCATGATCATAGGCACATTGGGGTGCAAAAATTCAGCTGGCCGCTTGGGAGAGTTGATCCTGGAGCCGCTCAGATTGGTCATATTGGTCATCTGTTTGGCCGATTTCATAAGTTTCAGCATGTTGGCTTGGGGACTGAAGTCTAAATCAGCCGACTTCTTCTTCATTTCTATATGAACCCCGTGAATGCAGCTCCATATACCCTGAAAAGCAAAAGGACCGGATATACACAATGTAACAGAACAAAGTGCCAATCAAGGAAGGACAAAATGCAGGAGTGACCTGTGCCCATTTAAGCTGGCTCTTACCCGGCTGATGGAGAAGAGTAGCCCAGGCTTGCCTGAGCAAACCCCCGTGAAGCAGTAGCGGAGTTTCCAGTAGAACAGGTGCTCCCAGATAAAAGTGATGAGGCTGAGGCCCATGGCGGTAGCCAGCATGTAGAAAACGCCCGCCATGTTGTCCACATCCAACTGGCTGCTCATCACCTCGTTCTTCTCATTGTGGCAGATCCCTGTCAGCCATTGTGCCTCCAACTCCTCCATCTCACCTGGGTGGGATGTGACACATGTTAAAAAAAATGCCATGTTGCCACACAGAAGCTCAGTGGATATTTCTCGCTTCAGCTTGAAGTGGTTATCCCTTTATACAGCAGACATTTTTACTGACAGAATTCACGTCAAACGCCCCACTGAAGGCACAACAAACAGACCTCCCAGGCCTCCGAGCTAGAACTGAGTTTCTTAACCTTCACACATCCATAGCTGAATTTGAGAATTTGTTTCTGATGGGCCCCAACATATCTCAAAGCACAAAGCTACCTTAAAACCTGAACTGAATAACTTGTCTTGGACCATCTTCATGATGTAGGCTAGGGGTGGGGGATATGACCTAAAATTATCATCACAGTGTTTTTCCCCTTTTGGACGGTAGGTTCCAAGGAGTAGCATGCCCTGTGCCTTTATATAAATAAAAAAAAATCATAATATATTAACTGGATTGTCAACTTTGGTCAGCTTGCTGGTGTGAGATTGTCAAATCGAGACAAGTCTGCACACATGCCCACGCATTTACATGTATGTAACAGTTTATTACCTTTCTAAATAGTCTGTAGGGTTTACAAACTACCCCAGGACTTTTGATGTAGCTAATTTTAGGTCTATAATGGAATAATATTGACTTACTGTAAAATTTCCTGGGTAAGTGTGAGAGTCAAAAAGCATGAGTGTCACGCCAGATACGTGAGAGCTGGCAGCCGTACACTTTAATCGCTATTACAGTTGGGTGTGGGCGCTCTTATTTCGAAAAGATATAAAAAGTGACATAGGTAATGTTTTCTCATATTTATTTTATAATTGTTGGAGTAACAATGCAAAGGGAATGACAAGCCGCTTCAGCCGAAAACAGTGCACTTTACAGTTCATTTCAAATAAAATGCAGGGTTGCCAACTTTGGTCAGCTACTGTAGCTGGAGTGAGATTTTCAATTCGAGACAAGTCTGCACACACATGCACACGCATTTACATGTATGTAGCAGTTTTATTACCATGGAAATAGTCTGTAGGGTTTGCAAACTACCCCAATGCTTTTGATGTTGCTGATTTTAGGTTTATAATGGAATAATATAGATTTGCTGTAAAATTTCTTGTGTGAGCATGAGTCTGAAAGCGTGTCACGCCAGATGCGTGACAGTTGGCAACCCTGAAAATGTACGTTTTTTAATTGTTCCACCTGAGTTCATTTGTATAAAAAATCACATTGCTTTATACAGTTGTTAAAAAACGTAAACTTTGACTAACATAAAATCACCAATAAACTACGTATATTTATCCAACATTTTATAAAAGATTGCGTTTGAAAACTTTTAAGCTTTACGCATTCAGGTCAGCACAGCCATTCCGTTAGGAACATATTACAGCGTTTTTGTTGAGGGTGCTATATTCGCTGCTGTTATTAACACTAACGGCACATTAGCTCAAACAAATGGCTGCAATACACCGAAGTACGTCTTGCTTGGAGGTTAAAGGAGTTTGACGTTCACTGGCGTTGAAAACGGGCGGCTCTAGTGTTAAATGGGCAGTTGTGTCTTTAATCAAGCGCCCTGCACGAAGGCAGTGGTGCGCATATATATATATATTGATTTAGCCAATATGTTTTACTTTTTAATTTGCCACTATATATATATATGTATGTAACCAGATTATTTCCATTTAATATGTATAATTACAGAAAATCTGTTTATTTTGAATTTGTTAATTTTTCAGTTGCGACTTGACATCAGAGTGTGCTTGATAGAAAATTCACACAATGTAGATAAACCGGTTACATATACTATATAAGGACAAGTATTCAGATTACCGCTGAAGTCTTGAAGGAAATAAAATGCTTTGTCTTTTATACATAGGCCGTTCTATAATTAGGCTGTTGACTCACCACGGTGTTAACAGTATAGTGCAAATCCATATCGTGGCAGACAATCACACTGGTAATAACTAAGACACCAGTGTACCGCCCTCCCCTAATGCAGGCTTTATCATGCCACACTCTCCCACAACAGAGAGGGTCCATCATTCATCATCGGATCAAGGCACTACTCTCATGGAGCAACGAGTGGTCAAACGATTTCACATGACAAGTAGAATTTAGTCCATCCGTAAATATGTAGTAACAAAATGTTCCAAATATGATCTATCTGCATTAGATATCTGTTACACTGTATTTCTGCCTTACGGGTATTTTTTTTGGTAAAAAAAGAAAAAAGAATGTAAGATTTCAAAAGAGAAATGGAATGACATTCATAGACGCAAAGTGTTTTCTCATGATTCAACAGGTTATTTAAGTGCTCAGAAAGTTTCCTTTTAATATTCACACTTAAGCCCTATAGAAGAAAGCTGCGGCTCCCTGCCTGCATTCACCACCATGAACCTCCCTCTCCGTGCCATCAGCAGAATTCAATCCCATGCATCCTATCAGATGCTTTTATGGAAAGAAACTCTTAAAAGCACTAACTGCACAACCCTAGTTGTTAAGGTGACTAAAAGCTCTGAAAACACGACCTGAGCAGCTAGCCCACATCAGCCCTCACCCAATCAATCAGGATCGTACCATCTCCAATGATGCCCAAGATGGCCAGGTCCACCTGCCGTTTCCAGTAGGAGCCCTTCTGCAGGGCGATGCCGTAGCCCGTGGTGGCGAAGATGTAGCCACTGCCAATGGTGACCAGCTTGCAGCCCTCGTCCCTGCCGGCCATGTAGTTTAGCACCGCCGCGTCATAGATGAAGGCATCCAGCTTACTGGGGAGGGGGGCAGCACAGGGAGAGACAGTGATGCACAGAACCGGTTCCAGAGCCCTGGAGAATGGACGTGACGGTCAGAACAGATGCACCAAATGATGGCTATCACTGCAGCTTTGGGAAGCTCACTCAGTGTGCTGAAATGGGGACGGTCCCTTTAAAAGCAAGCTTGTCTCCTAAAAGCCCTGGAACCATTATTCAGTCAAGTCACGGACTGTTGTTAATAAGTCTCTTCTCAGCCTGATGTCGTGTAGATATTTTTTTTACATTCAGCAGTGAATAACACATTCAGGAAAGTATCTTCACATAAACTTTAATGTCCTTGTATAACAAAGTGGTCAATGGGTCAAAGTCTTAGGTATTTTTTATATCTTCTGAATGCTTTGAAAGAATGTACAGAATGACTAGACCCAGAGTTTGCACACTTTTAAATATCTACCTCACTGACCCTAAAATGAAGGCAAACAAAGCTGGGCTTCTCACATGACGTCTGCCAGGCGCCACAATCAAAGATGTGCATGTGAAACAGCCCTGGTGACTGGTGAGGCCTTGGCCTTTTGTGATAGAGCAAAAATATGCGTATTATTGTTAAGAGAGGCACAATTTAAAGGCTCGCTCAGACTATTATGCAAATGGTAGAGTTCGATTGAAGGCAGCATTAAAGAGAGGCACGTTCTCAAGGTTATGGGCTTCTGGGCACAAGACGTGCCTTTCTCTTCTCTCCCCTTAGAAAATCCTTTCTGCCATTAAAAGGTACGAAAGTGGGTGGGAAAGTGAAAGAGTACATCCCATACATCGCTGCTTGTTGTGAAGGAACTGTCCAGGAACTTTGCTCTCCATTATATAAAGGAAATTTTTCTACCTTTTCTAAACACACTGATACGTAGGATGTTTTCACTGCAGTCGTCGTCACGGTTTTCTGCCTGCAGGTAGACCGGGCGTGACAGTGATGCCCAATCCGTAAACCGAAATCTCCATTTTCACGACATTGTCTTCCATAGTAGGTGCTCTTTCATCAAAGCGACCTAGTGATAGTTAAAGGTTTAGCAGCTAAACAGGGCGTTGGGTCTGTGGATGTTTGCAGGATGTGGCACTAAGATCAACTTTTTTTGTAGAACTACAGGAGGCCTGTTCGATATTTTTGGTAATTACACGTGGATGACTGAATGGGCCTGTCACCTGACTTTGCCCCAGCGTTGACATTTGTCCCACTTTGTCCACGCAGTATTCCTCGGACACCGGAGTTACTGAAAGACTCCGCATCCCACATCCCCGGATCGTGTGGATGGTCCCCGATGCATCGGTCAAACTGAAAGCCAGCGGCCCCGATGGGCTACCGCTCTGTGTGCTCCAACAGAGCCCTGACATTCACCACCAACAGACTGACACTGGCCAGCGGGGGAGGCCACGGTTTGGGCCACTCCCCCCCACTGCGGCCTGGCCCCAAACAGCACGGAGAACTCGCAGCAGCGGGACGGAGCTACTATCTACAGGTCAGGGTTGCGTGTTTGCTGCACACAGATACACACTGACACCTCTGCAATAGAAAATGATGGAAAACAGCCATATCATCACACAAGCATCAGCCTGAGTTTGTGCGCCCCCCCCCGATGCAGTCACACAGGACTCCTGTTTATAGCTGTAACCCTACAAATCTAATTTCAATCTCCCTTTTGGTGAATGAGATTGAACATGAATGACTGAGTGGATTTGTAAGGCTGTACTGGCTAACACCTTATTTGTTTTTAAAAGCTGACAATGAAATTAATGTCATGGATGGTTTTTCTGGAGTGCCTGTCTCTCGCTAAAAGTCATATGGTGGGTCCCTTTGAGAAAGCCGGTGGGTCCTGGAGGGGCATAAAAAGGTCCATAACCACTCATTTTAGGGGTCATTTTTAGTACAAGATTACAGTAAATGGGGGTGGGTCTCCAAGATAATAGACATCTGAATAAACATCTGAAGAAATAAACCAAAGATTGTGGCTTTTTATGGGAAAAAAAACACTGTACACAAAAGCAGGTAGCAGCCAGGTGTTTGGGGTCCCCAGGAACAAAGCTCTGGTTTGGGAATGCAAGGCTAAACACACTAATACCAACATCCAGTTGGAACGAAGAGGACGTTATGCAAATCAGGGACAGTAACCTGATTGGCAGCTTTTCTTTGAATATCATGCAGATCATCTTGCTCGATGTACAGGGAACCCTGAGAATGATGGGATACCCACCCTGTCTTGAGGCTGACCAGCGCGTCCTGGACTCCAGTTTGGTGGTATTTCACCATATACTGATGCATGTCCGGGTAGTTCTTCCGGATGTTTCTTTCAGTGCTTCCGTTGGGGACCGTCCCAAAACGGAATGGTGGGGAGTAGGAATACGGGCTCTGGAACTGTGGAAGAGACCCAGAGCCATTACCTAAATTAGTATGGCCACATTCCTCCATTAGTCATACCCCATTTTCAGTCTTGTTGCTAAGGCCGCCACACCCAACAACTGTTAATAATAAAAAATCCATTCCCTGCTCCAAAACTGACTGAAAGGAACAAGTTCCAGGTCCTACTTCTCTTGAAAGCCTTAGTCGGTGCCCACAGCAACAAGGCATCACAATGGACGTTCACATGTTCCCCCCAGTGACAGCATGGCAGTGTGACTTGAATGGAATCGTCAGCCCTGCCACAACATATTAGGTCCCTTTGTAAACACGCTACACCGTCAATGTTATTTACCTGCATCAACACTTGGTGCTAACTTCAGTGAGTGACCTGCTCAGGCTGATACACACACAGGGTATATTGTCATAACCTTAGCTCAGGCTGTAGTCATAGAGGCAGTTCTCGACTGATGTAAGTAATCAGCTCCACAAACCCTTACCTAAGTCAGATTTTACGCGAGTCGGATTTACCTTCCCATTCCATTCAAAACACTTTATATCAAAAACACATAAGCCAAAAATACACTAGTAATATATACCAAAAAATACTTATTAAATAAATGAAAACATAAAGTGTAAATTTATTTACAGGCATAGGCCTCCTTTTTACATTAGTGCTTCCATAGACTCTATGTATCTCAGATATATCTTGCGCAAATCCAGATTTACTAAGCCGGTTTTACATAACCCGAGAGCAGCCTGTAATATGTGTTTATTCTGTTCCTGTTTCCTTTGGTTTATATGGTGCTTTTCATCTTTCAGATGGTAGAATCAGCAGAGGTGGATAGTTCAGGTCCAGAGAGTAAAAATCCAGACCAAGATTTAGTTTCAACCAGTCAGTTGAGTACTTTATGACTCTGACTTCTTACTGTATACTCAACTGGCTGGTTGAAACAAAATCTTGGTCTGGATTTTTACCGTCTGGTCCTGAATTATCCACCTCTGAGGATCACTGTCATACATGGACCACGTCTTCTGAAGAACTCGATGAAGGAGCCCCTGACTGTGCCCTGCTCATTATACAAATTATTCACAATTTCTTGAATCCCATGGCCTGTCCTCTCACTTCAATCTTCCTAATTATGTCCAGCTCAAACTACGTAAGAAAACGGGGCCTGCATACTGTAATTGCCTGAACAAATGTTTAAGTGACTTGAGTTTTTGTCTTTAAAACAATTAAAGCATACTAACAGATTATGGCTTGTGCCAACACATATAATGTACATCCGAATCATTCTAGGAAATCAGAAAGAGCGGCACATTAAAAGCATTTATCTGAATGGTCATCGGAGTTTATCGTAACCGATCGTGAAGTAGGAGTTGCCAGTTTGGAATAGTTCTTCAGCCTTTTAGGACTGATCTGTGAACAAAACAACCCCTCCACTTCCTGTTATTTTCCACTTGAATCCTCTGTAAAGCCTTTGACTTACTCCATCAATCTCTGTACAGCCGTCAGCTTTTATGGTGCCCCCTTAATGATGCTGCCCAGAATTTCAAAGACCAAAGCAGGTGCATCATTTCAGTGCCGACTTTCTATGCAAGATCTGTTCCTGGCAAACAGCTAAGGTGCTGATAGGTTCAGTGGGCAGAAGGTGCGTCCCAAGACTGTACAAGACCAAGACTGACGTTCTTGGCACAAGTTCTGCTCCCTTGTCTTAACCGGCTCAACTTTTATGAAGTTTAATTGGTATTCTGTGGATCAGAACCACTGGCTGGAAGGCAAACTATGTACCAAACTTTAGCAGTGACTGACCTTTTTGTCACTTAGGCCTGTGACCTGGTCAACAAATTCTTCCTGGATCATGAAGGCCGCCAGGTTGGCAGTATAGCTGGCAAGGAAGATGACGGCAAAGAAGGCCCAGACGGACACAATGAATTTGCTGGTGGTTCCTTTGGGGTTCTGCACTGGCACGGAGTTGTTGAAGACGAGGCCCCAGAGGAGCCAAACCGCCTTGCCCATGGTGAAGGAGGGGCCATGTGGATCTATGGGGGGGGACAGAAGAGTGGTCCGAATATGAGGGTGCTCATGCAGACCTGCATCAAATCTGTTGTGCTAATTCATAAAAAATGCTCTGGTGAAATGCAACCTGCTGAAATAAGGATTTCCAAAGTTTCTTGCTGTGATTACAGTATCTGGCCAGAATAATGGCTGCCCTAAGCACTCCTGCTATTGATGTTCTCGATCTATTCAGTTCACCGCAAGCGGCTTCCGACATGTGGAAACGCCAGCGTAGCTTGGCAACCGGGCTGTGGCAATGAATCACAGCGGTACGCCATTAGGTAAATTATCGAATGTGTAAATACGAAACCTTTTCATTTTCACCATAGCGACGGTATGTGTAAGTACGGACATCTCTGCTGTGAAAACTAATTTGTCCGTGTCAACGTGGCTCGCTAAAAATTTCCTGCTGATTCAGAACATTTTATGGCTGTTTAATAACCTGGCTTTTCCAAACACCTCTTTAGTGCTTAAATCTCCACCCCCCCCCCACCCCAAAGCCACTTTACTCCATAAAAGGCCATTCCTTTCTCAGGCTTTTGCCATACATTCCATATAAACCTGTTCTGAGCCAAACTCATCCCCAGAGGGCCCGAGATTGCCTGAGGACGTTCAGGAGGGCACCAGAACCCAATGGTAGCAATCTCTTCATTCCCAGACCAAGCTGTACCACCAATTATAGGTGAGAAACATCTGCAATCCCTTAGATAGACCTGTTAGCTTCCGGTATTTGTGATTTAAGGGGTTATTCTCTCAAGTTGTCAGCTGGGCACGGGACAGAGGTGGTTAAAAATAGGAGGCCGGACCGTGGTCTACCTTTGCCCTGAGCGAGGTTCCTGTTGAAGCCCAGGGGACTGATGTACTCGAACATGAAGACGGCCATGGCGGTCACCAGCAGCAGCATCACGAACATCATCACCCACACAGAGGCACTGAAGGGCTCTGCAGCGGAAAGGGGTGGGGGGGATGTCATGAGCGACTCCTGATCCGGAAAGGGATTGTGGGAACGCCACTGGGATTAAAACACCGTGGCTGGCACAGGACCACCAGCGGGATTTCCCAGCTAGACCTCGGTAATCATCGCCCTTGGTTAATTAAAGTGTCAGCTCCTGAATCAGCCATTTCTAACTAAGGCTGCACTGCTCTGATCACCGTCATACATTTTTCTTTTAATGAGAATCTGCCCCAATCTAAAGAGACACAGAGTACCGATGTTATTTCGGCTGATAAAAGCGACGGCTGCACTGGGGGGGGGGGGGATGGGTGGTCACGCCCTCCGCTCACCCAGAAAGGCGGACGGGGAGACGGTGCCATTACTCCGGGACACCATGACGCTGATCCCTGTCTCCACGAAGGGCACGGAAAAGTCGATGACCTCCGAGCGCTCCTCGTTGATCGTCAGCGAGCCCACGGCCATGACAGCCTTCTTGTACACCACCTGGGCGTTGGAGGGGGTGGGTTGCCATGAAAGGACAGGGAAAGGCACAGTGCACTCATACCCCCATGCAGGCCATAAATGTGTAACATCATGAGCAGCTTGGGATAAAACTCCAGCTAAATCCCGGCGCCCATTTTTACAGTAGATAAACCCAGCTGACAGAAATTATCTTGCTACTAGCGGCTGTGGCACTGCAGCAATTTAAATGCCTCGCTCCAGGGTACAACTGTAGATCCCCAAAGGGGATTTAAATCCTCAATCTTGAGGTTACAAGTCCTTGTCTACCTGCTATTCCAAATTCATGCAGGCCAATCCTCCAATTTAATGATTCCAAAATATACATAAACCAGAAACCACACAGGTGTTTGTGCGGGGATTAATAAAGTTCAGTGACATGGAAAAAAATCAATATGATCCACAGACACCTAAGATGGGCAGAAGGGTGTGGGGTTTTAGACTAATTGTAGACTAATTAACTGTAAGGTCAGTATGATTATAAGATTTAAGCGCATCATTTCTTTAAAAGCCAAACTCTCTACTAGTGTAGAATGTGTGGGAATCTTTTTAATTGATTCTGCATGAATTCTACACTGCGTGAGCATTAGGTAACAAAGCCAAGGTGACCTTGATTGCGCTAATTGCCCTGCTAAAGATAAGAGTCAGCAGGAAGGGTACAGGGGGTTTTTTGGGAGTCTGAGGTGTGCTTCAGCTCTGCCGGCTTTGTGAGTTTCCTTAAATGTAGTGCTTCAGTTTTGCAGTTTCCCTTAATAAAAAGTTAAAGCTAAATTTAGAAGTGGCGTTTGACTTTCTTGACCTAGTTTCAGGAGAGGACACACAAAAGAGCGGAAGGCTGTGCTCGTCTGGGCCAGACAGGCGCTCACCTCTCCCACCATGCCGTTCCACACGTTATTGATCTTTTTGCCGTGTTTGCCATTGGTCACCAGATAGAGGTCGTAGGTGAACTTCACATGCTTGGCGATCTTCTTCAGGATGTCGATGCAGAAGCCCTTGCAGCATTTTTTTACGTTTGTTCCTCCTTCCGCTGTGTTATTGCTGTGAAAAACAAAAGGTTTCTCAGATTTTTGAGACCTTTATATGCAAAGCAAATAGGTAATCAATAATATGCAAATTCACAATTATAAAATAGTATTGCAGAGTATTGGAATAACTTTTATAACCTTGGGGGGGTGGTGCAATGGGTCAC
>JAODLD010000051.1:11850618-11861053 GCA_026781065.1 Mormyrops boulengeri | reverse complement strand
CCCCCCCCCCCCCCCCCCCCCCCCCCCCGCCCCCCCCCCCCGCCCCAGCACTTGATTGGGCTTTTTTAGGGCCCCTGTCACTCAAAGTCACACTTAACTCCTAACTTTATTATATATATTTTTTACTATTTTAATGAATGATGAATTAATGATTGATGAATTAAAGGAGCGGTCTGGGCAGAGTTTCCCCTGAGGGATGCTTCCCGGTGCCCCCCCAGCTTCCTGTAGAGAGGAGTGCCATTCGTGGAGATGTTTCATCAGTGTGGTTATCTTTGTGCTTTGAATTACTCTGCCCCCCCACGCAAGCAGCAGCTGAATGTGGGCTCATGATACCATCACTTCGTGGTGGGTGCCTCAGCCTGTTTCCCAGCATGCACTGCTTCACTAATCCCATAATTAAATTTGTCCCACTGTGCAACACGGTCTGATCTCACAAGAATGTGGCAGGGCCAGAATGCTGAATGCACCCCCCCCCCCCCATCTCTCAGAAAGATGGAGGGGGGGACAGCTCTGTGAGGGTGGCTATCTATCATTCTGCAAAGGTAGACATAAAACAAAATGACCGACATAAGAAAACAGGTCTTTTTTTACCTTCCTGGTCGATAAGCTTTCAGGCACGAGAATGCCCCCAATTTTAAACTACGCCACATGTGACTGGGTGGATTGGCTCAAAATCACTAAATTTAGCACCATTAGAAAATTTAAACCAGGGCCAAATTACCTTGTTCAAGAGCCAGCTGTGAAATGTCTAACACTGCTTTGTGACTTGAGCTTTCGGAAATTTATTCCTAATATAACAGAAGGGGTCCAGAACTTTCGTCCCGGTGCAATTCCCACGCATATAGAAATAGTTAGCTGATACGCGGTTTGAGTCTCAGACGTGAAACACGGCACTGGCCTTCACAGCAACACCAACTCTGAATGCAGTTTAGGGATTATAAATAAAAGCGTCTATGGTACGTTATGGTAAGCGGTACGTCCCAGGGAAGGAGACCCAAGAGGCGGGTCCAGAAACGGCCGCTGAGAGGGATTTCTAACGATGGAGGGTGGATTTTATTGGATTTTTGGCAATGACATCACCATCCAAAACGCCACACTCCAGAACCTCTGGGTCATTGTTTATGTTTTTATGAAGCATACTTTACTCGTCCTGGGGATCTGACCTCACTGCCGACCCAAAGCGGCACTTTGAAGCACCTCATTCAAACTCCCCACCGAATCGATCCTTCTCCCTTCGCATCCATGTATTTCCAGACCATTACACGGATTCCCCTGACATCTGAGGGGGTTGTACTCCATCTGCCTCCCCCCGTTCTGACTCCCCTGGCTGGGCTGGCCTCTATGGATAAAAAGGCGTCTGTGGCTTTCGTCCAACTGCACTCATTGGCCTAAATACCAAATCAATCGAAGACACACCTATAACAACCAGCTGGCTCTATGTGCCGTGGTGGCCAGGGAGACAAATGGTGATCTAGGAGAAGGCAAGCCATTAGAAGAGCATCACCACGTCAATCACACGGGGGATAGCGATGCGCAGTGTGAGATATGAAGCACCATTACACAGCAAGGTTATTTTAGCAGGGTGAGTGGATGAAAGAAGGAGAGCACTGAGACCTGTGAGCTCCTCTTAACTAACTGATGCTCTGCCCACCACTGGGCCCAACCCACCCTTGTCCCCACCCTTGTCCCCACTGTTTATTGTGCCTTGTAATACCATAAAACAAGATTAAACCTCTGTTTTGGTGCTGCTGCTAGCCCTGCACCCGAAGTGAATAAAGTGGACAGGTTCATGGTGGGGAAATCCATTGAGGATGTTGGTGAAAGTATTCCAGAGGGCTCAGCCAATCAGCTGGAGCGGCAAGTAAGCCGCATCAGAAAGGCGATCTCACCTCCCGCGTCGATAAGGGGCCATCGGCTCCGCTATTCAGAAGCCAGCCGCAAGCACACCGCTTTGTTTCTGAGCATAAAAATTACAGCCTGGCGACTGTGACATGGATTGATTATTTTCTTTCTTATGGCTGCGTCGGGCTGTGCATCATTCCCCGAAGCAGCTGGTTCAGCTCGGGGGTGGGTGGGTGGCTAGGGGGGGCGGGAGACATAGATGCCTCTCTCTGGTTTTCTGAAACGTTCCCGTTCTGGCAGAAGCAAAATGGGCAAAAGGAATCGATCAGCAGGCTGGCATTCATCCGATAGGTATATATCTACAGGAGCAAGGCAGCTGATTCGAGTGACCACCTGCTTGTAATAGTTCACACTCATCCTATGGGTTTTGGTCGAATCTAAGGAGGTCCTCAGGCCAAATAACCTCTGGGCAACCCATTTCCATGGCCATCGATCTCCAACTGGTCTCCAAGACAACTTTGGAATCTAAGACGCAATGGCAACCGCATCCATAGAGCCGTGCCGTCATACGCCCCAAGCTGTGGTCCTGGGGTTCGACAAAGCCTTCAGCTGTGTGCAGAAGGTACCTGAGAAGCTAAGACTGCAGTTTCATATCACATCTAAAGAGGCTGTCAAAGTTCTCAGCCTGGAGAAAATTCGCTCTCGGTGGGACTCACATGCCACATCCCCTTAATTGCATAAGGAGAAATCCCGGAATATATGAACATTTGGGAAAGAGTTTGGGTCTCGAAGGCACCTCTCACCGTCTTTGTGCACGAGTGGGTCACATCCCGAACATCCCTTTTCAGGCTTTCCTAAATCCTGCACGTACGCGTTTGTGAGGCTTAGAGCGGCAAATAGTGCCCGGAGTAGCTAACCTGGGATTTGATCATTCTGCTTTTTTTCCCCCCGCTTGCCTCGCCTGTGTGGGAATAAGTGGTGCAGAAAAGGCCCGTGGCTTCGCCTACCACACCGAGTAGCAGGATTGCTGAGTTCAGCACAGATACGGAGAGAAGGATGGCAGCGAGAATGAACAGCGTGTCCCGAGAAACCACCTATGAGTCGATTAAGGATCCTTGTCTTAATTGCCTGGCCTGAATTTTGAAAGAGTCAAAAGTAGAGCTTGGTATATGCTCGTGTCTTAGTATTAACATGACGAGCAGTTTGGGGGTGGGGGGTGGCAGACTCACTTTTTGATGTACTTGCGACACGGAACCGAGTTTCGCATGCAGGTCCCCGTCAGGCGCTCCACATTCTCCACGATGACGAACGGCGCCTCCTCCAGGGTCACGATGCTCAGGTGGTTGTCGTCCGTCTCCGCGTCTCCGAAGGAGTTGAAGCGTGGCCAGACCGGATACTTCAGAGTTACACTGTTGTTCTCCCATTTCCCCATCTGCAACAGCAGTAGAGAAATACCCATGAGAACTAGAGAGACCTGGGGGGGGGGATACAGAGCCAGATAATCATCACATGGGAGACGATAATATAGGTCATAAGCCTCAAGTTTCACCATAATTTCAGGAATATTGATTCAAGCTTATGGTGCAGGACTTTGGCAGTAACACACACAAATGCAAAGCAGTGTAATGGCTAATTACATTTTAATGGTCAATTAAATGCCTGTTACAATTTTAAAAATCTTATTACATGTTGATGCTGCTGCTGAAACCACTCTTGGGACGCATGATTTGGGCTGCTGTAAATAAAATTACCCAGCATGCACTGCTTCTGTGGATAAGGTATGGAAAGCCTGTTCAGCTCGGGAAACGGGAAGGAAAATTCCACACCAAGATCTTGGTACAAAAAAGACTGGCAGTGCTTCCATGTTCTGGGTCGCCGTGCCAGCAAGCAGCGATGTCATCCAACTCACTCGAGTGAGATTTACGTCGATGATGGCTGTCCCATCTCCGTGCCGACGGAAAAGCAGGCCACTCTCCTGCTAACCAGCTCTCCTCACACACGATGCGTTGAGTGAGTTTTCAGGAGCGGAAATTGCCACTCTGCACATCTGCTGGACAGAATGTCCACACCCTGGAATTAAGGGCGATTTCATCTCGCACTTGCAGGACAGCAGTTAAAGATTGCTGGGGCATAGGAAAAAGATGTGGGATCTCCAAAATGTGTCGTGCCAGATTTTAAAACCAAATAGCTTCGACGCATAAGGAGCTGACTGGCATGATGTTCAGGGTATAGCCCAGCCTTGTCTCACACTGCATGGGAAAAGCTTCAGGATGCAGTGACCCCAACTGAGATAATATACATGGATGCTGGGGGGTGGATGGATAGATGGAGGAATAGATGGATAGATGCAGCTGCATAAAAAGTTGTCAGTGAAAATGTACGCTCCCGGGTGCCTCACTTTGTCACAGTAGATCTCAGTGGTGGCAGGGGAGGCCCGCCAAAACCTCAGACGTACGAGGACGGTTCAAAACCACCGGCCGTACCAGGCACCAGATGCATCCTCGCCACTTATATAACATCCTGTTTTAGGAAATGCTGAGCACAGCCCTGCAGAGCTCCGCAGAGGCTGGTGAGGATCTCGCCGAGCATTACCGAGATGCGCCTCACAGCGGGCGGAGACACACACACACCACAAGCGGACTCGGAGAGCGTCATAAAGGACTCCGGTCACCCTGCAAAGACACTGTGCTCCCAAGCACTCAGACCGCGGAATACAGGCTGGGTTTTTATCCATGTGCAATAATAAGGCTCCTAATTATGCACCAAATGCACTGTCACATTAATGCCCCCCATTCTACCTCCAGTTCATCCCTTGTACATGTGGACACTGTTTGTCTATCGTGCTGTTACTTTGTTATTCGTTATTGTTGCCTGATGAATGCCTGCCATATACTTATTGTCTGGCCCTATGGTCTACAGAACGCAGACAAGTCAGAATGTCATTGTGTTATGTATGCTTGACAATAAGATACTTCAAAGACTTTTAATGTACATTAATTAAACTAAATACTAACTTCCTAAGATAAACAAATATTTGGCAGGTGGTGTTTCTGGGCACTCATGATCTGTAGGTTGCTTGTTCCAGTCCCAGGAGTGGGCCCTTTTTCCCCTTTTCAGTAAATTAGTAAATAAAACAGTGGGAACAATTCTGTGGCAGCACGGTGCACAGGGGTTAGCACTGTTGCCTCACACCTCTGAGACCTCGGTTCAAGTCTCCGCCATAACTCTGTGTGTGTGGAGTTTGCATGTCCTCCTTGTGTCAATGTGGGGTTTCCTCCAGGTACTCCAGTTTCCCCCCACAGTCCAAAAACATGCTGAACAATTGGAGTTGCCAGTTACCCATAGTGCCACACTCACACATGTATGTGTGAGTGAATGGTTTGTGACTGTACCCTGAGGTGGGCTGTTCCCTGTCTTGTGCCTGTAGCCTCCGGGATAGGCTGCAGACTCCCAAGACCCTGAATGGGATAAGCAGTTACATCCATGGATGGATGGATGGATGGGTACAATTCTGAGGTGCTTAGTGTCGACATGCTGGCAGAGATTCAATGTCCTCATAAATAAACAAGCAATAGGAGGCCTGACAGTCACAGCCATGGTGCACACTGAACTGTCAACATCAAATGGCTTCAGGTAGAAAACGGCTCTCTCTAATCCTACACACTCATATTCAGTTGCAGTTTTTAAAATGTCAGTTTATAATAAAGGAATCCATATTAACAGAATATGAATGAATTATAATTTAATTTGTTGCTTGATTGCATCACAGTAGATGTTATATACAATTTAATTCTGCCGCTGATACTTCCAGACTATAATAATTATGTAGGATAGGCCAGGTTAGTGCCTGACAAAAAGCTTTTAGTAGAAATATGACCCCATTAGGACCAGGTGGAGATGCCGGTAGTTTGACTTTTTGGTCAGGATTTCTAGGACAAGCAGAGGGTCCTTCGGTCCTCAATGAAGCACAGCCATGTGTCACTGAGTCACTAGGAGAGTGTGGTACTAATATGCAGCCAACAGGAGGGAGTCTCTGTCCCTGAGGAACTGGGTGGCGGTCTTGTTCATCTCTCTCCTTTTGGTGGGTGATTTGAGTTTTTAGGTAGAGAGGTGTGGCGATACTGTCTGATCCACCAGTCCTGTAAGTCTATAGGTGGAGCTAATGGGCTGCTTGTTTGGCAGGCCTGACTTAAGACAGTGTGCTGCTGAATAACACAGTGCGAGGAAGCAGGTGATGTCACAAAGCCCACTGGACTGTACCACTCACTAGAGGGGGTAAAATTATTACCTGCACCATAAATTCTGAATAAGGCAGGATTCAAAACTTTCCTTCTCGTTCTCATTTCCTGTGGTGGATATATTTAAGCTGACTTTACACAAAAAGAGTTCTGACTCCCTGGTAGCCCTGTCGAAAAACTTACATATACTCCTAGCTTGTCTGCGCAAAATCCTCATGATACCTTTAGATGAAGAATTTCACTGGTGCAGCATCACCCAATACGACTGGAAAAGTCCCGCCTACTGAAAACTACATTTTAAGCATAAAAAGCAACCACATGCTAATTCTTTAGCTTAGCTGGGCTGCAGATTCTTCACAGCAGCAACACTAGAGGTGAAAATACAGACAGAGAATCTCCTTAATATAAACTGATTATATACTGTAGGCAGTTGAAGGGTGGTTTGGTTAGTAGTTAGTGGTCAACCTGCCAGTGTTATTGGTTAGATTCCCTTATCTGTACAGATAATAGTGTCATATAGAAAATCAAACGTGAAGAAATGGCTCGTGTTACTCAATTACTGTCCTTTAATTTTCTGACTGCATAAAACATGAACATTTCAAACTGCAAATTTCCTTTGGTTAAGAGCCGCAATGTAAATAATGAAAACCTTTGTACTGGTATATAATACATTGCATGCATAATGATTTCATTTTAAAAGGTGATAACGTCAATTCCCATTTTAATTAATGCTTTGAAAATCGCGATTCACTTGATATATTTAATAAATTTGCCGGTAATGGTAAGTCGCCTACACCGCTCGCCTACACCGCCAATACGTTGTAACCACGTATGTTCACTGTGCTCAACCCAGGAGACAACGATATTTTAGGTTCATTGACATTCTACTAAAACATCTGTGTATAAATTATTTTGCATGATTTCTCGTTCTGCGTCGTAAAGAGATCTGTTCCAGAGTTTAAACTCAATCGGTAGAAACGGTTCCTGTTTTTCATCGCAAATTTAATCGCAATGTAGGCATACAGATTGGTCTGCGGATCAAATGTGGTAAGCGGCAATGAATTTGTGCTTTTATAATGCGATTTATCACAGTTTCGCCTTCATTTGGATGGATAAAACTTTCATCCTTCAAAAGAATTGCATCGCGCCACTGCTTCAGAAACGAAGAAATGCCAAGGGCATCCACGAAAGTATGTCTGTCAGGCACAGAAGCATTTCCCCAGCGCAGTGTGGGAGTCTCAAGTGTCCTTCAAGTTCAAATGTCCATAAAATCAGCTTGAATTGAAATATCTGAAACGTCGTGCATGCACCTTTTCAGAGGAATGCGAAAGGCTGCTCCATTTTAAATGGATCTTACTCTTTAGTTCACACTAACTGATGGAATTGAAGACCCCCAGGTGCAAAATGCGTGTGTGCCTGCGTTACATAAATATGTAAAATATATATTTAAAATCCGAAGTCCCTTGTATTGTTATATTTAAACGCAATTCTGCCTTTGTCTGCAGAACGCCGCAGGTTAGAACTCATCTTAAAACCCTTTTTCTCTGAAATGCACTTCTTTAAAACACCCTGCCGTTATGCCGTGCCCGCTTTGGTTGGCGTCCTGGTGTTAGAGCTTAACACGCTTAAGCGCACCCTTACGGATCTTCAGGGAGTATGTTTTGTCCAAAGACTGAAGATTCGATGGCCAAACATGTGGCGGCGACGCTGCAGCTAAGCGCCCCTGGACTACAAAGCTACGATCGCGCCACTGTCTTGAATCGCAATGACCTAATTAGCTAGACGCAATTAAAAGGGAGCCTCACTAACCAGCGATGCAGAGAATCCGCATTAAGGCGCTTAATTTCGCCACAGTTTTATTGCTGATGCTAAGAGAAATAAAGTTGACCTATTTTTCCCCCTTGCTCAGTGACTGCGCTCCAATTAATATGGCTGGGAGTTAAAGGACCAAGCAGATGCGGAGCGTCTTAAGTCCCTCTGTTATGCCGCACCGTCACTTCCACATTGCCCGCATTTTGTCTCTTTGCCTTTTCCCTGCGTGATATCGCACTGATCTTGAAGCGTGCGCTGTAGCTGAGCTCATAGCGCGTCTAACAGCCGCCTGGGATGCTGGAGTCGAGCCGCTGTCTTTAATCACCGGGCGCGTTTGGACGCGCAGCCCGCTTCCTTTCGCTGTGACAAAAGGACGGCAGCTTTTCTTCTTACCGAGCACCTGAGCGCCGCCAAGCCTTTACTCAGAACCTCATTTAGGAAAACGTGTGAAAATGCATCGTTTCTCGCTTCCCCCATACGATCACTCCACCAACAGCGGCTGAACCGAGGAGCTGAAGGTGTGAGACACTTTGCGCTTTTGTTCCAGCTGTTGGAGGGGTGTGGGGGGGGGGGGGGCAGATGGCGAAGGCGCAGCAACACACACACGCCAACCCCATAGTGGATCCAAAAACGCATTAAACGTTACGCGTCTCGGAGCTGCAGATAAATACAATCGATTATTCCGCACTGAATTAATAATCTTTCTCCGGGCTCGTGTTCCTAATGTAGTAGTTTGATTTTGCTTCTGATTCTTAAATTAAGGCACACGCCTGCTCTTTGAACCGTTGGAAAATAATCAAAATATTGATTTTAAAATAGTGGCCGCTTTTTGTTGCACTGTATTAACTACAGTGAAAGCTTTAAGCGCCTCATTTTTAATTGCCCCGAAAGATTGAATCTCACTTACGTTTTAATATTTTATATTATAATATTTTATATTATAATATTTCAGTTTAGGTTAAGCTTTTGCTCAAGGGCAAAGTGACCACCCGTGTGATGACTAGCCGAGCCTTTCGCGCACAACACGTGTCACCAGCTTTTGTATGCTGGCCTTGGGTAAGAGTTCAGTGCAGCTCCAAAAGCAAGTGAATTATCATTTTATTAGTTTGCTTTTTATTGTTTTCCCCTCCCCTCTTTAAACAGCTCGCGCCAGGTGTCCCCATACTTTTTGTCAGTGGCAGTTAGGCGAGTCGTCCATCAGCTTCTTGCGCGAGATGCGTGCGAGCCGAAGGGGAAGGGGGGGACTGTCTTACGCTGAACGGCGGCTTGCAGAAAGCCATTAAGGCTGAAAGCTACGTGTGGCAGTCTCCAGTAGAGGTTATTAATGGCGTCTGCTGTAGAATGGGGGAGCAGCCCATACGGATGGGCTGCTGAGTTCACCGCCCGGGGCTGTTGATGCTCTCTTCTCGTCGTCGCCTCTCCTGCCCTTCTCCCCATCCTTACTTGATAAAGGTGTGGTCACAGCACTGGTATAATAAATTTCATTTATTATATCCAAGGTTGCCAGCTCTCACGTGTCTGGCGTGGCATTCCTGCTTTCAGACTCTCATGCTCAAGCAAGAAATCTAACGGCAAATATATATTATTCCATTATAAACCTAAAATTAGCTATACCAAAAGTGTAGGGGTAGTTTGCAAACCCTACAGACTATTTATAAGGTAATAAAACTGTTACATACATGTAAATGCGTGTGCAGACTTGTCTCAAATTGAAAATTTCACTCCAGTCAGCTGACCAAAGTTGGCGACCCTGTGTATCAACCTGCCTTAGGCAATGAAGCATTTTAATCCATCCATGTAACTTCCAGGGGTCACTCTGGACAGGATGTCAATTGCATTTTGATGTCTTATCCATGCATGTTTCCTGAACAAGGCAGGTAAGCTACCATATTACATGGGTTGCTGTAGGCAGATATTGGAGGCAAACTTGGCTCTTCAGAGGTATGTTTGGACTGAAATATAGAACTAGTCACAAAAAACAAAAATGTACACAAATAATTTAATAGCAGGTAATACAAATTACTGGAATACTGGTGACATTATTCCGGCAGATATATTTTACAAACGTATTTGGCTTGATTAGTTTTATATACAGGTCATAAACTGCCAGACTTGATTTGTTCCTATAGTGCCGATGAAGCTTTTTTTTTAACCTGTTGACTATCTGAGAAGTCACTCCCAGCTTGGGGCACACTGTGATGACATCATTATGCAGCAGAAGTCATGTGACACACAGGTCCTCCACATTACTCCTAAGGAATTGTTTGACCTTGGTCAATGGTTCATTTCCAAAATTATGTCTTTCTAAAGTTTATTTGCACACATTTAATATTTGTGTGCTGTCTTTTAGCCTAAGACTCAGAAGGCTGTATATCTGTCTGTATGTCTTTATATAACTCCAGTGATTAGACATGGTGTCACATTCAGTCCATCCATCTATCTGGGGGGGGGGGGGGGCACGGTAAGGTTGCACCGGTAAAATAATTTTCCCCCAACAACGGTAAAAAGCCGGGCCAACAAAATTTGGGACCCTATCTTTAAAT
>JAODLD010000051.1:11832800-11850608 GCA_026781065.1 Mormyrops boulengeri | reverse complement strand
CCCCCCCCACTGTCAGGTTGCACGCTTCTATTAATTGTCCCCCACATCAGTTCAACAGCCGTGCCTCATAAATTGGGGACCCTCTCTTTAATTAATGGGTTGCTATTGCCAGCTTGGGCACCCCCACCCCCGAAAGTGACCTCGCTTTTATTGATGATGCCTCAGGCTCCACAGTGGCATTTAAGCCTCCCCTTTATCAACCCCCACCCCCGTCTGTAAATAAATAACACCGCTTCCGGTGGTTTCCTTGGTCTGCTGAGTTGCTTGCTGCTTCTTGGCGACCTGACGTACTTTGAATGCCTGGCCCCCCATCTCTACCCCCCAGATAAAGGTATCAGGGCTGCTGGGCTTATCATGCAGCACCTTAATGATCTGAGCGAGTGCAGCATAGAGAAGAGGATTCTGGGAGCCAAGCGTGTACCACTCTCATTTTAAAGGGGACGGCACCGTTTGCTGTCCTGTACAGCAGATATATCAATGACTAAAGCCAGTGCCAGGGAATGGAGGGGGATATTTAGGCAGACTTTAATTAAGCCTATGAAATTCACTCCGATGGATAAGAGTATTCCCACACCAACTAGTTCCCCCCCAACATGACACAATACATCCATTCACGATGTGTGCCTGTTTGACTGCAAAGTCTTTATTATCTGTCAGGCGGCCCAGCAAACCGTCAGGAGGGAAATACTGGTGTCATCGGCAATGGCACCCGTTTCCGGATTACGGCGTTTATAGAGCCCGGGATTCAGGACACCTGTGTCTCATTCCTGTCCCATCAGCCCCGCCGAGGCTGTCAGGATGACAGCAATAGCTGTGTGTGGCGGCGTTTCTGAGGAACCAAATGATCTCACTCTTTCCGGAAGGATCCCAGGTCACGACGCTATTTTCATAATTTTAACTCATGTTTTTGATTCATTATCTCTTGAGATGAAAGAACGCAGATTCGCGCTCATGTGGATTATCGTGTGGATAAAACTGGGGATTTTCTGGGGAAGAGGGCTGGGGCCGTGGGGTTTATATCAAAATATTGGCTCGGTAACAGAGCCTTCATTTAGAAACCCTTGATGTCAGCCTCTTCCTTATCTATTTACCTCTCCAGGAAAAATGTGTTTATTGGAACCCAGAGAAGGGTTTAAATTCAAACCAGTTTTTAATTTTTTTTAACTTTCCGGAGATTTCAGAGCAAAGCGCCGTTTGCCAGATTTTCGCTACGTTTAGAGGTACAGTCACTACGAAAGACAGAAGCGCAAAGTAGAGACTCCGGCGGCAGTTATCCGGAAGCAGAAGTGTTTCCCTCACATTGGTCAACATCAGTGTATTAAGAGTGTAATGCTTTTCTCAGCTACCCTGAACGCTCTCAAAGACCACAAGCAAAAGCAATTTGGCCCTGACTCCACACTTCATCTGCTCAGAGTATTGTGTAGAGACAGGGATTAAGTGCCTTTTTTTCCTTTAACATTAAAGCCAATCTGTACCTCGCAGTATAAATTCTCCCTTTTTACACAATGGTTCTGCTTAACCATCCTACTACACACTGATATATTATTAATTAGGAGCTAAATTACAGCAGTTTGTACATGAAGGTACAGTAGCAGAATGTTTAGAATAGTTATTGTGATACTTGGAGTCACAGCAAAGGGTCAGCTGTCATGCTGCGCCTGGGGAGCTGGGGGTTAAGGGCCTTGCTCAAAGCCTCACGGACATGTAACTGTTCTGCCGAGGCCGGACTCGAACCGGCGACCTTCTGCTCACAGGCCTATATCTGTTGATATGTTAAATGATACAGTAGAGAGGATATTTACTTTTGGGGAAATTAGGAGCTTTTTAGCTATTAGCGGGCTTTGTGCAATACTTTCATGCATCATGCAGGCAACCGACGTCGTGGTGACAGCCTCCGGGATCAGCTGAGGGTACAGGGAAACATACTGAGACGTCACCTCGCCGTCTGCATGCTTTGGGACATACAGAAGGACAGGAGGTCAGTTTATTTCATCACTTTCCTGAAAATGTTTGCGTTTCAGGTGAAAGTGTTTGTAAAAAAGAACCTCTCCTTCTCTTCATACCGTGAATTACACAGTAGAGTGTCATTTTCAACCATACGTAAGGAGGATGTTCACTGTTAGGTGACGCAGGTGCATTTTAACCATTAGAGGGTGTGAGGTGATACTTCCATGCAATATGTTACTCTGTGTGCGTGTTGGTTCTGTGAAGGTCAGATGTGCTTGGCTTCCATCTGGGGACTGAATGACAGATCTGTGTGCAGTACATTTGGAAAGTCACATGTAGCAGCGCTTTGCTACCTGCTAGCTATGCTTGCTGTAATTCTGCCTGAGTACTTCTGCCAGCATATCAGAATCTTAGCTCCGGGCCTTCTTTGTGGCCTAGTAGACCAACACTTTCATAAGCCATTAACAAGAACTCGCAATTTCAATGCTCGAATTCTCAACCAATAGCGACAGGTCTTACTGGGTTGTTGCTTTCATCTTTGTTGCTGATTGATCCACGTATGTCACATGCTTGGCACAGCCGTATACTGTTTAATGAAACTCTTCTTTATGGAGCCAACCCAATGTGAATGTGGCTGCAGGTTCTAAACCATTGCACCTCCTATGCTAAGGGTGTGTTCCTGCAGTGGAAACAGGCTGGTACTGACGAAGCTTGCCCACGAAGGACACCAAATAATATGCTCGTTACTGTGTGAGGGGGTTTAACAGCCTGGAGACGACTGATAAACTACAAAATAGAGCATCAGCTGGCAAGACGTCCTGTTAATGGGAGCAATGTCATTATTTCTGAATGTGAAAATGACTTTGAATTTCAGCGCTGCTCCTAATGAAAACAACAGATGCTTCCTTATGCTGTGACTCTGGTCCCACATTCTCAGAATCCTTTAGGCAGGATGTACTTCTTTTGTATGCGTGCTTCTCTGAACATGTGTTGTGCCTTCACATCTGATGCTTTTTCTCTCCCGGTGTTCGTTAAATTATAATACTGAGCAGCCTGCACTGTACGGAGAAGGCGGTGCAGAGTCTGATTATTTCGCTGATGTCTGAACATATGTTTGATATGATTACGTTACAGAGATGTTAGACGGATGACTTTACGCTGTTAGCAATCCAAGGTCCATTTCTGTCAGCAACAACACCTGCGTGGGTAAGACCCTCAAAAACACAGGGAACCAGAATCTGATAGTGATCATAAGGTGTCATTTGCCAGACAGAAGACTGGGCTTCATGTTTAAGTTTTTGATGCCTGAATACAGGTCCTTACAAAACACCTTAAACATTCAAATTAATATTACCATTAAGCCAAATTCACATAACATGCATGATACCTATTCGATTCTACTCTTTATGCTGACGTACAATGAACAACATACAGTGCTCACAGAAAGCCTTGGGGCACTTTGCTTAATTCTGTAAAAATGTCACAAATTTATTGGTTTCCTAACAAAAGTCCATTGACAAGCAATGTTTAACATATCTGCACATATGCACAGGCATTTTCGTTTCATTAACTGTGATAATTTTTTCGGCTGACTCATTCAGTTCTGTTCTTGCCATTTTGCTATTAATTCCAATTGTAGTCATGGACTCCCAAAGGGATACTAAACACAAATGTCTGGTGTTTTATGCTATTGCAAAGGTGTTACTAATTAAAAAGCACTCAATAAAACTTCTTGTCAATTAAATAACTCAGAACAGCTATTTTAGAACTATAATGTGAGTGTCAATGTATTATTACTTGAAATGTTTTACTTAAGACTAAATTTCTAATATGCTTATATAATATATATAAAATATTGCAAATGTATTGGTCTTCTAACAAAAATATATAGATATAATGTAATCATTTTTGTTAGAAGACCAATACGTTTGCAGTATTTTTACTGAATTAATCAAGCATCCCAAGACTTTCTGTGAGCACTGTATGTTTATCATTTTTGTATGACGTTGTAATTAAACCTTTACGAACCCATCTGCTTTTCATTTCTTAAGCACTTAACACTTTGAAATGCCTGTAACTGTCATGTTCAGTAATCAGTCTTTTTAAGGCAACTTACTCAACGATGCTTCACCTTATAAACACTTAACACTCAGCCACGCTGCTCAGCAGCAAACCCTTCATAAGCCATTTGACTCAAAGGTTCTCTATCTTATAGATGCTAAACACTCTTATACTATGTCACAGTGAGTAATTAACCCTCAACAAGCCGGTATGCCAAACATCACTTCATAACTCAACAGCTGCCTAATGGCTCGTGGTTCATCGTCATCAAAGCCGCTCCGTCATAAAGGGTCTTTTGTCCTCTCGTCATTTATCCCATTATCATTTTCGAGAGCTTGGTAGCCGTATGTCGCATATAACCCATCGTTCTCCACATTGTCATGGCAGCTTTCTGATGAGATGCTCTGGTCGGCTCTCCGGGATGGAGACCACGCAGGAGGTCCAATATGATGGGCTGCCCATCTATACATCCCGCTGCCTAATGTCCAGCGGTCGCCGGGGGACCGATCGACTGTCCGCACCTTCAGTGGCTCTTTCACCATCCCGCCCCCAGGGGGAGCAGGGGACCACAAACAGGCTGCCGTCGGCACACCAAGTACCACTATGGTCCCCCATTTCTGTGGTGGATTCCTCGCTTTTTTTTTTATGAGCAACTGGCTGCATCAGGATCTTCAAAAACAACATGTTTGTGATTCACGGTACCGATTTCCAGGGGAAAAAAAGAGAATTAAACCGAACAAAAAAAGAGGGAAGAGGGCCTGAGGTACTCTGGTGACACATTGGCATGCAGTCAGCATTTAATGCACCAGCTGAGCGTTATTAATATCGCCGCCATTTAATTTGCGCCCAGACACGGTCATCTGTCATCTCTGAGTAATCGTATCAGTTCACACCGATTTCGCTGCGGCTGCAGACTCGAGGGCGCCCCATGTGGGTTCAAGCAAGAGTATCATCTCATGGTAGGATTTTCACTTAGAAAACTTGTGCCGGTTGGTAATGTCAGGGGCTGAGATGTAGGCAGAACATCCCTATGCTGCACAGGCCCCTCATTAAAGTGACCCCTGGTACAATGCCACAATTTCATTAGGTGGTCATTTTTAGAGATTTGTAGCAGTGAATTTGCGGTTCTATATCGCGAGTGACTATTTACACACGTACATCGCGGTTTTGTTGCTTAATGTCATTAAGTACTTGATGTGCCTGAAATACTTGCTTCCAAAAAATGAGGTCTTTTGACCTCTGACCCTTGCCTAAGGATGGATGGTCGGCTGCCTCTGATCTCCACTGCGTGTCATTCCAGGCTGCTCCTGCCAACATATCGACTCCGTCTGATTAATAAGAGCAGCGCTGCTCCGTGCCAAACCGCATTACACCCCCGTAACATTCCCGGGGAACACAGCTTCGATCCTGTAGCGGTCTCCCTAACAGACTTTTGTCTGCGGGTGTTCTGCAGGCTTCTCTCCATGAGTTTCCACATGTTGAAACCTCTTTGGTTTCCCCGGGTGAAGCATAGGGCCCCCATCAGCCCCCACCTGCCTCGAGTCAAAGGGCAATCTCTTTGCGTCACGCCCGGCGACCGGATGATGCAGAGTCACACATAACGTCATGGCGACAGTCTCCGGGATCAGCCAAGCATCTACAGAGAGACAGTCAGGCCAGGAGGCATGCTGAGACGTTACCTCACCGTCTGTGTGCTTCGGGACAGGAGGTCGATTTATTTTATCACCTTCCTGAAAAGTAGCAGTGATGCCAACAGATGTTACCGTTCCTGTTGCTAAACTTCATAAAAGATGGGAGGGGGTGCAGTAAGCTTTACTGGTGACGGGGGGGAGGGTGGGTCAGAGAAGCAGCTACGGCAAGAGTGGCACTCAACTTTTCTGTTTTTCCTCCACTTTAATCAACATCAACGAGCTGCGTGTTGACAAAGAATTAATTATAGTAATTACTGTTGTGTGGATTCAATTTGGCGTGACGACAACCCTCGCGCTGCAGCTGTCAGGCCGCTGCGCCGCGCCGCTTACCAATGGCCACGAGGAGGACGTCAGAGCATGACGGCACACTGGGGGAGAGGGTGTCCGGCCATTAAACACCCGGACAGAGATATCCATCCCCCTACGGCCATCATCTTGCAAAGCCGGCATAAGAAACGAGCACAGCGCCGATGACAACGACGGTAAAACTCATAGCGGTATCGCCAGTGCTCGGCAGGGGCGGAGGCGACAGATTTTCTTAGCCTGCACAGCCGTTAATTACGCTTCCTGGCACGTAAACCCAGTTGACGCTATCGACGCCACTACTTTGCCGCAGGCATGCTTGGATGCGGAGGCATTTTTTGCTTAATTTTCTGTGCACGCCCCTCAGCTCTAATCAGTTCTGACACACGAGGCAGCGGTACTCATTATCCTCGCGCCAAAGGGAGCAGCCGAAGTGGCGGAACAAAAGCGCTAACTTCAGCCAAGCTAGGATAATGCTAACTTCAACCATATTAACCTAATGCTAAGTTCTGCTAAGTCAGAGTAACACTAAATTTAGTCAAATGAAGGTAACCCCAACTATAGCTAAGCTAAGGTAACACTTACTTCATCCTAGCTAGTCTAATGCTAATTTCCATCTGAGCCAAGGCTAAATCTCAATTTCAGTCTGCACCACAATACTACATGCACAAGTTTTGAATTGCCTAGGTTCATGTTGGACGCGGTCCTCCTTCTGCTGTCATTTCAGCACATGCAAATTTTAAGACACAGAGTGCAAACATGTTGATTATGAGTGACCGCTAACATCTTGCAAGACTATCGGCCTGGTCTCCGTCACCCATTTTCCATCTCTGTGCCACAGCGGGGCAAGTATCACTTTCATCCGTGATGATGTCTTCTTCAGCGCCAGTCTGGTCCTGCCAATTAGTCTCTTCTTGGCTATCGACTGGGTACAGATACGCGGCCCAGGAAGATCAATTACGGACTCTCCCTTGATAGCTTTAATTATTCCTCTAGCTCCTCAAATTGTGCTGCTGCTTCTCCGAGGGAAATATCAGGCTGCAAAAATGGCCCGTACACCTCCCTCAAAAGTATGAGACGCGTCACTGGGTTCTCCTTAAAATAAAACTCGTTGCACCGTATTCGGACGGGATTAGTTGTACCTGTGGACGTCTGGTATATAGTTTGCAAAATGATTTGACTGCTCAATGGATTTTAATGTCAGAGTTAAAGCCTCGAAAAAGCAAGTTCTTTTTTGGCTGACCTATCCCTGTAACATACGAACAGAGACCGGACTCTTATTTTTCTCCCCCGCCATTAAGTAGTTTACAAATTGGTTTTCAATGGTGTTGTACTACGCTGCACCTACTGAAAACACGCAGGTGTATTTTGTCAGATGTTCATGTGGAGAATTCAGTACCCATCCCGTCTCCATTTTCAGCGAATAAATGCCGTTTCCATCTTACGAAAAAGAGGCGTGGCTTTATAGGTATGACCTAATTACCCAGATGACAATTCAGGCTGAACTACTATTACCGAAAGAGGGCCACGTTCGCTGAAATATGGAAGGTAATTCACTACTGAATTTTTACAGTAGAGGCTTGTAATAATTACAGACATGGCAAATTCGGACTGGATTAAAATTACGGACCTCACCGGTAATTGCTTCAGTTACATTACATCCCCAGGTAAAACTAATCACGTCTGAATAGGACTTGAGAGTAATATTTTGGGCATTTACCGCAGGATCACTAAACGTCCCCTGTAGTTCGCTCAAAGTTTTTAGGTAATTAGGCATTAGGTAATTAATAACGATCTAAAGAGACATTGTAACCCTTCAGCTGAGTGCAGTGGGGGCCTCACCTTCTCCCATTCCCTCTCCTTGTTGAGGACGATGACCACCAGCTTGGGGTTGGCCTGGTACCCGTCTTCTGTGAAGGACAGGTCCCTGCCATCCCAAGTCACATTCATCATGTATCTGAAAGACAGGAAGATGAAAAAAAGTTAATGAGCTGTCCAGCACCTGACGGCTGGGCCCAAATCAGACACGGCATCAGCCTGGATGCCGGCAAGCTCCCATGGTGGCGTGAGTTTCAGAGGGAAAAAGGAGACATTAATCACGAAAGGCGTCCCGTGGAAGGGGGGGGGCTCTTCAGTGAAGGTGCACTGTTGGGGGGGTGTGTCTGTATGTAGGTGCGCAGTGACAGGAGGGTTAACCTGGGGAGACAACGGGGAGACAACGTTGCTACGTGCTGTCTTTTGGGGAGCCATCAAACTGTAAACTCTGCGTGTTACAACTTTGTAGGACCAGCAGGGGGCGATACTGTCACTTTGTCAAATGACGCATCCTTCCAATCCTGCACCAGCACCGTCAATTAAACAGATCACTGTCCAATCTGTTGGACTGTACTTCCTGATCCTTCCCAGACTTCCCGGTCTGCAGTGAAAGATCCCATCACTATCCCATCAGTCTGGACCACGAGGTACTTAGAAAACTAGGTACTTAGAGTCTTAATGGTTTGTCGAGATGACAGTCCACCCTCCCTCATCCATCCTACGCTGGCCCGCATAATCCATTCAGAAGGAGTAGAGCAGCGCACTTCCGCTATGAATGGAGTCTGCTATTGGATCCAGTTACGTCCAGAGGAATCTGCACCACCACTCCTCGCATTAACTCCACTTTCACACTATAGACCTATATGGCTGATTTTACGAGGGTTTTGTGCTGTTGACTTTCGCTGGCCTCTCCCGGACCCTGTGGATATGCAGGCATTACCGAGACCTTCACAGTGGGTCATAGCAGCACCGTGGCCATGACCAGTGAACCTTTTTTTTAAAGTAACAGTAGTCTTTCTGATTTGTCTGTCTCTCATATCTCTTTGGACGATGTGATGAGGGAATTAGGAGCTACGATGGAAGCAAAGCGCAAAGAACACTGGTTCTGAGGGACCAGGGAGGGTGTGACTGTCTCCGAAGTCCCCTTAGTGACACCGGGAGGCAGGCATAGCTGTTCATGCTCAGGAAGGAGTACGTTGTTCCTTCTCGAATTTCAATGGGAATCCTTCAGTCAATAGCAGTTGCAAGACAGTGACCTCAGACTTCCCCTTGTGATCCTGTGACAGGTTCTGTTCCTAAACGTCCCTGTTTTCCACCTCAGTTCCCCACGTTCTTTAAGCGCATTTCTGTTGCTGTTAGCTCATAGTTTTCATTTTCTCTGTATGCATTAGCGTGCCTATTTAAATTATTCTATTTATATCCCAAGAACATTTTTATATCCTCAAAACAACATTCTTAAAACCTTAGGGAAACATTAAATCACCACCTCGTTTCTCGGCGGCCCTGTGGTGTTTCGGTGGACACTCAGGACGTTTCCTAGTCCCTCGGGAGGGGGCAGGTCTGTCAGGAGTGCTTGGGGTAAAAATATCTGAGACTGGGAAAACAGACGACTCCGGGGAGCATGGGGACAGCTCGGAAGCACCACGGGACGCCCGGCGCGGTGTGGATCCCGTACAAAGATATACGACCTCGCTCACTCGGCGTGGCGTCCCGTCACGCCCGACCCCCCGCCATTTTGTAATGCTGAGCACGAAGATGCAGGTGCTTCAGACTGCTCCCAGATCAGTGCGGAAATCTATACACAAACCTGAGCCTTTTTATACGTACAGTACAGGCAAATCTTGACTTACGTAATACTGATGTAACGTAAATCCATATGCAATATATCAATATATAGCAAGATACATAGACTTTACAAAAGTGCTAATGCAAAAGGGTGACATATGCCTTCAAGTAAATTTACATTTTAACTTGTCGTTAATTTAATATCTGTTTTTAGTATGTATCATTAGTGTACTTTCAGGTTTATCTGTGTTTTGCTGTAAGGTGTCTTAAATGGTATGGACGGTAAATTTGACTTGCATAAAATCTAACTTATATAAGTGTTTATGTGACGGATGATGCATGTCAGTCGAAAGTAGTTAAAATGTAAGAAAGTGTATTTGATTCCAATTTATACAGTGTAAAATCAGGTGACCAGTTCATTTTAGGCTCTGATCCTAGACCCTGTTGCAGCCTTTTTAACAAACATTTTCCCACCTGCTGTTGCTGTTTTCCCCGCCCACCCAACCCCCAAGTCACATGACTCTGTGTGCCGTGCATCCTGGCCGCAGTGGCATTTGGTTTTCCTTAGACATTCCTTATGTCGCATTGCATTACCTTCCCAAACTGCGGGTTAATTTCCCCGGTATTTATTTTTCTAAGAATGCGTGTCCTTGCCAGGGGCTGTTTCTGACCGAGGGGGTCTTGCGTTTCCCAGAAGGCAAAGCAAGCCTTTCACACAGAGCTACTGCAGTAAAATGGAAGGGAGGCGATAGCTAATGACCGATTGTGTAATCGCTAGAACGAGAGCGAGAAAGAGCGAGAGCATTGTTTTTAATTAAAAATTTAACAAAGAGGTAAGACTCTAACACGGCGGAGGAGGAAGTCCTGAAACGCGATAATAATTAGCTTCAAAGATGCCGTGCATACTGTCCGCTAGCCTGTGGCCATGCTTTATTTCGCTTAAACCTTAAATTTACTTGTTCTACATAATTAAACACCACAAAGTCATTCAGGGGGCACTTCAGAAAGGAGATAGGTTTCAAGAACTTGCCTAGAAAAATGCACAGCATTGCTGGAACATCTTTAGCAGAGTCTGTTGTGTTTCTGGGGTTCAGGGGTCCTTATGGGGATGATCTGAGGCCGCAGCAGAGGGCTCACAGTACTCGGCTTCGAGCCAGAAAGGAAGGCCCGTCTAGCAGGCTGAACAGGTTCCTGTCCAGCTGGCAACACTCAAACACCTATCTGATGTTATCAGGGAATCTGCCCAAGCCAAACACGTCAAGGCTATATGGGGTGTTAAACAATATGCCTCGGAACATCAAAAAAATCAGACTGACAGAGGTTCAGTCACTGAAATCGGTAACTCATCCAGATGAACGTTCATTGCATCTCGCTGAAGATGCTGGTGGAGATGGGACCATCTTCACTCGACATGCCGCCCCTTGTAAATTGCAAAGCAGACACTTTCCCACTTCCAGACGAATAAGTGAGAAGGAATAATCCATCAAAAACACGTCCTTCACCTGCCGCTCCCCGGACAAATCCTCTCCCACCTTTTCGATTTCCGTCTCTCTGCTGGCAAGTTTATTAAGCTTCCCAGCCGTCAACAGTGAAGAGCCATAAAGAGACATCGCAATTATGTATTTACAGTTTTATGAAACTCACGGCGACAATTGCGTTTGCGGACCAGCGGTATATATCCACGAGTATAAGTTCAAGGTTTGTATACGTCTGTAATTTTGTTGCTCAAATGAATCACACACGAATCGATCAATGGCTCGGAAGAAGTATCCCAGAGTGCATTGCTTTCGCAGCTAAGCGGGATGTGATTCATGGCCATGGAGGGTGGTCCTGGAAGCAGGTTCTGGCGTTGGGAATTGGGAGGTGGGATGGTCATGTGACCAACGACGCAAACCACAAGCTCAGCTATCAGTGTTGTCAGCTATCCGCCTCCAATGGATTTATTTATGATTTCAGCCAGTTTCAGTCGGTATAAGGCACAGAGCCTACTCATTTGCTGGTGCCTCACTTTTGTCTCAGACCCAGAGCCTGATTCTCGTACTCACTCTGAGCCTCTCCCACAATCCTATCCCACCTATGTAGCCAAACAAATCCCCGCCCCTTCCTCCTACACCCCGTGTCACATCCTGTTTGCCTTCCTGTCAGATGTGAATCGTACATTCGGCCACCTTGTGGACATCAGCACACGTTTGTGACTGGCATGCTTTGCAGGAAACCCCCCCCCCCCCAGATCCCCCATGCATTTGCGACCCTCCACTCTTGACCCACTCGGTTCCAACTTGCCAGATTTGGCGAGTGCAAACAGAAAGCCTTGCCAGAGGCTGGCTTGTGTCTGACGGTCAGGCCCACAATCGACACTGATTTACGTCACTTATCAGCTTCCCAGCTGCCCGCCTGTTTAGTGATTTTTTGTGACAATGTCAGGAATCAACAGCTCGCTTCTGGATAGTTGTGTTGAGGAGACCGTTACTGTGGCAGGTAGCTTCTTTTAGTTCCATGTCTCAGTTTCCTTCGAATTATTATTTTTTTTTAATTCTATCCTATATATCAATGAACACCAGACATTCAAAATGTATAACTTTATTGGTCGAAAGTGAAATGCCTGGAAAAAGAAACCTTCATTTGGAGTTCTACTGCCAGAATGGAGTCCCGTGGGACGTGGCGGTCAGCAGAGGGAGGCGTGAAGCGAGGCTCACCACTGCCAGCTCGGCGTCTCTCTCTTTGGGTTGTGTTTACACCATCAGAGTGATGCTGCATTTTTTTCCCCCAAAACAGAGTGAAAGCTGTAACGGTCCCTCACACAAGGGGCCCTCTGGAGCTGAGCCACGAGTCCCACATTTCCTCATTCCACGTCATCCCAAAAATGGGGAGACTGCAGAATTTCACCCAGAATGATACTTTCATCTCCCGCTCCGTCTCGATGCAGCGATTTGCCTAGGATGGTAATTGCTTTTTTTTGTTTTTTTACTTATCGAAATACGTAAATGTAATTTACTTAAATGTCCTAAAATGCTGCAGCATGCGTCAGCGTCCCCCCTAGACCGTACCAGTGCTGTAAACGCCATCATCGATGCTTTCAGGCCCTTTATCGTGTCCAGCTGCAGGGTGTGATACCAGCCACTGATGTAGACTCACAGAATGTCTGTGGGGCCCTTTTTCCGCGGTGATGCCCGGCCCGTCACCGACTGTCTGCTAGCACTGTGGGATTAATGTGACCCACACACCTGGGTGGAAGCGGCCGGTGCCACGATGATAAATGTGGCTGATAATTGTCCCAGCAGGATGCCCCTCCATCCCCCCTGAAAATGGGAGGAGCCAGGCGGGCCAGTGGAGCAGGATGTGGGGAAGCTAGGCTTGTTAGTACCCTGATGCAGCATCCAGCACCCCATTGCGGGTGTTGGGTTCAAGATGGGGGGGAACCACTGGTGCACTTTAAACAAAACATTCCCTATTTTATTTATCCAAAACAAAGCAATTTTGGTATGGGATTTGAACCAGCAACCTTCTGATTGCTAACGGGCTGAACCACACACCACACTCCCTGCATCCTCTGCTTACCCCGGCAGACCTGGAGGACTTTCATATCCTAATCAGGGGCTTGAACACTGTACCGTGTGTCTGAGCATTTGATCTACATGGTACATCACACAGACTCACAGACCTTATGAGCAGAAGAGATTCAGCCAACGTGTAAAGCTCCAGGTGGATGGGTCGGGCTCGGAAGGGACAAACTTACTTGTGTAACGCGCTGGGAGGGAGCTTGGTCTTCTCCAGCTGTCCGTAGCAGCTGGTTTTGGCCTCGGGGATGTCGCCGAACTCCTCCAGCATGGCAGAAGCTGCGGTGGTGATAATCCCCAGGCCGTCGCGCACCCTCGCCTCCAAGGGATAGTCCCAGTCGTCGTAGGAGACCGAGATCATCCCCGAAGGGAACTCATCAGGCGTGATCTCCGGGTTGCCTGTGGTCAGGCTGGGCACAATCCAAATGAAACCGAAGCCGGTGAGACCCAGCGAACGGGCCTCGGCCAGGATGTAGGCTGCCTCGTCTTTGGAGCAGTACAGCAGGATGACGGGTGACTGGATCCTCTTCAGCTGGATCTGCGTCCTGGTGTCACCATCCACCGCTTCTAGCGTGATGGTGTTCTGCAGGTCCCAGCCCACGAAGCTGTTGTCCACCGTGTTCTTCAGGATGCTGATGAAGTCCTGGTACCCGGGGAACTTGCTGGTGACGATGGAGAAGACGTGCCAGTCGTACTCCTCCATGATGTTCAGCATCAACAGCGCCTCCTGCTGGATTGAGGCCCCGAACTGAAAGAAAGTGGACTTCACATCCTGAGGGGGACAAAAACACGAGACAAAAATAAGGTCACCAGGGATTCAGGATTCAAGATTTTTATTTGTCACATGCACTGTACAGTACAATTGCAGCGAGATGATGTTGTAGCAACAGCTCTGTCCCTGTGCATAAACATATAAAAACTATAAGGCAGAAAGTTAAGATGAATAATAAAATAGAGGAAAAAAGAAAACTATTAGAAAAGGCAATAAAATATCTATAAGCATAATATCAATTGTGCCAAGTTAGATGCAAAATCCTTCCATGGTATTGATGTAAAGTGCAAATGCAGTACAAGTGGCATAATTGTCATATAGGGAGGGGGATACCATACTAGTCTGAGCGATGTCTCTGTAAGATACAACATGAGAGAAAAGAGAAGAAAGATGATACACATTTACTATTTATTACTGAGCTCTAACTACAGAATTCCGTGCAATACTTTCCCTGACATTCTTTACAGTTACTGTTTATCTTTTAGTGTTACTGTCTACTGCAAAGTGCCGGCACCCAGTTCTGGGTTATTCCCTGCCTTGTGCCCATAGCTTCTGGGATAGGCTCCAGACCCCTGCCACTTTGCATAGGACAAGTGGGTATGGAAGATGGATGGATGAATATTTGTCTGCATCCATCCATCCATCCAAGCACCTGACAGAGTCAGCATGCCATCTGCCCATGGGCTCCTCCTGTCTTGTTCCTTTATGTTTTAAATGATTCCCTCTTTCATGGCTTTTCAGATAAGGTTCTGTAACGAGCCCGGACACAGCTCAATCTTGGTGCATCATTATCGAAATGCATCACACACTCGATGGCCTCAGAGCACCCGGTCACACCTTCACATTCTGCAAATGCCACAAACGCAAGAAACATGTTCACGTGGAAGGGGGGACACATCCGCACATTACCATGGATGGTTTGGACAGAGCTGGGGAAGTTATTCACAAAAGTAATCATCAACCAACCAGCTGAGTATAAAGAGTCACAGTCACAGAGGACTCAATTGGTTGGTTGAAACAAAACTGGATTTGTACTTTCTGGACCTGAACTTTCCACCTCTGTCTTTAATGGATAACTTCTGTGAGTAACTTCCTCAACACTGGGTGTGGAGCCCAACCTCGGGAGAATACTGGGGTGAACTGGACACCAGTCTCTCAGGGTGGGGCCTAAAATCTCTCCCAAGAGGCAGCAGGGCAGCACCAGCTGATAGCGGAGAGGAGCAAAGTTTGCATCATGTTCTTCTCATCCCTCCTTCCCTGCCATGGCCTTCCCTCTCTCTTTTTCCCTCTCTCACTCCCTCTTTCCCTATCCTGGCATGATCCCCCTCTCTTTCTAAGCCACACAGGCCCCAGTCTCTTACGTCACCAGCCCAGAATGTACACAAACGGAATAATCATATTATCCCTCTGCTTAAAAAGCTTTCAGATTCTGAAATAAACACTTGAAACCGTCACTGATGACTCCAGTGGAGGTTATCCCAGCGATGCCACTCAGTGAAAAACGAATGACACCAGGCCAAGGCTGACAATGGTGCCCCCTGCAGGCACAATGTCATTTGGCGGGTCTTTCTGAAAACCCGTGTAGTACCAGCTCCCACTTACGTCCCTGAATGACGGCTGCTGGCATCGAGAGCGGGGGGGTCATACTCCAAAATGGGCGGCCACTCACACCGCCAGGGATGCATGCATTGGTGCACGTGCAGAGCAAGCCTGGTGTCCGCTGGCAAAGGCGAATGGGACACAGGTGGCACTGCAGGGCGCCGTGCTCCCCTCAGAGCTGCCGCTCGGAGTTCGACGTCCAAACATCCTGACCGAATGCCCCCCCCTTCATCTGCACACTGATTGAAATGGTCCCCAACCCCCAACACACGCTTTCCATCATCTATTTTAGTGGAGGCTGTTTAATAAAACATTCGGTCTCTATTAATGCCAGTGAGCGAGCAGACCTCTGCGTGTTCTGCAGGGCGGCCCGCCAGATGGATTTACAGTCTTTCACAGAACACTGTCAGACCATTAAATTATACTTTTTCCTCTGTCGCTTTTAATAAAAATATCCTCAATGTATTGCCTTTGGAACATTTTAGCAAGGCCGGCCATGCATCCACAGCAAACTTGGTGTATGAAACGGCAAATTTACTGCTAAATTTCTAGAATGTTCCGACCCACCGGTGCCTCTGCTAAACCGTGCCTCAAAACCCTTTTTTCAAACCCAATATGATGGAAAAAGAGCCTAAAGCAAGAGATGAAGTGTGGCATTGTGGTTTATATAGTATGAAGACATCATCCCATTGCATTGTTTATGCAGGATTACCTGGAAACGGCATTGTCCACTAAGCAAAGCTGCTGACTCGTATTCGAGCCCAGTGCAGCAAGTTTAGGCTTCAGAGACCCACTGTGACCGAGGTTTGCAAACATAGCCACTTTCCTAGTTCCTACTGAGCTGCACCCAGGGGTGAACTTCTATGCACTTTAATCCCACCACCCTGCACCTTGTATCTCCATCAGAACCTGCTACGTACAGAAAAACAACACGTGAACATGCAGTGAGGGTGTATTCATTCTCCGAGGCCTTTTTCTGACCTGTACCTGAGCGGAATGTGAGGGGGAGGCAACATCTGCTCTGGCGGTACTGCAGACGGGGGAGGGAGCGCTGTTGACGCGGCCCCGAGCAGCCGCTTACTCAGACTGTTGTGACACGTTTTTGGCACGCGGGCCGACCGGAGCAGCTGAAACAGCACAAACTCCGTCGCCGTGGGAACAGAAGGGATCCGTCGTGCTCCAGAGCACCGGTGCATGCCGGGAGTTGCTCATCACTAACGAGAGTGCTGGCATTTCTCTATTGCACTGGGGCATAAGATGCAAACTGGCGTTTAGCCTTGCTAATGTCCCTCAGGTCTAACTGTAACCTGCCCGTTTTCGTGCCGTAAGCATGGCAAAGATGTTCCTCGAACGCTTCTGAAATGTTGAAGGAGCAGCAGACAGAGAGGCATCAACAATACAGTACCTGTAAAACCCTGCTTATTAAAATCTAGTTAGCTTCAGATGGCTTGACCACATGGTTAGGCTGTAAAGGGTATTATCCAGGTGAGTTTGGGTGGTGAGGATGAGGGAGGTGCATGTTTGATGGTCAGGAGTGGCAGGCTTGGCGGTGCCTGCTCTGTCTTAAGGCTTATTTTAGTTTCGCCGCAGGTTTTTTTCCATTTTAGTTTCCCAATATAGGTTAGGTTTTTTGAACTGTGTTCCTCCATCCCAATAAACTGCCACACTTGCTATGAAAGAACCATCGCTGGTACATTTTAAAGCCCAAACACAGCAACTAAAGGAACCTCTTCACACACAGAATGTGTCTTCAGACTTGCATGTTATGCCCCTCCAGCCCTATGAAGTAAACACATACAGAGAGGTTTAGGGCACAATTTAAAGCTTCCTTTCACTTCAGTCAGACAGTGGAGTGTCACATGACTGTACTCATTGGCAGCAGATCTGAACAAACCCTGTGTGGGGGGAGTTAAAGCATCCCACACCCAGTATTAACTTAAAAACCTATACAAACAGCCGCCCCCTCCCCCAGCCCCGATTCGGCAGCTTCGAGCAGCGACATGTTTGCTAAATATCACCATTTGAGTCGACAGACATGGAAACATATGGGCATCCGGGGGAAAATCCACTCGAGTGCTCAACGCGGTAATAACAACGTTCAGGAGCTATTTTAAGAGCAACCGGGGGTGTGTGGAAGAAGCATTTATGTTATCTATGGAAATCGAACGTTGTAGGGATGCATGGGGTGTCTGTTGTGTACGGATGGCGGGGGGGGGGGGGGGGGGGGGGGGGGGGGGGGGGGGGGGGGGGGGGGGGGGGGGGGGGGGGGGGGGGGGGG
>JAODLD010000051.1:11811910-11823862 GCA_026781065.1 Mormyrops boulengeri | reverse complement strand
ACAGCCGTCAATCTATTTTCAATGAGACTATTGTCCTTTAGATGAGTGAATACCGTAAATAAGTATTTAAATGAGTATTTAAAAAACCAACCTATTTTGATCCATAATTTAAATAAAACAACAACTGGCTTTTAAGAATGGAAAATAAATGTGCGATGGGCCACAGGCTGGGCCCCCAGTGCTCTCACTATGTCTACCACAGTCACCTGTTTCACGGGGGAGGGGCGAGGTAGAGCCATGCACTCATGGCCCTCTCCTACCATCCGTCACAACCCTTCTTGGCCAGACGTGGGGTGTTACTTTAGTCTCTGTGATTTGCCTATGTTTCCTTACCTCTGAGCTGGCGTTTGCCACATTGTGTAATACAAGCGTCACACTACAGGGGGCAACACCAAGCAAGAAGTTTGTTTTCCCTATTATGTTTGCATGTAAAGCTACTGTTTACAGTCTCAATGAATGAATGTGGGAAGATACGGGAGGAGGCTGTGTGCACATCAAAGGTAGGTGACTCAGATATGAATAACGGAGCAGCCTTGGGAGAAATATCCCGCTATTTAATGCTTTTCTGTATTGAGCTCAATGGCGCCGTGACCTCAGGACCCTGACGTCAGAGAGAGACGAGCTTGTATCACGGCAGGAAGTGACCCGCGCTGACCCACGATGAAGCATTGCGGCACCTTAAGAGCGAAGACTGAAGAACCTGTCCGCCCACGTGACCCGTAGCTCACACCCTCACACACACATTCAGGAACCCAAACGTATTCCCAGGTGCCTGTGCAGGACTTCCCAATAGTTCCCTGCTTAAGAAGTTGGACCTGCAATCTGAAACAGGAAGAACCTGCAGTTGTACCATAGGGTGCTCAGAAAAGGCACTTCACTCTGTATTTATCATCATCACGGGTCTGTCAGTGAGGCTTGCAGGATCAAGGATGGCTTTTGGATGTGGTGTCAGGCTGTGCAGTGTAACAGAAGCTCCAGACTGAGATCCTGTGCTTTCAGAGTGGGATACACGGATGCCACGAAAATGCTTCTCATCGTCTTGGCATGAGAACACCAACTCGCCACCCTCAGGCACATCAGGGGAAGCAGTGTACCTCTGACCAGCTTCAGCTTCGGGGTGAGATGCTTTTTCAAGTTCTGAGGATAAGGAGGCATGGAACGCTCCTTCCTGGAGGAAGAGGAAGTCAGAAGGGCTTAAACGTGCTCTGTAATCACAGCGAGATGTCTTCCACAAAAGGAAGATGTTTGAGTGAAAGAAGGTGTTGGAGTGACTTGTCTGCTGAGAGTGAAGTCAGTGGAAACACGAAATATTGGCTGGAAACAGACTTAACCGGGGAGCCCCACAGGGTCTGTACCTTGTATGGGATTTAAGGTAATCTAGGCTAATCGGATGTGAGCAAAGATAAAGTCCATTTAAACTGGGATACCTTGAATCCGGCAAGTTTCCTAGCTAACCAACACATCTCACTTCGTGACACAGGCCCCAGGTTCACTTATCAGTAGAAACATAAAATACTGGAGGAGACTAATGGCTGCTTACACAAACTCGAACAGGCTTGTGGATAAGCTGGAAAACAGACACACACATACACACACACACACACACAGGTTTGTAATTATATCTTTGTGGGGACTCTCCATTCATTTCTATAGGGAAAACTTAAATCACAACATGAGATCTTAACCCCTACCCAGCTCTAACCTTAACCATAAGTAACCAACAAAATACAAGACTTTTGGCATTTTTACTTTTTTGATTGCAGTCACAGACTTTTGTGGGGACCTGAAAAATGTCAAAAAAACATTTAGTCCCCACAATGTAATGTAAACATAATCACACACACGCCTCTGGGGATCCGTCTGCACACACCCTCCCTCCCAGGTCCCCCAAACCGCAGCCACAATAGACAGTGTAGGGTGGAGCTGCTCTAGATCTAAAGGTCAGGAGTTAATTTGCCTGCAAATGTTTGTCCTCTCAATTTAAATTCACACATGACTTGATATAATATGAGTGACATTTCAGCCGGTCCCATTCCTCATCCTGGGCTTTTAGTCCTTCATTTATTTTTTGTTGTTTTTTTAACGTAATTAGGAGGCTCTGTGCCTCTGTCTAAAACTGACATGATTCCCAATGCCACTATTTCAAATTCAGGGCACTTCAGTTGATTTTAAGTAACATTAAACCAAAATGCCTGGCCAGGCTTTAGGGGGTGTAGTAAAACTACACAACATATGGCAAACATGGAGTTTTAACTAAAGCCTTGTTTTTTTTAGATCCTCCCTGAAACAATCTTCCCAAAGAGCATATACACCCCCAAAGCATGGAAGGTTTTCACCACCCTCCTCTTTTCCAATTAATAATGTCCCGAAGAAGCAGTGGCACCCTCAATAGGTGACGCTGAATCCTGAATGTCCCCCATTCTGCTGTACAGAATATCACAGTATCTACCCAAAGTAAATGGAAGTCTGTATTAGTGGACGTTAAACTGAAAGCTATGTACAACACTGTCATGTAACTTGTAATTAAGCAAGTGACAAATGCATAAATAATAATGACCCCCCCCACCCGCACACCCCAGTAACAAATGGCTCTGTTGTTGCACAGTGTCAGTCCAGTCCTGAATTTAAAGTTCAGGAGATTTAGTGTAACAAAATGAAGACGAAAGGTGATAAACAACCACGGTTTGGCTGGATTTACAGCCTAGATTAACGACAGTGGTGATGAAAGTAATGAAGCCTCAAACCACAGCCTGTGTGGGGTTACCATACTGCCATTCACTGACTACTTTAACAACTGTTGGTTTAGAGATTCCCATTGGGTTATCCCTCTGTCAGGTCACAGAAAGTCCCACCCACCTTGGGCTATCAAAGCTTGGGGGGGGTCATGTGACAACCCCATCAAGTCAATTTCTTCTAAGCGTTTTTTTTTGTCTCTCACAACGGGGGACGGGACCACACCCAGACTTTCTTTTGCTAATTCCTCACCTCCACACAGCACAAGATCCCTGCGTCACATGGATCTGCCACTGTGACCGGAGCCAGACACCAAATAACAAAGCAGCTTCTCTTCCGTGTGGCCTCCACACAGACCAGAGTAGCTGGGAATATCAGCAGTAGTGTAGAGCGTTAACACTGAGAGGAGGGCAGCAGTTTCAGACACCCCCCATGATCCTTCGTGGTAATTAATTCCACAGAAATCTTCCTCACGTGTCTGCTCCTCTGGCCAGACACAACAGAGGCGCTCTAAAACGACCGTGTGATTGAAAAGTCCAGAGATAGACAGATTCTCGGTGACACCGGCGATTACAGAACGTGAAACTGAAGGCGACACAGCAGGCATGATGGCCACCAATCAGGGAAAGGCATGGTTTAGTCGTACGCTCAATCGACCAATCAAATTGTAGTGTGGTGAAATCTCACAGAGATTTAAGGTAAATTTCCAGTGTGTCTTGGTCTGCCCCAGGGTCTCCTCCCAGTTGGACATGCTTGAAGCACCTCCCTAGAATCTCCATACAGGAGCTAGAGGAAGTGACTGGGGAGAGGGAGGTCTGGCAACTCTGCTCAGGCTGCTCTCCCCACGACCTGGATGTAGGAAAGCAGTGGAGGATGGATGGATGGATAGATGGATAGAAAAACCCAAAATGCTGGGTCATATTAAAATCATCTCCTGGCCCCCTCAGTATGGCAGATCACACAGAGGACCTGGGACAGAGTGTCTACTGAATGTATTAATTAGGAAAGTTAATTGCATGCAGAGTAAACAATGGACTAGTGTTCTGTCCAGGGTGTTCTCTGATCACATCCTATATTTATGGGACAGACTCCAGGTTCAGTGTGTCATCTGGCACCATGAACAACCCTGCAGAGAGACTTTGGGAAGGTCTCATGCACCAGCCCTGAAATGTTATGACTGTTTTTTAAAAGAGACGTCTGACCAAAAGCTTGCGGTTTCAAAGCCTGGGAGGAAAATGGTGCTGTGCCCATGAGAAAGGGGGCTAACCTTCACTTGTTGAATAAGGATTCAATTTTAAATAACGCTGAGTCACCACTGAGGGGTGAGAAAACAGGAGAAGTTGCTTTGTTCTGTCGATGAACTTAAATGTATGAGGATAAACAGGCGCCTCCAACAGGGGAGTTTCTGTGCCACAGTCATTGACAGGAATACAGACGAACGTCGCAGAAAGCGCTCCCATCTCATCGCGGCTATTATCCGGATTCTGCCAGAATCGCTCCGGTGATCTTATCTCACCCGACAGAAAATGGCTGCTGATGTTTACATCTGAATTACATCTCTGTTATCAGCGGCCTTTTCTCAGCGGATTGTATCACATGACGTCGTTCGAGTTCTGGCTGCAGGACGGTTGTTACCCAGAGGCACGACCCAAAAGCAGCTGGTCTATTTATAGATGCTAAACTGGGCAAAGGAAATATGGCCCCCTTGTTCTGTTCCGGCACTCGGAGATGATCTCTTCATCTGCCCCGATTTGGATCCCATTAAAATATCGCCTTTCGACGGCCCTGACTCACGTTTCCAGGTCGTTGTTGATGGTCGTTGGGCCGATGGGTACCAGTGAAACCGGATCTGAGGGCTAAACCCCTTGGCGAATGTTTCTATTCATTTACCCCACTGCCAAAGGCAAAAAAGACGCAGAAAAAACAGGAGAGAGGCGTAAATCGATGACACCGGGAGGGGGACCGGGGACCTGGCTCCACGTGCAAACCCGTGGCAAACAGAAATGACATTCCTCATGGGAGTCTTGGGAGAAACCTTGGGAGATATCCAACCCAGTTTCGATCCATGGAAGATCCATGTTTTTTCTTTCTCGTTCCCGCTTCTGGCGCCTTGGCCTCTCATTTTCCTGTGCGTACGGGGCCGTTGCCACCTCCGCTTTCTCTTGTAGCTTTTTTTGCCATCCTTTGTACGGCCACATCCAGACACATCCAGAGGGCGACATCCAGAATCCTTGCTGTTCTATGTGCCTTGGGAATCTGACCTGCCGAATGGCTCTGCTCCCATGCTGCCTTCCCAGTGTGTTGTTTCCATGGGGATTCACAGACTAAGGTCTTCTGACCTGATGCTTAACTACGGCCATTGTAATATCCACTGAAGCCCCTAGTGGCATCTGTCCCGATTAGGCCCGAATAGAGCACATGCTTCTGCTCCGAAATCCGATAGCAAAACAAAGAAGTGAAAAAACCAGGAGAGGACACTCAACGGGGAGCTGTGCAGAAACACGTCAACACACTGTAGGTGAAGCGGAGGCACCAGCGGCAACAGGATCGGTGGGTGTTTTGCAGATTTCTGGGGGGGAGGGACAGACTGTACAGTGGCCTGCTCTTCGAGGCCCCACTATCTATAAAAAACACTTTCAGAGGAAGTACCTCCAGATCGGGAGGAAATTGACAAAAGCAGTCTTAAAGGTTGAAAAAAGAACTAGTGCTGTTTATGGACAAAATTTGATATCTAACGTTAGGGGCGTTTTTCAGAAACAAGAAGGAACCATTTCGCTGAATATGTAGAAGAATGGAGCTTGCATGTTCTCCCCGTGTCATTGTGGGGTTTCCACCAGGTACACCGGTTTCCCCTCACAGTCAAAAAACATGCTTAACAAGGTTAATTGGAGCTACCAAATTGCCCATAAGTGTGTGTGTATGAGTGAATAGTGAGTGAGTGTGATGGGTTGCTGTGATGGGTTGGCGCCCCATCCTGGGGTGTTCTCTAATTGGTACCCATAGACTCCAGGATAAGCTCCAGACCCTCATGACCATGAATAGGACAAACGGTTACAGAAAATGGATGGATGGATGTTGAAAGATGCCATGTTTAAGCCATAGCTGCAGTAAAAAGTATAAAACCTAGGGGATGATTTTTAAGTGAATGAATGAGGTGGGGAGATCCGGGCTTGTCAAATTCGGGGGTGGGGGCTTTTATAATGTGTGAAATGCAAGCCCAGTTAGATGGATAATCAACACCTGTTAGAAATGCCTCATGGCCATTACTGTCTGAAGTTGGCTGCAGTGTGGGCGAGTGGAAGCCCATCTAGGGGCGGTCCAAGTGAGTAAAAAAGTTAGTGGAATGTCCAATAGGGAGTGGAGGCCACTCTAGGGAATGTCTATCAGGGAGTGGAGGCTGCTCTAGGGAATGTCCAATAGGGAGTGGAGGCCGCTCTAGGGAATGTCTATCAGGAAGTGGAAGCCGCTCTAGGGAATGTCCAATAGGGAGTGGAGGCCGCTCTAGGGAATGTCCAATAGGGAGTGGAGGCCGCTCTAGGGAATGTCCAATAGCTTGCGAGCAAGGGGGAGGTCCAATAGGGCATGAAACAGGGATGTGTGCCCATAGTGCAAATCAGCATCAGGCTGAAGGCTGCAAGTTTAGCTTCCACCACACACCAGGAGTGATCTACATGGGGGTATCGGATCTGCATAGGGTGCGGGCCCCTGACCGCCATTGCCCATCTGCATGCTTGCCACTTCAGAGAAGCGTGTACTTCGAACAAGTCCTGTGTCGAGCCTTTGGAAACTTCCTTTCCTTGTAGGGGGTGACTGTCATCACCCATGTGTTTCAGTCCCTGTGGGGTCTTTATCTTATCGGGGGGGGATCTGTAGCTAATGAGTTTATCGTCCTGGCAAACAAAAACTCTCAAGGTTACCCGAGACCAGCGGCTGCGGCCGGCTTGCAGCGGACTTCGAGGTGAGGATGGCCCCCCCGCCCGTCATCCGTAACACCCCACGGGAAGCAGAGAGGTGCCACAGCGTCGCCCAACTGTGCGAATTTGTACTTGGTGACTGATCCGCAGAGGCGTTAGGTTGGGGGGGGGGGGGGGGTTCCGTTGGTTACATCAAAAACCGGTCGCTAGGGCGAGAGCCCTTTCTGCACCGCTCTGTGGGTCTAATCGGTAATTTAAATTAAACCTGACTGCAGGGTTCTCTACATTACAGTTTCATACAGCGTTTCCATAAGCAAATCACGCCCAGGGTGCCCCCTGCTTTCTGGGATGAGGCCCAGGCTCGCCGTTGCTCTGTGCTGCTCATGGATGGATAGATTTATGGATGTAATGACTATGCCATGATATGAACACCCAACATTTGTTGCCAGCATTTAATGGCTGATTAATGTCTATGCCCGCTGTAATTATTAATCACTACATTGTCTTAGTAATATTTTGTGTTTAGCAGTGGTATCGCTCGTCAGCTACTGACCTGGCAGTCCCCAGAATAAGGTGCCACTGTCTAACGGGAACGCCTTGAGACACTCTGTTGACGAGGCCCAGCGGGCAGGAATAATCTGTGGCTGGTTACAGTAGCCAGCCGGGCAGCTGGTGGGAGAGGAGCGGCGAGGGAGAGGAGCAGCAAGGAAGGCCTGAGCTCTAAGTGGGCCATGTTATGCTTGTTCATCACCAGCAGAGGGATACTTTCCTTCTAGGGCCAGCTGTTTTGACACTTGTGTCCCGCAAACCATACGGACGGTCTCAGAGATGGAGACGGGAGCAGATTACCATCCTCGCCTCCCAGCATGCCCCTGGAGAACTGAACACCTCTTTGCTGAGTGGCCTTATTCCCCCCCACCCCTGATAAAATGTGGCTGACCACAGAACGAGGCCACACAGCCAAGTCCTGTTACATGGATATTAGGCTCTGGGTGGACGTGGCCTGCGGGCAGGGGGGGCTGAGCTGGTAACCACGTGCTCGTGAGGAGCATTTGACGTGATGCATTTGGAAGTCATCCCAAAACCTAGCTGCAACCAATGAGCTTAGAGTACTGTGAGCTAGGAGGGGGCCCTGTGCCTGACTGACAGCGCCCTCTAGTGCACAGAGAGCAGGACCTGGATTCTTAGCATCTTGGGGGGGGGGGGGCTCTGTCCAAGGTGAATCCCACTCCCACACACACACACACACACACACACACACATGCAGGACAATCTATTATTTGGACTAAACAAAACCTCTACCTCCCATTTCCGATTGCCGCCCCCCCCCACCCACCAGACCTCAAGCAGGAGCCCTTAGCAAGCAACTGCTCCCGCTGTCTGGCTTGATGCCAGTCCCAACCGGCCTACTTAAAACCGGATCACCACGCCACACGCCATCCACATCCACCGTTGCCTTACCGCTGCCTGGGAAGACGGGAGAACAGCGACGTCCCCGCGATCCGGCCGCGCTCAGATACAGGGGACAAACAAACAGCTTCCTAATCTAAAGGGCATAGGCTCTTCATCTCTGCTCAAACCATTTTCATTACTGTGCCACCGCCCCCCAAACCCACAATTTCTCCTGGTTTCAGCCAGACGTGTCATCCCTCTGGGGAGCGCAATGAAGGAGGACTTGTGCTAAATGAGAAGGATCAGGGAGGGATACTGTGTGCATCACAAACAGGAGCACCTCTTCGGAAGTCATGTGACAGGGCCCCCTGTGTGTCTGTGTGCATTTGGGCAGGGCAAAGGGACAATGACAAGGAGTCAAAGGATGTTTAACAAGATGAGCAGCTTGTTTTCAGAACTGAGCACGCCACCGCCTCCTGGTGGTCAGGCTACTGTATCTCCTTACCAAGTCCCTATGCCATCCCCACATCCAATTTTAACGGAGGAGGCATGACACTCTAGGCCAAAGGAGCCACCAACGACTCAACGCTGTGGACAGTACTCAACGGAGTGCGTGACAGTAAACAACACTTCAAGGCCCGGTTTGGAAACTCATTGCGGGGTCAAAGGTCACCGGACGTGCATCTTAGGGCCTATCACAGGGCACCAAGAGCAACATTTGCATGTGTCTCGTGGTTTTCCCCACCCTCCTAGAGGTGACGGTTGTTTCAGCTTCTGGGGAGGAGATTGGTGGAGAATGGTGACCTCCGTCAAGAGCATCCTGAGCACCAAACAGCTCCGTGTCCAACTCCTGCTGGGCCAAAGGAAATGAAAAAAAACACACAGGATAATACGCAAACCCCAGCAACACCCCCAGGAGGAGCAGCAGATGGTTTTGGGCCTCCTAGATGAGGCGGAAAACTTTCAGGTTCAGGTCCTATCTGAGACTCTGCTGTGTTAATGAACCGAAGGGGCACTGCGGCCTGTGGCCTGTACTATGAAGCGGGGTTACTGGCTTTTCGGGGTAACTTGTCGGATTTAAGGTAGTCTGAGCAAAATGTAACTGAAAGAATATGAAGTCCATTTAAACTGTGGTACCTTAAATCCAACAAGTTACCCCGATAAGCCAGTAACCCCGCTTCATAGTACAGGCCACTGGTCTGCTCTAATAGAACTACCAAAATGTGTCAGACATTGTCAACAAGCTGACTCATGATTGGCTGTTGGCATTTGTTTGGACCCATTTGAGGTCATAATGAGGTCACTTCCCAGTCACATGTGGCAGCCTCATGACCACGCCCCTTCTCCCCACCTGTCCATCACAAACTTCACTGCATGTAATCAGGCTCGAAATCAGACTAGCGTATTAATGGCGGCATCAGGAGAAAAAATAAATTAATAATAATGAAAGATCCTTGAAGTACGCACGGATGTTTTTAGCCGCCTTGTGGAAAGTTTCGTGGCGACCTACTGGGAGATCATTAGAGCAGGATGGCACCCTCCGCTCCTTGCGCCGTAGACAGAACCCAGAGGATGCGACAAACTGGCTGTCTGCATCCCTGGGACCAAAAAAACAAGTAAATAACGGCATATTTATTTATTAATGAACCCTGGGCATGCAGGGGAGCAGGGCCTCTTGGCGGGAGGGGGGGTTAAGGGGAGGCAGCCATAATGACCTTTTACTTCCGAACGGTGTCTGACAGCCGTGAGCGGAGGCTGCTGGCGGCGCCTTTCATCTGAAGGACAGGTCCCTCCACGGCACCGCGACAGTCCCACACATTTTTTCTTTGTTTACTCCTTTGTGTCAAAGCAGAGATTTTCCTGGCTATACAGCCCAACCCCCCAGTCCATCAGCCCCCCACCTGAGAGCCCCGTCCCTCACAGCTAGCACCCATCTCTAAAGAGGTCCAGGGCAAGCACCTGCTGGGAGCTGAGGTTTGGGAGGGGCTCCAACCGAATTCTGACCAATTGGCATCATGCCAGGGCAGTGCATGTTGGGAATATGGCACGGTGAGAGTGACGGGACACCTCGGACACGTTTAAATACATGACCTGGACTTGATTTGCCGCTGCTGTGTGACACCATCTCTGAAGATGAGATGTGGAACGCGCTGGATGGAATATGATTAAAGCCGTCAAGGTTCGCCAAGAGGCCACAAGATGAAGTGTTTTTCTTCACTTTAAATATCGACGATGTGCATCTAAGTCTACCGGCACGCGTCAATAAAGGCCTTAGCGTGTATTAGCATGAATCAATGCGTTGCTGCATCTCTGTCAGGGAGCAGGTTTTTACTGCATCGTCCGGCTGTGGTGTCGAAGCTCGGCGGTCCATCTCTTGCGAACGGCCATCGCTCATGCAAGGAGGAGGAGGAGAACGCTGTGTCCTCTGCGGGATTAACACCAGTAGGAGCGCGAGGAGCACTGCAGTGTGTCCTCGTCGCATGTCATGTGGTCGCAGCGGGAGAAGAGGCAGCAGGTTACTCAGCGCCGGGGCAACCAGTGTGACAAGAAAATGAGCGAGTAAGCAAAAAAAATGGTGGCGGGGGGGGTTATGTGACAAGGGTGTGGTGCCCCCCCCCCCCACAGCATGCAGTACAATCTCACTGCTGACGAGCAAGAAAGAGGAGAGAGGAGGGAGGTGGCAACACGGGGGGTAGCATCCATACGAGCCCCCCCCCCCCACCTCACAAAGCACACTGTAAAGGTTAGTCTCACACATTAACTGCCGGGGGGGGGGGGGCCCAAGAGGGGCTGGAGGAGAAACGATGGCGCTGCCATTTGTGCTGTCAAGGATAGATGGTCAGTGGTGGGGGGCTCTTTGTTCCCTAATCAAACCAAAGCATGGTCTGCGCGGTTGGTGGGGTCTGCAGCAGGGACTGCGACACACATTCACACACTCGAGCGCGGCTGAGGGGGATGCGGACTCTCCACCACTCTTCAGGAAACAAACAAAGCAAGAGCGTATAGATCCCTGAGGCAGAAGTGGGTAGCGACGGTACTGAAGATAGAGGGTGCAGAGAGGCTGAACTGCACGGTCACATGCTACATGACATCCCACCGCCACACATGCAGGGTGTGGAAAATGCCGGAAAAAGCAGCTGTTTTTGGGCAGCGAAAATGTGAACAAGGGTGCCAGAGCCACAGGCTACCTGGCTCAGTTCACCGGCTCACCCCCCTGCCTGAAGCCACCCCCACCTGAGCCAGAGTTTGGGCCTGGATCCCGGACAAACCCCCCCCACGGCAGACACAGCTGCCTCCACCTCACACCCCACCATCTCAGCTCCCACTCCCCTACTAACAAACACAGTGGCTGGGGACCTGGACACGTATCACTGTGGTCACAGGCTCGCCACGCCGACTGTCCCACAGACCGTGACCCGCCCTCACCTGTGAAACGAGCGGCTCTGCAAAACCGACCAATTAGCGCCTGGGATGGGCGGCGCGCCCGAGCATATGCCGTCTGCTGAGCGTGCTTCTGACCCTCCTCACGGTCCAACTGCACTCTCCTTCCACCCTCCCCACCTCCCTTCAAATCTCTCCTTCAGATCCTCTGCAGCTGTTCCCTCGTTTCTGGGGCAGCATATGCTGCCCCCCCCCCATCACAGTGCCCGTGCTACACTCGCCGGACCTTCAGAACAACGTAGCAGCGACCAAGAATCAACATCGTTGTCCTGTTCTGATGTGCCCCCCTCCAACCCTGCCCTATATACTGTCACCAGGATAAGGCCACCCTGCACTCCGTCAGACAGGGTTCCAGTGATCAGCTGTCCTCAGGTTTCATGTTGTGGTTTTACATAAACAGGGTGGGGGCCCTTTCCCGTGGGGGGGGGGGGGGGGGGGGGGGGGGGGGGGGGGGGGGGGGGGGGGGGGGGGG
>JAODLD010000051.1:11798175-11808758 GCA_026781065.1 Mormyrops boulengeri | reverse complement strand
CCGCCCCGCTCTGCGCTGCGGTTGTGTGTGGGTGGGTGTGTTGGGGGGGGTTGGGTGGGCCGGCGCGGGGGGGGGGGGGGGGGGGGGGGCCCCCCCCAAAGCAGAATTTGGGGCGTCTGCTGGAATGTCAGGCCTGGTGGCGATAACCCTGCCGGACGGCTCGCTTTCTGTGCATTCAGCACCAACACGCACGGCCCTCAAAAGCCATGAAACAGGATCAGAGAAAATATGTGGCTGACAACAGGGAGGATAAAATGGACAGAACAGGAATCGGGACCAGAACAGCGACAGACCAGTGATAGCTGGGAATTTTATAAAACATGGAGCAGCAGAACACCCCTATTTACACACACAGTGGACTCGCTCTTTAATTATTGCTCTGGTCCATTGATCATTTATGCCACGCAGCAGTTCCATTTAAATGTACTGATACGTGAGCAAAAAAGCGGCATTGAGTCTGTATTTCTGTACATTTGAATGAATACAGTCTCTTCAGGTCAGACAGCCTTTGACTAAACTGCACAATAAGACCAATCCAGTACATTTTGTGGCCTGTTGTTTCCCCACAGGAACTGACAGGCAAAGTCATTACCCCCAAGTGAATCACTCCTGTCCTTTTGTGTGCCACACAGGACGCGGCGGTGTGGTCGTTGGTGTGAGAGGAATTTCTCCTGAAATGGAGATCCAGTGACATCCAGCAGAGGGAGTGTGTGCATGTATTAGGGGGTGACACCGCATTTGTGAGCCATCCCCTCTCGTCAGGATCAAAGGTCGGACCCCACGGCACTGGGAGGGCTCGGTCATCGCCGGGACATTGGATTCCTGACCACAGGACTATTGGTTCCGCTGGGGCGAAGCACAAATCCAATCCTGGCATGCAGTGTGGGGAGAGGAGGCGCCGGTGGGGGCAGTGGGGAGGTGTGGTCCCTGCTGGCTCACAGTGCCACAGTGGCATGAAGAAACACGTACGTCGGAAATGACTGAGTCGACGTCCTTCCTGAGTGCCGCCACGATTTCGATCCGAGCCACCAGTAGCTTATCCGCATGGACGCCATGAGGATCGGGATATCTTGTACCAACGCTAAGACCAGCCTCAGCAAAAAAAAGCTTCACAAAATCACAATTACCTCCCCACCGCAAAATACTGAGGAAGCCAAACTGGCCTCAAAAGGGTCAGAGCTCACTATTAGCAGCTGGCACGGAAATCGGGCAGCACGCCGGCCTGCTCCCTAATGCTGACGCCACCACTCATGAAAATGGGAGCAAAGAAAGCAAAACAGAGCCGCCGTTGGAGGTAACAGCTAAGCGTGGTCAGAGGTATTTTTATTAGTGACGAAATTTTGACAGTAAAGACAGGTGCTAAGTGGAATATGCTGTCTCCCAAGACCAGCGTGAGAACATTCCGGACTCAGTGGAGGTGGTTTCTGTTCCCCGGCAAGAAGGCATCCGACAACCTGTGAGATGCGGGTGACTGGTGGTGACAGAGCAGATGACGGGACGCTGGGAGAAGCTGCGCAACATGGTGCTGTTTTTGTGCTTGATGAATGGAAGGTGTGCCGCAATCAAGGAGGAACTGGGAGCCGACACTTCCGAACCTGACGTTAGGAATGCTGCTTTTGGATTGGAGGGAACTATTCAAATTCACCGCACCAGCCTGTAAGGCGCCCAACTGTGTGCATCTGTATTCAAACGGATCAATGACACGCTTACAAGAAGCAGAGATAATGTTTTTTTTTTACCACAGACTGTCACATGGGAAAAACTATAGTATGCTAGATGTGTGATCAAGGCATTACACAGAGACCCAATCACTTGATCACTACACGCAAGCAGCAGATAAAGATGATATGCCAACAAAGACAATTTAGTCCCGCCCCCCATTGTGACACATCGCCTCTTCCCCACCCACTTGGTCGGTCTGCAAACCTCAGGAAAGAGAACTGGGGGCCTACCAGCCTCCCTGAAAAAACACCGCTCCCTCAGTTGCTCCACAAAACACACGGTGAGGTTCAGAAACACAAAGAACCCCCCCCCCCCGAAAGGGGTGATTTCACAGGAAAAAAAACCCCGACCTGCTTCACAGTTTATCCTGCATGTATTTATTTTTGACAGCTTTATTCAGCTTTACCCAGTGGGGAGAAACAAGTCTGTTTATTAAACACGAATCAGAAGCATTTCTGAAATGAGGAAAAGAGAAAATAAAACACAGCCGGTAAATTTCATTTAGGCTATAAAGGGATTGGCCTATAAAATAACACAATCCGTGGGATTCGAATATCAAAGGTTTCTTTCGTTATCATAAAGGAGTTTTATTAAAATGTTCTTAAACAAAGCCCCAGAAGGTTGTGAGTTTACTCAATACAAAATTATTGTATGAGCAAAGCTAAAACCCTTCTGAAAATAACTGTTCTTTCCCACCTAATTCTCATCTGCATGATGTTCTGGAAAAATCTTTGGCTTTGCTGAACCTTCACCGTTGATGAGACGGAACTGTGAACATCACAGATGAAACCGAGCGTAACTAGTGACTACATCTTGCTGGTAATCACTAACTGTACACTTCCAAATGTATGTGCAGGCCCTAAATGGATGGTCTATGTCCTTGTGTCCAGGCAGCAGTCATTCATGAGTCTATCTGTGGAAAGCCAGCACCACTAAGAAGATCAGAGTGAAGGCAGGGGGATGGTGTAGAGGCACAGGGAGTGTGTCACGGAGATAACAGGTTTATCCTGGCTCAGCCCGGATCCCACATTCTGGGCAGAGTACCGGGGCAGGAAAAGTTCACGAGACGAGCAGAGAAAATCCAGCAGAGTGGAGACAGGCCAACATGGCGATGGGACTGTCGAAGCACCAGGCTTCTGCTGCACACATATAGAAGCCAGCCGCTGTTCTTCTGTCTGGCCGAAGGGACAGGACAACAAGTACTTGGACCATGGCATACAGTCAGCGTTTTTATCCACATGCAGCCAGGCTTGCCATTTGTTGTCTTGCATATATCCTCGACTATGGCCTACAGGAAGTCAGCATTTGATTATACTGGTTACTTACGGCAATAAAATACCCTTAACCATAAATACACATGCAATGGCCAAGGGGGTGGTAGCCTGGAGGTTGAAGCTTGGTTGGGTTGAGTGAAGTCCTGAAATCTTGGTCTGTCTGCACCCGCATTACCCACAAGCCCAGTTCCATGGCAAGCAAAACAAATGAGACAATTTACTCTGGGAAAACAAAAGTTTTCTGATTCTGAAGTGTTTGAGAATGTGAAGGCAGGAGAACATACCAGAAAAAAATCCAGTGTTTGGGGTCCCACGGTAAAGGTCAAAGGATCAACCTCTTTAGCCAGCAGGGCCTGGTGACCCACGGAACTGGCTGGGCCCATCAGTAACCCTGGAAGATCTGATTTTCTCTGGAGAACAAGTGCCGGCTTCTCCCATGTGGGTATAACATTTTAATTAACCCAGCCAACTGGAGTGAATCTCCTCTGCAAGATACAAGATTAGTCAATGTCGGGATAAACCATACATTCAGATGCCCCATCGTTTAAATCCCGCGGCACACTCTCAAACAGCCAGCCAAAACATTTTACCAGATTAGAAAATGCTTTGCTTGTGAATGATTTTTATGTGTTCATCATTTGCTGTGATGTGAGGCGGCATCACCAACAGGTTTCCCCCCACGGTCCACCATAGATGCCTGGGCAAGTTCAAGACTCGAGTGATCGACCAAGGGAATCCAAACCACAAATGACGGAGGTCATATCTCTTCGGTTAACTGCACTCTTGGTCCATTCGCCTCCCATTCCACTTCACATACCGGGGATCAGACTCTCTATCGAGTGGTATTCTGTTACGCTGCCAGGATATAGTGGTCAGCTGGATAATGGGGGTCAGTCTGCCAGTCCTCAGCCCTTTCTGATCATTGTTTACTCTTGACCACTTTGACTACAGCATCTACAGTGATGCGAATTGTGGCTCTCAGAGTTAGATCAGAGTGCTTTTTCTTTACTGTCCCTATGTAATGCTTAATCTGTACTGTTCAAAAGGCCAATTTTATTTCAGAGTTATATTTCCTGCTGCCTATTCCATCACCTGTCCCCTGGGATGATTCTGCACCTTGTGTGGATTCACAGTTGGCCAACCCATCATCAGTGAGTGTGGGGGTTAACCGGCAAGAAGGATGACTACTTGGTTCTTTCTGCCATATCACATCACCGTTACAGCCACTCCGAGCGTGCCCAGGAGCACAGGTCTGACCTCCGAATCTGCCTGCAGGCTTTAAAATGCCAAAGTGGGTAAGTTGTTTGGTGGGGAGGGTCAAATACTTGAATTTTGGCAGTGATGACGAATAATTATCATTGGTTGAGAATGGGCTGCCAGCTCATTTGCTTCCATGCTACTTCAGCCCTGTCAAGTATTAAGGCATGATCAACAAATAGCCTCTGGGCTCTCCAGGAAGTGACATGGGCTGAAATACTGCCCCACCCCAAGAATATCCTTTCATGAATGAGAATGTACTGGTTAACCTCCCTTCCCTGCACTAGGTGTTCCATTTGTCAGAGTGAGGAACGCCACTCAGTCTAAGCGATCCCTGCATGCAGCCACCACGTGTACACGTCATGAGTGCATGTACGTCTTCGCAGGTTACCTCGTCGCTACAGGCTGACATGCCGCGGTGTGAGATACAGCCCCTCGTAACTAAATCCTTTGCTTGACAGACCCAAGTTACTCTTTTAAAAGCCGCAATTGCTATCGTCAGCCTTCTGGCCGTTAACTCCAGCCAGAAGGAGAATTCTCCCTCTCTTGTGGTTCCTAAATTTCTAGATTTCTTCACCTGACCTGTTTGATCTTGTGTTTACTGCTTTGTGGACAATCCCAGAAGGTGTAATTCATACCGGTGTGCCAGCGCTACTGTCCAACAAGAGCGTTATCTTAAATCAAAGGTAGAAAGATGCGAATCTGAATGATTGTTTTTTGCAGCTATGAAGAATGACAGCTACACCTCCAAACGCTACCGTCTCCTCCCCTACTTGGGCGTCAATTCCCACTCGTCGGCAGACTTGATGGTTCGACTTACACCTTTGATGGAGTCGTTTAGGTGTTCATACTAGCCGCTGGTGGATTTTTGTAGATAAGGAAAAAGCCAACACCCAGCCTGTTTTGGCTGAGAATCCTCCTACGAGTATCTCTTAAAGACGGATATGTGTTCAAGTTTCCTTTGGGCAAAACAGAATCCTCACACAGTGCCGCTCTCCCTGGCTCCTGTCTGATCAGCATCTTTGCCTCAGTGTATTCGGACCAGTATCCGGTCCCCTCAAGTCAACATGGCACCATACGATGGTCCGCATAGTTTGACGTATGGCTTTTGCAAACGTACCTGTACTGCTCCTACATCTGGCCATCTCTTTGGCAAGCGCCATCGCGATGCGTTTCTACAGGTCCCCGGAGATGGCTGACCTAACTGCGGAGCTCTCTCTCTCTCTCTCGAGCTCCCTGCATCTCCGGCTAATTTGTCAAAGCTGACCCTGAAAATCGCAGCTGTTTTGTCATTTATCTTTCCCAAGCAACGGACCTATTTTTACAAAATGTATTAAGTCAGGCAAGAAGCGGTGTTGGGGGGAAGCATACAAGGAAGTAGAACACAAACTAGTTTACTCATCAGTGTGCATCTTTTCGGAAGGGGTTAGGGAGACAGGTGGGTTAAAACAGCAACACGGCGAGTGATGGCAGCACGTTCATCGATTTATAAAAACACTGAATCCTCAAACCAAACATGTACAACAGCAACACAGAATTATCGATTTCGTTATTTACTTTCCACCTGCATGCTTGTCGCCAGGGGACACTAAACAAACTGTTTTCACAGGAGTTTTCTTTTCTCCTAATATTGCAGTGCATTGTTCCTTTAAATCTTTACATTACCTCATATTTGTATCGAGCTGGTCCAGGAAATCGCACCGGAGCCTGCAGCCACTTCCTGTTCCCCTTCCCCTCCCTGCCAAAAACTGCTTCATACATTATCGTTTGCTCCATATTCATGAGTAGGACATCCTATGTGTAGTAAGCTAGTCATTCTCCCTGTAAAAAATCACCATGAGCATAAAGACTTTGGGTTCATCCAGTCAGGAACCGAATTTGCAGAATCTTTGCACTCAGTCACATCAGTCTTTACGGTCTGAATTAGCTTTCAGATTTAATCTACACTGCACTGACCTGGAATCCCATTCAGGGATTATCCTGCCTCATGCCCCATTCTTTCTGCAACATTTCAGGTTCCTCACAACACTGAGCTGGAAGCATCTATAAGATGGATGAATTTCATCTGTGATTCTACTCACATTTTTAAATGTTTGTCGGACACAATTGGCAACTGTGCTGCAAAGGGGTTGTATCAAAACAGCTGACTGAAATAGTTTCCGATTTACCAGGGGGGCTTTTACATCCCCGAATCGCTGCGCTGTTCACAGACAGACCTTCAACACAACTTTAACTTTATTTAGACAAAGTTCCACAAACCCTGCTGGGATGTGAATGAGAATCAGACAGCAGTTACTCTGAAATTAAATCACATTCTCATAACGGGATAATGTCCCCAACGCTCCAGCCCGGCACTCATTTTTAATTCCAAACTATAGTATCGGCTTTCACTGGGGAAGCAGGTAAGGACACCGAAAATGAGTGTTTTGACAAGATGAGACCCATTAGTGTTTAGTTTTACACGCTATTTCTCTGTCAGGCAACAAACAGCAGTAACCTACCGGCCTGAGCAGGGTATAATTACACTGTGCTGCAGTATGTAACAGGTGGGAGAGTGACTCAGTAGGCAGCACTGCTTGGGGGTGGCTCAGCAAGTTAGGCCTCTGTGCCTGCGACTGGAAGGTCATCTTCTAGAATCCTGTCCTTGGCAGAGTCATATCTCCACTGGGCCATGGAGCAAGGCTCATAACCCCTATAGGGGCACCAGATTAATGTCTGACCCTGTGCTGAAACTCCAAGCTTCCCTCTCACCTGCCTATACGTTTGCCTTAAAGGAGCACAAGATTGGATCTGCAAAGACTCAGGGTAGATAAAACATCTTTTTTGTTGTTGTTGTCACCTCAGATCCTGCCTCCAGCTCTACTGTATGTGTGTGGAGTTTGATCTTCTCCCCATGTTCACATGACCTTACTGTATATCCTCCAGCCAAACACATGCAGGCAGGTGGACTGGTGTCTCTAACTTGCTGATTGTATATGTGCCCTGAAATGGCCTGGTACCCCTGCCTTGTGCCCTGTGCTTCCTGGGATAGGCTCCAGGCTCACCACTACTCTGTACTGGTCAATGGTGGGTGGATAGTGTGTAAGCATTAGAATATGTCTGTGTTAAGCCATCTGTCACACTCAAAGCCCCCCATATACACCCACTCCCTTTCAAGTTGCACTGACTAGGGAACTGTGGGCATCCCAGATGCAGTGGATGAGTCAGGTGACCAGTGCAGCCAATCAGATCACCTGTTTCCGATACCCAATCATTATTAAAGATTTTGTTTTGTTTTCTCACGTTCCAGACACTGATTCCCAATCACACACCACGCCTGGTTTTCCTCTCTGGGTTTCTTTTTTGTTCCCTCTCTGGTTTGGTTAATTCCATCTTCACCCCATTCCTTCCTTCCAGGTCTTATGGTAGCGTTTGTTTAGCAAAAGAATGTTCTGGAAACGGCATTCATGAAAATCCCACATAATCAGCCAGGGGTTGGTTTTTTTTCACTGAGTTCATTGTTCCCAGTCCCCTAAGCACCATTTCCTGCTTCGGCTGGCCATTGTGTTTTATTATTTCATCACACGTGTCATTAAAAAACGTCTCACAGCATGAAATCTTTAAAATAAAATCAACCTTTTTCCCCATGATGCCGTAGGGCATATTGAATTGCTTCCTGTACTACTTGTACCCGTCGGAAATTAAATCTTTTTGTTGTCCGTTGGGTGTTCATCCATAATGGAAATGGCCACCAAGTCATTGCACTCTGCACAAAGGTGGGACACTTTTCATGCACCTTAGCCTCATCCATCTTCTACAGTGTGTGGCATCACCTTGACTTGGGGTTTACAGCATAGCGACTGTGCTTCCTCTCACTCCTGTGACCTCGGTAGCCTCCACAGATACTAATTCCTAATGCCCCGTAGCAGGTCTTTCACAACCTAACCTCCATCTTTTCTCCCTACTAACTCCGATACTCTTGTACTATTTTCTTTTTCCTGTAGTTGACCCCCTTTGACGGTTTTGTTGAAATTGACGTGTTCTTGTTAATTTTCATGTCCCCAAATGAAGTCCCCCTTCCGTACTCCCCTCCCAATGCCACATGTGACATCCCACAAGCGATTCACAGCAACGCTTTGTTTTTCATGGTACACTGCCTTCGTTTTGACGTCTAGGTTAGGGGGCGCATTAGAGGTTAACGAGTCATTGGGCAGCCGGGTACGTGGTAAAGGGAAATCGATGGTCTCTCCGTTGCATGTCCTCCCGCGTCACAAAATCCATCTCAGATATCCGGCACATTCCTTCCCCCTGAGGTATCATCGTGGCCCATGTGGTGGGCTTACCTCCCCAGACAACAACCATAGATCCTGCTCGGACTGGCACCGGCTCGACCTTCACCAAAACTGGACAAGCCATCCTGAGGCTTCTCTTGCCAGAGTGGCAAGACGGAAGTGCTATCTGATATAAGAACAGCGCCACCAGCAGGAAGGGAGGCCTGCTTCTGATCATAACTAAAAACAAAAAAGAACATTGGAAAAAATATGATGCAGTAAAATTTGGATCTGATTCCATGCATGTGCTAAATTGTGCTGTTCCAATTTAAAAAGCTTTAAGCTCACGTAGCTCAGAAACGTTCAAATAAATATCATGCTTCGTGTGAATCTAGATGTTCAGAGCTCCTGATAACTGAAACGTCTGTGTTCTTCCATTTTTTTCTTTCCCCAGACATAATCTGTGGTAAGCAATTTAGGAGCAAAACAGAGTTTTTGCATGTAGCAATTAAATCAGAGGTCCAAACAACAGCTCTTAAAGACCAAAATTACGACAGGGGCCAATCAACCTTTCATTTGCACCTCCTAATGCGAGCATGTAGTACAGCCACATTATCGCAGTGCAAACGGAGCCACACGCCGGCTAATTAAAAACATTCATTTAAACCGTCGCCGTGACTGCCGAGCGGTGCGCTAAATGCTTCAGAAAAACCCATGCGGCAACACTACGTGACAGCGTCTTCCGGGCCGGGGGCAGGTTTGTGTGTGTGAAACCACGGTAACAGTGGAATCCAGAGAACGTGATGAGCGTCCTGGAACTGGACATAGAGTCTGCCGCAGGTGTCATGTGACAGCCTATAGATCTGCAAAATGTGAGCTTTTACCTGCCTGGAAATTTCCACCACATTTTTTTTTCTTTTCTGTCCTGAATAAATGCATTTGGGGCTTAAATATGAAACTCAGCACAGGTGGAGATTTTTTGGATAAGCAGCACCTCTCTGACATGACAACAAACATGGGGGGAGGAAGAGAAGGGGGGGGGCGATAGCGACGGAGCTCATCGTTCTCTCGTTCTTTTTTTAATCAGTAGGACATGCTCAGATGGTCGTCCTGGGGAGGGGTGAAATCAGGTAACGAACATTTGTGAATCTCACTCACACTTTTTATCACCAGTCCTATAAGACTATCTTCTGTTTTTCTGTCTCTGGCCCAGGACACACCCCAAACCCTGATGACCAATCCCGCAGCCCATATAGCCCTTTCCAAGCTGCCATGTGTGACACAATGACATGTGTTTTGTTAAACCCATCTCTAGTCCCATACCCAAATAATATCCCTATTCTCTTCCCTGTGTCAATGGTATTCCTTGGCGCCCCCTACCTCCCACAACATGTTACACAACGAGCTTCCCCAAAAGGTGCGAGCAACTGCTGCTAATCAGTTTTTCATCCACCCACATTCATTTTATTCAAAGTGTCAAACATGCGCAATTATGTCCTGCACCCTGTAAGGGGTGGTGGGGGGGGCTCAGTAAAAAGGGTCGCTTCAAAACATACATATGGTTCCCAATGTCGCAGGAAGACGATGGTGGCAGGAACGAGTTCGGAAGCCCATTCTGAGCAGCGGTACCCACAGGGCCACGTGTGGGGGTTCACAGAAGGGGGAGGGGCAGGGTCAAGTCTCCCGTGGCGCCCTCGGACGACAGAGTAAAGCGGCATCAGAGTTGGGAGGGAAACCACACAGGCTGGTTTGCGGGACATAGCGGGCGGGGCCCCATCGATCTGCGGGGATGTGCTGCAGTGATTTAGTGCGGGAGATTGGCAGGGGTGGAGAGCCGCCCGCCGGGACCCGTACGCCACTCGGCTGACATGACGATCCTTGCCATTAATCGCTTTTAGAGGGTAGCACTCCTTGGGAGTGAGGGCTCCCTTCTAATTGGCAGTTTTAAAAGCTAAAGCCACCCCAGGGGCCAGGAGGGGGCGTTTTGTTTGTCCAAAGACACAGCACCTTAAGACGAAGACAAAAGGGGGACAGAAAACAAGCAGACTTGAGCGCCCCTCCCCACCCCGTCGGGAACCTC
>JAODLD010000051.1:11758424-11798109 GCA_026781065.1 Mormyrops boulengeri | reverse complement strand
ACCCCCCCCCCCCACACACCCCGCCACCCGAACCCTCCCCCCCCCCCACCCCCCAACACCCCCCCCACCCCCCCCCCCCCCCCCCCCCCCAAACAACACCACCCCCGCACCAAGCACCCCCACCCCGCCCCCCATTCTGGCTATTGCTTGGAATCCCAAGAGGGGTCTACCTGCTGGACCATTCAGTCAGATATTTAATCATGTTATTATTCATATTCTGCTGTGTAAATTGATAAAATTTAAAATGGTTCCTAATATTTACATATTACATATGCACGTAATAGTCATTTGGTTATTCTCTCAATTAGATGTGTCGCTCCATCCCACATTCAGCATTCGGACAACACTGCAACCAAACACGACCCCCCCCCCCTGCCTGGGGCACCAGCATAGTGTAGCTGTCCAGTCCACTCCTCTACTCTCCTCTAAATACCTGATTGATTAATTTTTTCAGCACATTTGACAGCCAATGGACTGCAATCTCCACATCTCCGGCCACCGAGCGGGTCTGGGATACCCCGTACAGTCCCACACCGATTGTGCCGCAGGCCTCCACACTCAGAACACAACCGGAGTCCAAACACTCTGCCGCCATCTGAGTAGCTGGGACAAAAGCGCATCACTTCCTGTTCTGGCATCGCAACACTTTGTGCCGGCAAACAGTGTTCTTTGCGGCCAGAAGAAGTCAGAAGAGGTGAAATGAGCCCTTCTGCCGCGGCGTGAGCCATTAGGCAGATTTCCTGCCGTGACCGATCACCTGACCTGAGCCTGTAGACACCACCGCTGATAAAGCCCGGCTGACCCTGGTCGGACTGATCACTTTATCAGGGTTTAAATTGGGCCAGATGGGCAGATTCACCATGATTAGTGTGCCTGAGATGTGCTGCCAAGCACAGAGCCGTGTGTGCATGCAAAAACGTCGTGTTAAGATAGTTGATTTCCGCTAAATTTTGTCCTTCTTATGATGCTGTGCAATACCCCCCCCCACCAGACCATCGTCACACTCGTGTTTATGCAACGACGCGACACAGCTGCATAAACCCTTAAAACAAAGAGGGAAATGTCAGATATATAATCTAAAAAGACAAAACGTGTATATTTAATTACAGAAGTAAAAAGGTCAAACAGTTCCATTTCATGGCCCATCTGTGCGACTGAAAACCTCGTTTCAGAGTTAATGTATCAAAACTGTTGCGTTTGAACACCATATCTACTTACACCAGTGTCCGCTTCATTGGCAAACGCCTCTGGGAAGGCAGAACAAAGAAATCTGGCGAGTGCATGAGACCGTTCATGTACAACTTGTTATTCCTTTTCCTTGGGAGTTATTAAAAATCTGTGCACCAGTTGGGGTGCAATAATGTGCCGGGAATTGGGAGAAAGGGGGGAAAAAAAACAAAACATTTTTAACCTTTTAACCTTTATTGCATCATGCAGCCATGTACAATTTATTTTTAATATGATTGTTGTTTTTATTGATTTCACATTTTTACCAGGAGCATGTGGTTCACAGTTGTCACAGTTGGGAATATAACTGCCAGTTTTCAGAAGACAAATCTCCTTAATCGCGATGCCACCTGCTGTCCCAGTCATGTATGACACAGACCAGTTTAGTTCCCTGGCAGAGACTATTTTGATTTAGCAGGTGTAATTCCAGTTTAAGCATTTTTTTTTTTTGCTTATTAATGATTAATGGCATCCGGATTGAAACAGAACGATAGAAAAATGAGGATAAACAGATACATTTCATAAATCCCACAAGGTCCTGTTTCTGTCATAGCGCCTCAGACATGAGCTGTTCCTGCAGCTACTCTAACAGTGCGAGTGTTGGGCGGCCATCTTCATTCTGGGCATAAACGTCTGCCCAAACCGTATTTATTTTTGAATTCGGTCATCTGACTCCGAGTGGCGCGCTTTCAAAATGGCTTAGCCTGCAGTTTTTCATTGACCTACTAAAACAAACATCCAGAAGGGGACTAAAATAGCCAGGTCCTCAAACTCGCCGTTCACAGTGGAAGAGACGGCGCCACCTGGGTGCGTCGGATCCACGTTCGCCGACAAACATGAGGACCTCCGTGACGGGGGGCGGGGCAGGGTCAGCCTCCTCGAGATCTGTTAGTTGGCCAGCACACCACTGCCGTTCCAGCCAGTGGCCTTTAGCGAATGATGCTGGCTGAGGGATTGGTGTCATTATTTAGCTAGGGTCTTGCATAGGAGCCTTTCTAATCTGCTGTAATGTACCTGACGCGGAAGCGACTGGGCTCACGCTGGAGATCTAATTATTAGAACTCTCAGTCAAGGAGGCATTTAATTAATCTAATGCTGCTTAGCCTATTGGATGCGGTCCTAGACATTAACAATGTACACTAACTGTTTTAAATAAGTTCCTCTAGGAAGGGTGACATACCGAATACAGTGCGCCAGGTCTGATTGGCTGTCAGGCCGTCCCACCCCTTTTCAGATTTTCTCAATTTACCCACATTGGACATCGAAGCTTGTGAAGAGGGCTTACCTTATCCGCCATGATCATGGACGAACCACCATGGATCCCGAGAATGGGTATCAACGTTTGGGATGAAATAAAATCCAAAATCTGCGCGATGGCTTCCTGGTCAGTGCCGTCCCCGAACACCACCCCATGGATCTTGGTGCCAGACATGAGGTCACACATGTGCGTGATGATGCTCTTGGGGTCCGTCTCGTTCACCAGCAGAGTCACCACGTTGACGTCGATGGGGTCGTCCTTGCTCCACAGCGCCCGGATGTCACGGTCGGAAATGTAGCGTGTTCGTCCCAGGATCACAGCGATGTTTAGGATGGGGACCTTCTCAGCACCGGACGTCAGGCCCATAAGGGTCAGGAGGACCCCCAGCACCAAAAACGGGGGTCTGTAATTCCTCATAGTGCTCAACTTCATTCCCTGTGGACACCACGGCACAGAGGGAGAGCATGTCACTCACAGAACCGCACCGCAGAGTAAAAAGAGGCCAGTCTACTCCCCCACAAACACCCCCCTGTCACATACACCCAATGTCGACGTCACGGTGAGACCCCAACCATTTGTCATCCACCCCATGTGAACAAAAGGGTTCAATAGCTTCGGTGCCGTGGTGACGAACGGCGAACAAATCCAAGCGATTAGTGAAATCCAGCTGAAAAGGCGTGAAAATGGTACATTAAGTAATAAGAAATGCAGAAATCGGCCCTCCTGCGCAGCGAGCCTATGGATCCATGTAAACATACCAATTTTCCACTCACATTAAAACTTACTTTCATCTGGCTCAAGCTGTTTAGTCTTGCAAATATTTATGAAAATCAGCCAGGGAGAATTGGCCATTTATTATAGCTTCCATGGCACACTCCTGTAAACTTAAGCTGAATTTGCCTTAAATTTGTTGCTTGCTTTTTTCTTTAGTGCCATATATATACAGCTGAATTCAAATATCTTAGTTCACAGTGCTATGAAATTAGGGGCGCCATACAGGGCGTTTTTCATCAGACGTATGAAGACGGCTTGATGGAAAATGCCGATCATAGCCTGGGGAAGCTGGTCAAAAAGAGTGCACATTTGCCTCCAACAGATATATAAAAAAAACTAGTTACCATCACTAAACTTAAGGTTAACGCCAAAGATGTTAACAAGGTTCTATGCTGTGAAATGACGTATAAGCTCACCGCAAACACTACATTTTAAATCAAGAGGCATTCCAAAATGAAAGAAAATAATAAATAAATAATGTAAATAATTCAAATTCTTATTATTTTTCCTTTAGGCCAGTAAGAAACCTTATGTATGTATCCAGATGTGTGCTTATGTCATGTTTGGTTCATAACAGCCAAGTATTTTCGGTCAGAGGGATTGCGGAGGTGAAAAATATGCCCTCCTTTCTGAGAAGGGAACTGCAGTTACCCTACAGTTAGTGTATAGCTGTAACACAGGCTGCTGCCGTCAGCATACAGCCGCAGGACGGCTTTGGCGCTCAGCGCTCCGTCCCTCACGTATGCGATATGCATTAATGCCTAATTCTGGCCGCTTGCCGCGTTGATTTTGCGAGGAATCTACACTCCCGGACTTCGCAGACGCTGATGCAGACGCGTTTTTAACGCAATAACGCACCTTTGCGGGGGGGTTTCGAGACTCGGTGTATCTGTATGATCCTCACGAACAGGGTTTCATACATAAAACCACCGGACGCCTCATTGTAAAACTGCAACCGATTGTCGGCAAGTGTTAAATAAAACTAGATGGGTCGGCAATTGATTCAACAGATGCATGGCTTACGTGTTTGGGGGAGAAAATGACTTAGTTTTTATAGGCTACATCTGCAACATTTTTTTTTGGTTTCCTATTGGAGAATTCGTGCATCTAGAAAAAGCATAGCGCTTTATTTAAAGCAGAGTTTTCTGCCGCTTTAAAGAAAGCCATCTGGGTTATTCTGTCTGACAAATATCGAATATCTCTATAGCTGATATTTGATATTTGTCGTTCCAATAAGTACTGATGTAAATGTTTCTGTGGCTTTTGCAGTTTTGCACTTAACTATTTATAAGTAGCCTGCTGCGCTCTTAGCCAAGGGTCCGGAAGCCCTGAGTTCAGTACACACGCGTGTACAAGGCGATTTAAAAATGTCACAACATACGTTTAGTACACCAGTCAATGCTCTCAGTCATTTGTCAGTCATTACATTTTCACTGAGGGTTAAAGGATGCCTGCTTATGGCCACAAAAAACAAGACCAAAAACATTTCTCATCTTATACTAGAGATGCTGTCTTTCTTGAGAGAAAAAAGCAACTCTCGTTATATTTAGCACAGCCTGCGTTTAAAAAATGTGACTGTATTATTGGCATCAAAGTATAAATTTAGATGTAAATTCATTTTGATATCTCATTAACTTTCAGAAAGCGACTATTATACAAGAGCGACCCCTAACGGTTCAGTTTAGGTTATCGTCCAGTTTTCCTTTTTTGGCGTTAATAGTTCCTGTGATTTTAGGACATGCCTTCAATGTCACAAATCGTAGTTGCAGATTTGCATGGTGGAAAGCCTGGATATGTCGTCATTCCTGGTACAACGTGCTATGTTTCTCCGCCGTGTAATTCAGAGTTCCCCTTGCCATCAACAATCATTAAGGAAAGTGTGCAAAGTTCATCAAAAAACAGCCAAAAAAATCCATAATGAATTGCGATTTAAAAGTCCCTCTTTGGAAACCCATCATTCTTATTTACACTTTTATTTAATTATGAAAGAACTGCACAGCTGGGGTCTCCATTTAAAATCTACTGCACCTGCAATGACAAGCAGCTCGCGGGGTACAGTAACAGTATGTCGCCTCAAAGGTTTGGTGATAGAGTCGAGTTTTTCATACACGTAAAAGACGGGACTGATAACCACAATAGTATATCACACTTATTACTGCCAGTAATAACAAATATTGCAAATAATTTGGACCGAGTCCTTGTTGGATTTCTGTCCCGGGGGGGAGACACAGGAATGCAGCAGTCCCCTGACGAGGATCTTAGCCTTTAAAATGTGCCCCGTATTCCCACCGTAAAAGGATTTCCACTAACAGCACTACACGAAGAAACTGATCATTAGTCATGTTGAGGGGAAAAAAAATAATCCATCACCGGGGGAAAAAAAATCGCCGTATTCTAAAACGTAAATAACGCGCAAAAAGATGTGTTTCTGCGTCTTGGATGCAAGGCAGTAGTTCGGTGAGCATGCAGGTGAAAAGCAATGGTGCTCCTATCTTTGGGGTAAACCGAGCAGCTCGAAATACAGAAACACAAAAAACGCATACTTACTGCATCTCTGTTTCACACAGCTCCAAGACAGTAGTCTGCGATGACATTGCAACAGAGTCTTCTTTGCAACAACCCCGTGTTAAATATGGGTAATTATTTCCATCGAAGAATCCTCTAACTTGAACCCAAAACCATAGAATTACATAAATCCCATCGTCTTCGGCTTTAGGTTATTCTCCGCGGTTTCGTCACGGCCCTGCATTGTCCAGGCGAAGACTCTAGCACCAGAATGTCAACTGGATCCGCTCAATGTGTGTAATATGTAATTCTGCAGCAGGACTACACGGAGCCAGGCAGCGCACTCCACTCTGCGTCCCTCCGAGCTTCTTGGGAACTGAGGGGTTCCGTCAGCAACACATCCTTAAGGTGAACATGAGAATTACACCCAGTTTCAAAGCGGGGCACCTTCTGAACAATGCGAGCAATGCAGCAAAACTTCAGCCATGGGAACTTAACGGCACTAACATATTGTTAGGGCGATAAACTCAAAGTCGCTCTGAGACTTCTTTCCGGAGAACGTCTCTGTTGGAGTAGAAAGGTCAATTGACGCTGTAGGCGCGTTGAAAATCAATGCAGTTGCAGATGGTATTTACATCATGCAATATGGAAAAATGGGGGATTAATATGCTCTTATACGTCAGGTCTGTTTAGAAATCAGAAGTGGTTCGGCGTAATGTCCTGGCTTCTGTCCGTCCGTGGCACATCCTGATCCTTCACGAAGAAGGAGTTGCCTCTCCGTGACGTATTATGATTTGGATTTTCTCGCGCCGCGCCAAATCCTTTTCTGCACATTTCGGTTGTGCACGTTTCAGCTCTATGGAAATCCGTCGAGTGTTTTTGCGTCGTCGCAATAGATGCACCGGGCACCTCAACACACAAATATATCCGCAATAGTTTGTTGCATCCATTATACTCCATGCACCTGGAAATTTAAGATTTTCAAATACATGAGATGTTCATCGGTCATTTGTACCTGTCTCCGGTAATCTTTGCACATATATTTGGTATTATTCTGTAAGATGTATTTTTTTAACCTAAATATCTACTCAGAGAATGCACATGAAAACCAACGTAACGGTTTGAATAACGCATATGTCAGAGAACAGACATGTGGGAATCGACTAAATCAGCGAGCCTATTAAAATCTTATTTCATATATGAGAGTAGCCTGCTGACAGTAACAGTTCATGAATGTCATTATAAAAATGCGACACTGACGAACGTTTTAGAAGCACTCAGCAGGCAGTGTGTTAAAGAAAAGAAAGCAGCCTAAGGTTGCCGCATTGTTATCAATTTAAGACGACGCGCTGGTCAGCGCACTTTCGCTGTCTTTTCAGCACCGCTCTATGAAAAACGCAAAAGCTGCAAAAGGTACAGATTCAAGTCCGTCGCCTGCAAAAGCAGATAAACGAATAACACAATTTGAATCTGAACTTGTATTGGCTATGCGCTTGTTGAAACTGGACAGAAATGAATTGCAATCTGTACGTCTGTAGACGCATACGTAAACCTTATATGCTCTTTTTGTTTTACTGAAGTCTTTTGAGCACTTATGTTTGACGAATTGATCGAAGAGTTTATTTAGACACATGACGGGATGTATTTGATACGTAGTTACGACACAGATTGCCTGATCCGTCTGCCAGCATTGCAGGCTATTGGGTGGCTAGTTCCCCAATCACCCCCCATGCTACTACCCAGCACCCCAATATCCGCTCATTAGTGATGTTGAATCCGGTTTGATCATTTGCCTGTTGCAGCATTTTTGCCCAAAGTAGCTTAAGGATGTTCCATTTCATGCAGCTGGGTCACTGACTGGAACAATTGCTATGAGCTGTTAAAGTATCTTTACTGGCCCTTAAACTAACAACCTTTGGGTTACAAGCAAATGTCCTTAACCGCTATGCTGTTACTGCACTGTTACCATTTCCTGCATATGAAACTTTTCCATGGTGGCGTAATGCGTAACCTCCCAGGCTCCTCAGTTAAAGATTACTGGTTGAAATCCTGTGAGGCAATGCACTGTTATGCGATATTTGAAGGTAAAGGAACCTCAGGGTACCTCAGGATAATACCCAGTGGTGTGTAGAAGTGGTATAAACATGCTTTGGACATTGCTTTCAGTGAGAAAGATTCTTACATAGTTACACGTACCTCTGTCATACATATATCGGTCCATTTGGCAAGGGTAGTTACTCAGAATTTATTTTTATGCAGTTGGTATGGTGCAAAATTATGCTAGATTGATGGGAAAAGATTATACTTTATTACTGTTTAAGAGACTTCAGTTACCTTGGAAATTCAGATCAACAATAGCTTTTTGTTTTTTTCTTAATTACAGATGCTCCTCTACTTGCGAACTTCATACGGCTGTTCGTAACTTGAAATGTTCGTAAGCCATTATTCGGCATCGTTTTAAGGGTATACGCAAGTACAAAGACACTAGGATGCTGGGAGTGCTCACGCTACGCTGCTGTGCAACGGGAATAGCAGCCATAAGTCGTACTAGGCGGAATTGGTGCGCAGAAAAAAAAGTTGATGTTGCAGACAGGAAACGGGAGCCCAATGAACGCAATTTGGACTTACAGTTCTCTTCGTTTGAATGTCTGAAAGTTCGTAAGTTGAAAGTTCGTAAGTAGAGGAGCGTCTGTATTGTTATTTGTATGCTCAGACACTGTAAGACTATTTTTGTGGCTATAGTATATATAGGGTAGTTATAAATGCCCATTGAGAAATCTTTTACCCTTCTGGGAGATCAGCCAGAATTGCCCTGAGAAATGAAAAGATTTTTCTTGATTTAATTTTTTTTTCTTTAAGAGGTAGCAGATGTTATACGCGTGTTTAAAGAACACCCTGCTCATTTCATCTGGGTAATCATGTAAAAATCCCTGAGTGAGGGCTCTGTTGCTCTACTGGTGTTACGTCCTGCCCGGCATGTCTGCCCGACCCTCCTGTCCATAGAGCAGTGTGTGTTGGGAATGACTCTGTTACAGTGGGGCATAACAATAGGAGGGACAATCCACATAGCGACTCAACAAGAGGGGTTTTTTAACAAACAGAACACAAATGGAGAACCAGAAAGGAATCACAAGGGATAAAAACGAGACAGGTAAAACATGAACTAACTAAAACTAATCACAAGGGAAACTAATACTAGATAGACATGTGGGAATGCAACAAAGGGCAAATGGCCACAATGACCGACTAAGGAACACAATGAGGGCAGGCACTAAAATTTACACAGATAACAAGGACTAACAAGAGGCAGGGGCAACAAAGACCAGGTGAGGTCATTTGACAGAGGAGCAACACCAAGGGAGACTAGAAAACAAGGGTCCTCCTGTCTGTCCCTCATGTGGTCGCAATTCTGGTGTCCAGTTCCCTGTAGTATTCCCTAATCGGGTGACCCTTACCCTGCTCCTGATGTTCCACCCGTCTGTCTTGTCTTTTATTAACAAACAGAACACAAATGGAGAACCAGAAAGTAAAGGAAACACAAGGGGTCAAAACAAGACAGGTAAAACATGATCAAAGACTAGGAAGACATGTGGGCACCAAGGAAGGAGAAAAACGGTAATGACACAGGATCTAAAACACGGTAACAACTGCAAGGCAACAACTGAACACTGCAACACAGGGCAAACAGCCACGATGACCGACTAAGAACCAAAATGAGGGCAGGCACTTAAATACACACTACACACAGATAACAAGGGACAGGTGTGGATTATTACAAACTAGGGTCAACAAAAAACAGGAGAGGTCAATGAACAGAGGATCAACACCAAAGGAGACTAGAAAACAAGGGTAAATAAACATTATTAAAAACAACAATGAACGATAACACACAAACATAGATGAAAAATATAAGGAAACAAACAGTCAAAAGTAGAAACATACTAGAGGCTGGTCTCTGGCCAGTCTCGAACCCTCAGCAAAATGGAAGACTGGGTGAAAGCTGCCTGCTTACCCCAATAAGCCACATGGTGATAAATGGAACAGAGAAACACTAGGAGTTAACAACCTGGGAAATAATGGGAGACAGGATGACCAGCAACGCCCTCTGGCCAAAAAGGAAAATGAGACATGGACCAGGGCAGGACAGGAACCAGTCCTGACAGATACTGGAGCAGCAGAATGTGTGCAATGATTTGGACCCTTCTGGACAGCATGGTAATGTCCAACATCCATTTGCAAATGCGATGTGAAACGATCGTCAGAACATCGCCTGCTGATGATATTGTAAAGCTGCATTTAGCTTGTATCATTTCTTTTAATTACCCTTGAAAGGGAGAAACAGATTGATGGGCAAAGAATACGTGGGGTGGTGGGAGGAAGGGACAGTTAACAAGATGTTATTACTCTTAGGAAGAACTTGATAATTACCTTTTGTAATCCAAAGTACCACAGGTCTCTTGTTTATTCCTTTAAGATAAAGCAGATATTAGCAATAAAATTTATCGGATTGAAATAGGAAATGAGGCGTACATTGTCGCTACAATAGCCATACAGTTCTTTATTTTATGACTAATACGGTTTATTCTTCTTTATCTCAGTTGACATGGAGAATCAAACAATGAAATCAAATCATTATGAGTTTCGTGTCAAACATGTTTATTCCATTTTGCTGCACTTTTCAGCATTATATAAAAATGTAGCTTTGGGATAGATTCTTGACCTTGTCATTTTTTTCCTAGCAAATAACAGGGTCTAAAAATGAAATTCCATGACGTCTTATTATTCTTTTTACTTTTTAATATTTCTTTTATTACTTGGTGAATGACTTTAAAATGCACCGAGTATGAGACACGGCCTCCTGAAATATTCAACTCAATTTACAGGGGTTGGACAATGAAACTGAAACACCTGGTTTTAGACCACAATCATTTATTAGTATGGTGTAGGGTCTCCTTTTCTGGCTAATACAGTATCAGTTCATCTTGGGAATGACAGATACAAGTCCTGCACTGTGACTTGAGTGATTTTGAGTCATTTGTCTTGCAGAACAGTGGCCAGCTCACTATGTGATGCTGGTGGAGGAAAACATTTCCTGACTCATTCCTCCAAAATACCCCAAAATGACTCAATAATTTTCAAATCTGGTGACTGTGCAGGCCATGGGAGATGTTTAACTTCACTGTTGACCATCCTTCGTGGTGGTATGCTGACATTACCCTTGGTACCGAGACTCTTGATATACCACGAAGACCTGCTGTCCTCATCACAGAAGCATCAACAAGACAAGCACCACATATTTGTCCACTTTTGAACTGTAATACGTCCCCCATTATGTCATGTGGATTGCAATATTTTATGTACAGCTGTGCTGTTGTTCTCCTAATTCAACCTTCACACTCTGCTCTTACTGACAGAATGTGCAACCAATGAAGATTGGCATCCAGGCCGCACATATATTGGCATGAATCCTCAGTGTTTCAGTTTCATTGTCCAACCCCTATATAATGAACTAATAAAGTTCTAACGCAAGGTTGTATAGTAGTTTTTTGGCAGAAGACAAATCAATCATTGATTTTTTTTTTTACAAAAGATTATTATTTTTTTACTTTATTTTAGGACTGAACTTTAGAACTACTGAGAACTCATTCATTCATTCATTTTGCACCTCTTATCTGGTGCCATGTTGCAGGGACCACAAGGGACCTTGATAGATACCCGAACCACCTCGACTGGCTCATTTCAATGTAGAGGAGCGGCAGCTCTACTTTGAGCTCCTCCTGAATGTCCTGAGCGCCTCACCCTCTCTATAAGGCTGAGCCTAGACACCCTACGGAGGAAACTAATTTCTGCTGCTTGTATCCCTGATCTCATTTTTTCAGTCACTACCCTCATGACCATAGACGAGGGTAGGAATGTAAATTGACCGGAAAATCGATAGCTTTGCCTTCTGGCTCATCTCCCTATTTACCACGAAAGAACAGTGCAGCCCCTGCATTACTGGAGATTCTAGACTGATCAGCCTGCCGATCTCCCACTCCCTTCTTCCCTCACTCATGTACAAGACCCCGAGATACTTAAACTCCTCCGCTTGAGGCAGTGACCCATCCCCAACCAGGATAAAGTAATCCACCCTTTTCCCGGTTGAGAGCCATGACCTCAGACTTCAAGGTGCTGATTTTCATCTCAACCGCTTCACACTCAGCTGCAAAGCACCCCAGTGCATGCTGTAGGTCACAGTCCGCAGAAGCCACCAGGACCACATCATATGCAAAAAGCAATGATGTGATCCTGAGATCTCCTCCACCCCTCGGCTACGCCTAGAAATTTTGTCCATAAAAATCTGTGACAAAGGGCAGTCCTGGGGGAGTCCAACCCCTGCTTGGAACTAGTCTGACTTACTGTTGGCAGTGCAAACTAAATTCTCACTCCGGTTATACAGGAACCTGATGGCCCATAACAATGGACCCCATACCCCATATTCCCAAAGGACCCCCCCAAGAGACATGGTTGTATGTCTTTTTCAAGTCCACAAAACACATGCAGTATCCTTGTGAGGGAAAAGAGCTGGTCCAGCATTCCATAACCAGGACAGAGTCCACATTGTTCCTCCTGGATCTGAGGTTCAAGCAAAGGATGGACCCTCATCTCCAGTACCCTGATATAGACTTTCCCAGGGATATTGAGGAATGCAATCCTCCTGAAGTTGGATCACATCATTAGGTTCCCTTTCTCAAAGATTGGGAGCACAATCCCAGTCTGCCAGTCCAAGGACACTGTCCCTAATCTCCATGCAGTGTTGAAGAGATGTGTCAGCCAAGACAGCTCAACAACATCAACAGCTTCCAGAAACCCATGGGGAATCATATCCACCCCTAGAGCCTTGCCAGTGAAAAGTTTTTTGACTGCTTCAGTAACCTCAATCCTAGTGATGGGTGAGTCCTCCTTTGAGTTTTCCAACTCTACTTCCTCCAAGGCATGTCAGTGGGATTCAGGCAGTCCCCAAAATATTCCTTCCACAGCCTGAGTATCCCAATTTGAAGTCAACAGTGCTCCAACTCTACTATAGACAGCATGGGTCTGTTTCCCACTCCTGAGTCACCTGACAGTTTGCCAGAATCTCTTTGGGGCCAAACAAAAGTCATTTTCCATGGCCCCACCTCCTCCCACGCCCGAGTTTTTGATTCCACAACTGCCAAAGTCACATTACGCTTAGCCTGCTTGTACCTGTCAAGGTGGAGACCCACAGTCTAACAAAACTTAAAACACCTTTTTCAGCCCGACAGCTCCATTTACCCCTGGTGTCCACCACTGAGTTTGGGGATTGCCACCACAACCAGCACCAACAACCTTATGGCCACAACTCTGCATAGCCTGGAGGCCCAGAACATCGCCCATTCAGGCTCAATGTCCCCAGCCTCACTCAGCATGCAAGAGGAGTTCTGCTGGTGGTGCGAGCCTAGCTCCAGGACTGGACCCTAGTCACCCCAATCCAAGTGGGGTCCTTTATGTCGATCTTCATAGGACCTGGATGACAGGGGAGAACTCCAGCATTACTGTGTATCACAGTTATTCAATTACTGTCCTGGTTTTCTTTTCCTAGTTGGGCCCTGAACCACCTGATTCAACTAATTGCCTTGATTAAATCCATTTAACTCTCTGCCTGAGCTCTTAATGTTATAATGAGAGCTGGAAAACTTTCTGGGCTCAGTTCTCTAAGACTGTAATTGAATGATAAATGATGTACTTGAATTTTTCTGAGTTCTACATTACATTATTTTAATCTGAATTTCCTTACTGCGTAACTGTATTTAACATCATAGGGACGTGACGGGGTGTGCTTCTATTTTGACAAAATCAAAGAGGAAGAACAGCTGTGGGAAGAGTTTGAGTTCAGTAGCAGAGAGAATAATGAAGACGTGTTTGTGTGCCTCCAGCTGCCCACACATGCTAGTGATACACTGTCATAATTACTCACTGGCCACTCCATTAGGTACACCTTGCAAGTACCGGGCTGGACGCCCTTTTGACTTCAGAACTGCCTTAATTCTTCATGGCATAGATTCCACAGGGTGTTTGAAGCATTCCTCAGAGACTTTGGTTCATGTTGACCTGATAGCATCAAGCATTTGCTGCAAATTTGTCGGCTGCACCTTCATGATGAGAATCTCCCATTCTGCCACATCCCATAGGTGCTCTATTGTATTGAGATCTGGTGACTGTGGAGGCCATTAGAGTACAGTGAACTGCCATGTTCAAGAGACCAGTCTGAGATCATATGAGCTTTGTTACATTGAAAGTAGCCATTATTAGCTGGATATATTGTGGCCATAAAGGGATGGACATGGTCAGCAACAAGACTCAGGTAGACTGTGGCATATAAACAATGCTCAATTGGTACTAAGGGGCTCAAAGTATACCAAGAAAATATCCCACATACCATTACACCACAACCACCAGCACTAACTTGAATTGTTGCTACAAGGCAAGGTAGATACATGCTTTCATGTTGTTTACGCCAAATTCTGATTGTACCATCAGAATGTCACTGCAGGACACTGACCTGACCAGACAGAGTTTTTCCAGTCTTCTAGTGTATAATTTTGGTGAGCCTATGCCCACTGTAGCTCCAGTTTCTTGTTCTTAGCTGACAGGAGGGGCACCCAATGCGGTCTTCTGCTGCTGTAGCTGATATGCTTCAAGGTTTGAGTGGCTATTTGAGTTCAAGTGGTCATTTGATTTACTGTTGCTCTTCTATCAGCTTGAATCATGCCATGCATGTTTTTTTTATTTTTTGGCCAATTCTCTGCACACCCTAGAGATGGTTATTTGTGAAAATTCCAGTAGATTAGCAGTTTCTGAAATACTCATACCAGCCTGTCTGGCACCAGCAACCATGCCATATTCAAAGTCACTTAAATGACCTCTCTTCCCCATTATGGTGTTTGATGTGAACCTTAACTGAATTTCCTGACCTGTATCTACATTGTATATGTTGTGCTGCTGACATATGATTGGCTGATTAGAAATTTGCTTCAATGTGCAATTGAAGAGGTGTACTTAAGAAAGTGTCCAGTGAGTGTACGTTTTACCATTTCCTGTATTTTAAAACTATTACATCAGTCCCACCGTTGGTCTACTCCTTAGCAAAAGACACTTATACCACTGGCTTCATTTCCCTGGATAGCATGCAGGAGTCACTGAGAGACACACCCAGAGCAGACAAAGCAGTTAATTCGATTCCACACACAGCCCTGTGGGTGTCCAGTCAAGTTTGCTGTAGTGTAGACGACAGGAGCCTCACCAGGCACATAGCCAGAAAGCAAAATTACAGGATTGAACCCCCCTGATATTTGTAAATTGTACCTAGAGGGACCCCCCTCACCCCCGACATACCGGCAGGGTTACCAGATCCCCACTTCCCGTGAAATACCTGAGCCTCACCCCATGAGGGTCTCCTCACCACAGGGAGTTGATGGAGTGCAGTGGGGACATATGCCCCTGCCAATAAAAAGGCACATATATATGAACTCCACACCTCAATAATACATACACATGCTGAATAATAACAAACATCCCTACAACATTTAGAAAGATGTTATACATTTTGCAGTTTTTCAGAATTTTTCCAAAAACGGGGAGAATAAAAAATAGTAGTTTGTGTTGTGACTGTATTAATAAACTCATATTTATGTCATTTTGTTTGAACTAGATCTTGACCTCCTCTGTTGGTGGCCCTGTGACCGGGATAAACAAAGACATCCATTCTTGCAGCAACCTGCCTGAAGTAGGGCAAAAGTAAAATGTAGAATAGATTGAAAAATTACTACTGATTATTGACTTATAATTAAATTCCTGAAAATTAATCTCCAGTCAAAACACACAAAGTCAAAAAGCACACACAAAGAGCAGGGACAGGATTCAAACCCCCATCACTAGACGTACGAGGTCACAATTATACCCACTGCATATCTAATCTCCCTGCTTTTTGTATTAAATATTAAAATATTTATAACACAATGGTATTTTAGTTTCTGTGGGACATGGAATCTGCTCCTCTGAAGAAAAAGGATATTCTACTGAAAAAACAGCGATCAAGAAGTTCTCCTTGGCACCACAAATAAATATACAAATAAAGATACAAACAAGCTAGAGCCTGTATCACCAAGCTGGATTTTTTTTGTTAGCAAGATAATGTGTCAGATTTAGGGCATACTCATACTTGGCCAGGTTGCCTTGTACAGTGCCCTAGCATGATTATCTACACTCCTGCACTAGTCTGCACTTAACATTCCGAGCCCGAACACACTTTTGTCAATGGCTTGCAACGTTTTGTGTTGAAGAAAACATAGTACGAATAGTGCTATCACACAGCACAATGGAGATCACCACAGCCCTCATAGATTTATTGAGTATGCAACGCAGCGATTTCCATGGAATCGTGCTGAGCGTATAAGAAGATAGTTTCATATTTTACCAATTATCTGGCATTTTGTGTGTTGTATCCTTCCTAGATACTCTCATCAACCCAAATTTCCAGCAAACACCGCACCTCTGCCACAGTGTTTATTAAATGTTTGTCATTACCTGATCTGTACAGCCTACCCAATCCATTCCTTCTTGGTCCAGTTCATTATAGTGTATATGTGTGCATGCCTGTGCCAGTCGCATCATTGATGTCATGTCTGTGGTCCATTTAAGCACAGTTAGCGAACACACTAGATGTGTTCCTTGCCAGAGTCAAACTGAACCGTGCTCTGGCCCATCTCTTCAAGTGAGCACGATTCAGCATTCAGTGCCAGGACATTTAAACCAGGGTACCTTAAACCTGACAAGTTATGTTGCTAACCAAGAAATCTCGTTTCAGGATACAGGCCCCTACTTGTCTGTTATCACTTAGTCTGAGAAACAGTTTGCTCATTGCAACCCAACCTTAAAGTAGGTAACTGAAAAAACGTATTTCCAGAGCTACTTCTTGGTATTGATCCAAGGAAAACAGTTAGCATGTGGCGGTCCTGTGATATAGTCTATAAAAGACATAAAACATAGTGATTCTTGTCTACTCATAGCCTCATGGAAATTGTGACCAATCTATAAGGAGGTCGAGTATGCTTTAACCTTCATGCTGGGAATTATCAGCAAATGGATCTAGCAGATTGAGAGAAGAATGTTTTGCATTACCCTCTGGGCCCTACAAATTTATAAGGATACCATGTGGGCTCTATGAGGCACCAAAATATTTTAAAAAACCACTACAGATGTGCTTAGGTTACCAGATGAATACATTTCATTGATACATTTAGTCACTGTTATTTTCTATATTTCAAAATCGAGGTGGAAGGTATATGGAATTGTGGAGAATTAAGGAAATTAGACACCAGAAAACATGCACAATTGGTTAGAGTAAAATATTCCTTGCCAAAGAGATGATGTATATGTAGATTATGATATGTAATCTTTCTTTCAGCTAACTAGTACAGCTATAACTAGGACAGTGAAGTGAGAACAAGTCATTACCTAGCAGTAGACAGCTTTGTCATAATATTACTCAATGAGTGGACAAAGTACTCAAGGGAGGTAAAATATCAATTTCCTCAATCTCCTCCATAAGCGAACACTCCACAATCATGAAGAAATACTGTATGTGTCATGACCTGCCCGTACCACCCTCTTGTGTGCCACGCCCTCTCATTTACCACGTGTGAAACCCTGATTGTTGCCAGCTGTTTCACGTTATTTCTGGCTTGTCCTGTGTATTTCAGTCCGCGTTCTAGTACCTTTCCCTAGATCTGTCATTGACGTTGTCTACCGTGTGATCCCTTGTCTGCCTGCTTGCCCGAATAAACCCCTTTGTTTTTGGATTTCCATCTACCTGATTCCCCGCTCCATATTCCCTGCTTGCCCGACCGGTCCTAACAGAATGACAGACCTCCGAAAGACGCCTCGCATCGGGAGGAGAAAGTGCCTGACTGACAAGATACTATACTGGCTAACCCAGCCTGAGATCCAGGAGGATCCCGCAGCTCACAGATTAGCGCACCGAAGCTGGGATATCCTGGAAGGGATGTCCCTGCCTGGCGATGCGCACCAAGCGGAAGAGGTGCTCGAAAACCTCCGGCGGCTTCGAGAAAGGGCAGCCGAAGAAATGATGCAGCAGGTGGACGGGGACTGCGGGCTACACTACAGTGAAAGGTCTGGGCTTCCAGAAGGACCCATGAGCTCGCCGAAAGCTAGGACATCCCAGGGATATTCCTGAGGGCTACCCAGATCTCCGCTGTTTCCCCTGCCAGGTGTCGAAAGATGCCCCTCCAGGGACTTTTCTGGAAGGTGATGGAGGATTTGACGATGCAGGACTCCCCAGAGGCTGCCCAGCTGTGTACACAGCTTCAAGAGGAGTTTGCAGCGTTCACCCCAACCTCACCACCACACGAGCTGGACAGAATAGCCAAGACCCTACGGATGCTGCTCCGGTGGAGGACGGAGTGGGTCCCCTCGACAGGTGGGGCTGCGACGCTCGGGGTTCCGACGTGGTAGCCACGCCGGCGGCCGATGCCCCGGTCCCAGCGGTGCCAGTCCCGGCGGTTGATGCTCTGCCCCCCGCGGTGCCTGACCTGCCCGCGCCTGATGTTCCTGATCTGCCCACGCCTGATGTTCCTGTCCCTCCGGATCCAAATCCAGTCCCCCCAGCTCCTGACCCTACTCCCGTGTCCCTGCCCTCCATCCTTGAGGAGGGCCCCAACAGCTGGACCATTGCTCCTCCTCCATTGGTGGAGAGAGAGGAAGAGCTCGAAAGGTAACCCTCGGGGATTACCCGGACTTCCCTGGGGTCTCCTATTGGGTTGACACCCCAACCACTGCCTCAACACGGTGGATTCCAGCCAGGTCCCCACCTTTCGGTGTCCGAGAGTGGACACCTGCGCAGGGGTCGCGTCCCACCCGCCCTGCCACCTGGCTGCCCCTTGGTGCCTGTGGCTGGGGCTCGAGTGGCACCTGCTGGTCCTCCGGCTCCTGCTCGGCGGTCGTCTGTGGTCCCCTGGGATCCTGCTCAGCGGTTGCCTACGGGTCCCCCTCCGACGACTCGTTGGCCACCTTCAGCCCGCCTCCAATGCCTCGTCGGTCACGTGCAGGTCCCCCCGCTCCGGCTCGTCGGTGGATGGCGCCTTTGCCAGCTATGGCTACGCCATCGCCTGCCACAGCTTCCCCTCCCTCGCCTTCACCGGGGTCCCCTTCACCTTCCTCCTCACCTCCCCTGGTGACCCCTCCGACTTCCTCCTCACCTCCTTCGCCTGTCCCTCAGTTCGCCTCCTTGCCCCCTCCGAGTTCTCCTCCTGCTCCTGCCTCATTGTTGTCGAGGGTCCCTTCGACTCCGGCCTCAAGGTCCCCTGCTGCCCCTGCGGCTTCCACCTCTCGCCCGCTGGGGTTCCCTCGGGCTCCCTGTTGTCCCCCGTCCTTTCCCTTCTGGCCTCCTGTGTCTGCTCCTTGTCCCTATGTGTCTCCTGCATTCACTCCTGGTCCTTTTGTTCCTCCTGTTGGTGTTCCCCCTGTGTCTCCTTTTTTGGTGCCCCTCTGCCTGTCTGTGTTCCCTGTGATCTGTCGGTTGGTGTCACAGTTGCTTCTGTTGTGCCTGTTCTGTGTGTCTGTCCTGCTCCCAGTCTCCCGTTGATGGTCTTGTTTTGTTTTCCAGGTCCGTCCTGTTCCTGGTCCCATCTTGTCTGTCGCTCCCCTTGAGGCACGCCCGGAGTATGCACCTTTGGGGGGGGGGGTTCTGTTATGACCTGCTCGTACCACCCTCTCGTGTGCCACGCCCTCTCATTTGCCTCGTGTGAAACCCTGATTGTTACCAGCTGTTTCATGTTATTTCTGGATTGTCCTGTGTATTTCAGTCCGCGTTCAAGTACGCTTCCCTAGGTCTGTCATTGACGTTGTCTACCGTGCGATCTCTTCTCTGCCTGCTTGCCCGAATAAACCCCTTTGTTTTTGGATTTCCATCTACCAGACCCTGAGTCCCCGCTCCATATTCCCTGCTCGCCTGACCGGTCATAACAGTATGAGCAGTTTCTAAATAACACTAGAGTAATCCTTCTGGAAAAACTACGTATAAGCTCTGATGTATAAGTGCATTTTTTGATAAGCAATGCGGCTGTCTGTGTATTTTTGTTTAAAGGGTTTCCTGGTTTTCTAGGGCTGAATACAAATCAATCATGAAATTAAACACAGCCACTCACTCTCACAAATTCCACTGGCACCCTGCAATAACCACCTATCATTAATCATTAATCTCATAAATCATTATTGAATTTTTTTAGCCACAACCTTTATCACCCAGCTTCCAGATGCCAACCACATTTTAAATATAATTTTCCCTGCCTGAATCCCGTGCATTCCATGGGTCAGCAGAGCACCAAAGTCCGAAAGTCTCACTGTCAGCAGTTGTATTACTCGGTACGCAGAATGTGGTGCACCTATATGCCAGGACAAACATCTGCAGAGTCATCTATGAATGACTACTGTACCAGTCATTAAGTAGCAAGTGTGTTGTGTTACGTTGATAACAGCCGGCTTAAATGGGCACCCAGAAGTCTCTAAATCCCCATTTTCAGCAAAGCTGATAAGCAAATAAGCTTGACATCGTTGTGCCCAAAGTATGACACTTAAAATTTGTCCTCAAATGAATGTCCCAAGGGTGTGACATCGAAAATGTGCAGTTGCTAAGTTGTCATCCCCTCAGAAAATGGCGCCATATGTGGCAGCCTATGTAGCCCATTGGGTTGAACAATTCTGTGCACACTAGAGAGCAAATTGAATATAATTGTATAAGCTTCGAAACGACAAGAAAAACTGGGATTTTACATCTTTAAACCAGATTATTAAACCTGGTATTTAGGAAACCGAAGATTTTTTTAAATATAATAAGGTTAAAGATGGAAAATATATTCCCAGTTTAGACTAAATTAGATTAGATTTAGGATGCGTCCTTTGGAGGTTTTAAAACGTGAAAAGCGCGGGAAACGAGAATGGGTTGAGGACTCGTCACTAAGCGGAAGCGCGTGCACGGACGCTGCGGGTTGTGGCTAACAGGAACGACAGGGGGCTCGAGCGCTCGGTATTCAGGGTAGTTAAATTTGGATCCGAGCCGATATTAAGGTTTAATGGTTTAACTATCTGACATGTTTCCTGAATGTGTGTAGTTGACAAATTAACAGTCTCAAGGTAAAATACGATTTAAAGTCCGACCTTATCTGAACTATTAGTCTATTACTAAATGCTATTAAATAAATAGAATCATAATAATCTCTTACAAGAACGAAAAACACGTTGATTTCCAGATTAGTTACTTTTTTGGTCAGACCGATAATCCAAATAGTGAATTAAACGACTTTGATGGCTATGTTATTGTTCTCGTTTTACTAACAACCGCTGTTTGTCATCTTCAATTTAGCTAGTCGGCGAGTTTTCCGTGTTAAAACTAAAGATCATAAATTGAAAATAAATCGTATTCCAGGTTTAATTTTCCCAGCAATATGTTAGCTAATCACGGTTTATGTTTTTTGCTCGTAATTTAAAGAATTGAAATGTTTTATTTTTAAAAGATAAGTATGTGATTGGGTATGGAGTCGGAAGCTAGCTTTCATTTGGTTAATTTAAAATGACTTAAATTTATTAGGTATTCCTCTTGAACAAGTACCATCTTGTACCATAAGCAGCCTGTAAAAGGGGTGTTTTGTTAGTTCGATGCGATTCCGCTGGTAAATTGCTTTGGCTATGTATGTACGACTGTTAAGTCAGTCTGTGTTCAGTGTAATGAAGAACCAATTTCTTGGTGTATTTTTTTAATGCCCCCCCCCCTCAAGTTATGAAGAAGAGAAAAGTTTTTAATTCAGAAATTGCAACAAGGAAAAGACCCAAAACTAAAACCTTCTCCAAGGATGACCAGTTGATACCAGTGAAAGGACTGTCCAAAGATGAGGTATACAACAGCATTATTGCTGGAATTACAAAACAAGATATCAAAGACCTTTAAAGCCACTTGTGTGTGGATGTTTTCTACTCTTTTTCAGATTCAAGACCTGATACAGAAAGAAATTCTCGCAAAACTGAAACAGTCAGATGAAAAGATGGATGAACTCCTTGGAAGAATCCAAAAAATTGAGTGCATTTCCAGTTATGAGGGAAGGCTTTACAAACTCCAAGTTAGTAACTGTCTGGAATTAAATTAAGCTTTTCTTTGTCCCAAAACTATACATGAGACTCATTTCAAATTTAAGTATTTTGAAGACTTCTAGAGAGTGTAGAGCAGATTGGTATATGGCTAACTAGGAATACGATGCTAGGGATGTTATGGTGTGAGGATTATAGAGTCACATGATCAAATTGGCTGCACGCCTCAGCAAATTGCTTAATTCAAATTGCAGTAGGAAACCAAACTAAATTTGTAATTCATGTTGGTTGCTTTGCATGAAATTTCTCTCCGTGCAAATGATATAATGTGATGCATTCATTAATGTAATAAACACTCGAGCAGCAAAAGAAAGCCATTCTCCAGGTTACTGAATTTGGACTGTATGGTAGAATAAAACCTGTCAAGTAAATTTTTTATATGGCTGTTTATGTATAACGTCTCATATGTATATTTTGTTGCTGCAAGTATGTAATATTACATGTGTATTTTCTACTATTGTGGATTTATTACTGTGTTGTAGAGGCCTATTCTTTTATATATGGGATAATATGTACAAATGACTTGGCTGGCTTCTTTCATTTAAACCAGTCCCATAAGAGTATTGACCTATTGATTGGTTACTGGTGTGCTTTTTTGTGGCATAACATCGCCATCATAGTTGAGTTTTATAGGCCTGCGGTTTGTGAAACTGTTAACAATGTATTCTTGAGTTAAAATGTGCAGGTCTTTGACGGAGTATTGGGAAAACAGACGTATGGTCCTAAATTGTTTAAGTTGATGACATCTCTCTAAGGTGTGTCTGCCTCCTAGAATATGAGAACATCAGATGCTCTCGACATTATTACATTAATGTTGTTTTTGCTGTTAGGGTCTGCGGCATATGAGTTTAGAAATGAATCCGGATTATTAATGCTGTTTCTTTTATATATTTGGAAAATTTACATTTTCTGCCCTCCCAAATGTCTTGTTTCCAGGCAGACATTAAGAAGATAAAAAGGAGGGGGCAGGCTGCTTTGGTATACATGAGAAAACTGCAACCATCAGGGACAGAAATGTCACCCGAAGAACTCAATCAGGTTGTTCATTAAACAAGAGGCTGCCTTCTCCTCACTTAAGTGTTGAATGCAAAAGCTGGCTATAATCTCATCTAGCCATTGAGAAATATGGTATTGATATTAAATTGAGGCATTCATAAGATTTATGAACATATAATACGCTGCATGGTGCTTATCCTGTTCACTGAGCCTTTCGAGCACGTTCTGGGGCCGTGGGCTCACAGAACTCTCTTTTTTTCATTCTAGAGGGCTTCCTTCAGCAGTATGGGTTCCGAGCTATCATATATTATGGATTCAGCAGCCTCTGTGCATGTGCCACCTGTTCCTTCTGAGACTACGGTCAGAGACCACACAGATGTGGTCTCTTCCACAGGGTAGGCCTATTTCATTCGTTTGTCTGCTTTTTTTTTTTTACTATAAGACTTGCGGTGATTCTGTATTCATGTGTGCAAGTTATGAGCATTCTCCAAACAGTAACTAAACAAGAAATGATATTGCATTTATTATGTGTGTTTAATTCTGTTTCTGTTTTTACACCTGCAAAAATATCTATCTTCAACCCTGAATTAAGACAGATGGCCTTATAGTCAAGCCCTGTGACCCTGTAGGTGCAGGGAGCACCACTTCCAAGGTTGGGGTCTGTGAAGATGGGAGGCTTTTTGCATTCCTTTTTCCTATTTTCATTAACTACACATTTGCACAGGATCACAGTGAGTCAGGAACAGGAAAGAGCAGGGAATACACCCTGTCCAAGAAACCGCTCCACTGCAGGCTATGACCAAACACAGCCTCACACACGCACATACACACTAATTCCGCTTTACGCTTTCCGGTTTACACCAGTTCTTAAGAGTGTGCTAAGAAGCCAAGTGTGCCAAGTAAATGCACCCTCATTTGCAGAGGAAATTTACAGGCAGAGCCGCAGTGCTATTCAAACAGGCAGTGCTACCCGTGGCGCTCCCACGCCACCCCGTCGATTTTACGTGTGTGCATTTAGAGCTTTCAACAGAATTACCCTGGTAATTCCTCCTCTCTTTAACCCACTGCTGGGAGGTAATACACTGATCAACACAATGCTGTCACTCCTTCATTTTTTTGTAATCTAAAAACTCAAATATGAAATCAACAGGCACTTACCGATTTAGTATTTGATTCCCAGAATTCCCAGCTTTGGAGCTGTCCACCCTCTAAACAGCTCTGCCAGTGAATGTTGGCTGGCACACAGCTTCATTCATCCCATTTCCTCATTCAGAAAGCAGCACACGTTTAGTTCCCGAATGGGCCAGTACTTGCCAGGTCCCAGTCATTAGCCGCCTCTCTGAGTTCCTGGGCTGGCGGCCGAATAATCACTTCGAATCTGCGATATTTAAAAATGCCGCATGTTCCACCCGCTAACACCCAGTAAAACTGCTGAGCATGCTCGACTCGCTGACAGTTGTCATCTTTCATTGGGAGAGCACAGGGAGCCTAAAAGCGTATATTTTACAGGAAACCATAAATGGTCAAGACAAGCCAGCTTGTCAAACTGACTTTACGTGAAGAAAAGCTGTCATCATTTTGTGTCTCCAACTGATATAGTGGTGTATTTTATTTTTTCATTTCGCTAAAGATGGGGCCTCAGAAAACAAAGGCAGATTTTGAAAATTAGAATTTTTAAACATACAATATCCTAAACCCACATTTTTTATTTCCAATACTATGTTTTCATTTTCAGTTAGCAGCTATTCCATAGAGTATCCCTTTCTGTATTTGATTTATATTGTCTTGTTCAACTACCTGACGTGCAATTCAAACAAATATCCAGTAGCAACTGGTTCACATGCACAAATAAGGCTGTTTTTTCTATCCATTTGCAGGATCCACAGGAGCAGTTAAGTTTTACAAATTCAGTGTACATTTGAGAAAAGTCCATATGATAAGGATTTACTCTAAAACTTGTCTAATACTCCTGTGTGAATGTTTGGCTTGTGTTTTTCTTATTAACAGGAGTAAGAACAAATATTAACAATATCTTCACACAGGATCCCAAGTGATACCAAATGTCTTACCGAAAGATTTTCACAGCTTTTTTTTTCTTAATGTTTCACTTTTTCCGTCAGAAAAAACTAAATAAAATCCACACAACTGGATAATTCTTACAAGGTTTGTTTCCAATAAGCCAGTGCAGCATTGTGAGACTGTCTCTGTGGAATGTAAAGCTTTGTTTTGCTTGACCTTCAGGATTTTTTTTTCCTTGGCCGTGGGCTATGCAGTTTTGCTTCTGTGGACCAGAGTGGCAATAAACAGCCAACTGCTCTTTTTCTGAGAAAGTTTCATTGTGTAATAGAAGGAGTGGAAGCACTCCTTGAAAACATTCCATAGGTATGAAACACACCGTGTCAGCAATGGAGTGGAGAATATCCTGAGAAAGCTGGATCCCTTTCTAATTGTGTGCCTTTTGTTCCTTTCTTTCCATAACAAATTTCAGACTCCTCTTAATTTGTGGTAGAAATGGCGCTATAGAAATTTCTTGTGGGATGACTTAAGACTTGAAACTATTACATTTCAGCTTGGATGGTCAAAGTTCTCTTAAAAGAATCAAGGCATCCAAAGTTTATGGTTGTTTAATTTTTATCAGAGCCTAGCCTAAGAATCATATGCATTACAGAAAAGTGTTGAGTACTGTAAGAAGACATTCTTAAATGTTGTTAATGAGTGATTTTCTTTAGTGCCTTTGGAAAACAAAATGACATCTTGGCAATTTGGTGGAAGCATCTTTTAATCTACACAAAAAGTTAAACAGAAGCCCTAACCAGGCTGCATTTGAGGATGAATCTGTGCCTCTTCCTTGTGCCCTGTGTGTGAGTGTACATCTCTAGCAGAAAAAATAGCCATGTTCGGTCTTGACACTGAAGCACTCATGCCCAGCAGGGACTGGCTTATCACTTGCATTGATGGGCCATGCACCTTGGAAATGATTAAGGTCAGCCGACCAAAAGGGCCTTTATCTACTTCACAGGTTTCTGTCCTCACTTGATACCTGAGAGAAAATGTTTAATGTAATTTCAAATGCCCTTTGAAGCTGAACAGCAGTTTTAAGTGTCAAGTCCACTAATTCTTCAGAAATATGTCGCGCAGCAGTTTCTACTCTGTGAAAGCTGATCAGTGCCATCTAGTGCTTTCAAGAGGTATTTATGAAATTTACTGTGGCTGCTGGTGCAGTTCATAGAGTTTTCTTTAATGGTTAATTTCTTAATATTGAATCTTTATGGATAGTTTCATGTTATTCAGTAGCCATTTTTATCCATTTTAGTGACTTCAAAGTTTCCTATTCTTACTTAATGGTAGGTTATGCTTTATTTGAGCACCATTTCAACCTGTCTGCAGACCCCAAAGTTTGAGTGTGAAGTGCTTTTGTATAAAACCTATTTTGTGGTAGGTAGACTAACATGATTGGCTGCTGTGTCGATGGTCAGTTTCCATGGATACAATGCCATCCTTAGTTTTGTTAGTAAAGATTGCAGTAGGTCAGTGTCTGCTTTTCACTTAGTTCTAGCCTTGAGATGTATAACTGTTCCAAACTGTAACTTTTGGGATTGATTATTCCAGTGAGACTCAGTCCAACACTGAAGGCTGCGCAGAAGTCCAGGAAGGTACGTTCTGGCCATGTTTCAAAAACTACAAGAAATGATTAAGATTAATTCTGAAAATGTTTTTCTTTTGAAACCTGTTCTGAGGTGGTTCGGACTCCAGGTCATATTTTCTGTAAAATGAGCATGGTTTTGTTTGTGTCTTTCAAAAGCTCTAAATTATAGGCGTTACCTGTCATTTCCTCTCTCCTCTCTCAAGACAAAACGTTTTTCATCCTAGATACGTTTGCAGCTCTTGATTCATTTGTGTTCAGGTGAAGTGCACATTGATTTTTAATATGGGCAATAGAAGTACAACAGCCTTCCTTTTTTCTTCAGAAACTGAGGAGGTGATATTTTGTGGGGTCATGTTGCCTAAGAAGAGCACCGTTGAAGGATCTTGCCAGCAGCAGGTATTTATCTCCACCCTACATACTGCCCAGCCCTCCAGAAGATCGACAGTGTCGTGTCATTGTGAGTTATGGTCACTGGGGATTAGCTCTCCTTCCTTCTCTTTATAAGCTCAAAGGGAATCCTGCAGTTCATCTCACATCTGAAAGCAAAGAAGAGGACACAGCGGGTAATGTTGACGTCCATAGTCCCATGTCCAAAATGCATAAAATCTCTGCTCCAGTTTGCTGAGAATTTATATTGCTGTGATCTGTTTTGGTTGCATATTTATCATCATGTAGCAGCATTGAACTCAAGCAGGGAAGGTAATGACACAGCAGTGGGCCCATCCCAAATGCAGGTACTCTTTCGTTTCAGGCTTTGAGATTAAAGCCAGTCATGGGTCTCAAGGGTGATGTCAGATGTGGGTAATTTCTTAACTCAGGGAACTATGGCATCTGTGGCTTTGAATAAAAAAACATTTCGACCTACTTTACCACCCCGAGGTCTTTCTGGTAAGACTTTACTATGCTGTCCACCCTTTACTGCTGAATACAATCAATAGTCTCCAGTGGTGTCTTAATGGTTAGGGACGCGAACTTGTAATTGAAAGATTGCAGTTTCGAATCCCAGACCAGCAAGGTACCGCCCCCAAGCACTGCTCCCCGGGCGCTGAATTAGCTGCCCCCTGCTATGTCACATTGTCACATATGGGTTAAATGCAGAGAACATATTTTGTTGTTGTGTGCTGTGTTGTGGCAACAATGACAATTAATCACTAAATTCTAAAAAAATCTAAAAATTCAATGGAAAGGGAAAGTATGATGATATTCCATTCTCTCCATGAATCCATCAGTCTTTAAATGGAGTTGCATAAAAGATATAGCTGTTTCCCAGCAGAGGTGGATATTTCCAGTCCAGAAAGTAAAAATGAAAAAGTATAAAGTAAAAATCAGTCACAGCATACCTAACTGGTTGGTTGAAACAAAATCTTGGTCTGGATTTTTAATTTCTGAATCTGAAATGTCTACCTCTGTATCCCACTGGGTACAATAATGCTTGAAGCCACCCTCAGGTGTAGCAACAGGACCGGACCACCTTGTTCCAAATATGGGTATGGAATCAGTACAGGTAGCACTTTGACAATTAAGATACTTGAGTAGTATGACAGCACAATGTTGTAGAGGTGAAGAAGATGTGATTTTTACACTTCTGAAGTGGGTACCACCCTAGATTGGGTGCAGCACGGTGGTGGGCCATTTAAGAAGATGGAGCTGTGATTTTCACACCTCTGAGCAGGGATTTCAGGACTGAATCCTGTAAAAAAAAGAATGGCAGAGTCTGAAGTGAAGCAATGTCACATTGCGTCAAAGGGTCTGAAGTAGTGCAGTGGCAGCTCTTAAGAAAACAGAGGTAGGGGGACAAGAACAGGACTGCTGGTGCCATGGCTTCCTTTGGCATTGTGATCACTCTGCAGATATCTTCCTTCTCACAGAATCCTACATCCTGTCATGCCCACGCAGCCGGTGTGCTGGTACCCATACAGGCTGACAGCCGTGCCATCGTCCAAGGTGATTTCACTCATTTTTGTTTTTTTTTCCTCTCTGCCTTCCCAGGCATTGAAAAATACAAAAAATATTCATTCAGGAGCAGGAATGTTCAGACAAAGTACACCGGAAGCTCCTCCTCCTTGGAGCCATGCTGAGGTAATGGCCGGTCAGCTCACATCAGTCGAAACCAGTCCCAATGCCATGCCCTACGGCAGTAAAATTCCCTTTGTTTCCCACAGGGTGACTGGCTTTCGATACAGCCCTCCCTCCCTGCTATTTCGCTTCCCAACTACCTGCTGTCTGAAGCCTGCGTAACACAGCCACCTCAGAAGCTGTGTCTGGGGGTGGAGCAAATCGAAAGGCCTGAAGGGATTGGCCTGCAGTGGACCACTATCGAGGCACAGCCCTGTACCCTTGCTGGACAGTTCTTCCCTCTACTTCGCCCTGACGCTCAGCTGCGGCTGCTACTCCGAGTGGAGCGACATAGAAGTGATAAAAGTCATTCCTATTCCCATGACCTATAAGCTGACTTCCTATGGCACAGGGCATTGATTCTGCTTCACTAGTGTGGCAAGCATATATGGACGCTACGGGCCGTACGGCGAGATTCAAATAGTCGCTTCCAATGATACATGACGGAAGCAAAAACTGCTGTCAGGACATCACCTCCGTGTTCTGGGGGGGGGTGATTTTTTTTTACCGGGGTGTCAACATTTGAAATAGGGACAAGGTTTTTTTTAAAAAAAAAAAAAAAAAACTGGTTTACACCATATTTTGACCATTTGTAGATGAATAAGTGTAGCCTTTTTGTGATGCTTTTTGATCGTAAGTACATGAATTGGATCTCGGCTGCAACTTTAGAGTTCGGTGTTATATGAGAGTTGTAGTGTAAGCACATGAAAATTATTTGATATGTTTAGCGTTTTTGTATCCTGGGATACTATTCAGTTTATGCCCTGAGCCATTTGAATGTCATGCAAATGTCAAACGTCAGCTCAACGATAAGGGAATGAGCAACATTGCAAATGAAGGGTTTTTCGTTTGTTCGTTCTTTTTTTTTTTTTTCTTTTTTTTTAAGTACATTGAATTGGAACAATCTGCATTATACCAAAGGTGGTGTCCCATATTATCATCCACAGAAGATCTTGAGAGCTGGATTTCACCACATTGCAAAAACCCAGACTGGTGTTAGGCTGATGTAACACAAAACAATTTAATTAGCATACAATAAAGAGGCATTTTGAAATAATACTTACAGATATATCAGCAGTGAAAGAATTCATAGAAGTCTACAAAATAAAAAGAAAATTGAAGACTTTTGTGTGTTTATAAACTTTACTACTTCATTGTTCATAATTTAATGCTTAATATGTATCTTTATTTTGAAAATGCTATGGGCCATTACTGTATGTTGGTGTATAAATATTAGGTATGATTCACATTTTTACAAACCATAATCAAAAGGCCTCAAAGGAATGTTTAAATAGAATATTAATTTAAAACAATTGTAATTATTCTGGGGTGGCATGGTGGTGCCGTGGTTAGCACTGTTGCCTCACACCTCTGGGACTAGGGTTCGAGTCTCCGCCTGGGTTCCATGTGTGTAGAGTTTGCATAGTCTCCCCATGTCATTGTGGGGTTTCCTCCAGGTACTCCAGTTTCCCCCCACAGTCTAAAGACATGCTGAGGCTAATTGGGGTTACTGAGTTGCCCATAGGTGTGAGTGGGATAAGCACTTTGGGAAAATGGATGGATGGTTGGATGGATTTAGTTGTTCTGCTGCATCTTGAGTTATAATTAAAAATAGAAATAACATAAAACATGCAATACAAATAATGTAATTAAACAAAGCAATGAAAATGCCAATTGTAAGGTTTGGTACCTGATCAAGTTAAATTATAAATCACTTTCAAGTACATTCTACTGCTGTACGCATTGCAGCACAAATTTGATTCAATATTTCCTTGAATATTTAGGCCTGCAGTGGTCTTGGTCTTTTCTTCAACACGTGCAAATGTGGCATAAGTGGATCTCTGCTGAAATGGAAATGTTGATTCAAGACTTGATATGACCAGAGCCTTCATTTCACTGGGAAAACATTTTACTGTTTTGTGCTTTGAAACACATACGTCTGATTCCACGCATACTCCTTATTCCCAAGTAGATCTGTTTTATTTCATTTTTCAAGTCTGCACATGCCTCAGCCTTGTACGCCCTTTGAAGTCACAGCATGTTTTCACCGTCAACAGGGTTAAATAGTATATTGAAGACAAAAAAGGTTAAAAATTCTACATTATAATACCATTCCTCATTTTTAATATGTTTCCAGTATGGTGGTTTTAATATAGTTTTTCAGTCTTAGTACTGCTTATTTTGACATTGTAACATTTCATCATACAAAAATTAGTATGTACAAAATATATTCCTTTGCTCAAGGCGTCCACTAATTGCAGCTGGGTATTTGTGGACGGGGTGTTGACTGGTGGTCTATTTGCGTTTCCTCAGGACTAGATACATCAAGCCGCTGAAGAAGATGAGTGGGAAGGAAATCCAAGCAATGACAAAGGCATAGCCATAGTTCCCTTTGGAGAATCCTTCTGGAAGTGTCTGGAATCTGTTGGCCGCGTAAATCGAGGCCCCAGTCATGACGCAGAAGGCTTGGGTGGAGACAGAGGTGTATGTCCACAGGTCAGCACATCAAATTAGTGTAATTTCATCTATGAAGTGATGCATTCCAGCTGTGGGCTGATTAATTATGGCTTGACTTAAAGTGATTTAGAATTTGAGAGGTCTGATTTAAATAAAAATGACTTTTTCAAACTATCTTTCATGCATAAAAGTCAAACCAAGAACTCAAAAATAGCTGACCATAGCTTTTCTAAGTATGCTTTTCAGGGCAGCGGTTTTCCTGGTTTATTTTTTTGAGCCTTCTTGACATTAGGGGGTGGGACTTACCCGAAAGTAGCTGAATGATGGCGGTAAAGACAAATCTCTCTCCTTGCTTCAGTCGGAAAAGCTGCAGGATGAACACGAAGAACCCCACGCAACAGAGGATCGTGGCTAGTACCATGGTCGCTTGGACAGCCTGAAGGTAGGCTGTGGAGAAAGGAGATAGCTGAGTGATGGCGTATGCACCAAACTGAACCTTAGGAAAGCCATGCTTATGTTTTTTATGATGCCTATTTGTTTAGAAAAGTCTTACAATAAAAAAAGAAACACAGTTCAAACTGACCATGACAAAGACTCATTAGAGTTACCTGCATCTGGGGATTCGCTTTTTTCTGTGGGCCTGCATGTTTCATTGCAAGTGTACCACAGGTCCATGGAATATGCTCCCGATACCCACCAGGCCTAAAAGGCAATCAGATAAAGTGTATACAGACTAGCCTTGTACAGTGATGTAAAGATTTGTTCCAGATTAAAGAGTCTTAAGTCATTATTGCTTGTCTACTTACATTGTTTAAAGTCGATATGAAGAGTAGCGCTGCAGCAGTTATGTGGAACAGAATGATGAAGGCCAGTATTATCAACATTGTTACCAAGTGGCTGGTGATCAAGACACAGAATCTGTGAAATGAAACGGATAAATATGAGTTACCCGTGAAGCCACAGTTCCGTCGATGGGTGGTCTTAAGAAGTCTTTTCTTGAAGGCCACATTCCACAAAACTTTTTTTTTATCCCATATGTCATATATTGAGTAGAGACCCGCATAATACTTTACACACCGTTTTTATACTACCATATTACTACTTTAAGGGTTTTCTGCAAGTAAGTTGATGATAGTTCATCTTACAAGCCAAACAAAGTACCCAAAGTTATATAATTCCAGAAAAACTACAGAATCCACCTATGCACCCATCCCTTTTCCATACCCACTTATCCAGTAAAGGGTCACAGTGGGCCTGATGCCTACCTCAGCAAGCACAGAGCATGAGTCAAAAGGAAACCTGGACAGGATGCCAGTCCATTATAGAGTTTATTGTCAGTGTCCGATGAGAAACATGTATCTCCAAAAATCCATCGACTCGGGAGCATGAAAAAGCACATTTTCTCAATAAAGTACTTTACAAAATAACCCTATAATAACGTAATAATCTAGACGCTCTTAGCACTACAAACAGAAACCTATCTTTACACGGCCATCAGTGAGCGGTTTAATGTTTTAAATGGACTTAATTGGATTGTTGTCAGCGAAATAAATATGCCAGTGGCAATAAGATACAAGTTTGCTTTCTATTCACAACAATGATATTAGTTAGCTAGCTATTCATCTATTAATGTTAAGCTGTTAAAATTAGTGATATAAAGTACTCTAGCACCCATGACCATCATGAATACAAATGTTAACAAGTACAAGCATAAATACTAGTTATACAGACAACTTCATAAACCATCTTTTCATTGCTCAGTTAGATGTCACACGCTATCAGTAGTCAAAGGAGAATTGGCGTATTCCATCTATAGTTTAAAAAAAAGTCATATTTGTCAAAAAATGAACAGCAACAATATATTGCAGGGTTCTCCGATTCCAGTCCTAGGGGCCCAGAATCCAACACAGTTTGCAGATATCCCAGCCCAAACATACCTTAATCAGCGAAATACAAGGTTTAGTAGGTGTGTCTGAGTAGGGAAATCTGCAAATTGTGTTCTAAACTGGCTCCCCAGGACTGGAATTGGGGAATGCTGATATATTGAACAAATTTGATAGCAATACAACATTACTTCTTAGTACACTATGGGGATAATCGTGCCCAAGCACGACAGACCCCTTCCCCTCTCCCCTGCTGGTCTGCGCTCGCATTAACATTCCGGGACTGAGCACACTTTCATCATCACCATGCGACTTTTTGTGTGGAAGAAAACATGGAAGAAAAGCACTATCGCACAGCACACTGGAGTTCATGATTCATATCCTTATTTTGTGGAGTATTTGATGTTGTTTTGGGCGTGATGACATACGGCATTCATGGATTTACTGAATACGCAACATAGAAATTTTCACTTAATCATACTGCCATAAGAAGGCACCAGTGCTTGAGGTCAACCAATTGGCAAAAATACCTAGTGTGGAGCAGGTACTGAAAAAGGGTTCTGCAATTGCATCCAATGAAGTACAATAAGACGGAGTACCTGCGATGTGAACATGAAATTCCCTGGTTCTGGAAAAAGGTTCTGGTTCCAGAAAAAAAGTTCCAGCGATAGGAAAGCGCCTATAGAGTACCAATGAGCATGAGCTGAACACTGCATATGTCTGAGCTTTAAGCTTGCCTTATGAAGGCCTATGGCAAAGTTCCCATCATTATTGTTTCACACTTAGCTATTAGTGCACACACAGATCACACTGGATTTATATCTGCCATACAAATGAATGTGGAAAGTTTCATATCTGCTTTTATGAGCTGAAGGTTAGAAGCACAAACAGATGATATTGTTGCACAAAGACTGACACACTTAGGGAGCTTTAAGTACATTTCACTATGCCCCCTCCCCCTCCAATAAATGACTTGGAAACTAGGTTGACAGTGCTCTTGAATTTGAGGGTGTGGTGGTCTGATTTAGTCTAGACATTAAGCAAAAGGTTTTGCTCCATCAAAATGAAGAGGGGTTAGACAAATATTCCCTTAGGAGATACTTCATCTTGCTACCTATTAATCTGTCATTGAATTTTACAGTCTTCACTGATGTCTAGTAGAGGCTTCCTGCCAATCTAACTACATCACCATCAAAACCCAGTTAAGTCCCCACATGTACTTACTAACCCTTACTAATTAAAATGGAGAAGCACCATCTAAAAACGTCAGAACAATTTTGTGTTTGTGTCATTTGATGGTTGCAGATGCTTTGGGCTGCTGTGTAAAGAGCAAACGAATCTGTGGAATGGCGTCTACAAAGTTCAAAATGCAGGCAGCTGCCCAAGAAATCAATGCCTCAACTTTTTAATAATGAAATTTATATGCATCGAGTGCACTTTATCTGGAAGGTACGCTAATATCTCCGTAAGAGCTATTTGTAGTGTGATTTTTTTGAGAGACTGACCTAGAGTATCTAGTTGTTTTATGAAATATTTCATATAAGTTATGGATTAAAATCTCTGCTAAAGAAATTATAGTGTATAATGCAACTTAGTATCTTTTCACTGATAAAGCATTTGAAAGCATAACTATTTCCCCTGTGTAAGGAAAATTAGCTAATTTTTTGTGTGAGTGACAGTTAAATCTTAGGCCACAAAATTTGACTTTGATGGCATGTCCCTGAGCTTGAGAAGAGAAGTCAGCAGCACAAACTTATCCCACAACACACTCACAGCAGGCCAGCCGGGCTGCAGACTGCAGGCCTGCCAACATAAAGTCAAAGGAAAACAAAACCACTTCAGCTGACAGGAAGCCACCCCCCCCCCCTTATTTTTCCCCAGCGGGCCCCATGGAGGTCTGGCCAGTACGGATTCCAACTGTGGGGAGTGGCCTGGCAGGAGCTGCCGCTTGGGTCAGAACCTGGCTGGCTTCGAGATGGCCGCCTGCTGCACCCTCTTCCTCACCTTTGCACACGCAAACTCGAGGACCTTTTCAGCTGCCCTCAATCAAAGGCAGATGCTTGGGAAATAGATAGTACATGCTAGATAGGGATAGGCTACCTCAACTGTGAGAGATTTCCATGCAGAGATAAAGGTGCTTTATTGAATTAACTGGAATTTTAAAAGCGGATAAAAACTTCCAACCCCTCGCTCCATCCCTCCAAGCCTGAAGAAAACAGTGAACTACCCTGCTGTCTTTCAGCGTGTGAGGTGGGGGGTTGGTTTCCAAAACTCATGGTGTGCTGACGTCCCATTACACATATGGTTTTAATTTACTGTGGAGCTCCCTTCCTCTGCAAGAGGGAAGGAAGAGGAGGGAGAACGCGACTGTGGCGAGGAAAACACACCCGAGACGGCGAGAAACCCCAAGTCTGTTTCTCATGATAAATGAACCTTGTTCAGAATTTTAACCGTAGGTCCCTTTAAAGTAGAGGTGCCTTCAGGCTTGAACTTCTCCACATTCTCCCTGCATTCTTGCAAAGTTGTGTGAAAAATTCCTGGAAGAATTCATGTGAGGGCATTCTCTTTACATTCTGGTATACAGCTTATGCAGCAAACAGGAAGTAAGCATCAGAACAAATGTTATCCTGTGTGATATCCAACCTGATTGTCTTTCGGCGTGTTTCTCAAGCTTGGAGGCAACCTAGTCAGTGCTGTGTTGTCAAACAAGCACAAGATGTGGAAACTGGAGGAAGTGGAGGATTGCTGTGAAATCTAGAATTTCTTCCCTCTAAGCAACCTTCCTCAGGAGGCGTCAACACATGGAGAGAACTAAACAGAATTCACAGATCTTCTTTCATATTGTAATAAGATGAAAACCAATGGCAACATTTTCTCAACGGTCTTCCAGCACTGAAAGCTCCCAAAGAATGAATTGGGACCTGATAGGGCGCCCACTCACGTTTTTGCATATTCGCAACGGAAATCCAGAATTACAGATTCATCCTTCACTGCAAATTCGTCATCTGCAATGCGTGATCAGCCTACACATCAGTACACAAAGCCCATCCTGAAAGACTGACAGGTCGATGCATCCTTTGTCAGATGTTGTGCACACCACTCGCATAAGAGAAGGAGGCCACACAAGATGATGTGATTGCAAGCTCGTTTGTGACCTGAAACCACGAGGCTAATTCCAAGCATAACCTTAACACCATCCTATCCTAGCTGTCGTCTTGACAACTTTATAGGTAGTAGGTTCAATTCCATAGTGGTGATGCTGAGTTGGTTGTCTAATGACAGCAGAGACCTACCACAAGGTTCAGACATCTATGAAAGAACATTTGCTTATGAATCGCTTTGACTCTTTACAGCTGCATTTTGTTGGGTCCATTAGCCACGTGTGTGCAAACAGCTTGTGCCCAGTCCTCCACTCGAATGAAACTGCTGACTTTGATTTCAGTTTTAATGTCATTTCTTTTTCAGAAAACAAAAGCCGCAGTCTCCAACATACCTCAGAATGTTTCCAAACCAGCTGCTGCTGACAACACAGCAGTCGTGGAACAAATGATCAAGATGAGGGAAAATACCACTTCACAATGGACTGTTGTGTTATTTATCGGTTGTCTGTTGCTCCCAAAACAGATGCATTAAATTTTGACCTGAGAAAAGTGCTACATTTTCTGTAACCTCATCACCTTTCGTTAGCAGGCAGTAGGTTTAAAAATATTCTATGCAAATAAGGAACAATGCCTGACATCCAGACCCAGGGGCTACACCTGAGAAATGTCAGCAGTATTGTGATTCCTAAATCCTTCCAGAGACACTTACCTGAACTTCGACCAGCTTCTGCATTTGTGTCAGTCCCTGACTAATACCTGGCATTCGACTAGCGCATCTGGAGCTCCAGAAAGGTCAGCAACAGACAGTCTCTGCTGGCCTCGCATCTAGACATGTCTGTCTAAGCCCCTGTCTCTTTGGAATACCTCACGCAGTGGAGCGCCAGGATGCGGCAATAACTAAAATACATTCCTGTGCGCAAATGACTGGAAGATATTTGGGGGGAGACAAAGAGAAACGCCCCCAAGGTTAACGTCAACTGTTCTAGAAGTATATTTTTCTGTACTGCCTCTCTGGGCAGCATCTATGAATATTAATAAAGGGGTGGCCCCAAATCCTTGGAATAGGTAGTTAAATACCTGCGAAATGCATGAAGAACACTCAATGCCCGCTACAAAACAGAAACAACACTAAATTAACATTAATGCTTCACAATAATAGCATTATGTAAATGAAACTACGACTTCAAAGTAGGAATATATTAAGTCAACACAATAGATTATATTCAGTGATAATTTTGCTTCAGTCTTTATAACTGTGAGGTTTAAGGCTAGACTACTTGTCTGGAAGTATTTTTATGCACAGTCCAAAATTATAACTCTGTACAGAGTGAGAATTATGCAGGACGACTATAGGTGGCTCTATTAACCTGCCACCCCACTGGCCGATTTTATCACTGATTCTCTTCTTGCCAAAGTGCTATTTCCTGTGTTTGCTGAGCTTCAGCTAAACCACAATGTCATTTAAAACAAAGCTCACTTCATGGGCAGCACTGAGTAAACGTGGTGCTGTAGGAGAACAGGCCTGAAAATCAGCGCTGCCGTTTGTCTCCCCTATTGTAAGCTTTCCCAAAGGAGGGCGCTCATAGCAGAGCTACACGCTCCAAAAACAGACCGAAGGAAAAAGTTTATTCTGCTTCAATGTGTACAAAAAAATGAGTTTGTCTTTTCTTCTCTGATGTGTTTACACCACCTAATCTGGCACAGTGGTATGGCCCTGCATTGTCCTCTGTGATCACAAATAACAAAGCGGGTGCTGGTTATATTTTTAGAGAAAACACAAAAGGCAAGTTCCTTCTTGGAGGCCATCCAACGCAGTGCTTTAGGTCTGTGGACCAAACAAAGGCATGTTTCGTATATACGTTCCACTACGAGAGGTAATCCCACCCAGCGTCAACTTTCAAGCCAGACCAGAAGGAAAGAGTAAAAAACAGCACACTCCTGGAAAAAGAGGGGAGGGAGAGTGCTGAATGTGATTCTTTTTGCATGAACTTCCATCTGGGTTCAGACTTTTTCAGAAGTCACCACTGCCGACTAGGTAGCGAATAGAAAACGCAAGATTGAATTTCTGTCAAAATCCAAAGACATTGTCCAAAATACATATTTTACAAAATGATTCGGTGCTTTTTATGAAACAATGAATAACATACAGTACTATTTCTTGCAGTGTCTCTTACAGGATACTATCCCACAAGACATACTATAAGCCGCTTGTATTAGTGTATACAACATACTCTTAGTGCTTGAATAAGCATACTTTACCATAGAATACCACCACATACAGCACTCTACTCATACAAGAGTACTCTACCACAGAGAATCATCCCACAAGGGACCCTACTCACACGAGTACACCATCATAAAATACTGTCTCACAAGACACTCTACTCACATAAGAATACCATAAAATATCATCCCACTGGACACTCTACTCACATAAGAATACTCTGCCACAGAATACCATCCCACAAGGCACTCTACTCACATAAGAATATTCTACCATAGAATACCATCCCACTAGGCACTCTATTCACATAAGAATATTCTACCATAGAATACCATCCCACTGGGTACTCTACCATAAATACTCAACTATAGGGTACTTTATCATTACTCTATCCACCCATCCATCCAGTATATGCTGCTTATCCAGGTCAGGGTCATTGGGGGCAGCAGTCTGAGCAGAGACTTTATCTTTACTAACTCTAACTTTTCATAAATGAACCAGTTGGACTGGCGCCACTCCCACCCTGAGGCAGCACCTGAACCCCCCGTCCAGTCTGCACCCTTGACCCTATCACCAGTGAGGCATTTTGCCATAAGCTGCTTAAGGAAAGTGATGCCTCTGGGGGTAGGGGGTGGGGAGAGATGTCATAACCCACATGGGGTCAGAGAGGAAGTCTAAAGTGAACCCCTGGTGGACTAAGGAAGCATCTTTAGATGTGTGGATATTTTCTTCTTGTTTCCCAAATGTCACTGTATAAAAACCATGTCAAAACTGTATTGAGGTTTACTGTAAATAGTAAAAAACAGCGTTCCTAGACAGCCCGAAGGGCTTTTATATGAGGAACATTTATAGGCAACCCGTACTATAAACCCACACTTGCTTTCGCACATCTACTGAAGACTAGACACTATTCAACTGTTTTACGCCTAATGTGGTTTGGGGACCAGCTCTTTAAAGTAAAACCTGAATCTCAGAACACTAACAAAACTATATTGCTTCAAAAGAACAACAAAAACCCGTAACAGAGTATACTGGGAGGGCTGAATCCCCGCAGAAAGCTTCTCTGCCGACCTGCTTCACTTTGTTACCGACTTTTTCAGCAGAACTGCTTTGTTTTGTCGTTTCATGCAAATCGCAGATTTAGCATAACAGAGCACCTCTGTGTATAATGCCGATAATGTTAAAGCCATATGGGGCTACTGACGTCGCTGCGCGGGGGGGGGGGGGGGGGGGGGGGGGGGGGGGGGGGGGGGGGGGGGGGGGGGGGGGGGGGGGGGGGGGGGG
>JAODLD010000051.1:11743149-11758414 GCA_026781065.1 Mormyrops boulengeri | reverse complement strand
GTCCTCCAGACCCTCTCCCTGGGGGGAGAATTTGTATGTTCCTCCTTCTTCACTCAGCCAAACTCACACAAGACATCTGCAATCTATTGTCTGCCATCCCAGGACAGATATAACCCTCCCTGACAAATCTCAGGGATTTAAGTGCTCCAGACTCCTCATCTTCCCAAGATCTTAATTTGCCTTCTTTCAAAGGATGACTTTTCTTCAGATGGATATTTGTTGTATGTCAGTTCTCTGTAATGGGTTAACCTAAGATAAACGTTAAAACACGATTTCCAATACAGTTATGTAGGCAAGCATGTAACGTCATTGTCCTACATTGCATGATCATTATACACCTTCGTGGCGAAAGTGTCGAAGGCCAGCGAGAAACGTGCCTCTTCGCGCATGCTGGCTCAAACCTCAGGTAGAACAATCTGCTTAAGTAATAAACTCCACACCAGCTAGCTCGATATGAACTTTTTACGCTTCCTTTAGCCAGGATGTGCGTTTGTTTTATTTGAAAACAACCCTTGCCGCCAATTTACAACTTCAATCTCTCAAAGTGCCTGGAGGGGTGTCGTTTTAACGGGCAATATTCATACCGCCGTGAGCCACTTCTAAATACATAATCCGTTCATCTGTGGAGTGACTGAAATAGGACCGTGCACTTCCATCGGTTAAAAGGATTGAAAATGAATACATGGAAAAATAGAATTCTGTAATAATGACCTCATATTATCTCGCCGGCCACATCCGAATCTTTACGTAATAATCGGTGCGAAAATTATCTAACGAAATTCATTACGTCAAACATTCATTACGTCGCAGATTACATCGATACGTGACACGTCTTTGACCAGGCTTAGGAAAGTTTCGTAAACACGGCGAGAAGTAAAGTTACCCATAACCTGAGCTGTGTTCCAATGCGACCCGCTAAACAAAAACCGATGCGAGCGGCTTTTAAATCACACACACTGGGTTTTTCGCAGCTTTAGTGAGACCGCTTCGGCTATATGAACGCGTTTGTGTGTTGGTGAGGGTACGTGCCAAGAAACGATAATAATAATCGCCGCCCATAATGTTTATTCCAAGTGACAAAGAGCAATCTAACGCTGCAAAATTAATAAGTATTATCAGAGGTGGTGAATATAATATAATAGAAATATAATGTATCGTTCAACAACCTGGTAAAATTAATGTAATAACCAGACATTTATAACTTACACACTGTGCGTCAATTAAACTTATTCTATTCGATGTACTCAAAACGACTATACTGTGCTCCTATGTAAATAACTCTGTGCTGCAGCCGCTAAATCGAAAACGGCGCAATACCAACAGTTGACACCAAGCGGCGTAGTAAACAACGAAGAAATTCGACTCGACTGAACTTTTTCATTTTTTGATTGTTTCCCTCCAAAAGTGAAATAGAGAACACAAAAATGATAACACGATGCGATTAATTACATGTAAGAAAAAAAAAAAACATTTTCGCCCCTAGCAAATAACTTAGAGTCGTTCGGGGTTAACCTATTTAAATAAAGAACGATAATTTAAAAACTGTTGTACGTGTAAAAACACCTCCGTTACTTATAGATATTGTTCATATTCACGACATTAATTTACAGTAATCTCTCGGTTTGGGGAACAATATATCATAGATATTTTACGCTGCGAGACCACATGCGCTAGACAACGCCCCTTTCATCTTATGGAATTTCAGAACTGTTGAACTAACTTTGCCGGTAGGATAAACTAAATAATGCCTGGCATATGAAATATTACACGCTTAGCATACGTTCATCCTTTTCTCACGCCTTTAACAAATCACGTGCTGTTCTTTAAAATGGGATATTACGATGTAATATGTGCACTTCCATATTTTTGAAAACCTGTTCTTTACTATTAAGTAAACAAGCAAACGATACTCACGGTTTGAAATGGTTAGTTCCAGTGAGCTTTTAAAAATTAAAATACACGAATTGGTGTACAAACGTGACTGCAAAGAAGCAATAGTACGAGGGAAAGTCTAACTGGGCGCTCCTCCCAGCTGGGTGTGGTTTGGACTCCGCTGAAGATGGGAAAAGCGGGGAAGAAGCGGCCACCAGGTTTTATTCATGTGCTATCGGAAACCCGTCTGGGACCGAGATTACTCGCAAAGGGAATTCGGCAAAACCTCGATTAATCTCGAAATCAATGTCCGCCGTCGGGTGCGTCTCGTACGCAGCCGCCTGCTTTCCGTGTTAAAGGGGCGCTGAAAATCGAAGGGGCGCAGAACCTTTGCTGAAATCAGACTAAGTATCCGCACCGAGACAAGGCGGGTAAATAACTATAATTATATTTTTAGGAAAGGCATTAAGTTACAGTAAGATCAAGAAGTAGGAATTACGAACAAAAATGCCATTTTTTAAAAAAATCGTTCATCATGGGGACCCAATGCCACCAGTGTGGTGGTACAAAAGGGAGCGTAGAGTCTAACTGATCTGTAGGAAGTGTAATAGTCCAGCACCGGGATCTGAAAAACGTTCATACAGCGAAGCGCCTTATCCTGTTTCCAGGCCAGCAGAGACGACTGTGACGGGAAGTTTGTGGCTGGATAGTGTTTTATATAGGAAACTGATAATCTCAGGGCGACCCAGCAAGCCTACCCTTTCATATAATGATTAATTCAATTTCAAACAGGCATCTGAACTTGCATACACTACAGTACATTGTATTCAGATTGCTACTATTTTGCTTATAGGTTACGTTATGTTCTCTGGTGATTTACGTAGGCCTGGCAGTTCAAAAAGCAGGTAGAAATTCTATTGCTTAAAGTCTACACCTTTATACCGCCAGCATATTCTTAAACTAAATAGTTTCCATTGTTTTTAAGCAGCTTTAGATGGACTGGATTAACCGACTCCTGATCCATCACCAGCCGGCCTTATGTTTGAGCCCGTTCATTTCCTGCGCTCTTTTCCTCTTAATCTCTATGCATTTCCTGTCACCGAGGGACATCGTAGGACTCCGAGTACAGCTGGAAACGGCTTCTCGGGAGACGTCAAGGAATAAGGCTTGGTCGTTTTCGAAGAACATGTGGATTTGTTTAACTTCGCAAAGTATAATACAACTATCGACACCAAAAAAAATTCAAGAGTCCCTAACTGGAGCGATGTAGGCTACACCGACAAATATGCCTTTATTTAATAATTAGTCTGGTTCAATTGTGTTTTGGATTTGCTATTTGCACTCCTGACTTTGGTAATGTGTTTATTTTGCAATGCTAACACTGTATAAACATAACATGGACACGCAGACACCACCTTAAATATAGACTATGACCCAAGGACAACCCTTAGCTTTTAAATTGCCCGTTAAATCCGCCGTATTTGGTGTGCTGTTCTCCACAATATTGCCCAGTGCGCAATTAGCGTCGCTGGCGGGACACATACTGAGCCTGGAATGTAAGGAATGTGTCAAGGGTGCCGGACCATTTAGAAGCGCAGCGGACCTCAGTCCACATCAGACACGGAACGCGGGTTTGCTCCAAGCACGGTGAAAGTTTTTTCCCATGATATAGCAAGTTTTCGCAGCCCTTTACTAATTTAGTTGTATGCGGAGTGATATTTGTACAGATTATCTTTCGTACTCCAAAAGTGGTAGTACTACAAACTGTAGCAAATTCTAAGGCTTTTTTGAATATAACAATATTTTTATTGCTAGATCCTGATGACAGATGGTTAAACGGCATAGGAGAGAGTTTGATATTAGGGGGAACACACTTCTAATTAATAATTGGGGTTACACGTCCCAGACCCCCTCCTACTAATGCCGGTCATTGTGTTAGTCTGCTTTTGTTCAAACGTACCTTTTTATTTTTAGCGTTATTATTTTCTCGAGAAATTTAAATTACATGTCCTGACTTAACCGTATGAGTGCTCGGGGGCTGAGATCTATAACCAGCCCGGATTTTCATCCAGGCAATCGCTGCCCAAACCCTCATGCAGATCCTGTTTCAAAGGAGAGATAAGAAAATGGCCCGGCCGGGTGTGAGGTACCCTTGTCTAATTCTAAGCCACCTTACACGAAGGAACAGAACAGGGGTGGTGCACCGTGTATCTGCCGTATACCGGAACGTTTTCATTATACTCCTATAACATACTCATGCCCATTTTCTTCACTTGGGTTATAAAAAAATCTATTATTATAGGCTTATTACAAAATGAGTCCAAACTGGATTCAGTTGCTCACCCTCGTTGTCCCTTTTGAAGAGAGCAGCGCAAGCATCCATAGCACGATATTCAAATGTATGTAATTTATGAAAATGGAGACAGGAAAAGCAAATTAAAACGCTTGATACCATCTCTGTCACGGGAGAACTTAGTCAATAGTCAAATGAGCTGCGCTGTTGGCAACTTCATCGTCATGGCTTGGTGGCTGCTACGATATGACACTGTCTGATTCCCGCATGAGAAGACTGCTCTCATTTTCCCATTTGCTTATTTTGCAGTCTTTAAAACCATTTGCTTCTCTTGATGGGGAGATTAAAGCACCTCATGCAACCCGCAGCCTTTCGTCTATAAATCCATTTACTTGTATGCGAGTTTACCTACCGCACACGTAATTTTACCATAATATTTATTTCAAATAGCTACAGGGACTTTTCACAGGGCACCGAGAGGGAGCCGTGGTGACATTTTCAGTGCTGACATTATGTGAACTGCAGTATAAACGAGATATGAATCAAGTAATAGCTTTGCTCTGTATAGTGAGGAGGTATATGCACACAATAGTGTTAGTATACCAATAGTATAATACCAAATACAGGGATTTATAAGCACTTCTGACACAAATAATCCTGATTAAAATTATTATTATTGACCATTTTAATTAGCAAACTGAAAGATTTATGAAGACTGGAAACGTAGCACCATTATCAAGACCTACCAGTTTAGGGTACTCCTTCTCTCCTTCACTTAATCACGCGTTCTTGGTCACCTCACTCACTCACCCAATCAATAATTTCCTCACTGTTTTACTTAATCATTCACTGGTTTTCATGTGTTGCCGCACTCCTCAAACCACTGGCAGAGAGTCTGAAAGTAAGGTCTCATCGGGAATACAGTCGGAATTAAAACCTTGATAATACGGCATATTTCACACCTGGCCACCCTTTCCAAACAGCCGGTCTCTCCCTGACTTTCTCCTTAGGGTGAACAAAGCAGCCGTTTACATAGGATTTGCATCTATTTTCTTTCCAAAAAATTGTTTAGTCTAGTTGACGTCAAGATCTTTTCAGCACACAAGGTCAAAGACGCTTTCAGCAGATGTACCCAATGTTTCTAGCAATGCTCCATATCTGTGACTTATCAGCTTCGATTATTGAATTATATACGGTCTACGAATAGGACTCCATGATTATGTTTTTAGTCATACTTGTTTTCATATTCAAACAAGGTTAAGAAGGTTATCGCCGGCAAAGCAACAGCCAGTGTCAAGTGGTCTGAAGGTGATTAAGCCAGTCTGATTTTCATTCGTGTATGTCATAGCTGCTCTTCGCTTGAAAAAGCAAAAAGGATAATATTCATTCTGCTACAGCCTGATCACAGTCGAAAATTCAATAGGATATTTTAAAACGAATGTTATTTAAGAATATGCTATTAATTTTAATCATGCACCACTAAGGAATGACAAACACGCAGCCGTATAATTTCTGATATACATTCAGCATCACAGTAAACTGTTCGTTGCAAAAAAACACTTAGTTAAATGTGAATGCAGTGAAATATGGGAAAAGTAAAAGAATGGAATAATCTGTACTTTTTCCAGTCAATCCACCCAGAACTGCCTATTCTTGTGGGAAATTCTTGTTTTATGTTTATTGTCGGACTCTTGTGAGGAGCCTGTCCAAGGAGCTGTAATGGTTAGGTGGGCCCAGGCTGGGCCAGACGCCAGGTTAGCACAGAGTGCGCACACACACACACACACACACACTCACACACATATTCTGGTATGTATTACTTCCTATCTGATGTTGTTTATTGTACTACATCTCTGGTGATGAGAGCTATATTGCAGATTGAGACATATCAGAATGAATTGTATGTTATGACACTGTGGTGATCAATGTTTTATTGTGATTAGATTTTTGTGTTAAAATATGCACATGATTTAATATTTTAGTTAACAAAAACATACGCCAGATGGCTTCCTATCCTGTCGCCTTCTCAGCTGCAGAGAAAGTTATCCAGCTAGCAGTGATGCACACAGCATTCCCACCGCGAGTCTCCATTAAGTTCCCTTTTAATTGAAAGGGGGAAAGATCTGCACCACATGACCACCCCTTCCTCTTCTGTCTCTTAGGAATAAGGTCTCCCCTGTCACCGGACACCCTGCTGGGATTTTATCCGCAGTCCTGAGAAACAGATGCAGGTGTAGATTTAAGTATGGATTATAGGGGCATGTCCTTACCAGCGATGTGGGAGATCCGTGTGTTTAAGCAGGGTGGGGGCTGATTTGGTCCCTCGTCACTGATACCAAACCTACATCCATGACCACACCGATGTAAAGACACCCAGCCTGCGCTGTCCAAAGTCAAGGCTAGGCTTTTGTACCTGTGATCAGAAGGTTGCTGGTTCGAATCCTGCACTCAACAGAGTAGCCACATCTTCACTGGACCCATGAGCAAGGTTCTTAACCCTCTGAGCCCGGCTGCATCCCTCTCCGAAAAATGCTCTAGCAGTGCTGGATGGATGGATGGCTCTGCGCCAAAACCACAGACTTCACTCTCACCTATTTACACATGTGTGTGTCTTGAAGGAGAGCAGGACTAATGTAGCAATTCTTGTACAAATGGAAAACAAAGTTTCATTTCATTTCATTTTCCAGAGAAACCAGAGCACCAGTTCCACCTTACCTGTGCAGATCTGCCTACGCCTTCCTGTGGTCTCCTTAGTCCATAAAAGTTCATCACCGGGCGAGTCTCTCACTTATCCACCTCATTTGTTCAGACGTGGGCGTCCATCTCACTCTTTCCCACAATCCCTCCCCAGAGGTGGAGGAAATCGGACACGCACGGCGTGCAGCTGCCAAGACGATCGATACCCACCCTGTCAGAGGGATGATGAGCAGAGTGGGGAAGGCGCCATCTGATCGATGAGGTTGGTTTTGTCGCAGTGTGAGTTATTTTGAGCTGCTTTGATAATCTAATTAAAGTTTCTCTAGCTAGGAGATTTGCTGCAATTAATGAGAGACTTAAGTTACACCGTGCCACTTTATTAGGAACACCTGCCTAGAACTAAACAGGACCCCCCCCATTGCCTATTGCTTGGCATGGATTCCACACTATGGGGTTTAGTTGGTGACATTTTTTGGCACTTGTGACTTTCCTGATGGCTTCTTGCCATTCCTCTCTGACCAATCTTGATAGCTTGGTGGTTTTGGTCACTGAATAGCTCTTTCCTGGTTACTGCACCATCCTCTGTATGGTCTAGTGCAGAGGCCTCCAGCTCACCCAGACCTGCAGACCTTCTCTGCTAATTACCACCCATTTCTTCAGTTGAATCAGGTGTGCTGGAACAGGAAAAGAACTAAGCTGTACAGGGCTGGGACTCTCCAGGATTGGACCTGAAGACCCCTGCTCTAGTCTGTGTGAGAATCCCCGCATGGTTGCCGTCTCTGAGATACCGGAACCACGGAAATCACTTACATCATGCCTCTTGGCCATTCTGAAGCTCTGTTAGATGGCAAATGAGCCTCCTGACCCTGTCTGTCTGCTGAATCGCAGCCACATGACTCTCTGTTAGTAGGAACAGGCTGTTGCCATAAACAGTCCAGTGTACCTAATAAAGAGCCTGCTCCATGCAAAGTGGTTGCAACTTACCCCACTTAACTGAAGTATCACAAGATGGCACCAACTCTGCCCCTAACCATGTTTTATCACTGATAGCAGTTGCACCTCCAGGTGAAAATCAATTTTTTGTCTTCCCCAGTGGGTTGCGTAAAAGTCTTGAAATGGTTTTGACCATCGTACCAAATAAACTAGACACGTTTGTCTCACTGTCAATAACAACATTTCTGTGACTATTCAGCACAGAGACGCAGTCAGGCTACCTTTCGTTCTGTCCTTAAACTGAATTTCCCCAGTAAAAAACTTGTCAAGTTAAAGCCCTTGTACTCAGAGGATCAGAAAATGATTTCCCAGCCCACACAGACCCCAAGCAGTTTCCATCATGCCAACGTGGAGTCTAATTTAATTAAATTTTAGCCGAGAGACACTCGCCTCCAAATTTGAAAATGAGTCCAGCATGGTTTGTCAGCACCGCCAGGGCTCATATATTTATGCACCAAATAATATTCTACCATCGCCATTGGACGAGTAAGGGTCATGTGATGACCTTGTGCCCCTTGAAACCACCCGAGGAAGCACGCAACGGCCGGATTCGAACCAACAGCCCCCGAGGTTTGAGGTGATAGACGTGCCATACTGACAGTTTGCCTGGGAATTCTGCGGCTTGCTGGGAAATTGGGCCCGGCTCTGTGTCCCGGCTCAGCATGAAGGCCTCCATGCCTGGGAATTCTGCGGCTTGCCAGGAAAGCTGGGCCCGGCTCCATGTCCTGGCTCAGCATGAAGACCTTTGCCTGCTGGAGCTGCTGAATAGCACAGAAAGCAGTGATATGGACGTGAGATGGACCAGGTGGACTCTGGATCTGATTCCAGTGAAATAGCTCATTCCAGTGAAGGACCTCTGCTTCAGTGAAGGAGTTCATTCCAGTGAAGTGCCTCTGCTCCAGTGTGGACTCAGCGTTCGGAGCAGGGACGTGCAGGGTGGGCCGGGGGGCGTTTTTGTCCAAACAACCGATATTAGCTCCTCATTTAAGGCCCTGAGTGGTTTATGGTCACCAGCAATCACCAACCTTATTTAAATGCTGTTTTGGTTTGCCAGGGGGGAACTTACCCCCCCCCCCCCATCAGCAAATTAAAATCGGTCAAGCACCTGCCCCTTCATAAGTCTCTGCCCTGCCCTGTACTGAAAAATCTGTTGGGTATCAGTGGGAGCTTCTATAACGTGCTCATCACGACTCTGATGCTCTGCATCTCGTTCAGGAGGCTGTCGGGGAGATCAGGAGAATGAGAGAGAGTGAATGTCCATCATAAGATGTTAAATGCTTTCCCCTGTTTTAAATGGTCATATTCATGCCCTGAAGAATGTGGGGGTCTAATTTCTCTTGCAGGGTTCTTAGGGGGACCATGTAAGGGGTTTGGTGCTGATCAGGTCTTCTCACATCTCCACCTTGGGCTGCTTTATCTTCACCTATGGGGTAGCCTGAGAGGGGCCTCCTCGTCCCACAATGCCTCCTCCAGTTCCTGTATGATGCCTTCTAGAATCTGTCCATCTGGAGTATAAAAAGTGAACTGCGAGACCTCACTGTACAGACATCTAATGAGTTTTAGTATTACGGCGTAGTAAAGCAGGCCTGGGACATTTCTGAGCTACTGAGGATGACAGAAGCTGCCCTGGGAACGGGACCACCTGTACACTCACGGCCATGTGCAAACCAGCCTGTGGTTCACACAAGATTTAACCCTCTGAGAGCAGGTGGGAGATCAATATGGCAAGACCATGGATGTTGAGTTAGGAGGTTCCTTAAGCTGCTAACATGACTTGATGAGTTTGGGCAGCCCTCAGACATACCTACTTCACCAAAAAGACGATGATAATTTCCTGCCATTATGGAGAATAGAATAATTGTCAGGGTGGATGGAGAAGGGCTCCAGTCATGACTGTAATCCCTCACTATCCTGCCCCTGCAGTCGGAAAGAGGCCACGGTCATGTGACCATCACGCCATGAGAAATGCTCCAGAATGAGTCACCAAGTAGCCAAAGAGACGGAACGGTTCTGCAAACCAGGTCCCCTTCATAACAAGTCCACTGTTCTTGAGGTCTTGTGATGGTGGTTAATTTCATTAGTGTACATTCCAGAAATCATATTTCTCGGAAACAGGGTCACTCGGACAAACAACAAATATTGCTGCGCATGGCCTTCTCCTGGGCGGTGTGGCCAATACCACACTCATTACCTATGTCAGCCAGAGGAGCCAATCGGCATGTTCATTCTGCACATACAGCAGATTCAAGGAATCTGTCCACAGCAGAACTTAGGGCCTCTGGTGCAGGATTATAATTCCACTTGACTGAGGGCCGCTGTTTGGAGGCAGGGGACGTTTCCTAATCCTGTTATGGTGCTGACTTGGAAAAAAGGGGCTCTTTTCCTGCAGTGTGTTCAGCCCGGTTCAGTCATTATGGTCATACCATTGTTGAACGGCTGTAGTCCAGGCAAAAAACCAACCAGCACTGAAAACATTTAACTCACCCTGTGCTTTAATGTAAGTAATCCCAGCGGACTCGAAAGCTAATCGTTACTCCTGATGTTTGAGCATACGGGTATGCTGAAACTGCCCAGTATCTGCTGTTTGAGTTCATCTCAAAACTCGGGGATCGATAAACATAAAGCCAGGTGCCCTTTCAGGTCTATATATAACAAATCCACCTGCGTGTTGATGCAGTTCCCGCATGTTTAGTAAATATAGAAGCCTGAATTTGTGCGCAAATTAATAGCTTGGGGGATTGACATGTGTGGTGTTTTCAACCAATCATGAGCCTCTTGGTGGGGGGGGGCAGGTGCTCGTCCAGCCTCCCTCTTATCTCCGAGTTGTGGTGGCTTCATGTCACCATGGAGATGGGGGTCCCAGAGATGCCCACTCATATTGTCTTTGGGAGGATACACCTCCAGAGCTCTACAAAAGGGCTGGGGTGTGTTCGGTGCAACTCCAAAAACAGGTTCAAAGTTATTCCCACTAAACAGGTCTATTATATTTATCTGAGGCAGCCACTGTGCACAAACAAAGCTACGGGAACTCTCCGGCGTCTGCCTGCCAACATGGCTGACGCTTGGCCTGTGGGGGAGCACCAGTGATGCCGCCACATCATTGTCCCTAAGCCTCAGAGGAGACGCAGTGTACATTTCACCTGTCGCCGTATCGCTGGCAGGTGTGGAAAATTACCTCACGCCCTGCAATTGCCAGATTTACGAGGCAACTCTGCTAGCGCACCCGCCTTCCTCCCATACTTGTTTTATTAACATGGCTGTGTGGCTTGCAGGGGGGCAACCCGGATGACCTGGGGGGGTACGTTACCTCTGGTGGGTGCTGAGTGAGTGGACTGTGTTTGTCGGAAATGAGCACCTAACCCACCAGTGTGTTTCCCCAGTCTCCTCTGCCTTAATTTCAAGTTTCAGGTTTTATTGTCATGAGTTCAGGGGAACACTGTGACATTCTTAAGCCATAGTTGCGGGGGAGGGGACAGCTGTATGGCAGGACAATAAGACAACAACAACAGTGCAATAAAACACAATGCAGTGCAATATAACACAAGTGGACAATAAATAGGAGATAGAACAGGGTTAGTGTTATAGTGGCCCTTTGGTAAATAACACAGCAACTCCGTGAGGTCCAGCTGCACATCACAGAAGCATTTAATCAGCCAGTGACACCTTAAAGCCGGTGCTGGATTTGCAGCAGCACTTCGGTGCCTCTTGGCTCTGCCAGCTCAGTGGAGTTCTGAAGTTCTCCTTGCGTTTGTACAGGTTTCCCCCTGCTGTTCAAAAACATGCAGTTAGCTGAACTGGCATCGCTAAATTGCCCATAGTGATTGTGCTTGTGTGCCCTTTGCTGAACTGGCAGCCCATCCAGGGTACACCTTGCCTTCTGCTTCCCGGGACAATGGCCAGGCTAACAGTGAGCCTGATAAGCTATTATTGAAGATCAAGGGATGGATAACACTGAAAGGTAATACAAGAGGAAAGACTGGGGACCATGTGCTATGAATTTAGTGAGTTCTGAGTCTACCAAGGAAACAAACGCTTTTTTTTTTTTTTTTTGCATTTATAACGTATCTGGCTTCACAGGCTCTGAAATTTCATCCTTAGCTGAACTTAAGGGGTGTGAATTTCAGTAAAAGTAGTGGCAAAAATAGGTCAAAGTCCAAATTCAATCAGTATTTACATGTAATACTGCATTACATGATCCAGTTAAAAGCATTAATAGCAGACAAAAAATAAGTTCAAACTGAAACATATGAAGGTTTTGTTATATTTATTTATCTATTATTGAGACATTGCTATTTTGCTGATGCCCACTGGCTGTCAAATTTTGGAGTTGAACAAAGAGTTTGTAAGGTGGGGCATATAAAGAGTGTCTCACATTACTCACTACTTCTACGATATATATTCACAAGCCCCCCGGATAACATGACATGTTTAACATTAAATAAAACACCTGTCGAAGTCGGGCGCCAAGCCCATCACTGCTGCAAAGACTTCTAATATCCACCATGTTTTCCTGCTCGATTAAGCCGTTCTGTTGATTACGAGCCAAACTACAGTACAAGCTTGTCTTTCCTCCATTTCAACACGAGAAAGGGAAAAAACGTGACAAGGAAAAAGAAATGCTATGTTAAGACAAACCTACAATTCGGCATAGAATCTGTAGAAAACCGCCAGTAGTTTTGCTTCTTTCTACGTTCGGGACTTTGCACTTGCGGTAGGGCTCCGTGGCCGAGGTCACAGCGGCGGCTCTAGCTTGATTGGCGCCTTGAGCGAACAACCCCTTCAGCGCCCGAACTCCCCCCGCCCCCCGTCAACAAAACTCTGCGTCTATTTCCCACCCCCGCCCCGCGCAAAAAAAGTATCATATTCGGCATTGTCATTTTTATTACACATTCGGAACGATACAAATAAATAATGATAACATTTAAAATTACGAATATATAAATATGAAAAAGAAATAAAAGTAAAATCTGATTCATAAATATCAAAAAGAACTACAAAAAAAATTGTAGTATATAAAGAACAATCGGATTTTTACACTTTACATTTCTTTACATGCATAATATTATACTCAAAAAAAGATTAAATAAGCGTGTATACCTTTATCTTTTGCATATTTCTCCTCTTCTTTCCTCTTTTTTCCTATGCTGTGCACCTGATGGCTTATTCATTTCTGTTAATTTGGCACTCGGGCATCAATAGCCTACATTACCTATCAATACATTACCCATCCCCCAAAAACTGTCAACCAAAAGTCACGACTAAACCAATTCAAACTGGTGGTGTGTATACTGGCTTTATATTATTCTTAATGATGAAAAGTGCAACAGTATGTCTGTGAATCTATATATTCCCAGTATTATGAATGAAGTGTGGTTTATTTGGTAGAATTTCGTAGTGTCACTGATTTAACTAATTGCGTTAGTACTGTACAAAGTTAGAGCTGCGCTATTTGATAGATTCCCCCGCTCCACCCACCTCGGGCTTCCAGCGAGGCGACCTGAGGTCAACCGAGCCCCGCCCCCGTCCCCGTCTCGTTCACGGTACTTCTGGTGTGGTAGCCTGGCTAGCTCACAAACTACAACCAGGGTGCCTTTTTCGACAAGGTTAATCAGCCCACACGGTGGCGTGACATCATTGATGTGATGTGCAAATATCACCATTCTATTTTTTTGTGTGGACACCCTATGCCGCCCCGACCGGCTGCCAGTGTCGCCCATACTTTAAATCCGCCGGTGCTGGGTACGCTGGAGGAGGTGCTGCGGGCTGAAAACTGTATTTCAGGGCTGCTTATGCATGAAATAAGCTTCCTCCAAAGAGATGTATAAACGGTGCAATTAACCTTTTGTGATTTAAAAGCCACAGCACTTTCCCTCTACTGTGGATGTTAATCCCGGCAAAAGAGGTTTGAAGACCCCATTTTCCACCGTTTCCCCAGCGGTTTAAATAACGCCTGCGCTTCCATTTATTTCATTAGCGCATTGAAATTGGAGTAGATAGTGGCAACGTTGATAAGGTCAAAGCAATGTGCGAGGAAAAAAAATTGATAAGAAATACACGTATACCCGTTTACATCGGAGTTACGTTTATTCGTTTTAAGACGGTCAGTTTAAACACACATCGTCCTTTGTTCATTTTGATAACTTGCCAATCCTGCAATGAGGTGTATAAAGCCCTGAGAGATACCTGCTACCTTTTCCAGTTGGTCCGATCATCTCCTGCTATTGCTATAATAGTTCCTGATGATTTAATCACAGTGTCCTCCACGAAAAATGCGTTACAGAGTGTGATTTAGACGTCTTTGAGTTCCTCTGATAGCTACTTTAAGTCCTCGTTACGGCTCGTCTTTTACCGCGTAGATCCAGAACGCTATATCCGAATTAATCTTACCCGTTAATTTGGCTTATGTTATTTGTTTTAAATTCTAAAATAAGCTCACACAGGGTTCATAACAACTGGACAAGCGGAGGATGGATTTCAGCACGACATCAAAATCTATATGCAGGTAATTAAAGTAGAAAATATTTTAATGAGGTAATAGTTTGTTTCTTCTTGATTAGTAGACTTGTTTATACATTTTGGCTGGCTTTAGGGAATTTTATTTTTCTTGTCAACGACGGAACCTTCATTAAGAGGGGAGACTAGCAGAGGGGAAAGTAATACTAGCTGCACCAATAAACGGAACTGCGGCGGCGGAGCGTAACGATGGCGGACGTCCCAAGTGATGCTCCGCAACGTGAGTATCTCTTCGAATTGAGGGACAGGCAATGCGAAAGTATATATGCAGAATATTCACTTTAAATTATACACTGAGTACGTTTGCTTTTTGAGGTATTTGGGCATATTGCTTATGTGTATACCAGCAGGTCTGAGTTGGCGTCTTATTAATAGTGTAGGAGCTAAATCGCACCAAAAGTTAACGACCTACTCAACTACTGAAAGTAGGTGACGGTATTATCCTCGATAATAGGGTCGCCGGTTGTCACGCATCTGGCGTGACACTCGCGCTTTCAGACTCAAACGCTCACGCAAGAAATATTACGCGTTGGGGTAGTTTGCAAGCCCTACAGACTATTTACATGGTAATAAAACTGTTACATCTAAATGCGTCTGCAGACTGGACTCGAAAATCTCTTCAGCCAGCTGACCAAAGTTGGCAACCCTGCTATAACAGTACAAAACGAATACATGTGCCAGTTTCTTGCCAATAAAATCAAGTGTGGTTTTCCAGTGTGGAAACTATTAAATATACTTTTGGCCGCCATGAAATTTTTACTGCATTGAACTAAATGCAAAGTTGTATATATTAGAGGTGCTGCAAGAGATGAAAGCAAATCGTGGGGGCGGGGGGCGGGCGGGGGGGGGGGGGGGGGGGGGGGGGGGGGGGGGGGGGGGGGGGGGGGGGGGGCGGGG
>JAODLD010000051.1:11717727-11729814 GCA_026781065.1 Mormyrops boulengeri | reverse complement strand
ATTAGTTAGGTTCTCCCCAAACGAGCTTGATGGGCCGAATGGCCTCCTCTCGTTTTGTAAATTTCTTATGTTCTTATGTAATATTATGAGGAGCTGGTTTGATTGTGCGTGTGTGTGGGGGGGATTAATCTGGTTGCCAATCAACAGAGAGAGAAGGCGCTCTGTGGTTTCGGCCAGTCTGTCAGCTCCCGCTTGGCAGCCGCCATGGACTCGGGTGACACTGTGGGTTGTTTTGGCTTCCAGATGCTGGAAAAGGGAATGAATTTCCCCGTCTGTTTTCCATTCCCAGCGTCAGAACGCTGTCCGCGTCTCGTCTGCATGTTCTATTCCTGCAAAATGAAAACAAAACACAGCGCCTGTGTGTGTGTGTGAGGCTTGTGTGTGTTTGGGGGAGGTGGGGGTGTTTGTGACACGTTCTTCGACCACCATGCAGATCGGAAGCAGATTTTTTTTTTTCCGTCTTTCTCTGTCTCTCACAGGAGGGGCTGCTGCATCTTATTTCCATTACTGTGGGGGGGGGGCATATCTGGGCCCCCCGCGCGTGTTTTCGCACATCATTCGCCGTGTTGCAGTTCGTCTTTCTCTCATTGAGTGTTTAATTTCTCCCCCCTCCCCCTAACCCCCCAATTTGCCTGGCAGGAAGTTTCACTGCAGGATGTTAGGAAGGAGATTCGCTTCTGTGAGAAGGTGGGGCTACCAGTCATAGGCGTGGTGGAAAACATGAGCGGTTTTCTGTGTCCTAAATGCAAGGTAACTGGGGGGTTCCGGGTTCCTCGGTCGCTTTGCTCACAAGAGCGTAACATGTTAATGCACAAGTGCTGTAGCTTCATCATATGAACATCCATCCATCCATACATACATACATACATACATACATACATACATACATACATATCCAGTTCTGCTGTCCAGGGTCACAGTATATTATTAACTTTATATCAAGGTTATTGACTTATTAGTGTTTATTATTGATTATTTACCTTATTTTGTGGCTGGGGGTCCAGAAGCTCATAAAGAAGTGTCATAAAATTTTGCAGAGCTAGTTAAATAATACTTCTACTATTAGCAATAACATTAATATTATTGACATATATATTAGATATTAGATATTTAGCTTATCCCCTTGCAGAACATGACCCAGATTTTCCCCCCCACCACTGGAGGGGCAGAGAAGATGTGCCTGGATATGGGTCTGTCGTTCCTGGGACGGGTGCCGTTGGACCCCCGGATAGGTATGCACGTCATGGGGGGGAGAAGGTCAGACCCCTTGGGTCTCCTTTCAATCTGCTGACTCTCTGCTTCCACAGGGAAGAGCTGCGACGAGGGCCGGGTGTTCCTGACGGGAGTGGCAGACTCCCCCGCTGCCGCCGCCTACCGCGTCATCGTGCGTGGTAAGGGTGGGCACCCGTTGGGTCTGGTAGGGGCTCAGCACTCTGCACTGCTGCCTTCCAGACGTAGTCCTGGATGCGAGTCCCTCCCCAGCTAATTTCAGTTGATTTGGGCGCAGCATGCCGAAGGGCCCAGAAGGGTCCTGTTCAATCGCTGTCCCCTTTGAGATGGGGGGGGGGGGGTGCAGAAAGGCGTTAAACGCTGTTACAGACAAACGGCGGGAAAAAGTGAAATGAAAGTAAGCCGTGACATTCAGAGAGGAAGGAAATGCAGAGCCAGTTCTGAAGAAGCCTGATTTATTTATACAATTTATACAGAACCACGACACCCCCCCCCATCTCACTCCATCCAATCCTCTGTCATCTCCTCCAACAGGGGTCACGGAATACTGTGCATCGAGGCGTCACCAGAGTGATGCTGACTAGACTGCCGTGGCGCAGTGTGAGGATGGGGGACCCCCGATAGCAGAACTAGGGTTCTGCTGCCACCGTACAGCAGGCAGACGAGCCGTTTGCTGAAAGCATCGCCGACGATGAAGCTCTCTGCACAGTATCATTCCCTGACCGGATTTATGACGTCGCTGCTTTTAATTGCCCTTTTTCAAATGTTTATTTCGTTTAGGTTGAATAAAGAGTAGGATCTGTGAAAGACAGCAGGTGTCTGATGATGGCCTCTGGTTAGTCGAAGCCCGGAGCCAGAGAAGCAGTGCTGGCAGACAGGCTCATGTGCCCCTTGGCTGTAAGACACGTCTGAGCTGTGTCTGATTGATGAGCTCAAAGCTGGCGTGCTCCCGTTCTGCAGCACGAGCGCAATCCTTCAGAACTCCAGACTCCCGGTGACGTCGACCATGTCGGTCCGAGTCACGGGGCTCATCCGGTGCGTCTCCAAACCGTTCTTTTAGGCCGACCCTCATCGTCGGAGTGTTTTGATGGAGCCTCACGTTTGGCGAAACACACCCGGGGTCGATACTGCCATCAAGGCTAAATTCCACTCGCCCGTCGGAGAAGTGTGCGATTCGGCAGGACTCGTGGTGGGACTTGTGTTTATTTCCCATCAGGCTTTGAGGCAGCTGGACTGGCCTGCGTGACGTCACGGACTTATAGGGAAGGACTCGAAGGACGGTGCCACAGATCAAACTTAAATGTCACACTGATTCAACATACCGGAGCGGTGATGCAATCCCAGCATGCACTTCTCTCTGGGGACAGGCACGCTTTTTAACAATAAGCCTTTGTTTGCCTTTGCAGCTGTATGGAAGCATTTTCTCTTCTGCTTTTTTTTTGAGTAATCACTTTTTTCTTAATTTCATCACATGGCCAGAGTTTGTAGTCACTGAATCCTCTTCTAATGTCACACGAATTTACTTACAAATTAATTCAAACATCAATATTGATATTAAGGGCTTTCGGAGAGCCTGCCGCAAGCCTTCAGAAGTGAAAGGAAGATTATATTTCCTTTTCTTTATTTAACCAACTGGTTGGAAATTAATTACGAATAAGCGAGTGGGTACTTCTGTGCAGTCGTTTGCCCTCTTCCGCCAGAGAGCCCCCTCCTATGGTGCAGGCAAGAGGAGAGATACAGGGCATCCGGAAAGTACTCGCAGCACTTCACTTTTTCCACGTTATGTTACAGCCTTATTCCAAAATGGATTAAATTCATTTTTACTTCAAAATTCTAAACAAAATACCCCATAATGACAAAGTGAAGAAAGTTTATTTGAAATGTTAATATATTAAAAATAAAACGTATCACATGTATATAAGTATTCACAGCCTTTGCCCTGACACTCAGAATTGAGCTCCGGTGCATCGTGTTTCCACTGATCATCCTTCAGATGTATCTACAACATGATTGGAGTCCACCTGTAATAAATTCAGGTGATTGGACATGATTTGGAAAGGTACACCTGTTTATATAAGGTCCCATAGTTGACTGTGCACAAACCAAGCCATGAAGTACAAGGAATTGTCTGTAGACCTCTGAGACGGGATTGTATCGAGGCACAGATCTGAGGAAGGGTACAGAACAATTTCTGCGGCATTGAAGGTCCTAATGAGTACAGTGGCCTCCATCATCCATAAATGGAAGAAATTTAGAACCACCTGGACTCTTCCTAGACCTGGCTGCCCGGCCAATCAGGGCGATCGGGGTAGAAGGGCCTTAGTCAGGGAGGTGACCAAGAACCCGATGGTCACTCTGACAGAGCTCCAGAGCTCTCTGTGGCGAGAAAACCTTCCAGAAGGACAACCATTTCTGCAGCAATCTACCAATCAGGCCTGTATGGTAGTGGCCAGAAAAGCTGAGGAGGGACTTGCACCCAGGATCACAAGCCACTCACTTTTGGCAGAATGAACTGGGAGACTAATCAGGGATAGATGAATGCAGCAATGTACAGAGACATCCTAGATGAAAACCTGCTCCAGAGAGCTCTGGACCTCGGCCTGGGGCGAAGGTTCACCTTCCAACAGGACAGTGACCCTAAGCACACAGCCAAGATAACAAAGGAGTGGCTCCGGAACAACTCTGAAAATGTCCTTGAGTGGCCCAGCCTGAGCCCAGACCTGAACCCAATTGAACATCTCTGGAGAGACCTGAAAATGGCGGTGCACCGAAGAATGGGAGAAACTGCCCAAAAATAGGTGTGGCCAAGCTTGGAGCATCATACTCAAAAAGACTCGAGGCTATAATTGCTGCCAAAGGTGCTTCAGAAAGTATTGAGCAAAGGCTGTGAATACTTATCTACATATTTTTTGTTTTTTATTTTTAATAAATTTGCAAAAATTTCAAGCAAACTTTTTTCGCTTTCATTATGTGGTAAACAATTTAATCCATTTTGGAATAAGGCTGTAACATAACTAAATGTGGAACAAGTGAAGCACATAAGGGGAGTACTTTCCGGATTCACTAAGTGACTGGTATTGTTTGCCAGAGCGATGAGCGGTAAATGAAACAGATCATTCTGGTACCTCCTTGGGTTGAACTTTACCTGATTTGAGTCAATTTATAACTGCCAGGTTGTAGCGGGATAGCGGGCATGCTTTGTATTGTACCAGTTTCTTTATTTTCCACTGTTTGAACAAACCAAACTACCAAACTGGAAAATGTCAACACTGCCACTGGATTTTGTTTAGTACAAAAACAAGGAAATTTAACTCTGCCTGACATTGTATCTGGGGGGCCGTTTTTGCATCTTTGTAGTTTTTTTTTTGTTTTTTTTTTTTTTTGAGGGGGGACTTCCCTGCAGTTTTCCCCTGATTTCCTCATGCAGACCAGAATAAAAGAGAAAGTACTGGTAGCTGCCTAAGTTCCAGAACAATGGACTGATTAATGGGACTTAACAAGGGTGGGTTTCTGACAGATGGTGTCCGTTTGCTCAGACACAGCTGGATGGGTGATAAGGGCGATTTTGTTCCACTGTTAGCGGTCAAGTAGTGCACCCCCATGTACCACACTCAACAATCGACCTAGTGGACTCCATTACCAAAGGGTGTTAAACCTGGCGTTAAACATTATATAACAAATAGCAATACTGCTGTGTGGCTCAGCCACTGAATAAGCTGTGCCTATGATCAGATGGGCGCTGGTTCAAATCCCAGGGTCAGCTGAGCGATTTCAGTGGTGGGCTAATTGGCAAGGCCCTTAACCCTGCAGAAACTGCCCCTTCTTTCTCAAAAAAAGTGCATTGCTTGGGATAGAAGTGTGTACTAAATGAATTAAAAAAATGAATAGTCTGACAAATTAATTTCAAACATTCTGGAAATTACTGTTACAGCATGTGGGTGGCTTATCATACAGTGATCTTATACAACCATGAAGTTTGGGGATTCTGAAGCAGTACCACTGTAAAGCCTGACACATAACTGAATGGCAACCACTCACTGCTGCCGATAACCCAGAAAAGGACGGTGGTTTGGCTGTTTCCTGAGCAGATGGGAGGCATCTGCCGTGACCCTACATACTACAATGCCATTTCAGCTTCACTCCCAAGTGCCACATTAGAATCACTGATTGGGTCCACGCCCAAGCTGAGGCTCTGGAATCTTCCGTGGATTCCTTGGTTTCTGCTAGAGCGGCATGCCAGTTGCCGATGTCACATATTGTGTTTGGTTGCTGCAGGTTTTACATGCCACTCCTAGGCAACATAAGAAAAAGAACTGGAAATAGGCAGGTATTATCTCTACTCGCCAAGTGGCCAAAAAGGCGAAGTGAGAGAATGTCCCTGCTGACCATGTAATCACCGTTCATCTGATAGTTTCCCAAAGCTCAAAAAAACACATGTGAAACTCAGCCGCTATCCAGCCTCCACACTTTTTTATTTTCAGCAGCAAGATAAGGTAGCTCCCAGGGTTGCCGGTCCTATGCATTTTGGATTGCGACCCGGACCATCTACCGCCTCCGTCTCACTTTCTGCTCCTCGCTCGTCACATCGGCACCCATGTGATTTGGAGGCTCGCGCTTGAGATCCCCAGGCCAAGGGGGTGCGATCCGACAGCCCTTCAGAGGAAGGGGGGGGGGGGGGGGTCCCACGGCCATGATCCCCTTCAAAGAGGTCCTGGGCCAGGTGAAGAGGACCCTGCGGGAGGCCTCACCCCTGGAGATTCAGGGGCTCCTGGCGGAATTGACGGAGGCTCGTGTCCTTTCCAGGGACTACTGCCTGTTGCTCTCCCAGGAGTGGGATTCCGAGGATGTGGCACGGAGGATTTCGCTGCCCGTGTGGCAGAATTGGGATCTCTGTTGCGGTGCCATCGGAGCGGTGCTGGAGAGAGCACGGGACAGCGCCAGTGCATCCTGCCAGCTCTCCACCAACGGTCAGTGGCGGCACCCAAACCTGTTGTGCATTAGTGTGTCAGTCACTTTCATGTTTCTGCATCAATCTGTGTTTTCAGGCCTGGCTAAGACCTGATGTAACGTTTTATTGTCTAAAACGCTTTACCCCCCCCCCCTCAAATTTAAAGCGACGAAATCTCTATTACCTGTACCGTGAGACAGACGCTTGTTTTCCTTGTGCGTAACATATTCATGTTTTCATGACCACTGTAGCATTTGACGCTCGTGTTCCTGAATTCCACAAATACCATCTCTTTATTATCGTCCTACCGTCCCGCGCTACGAAAATGCTGGTGTCAAATCACATATTACCTGCCGGGACAGGTGATGCCAGTTCGAATGTAAGCAAACGTTTTGCCAAAATGTTTTGGAAGTTTGTCTCGTCCGTGTAGCCAGCTATTTTGTGTACATCGTTCCCCTGCAATAATGCGCAAATTTGTCCTGTTTCAAAACTACCCGAAGCTGAGAAATGTAAATTAATATAGTTTGAGACCATCGGTTAGCGTGCCAAAAGGTGACTATTACCTCACCAAACAACGGCTGCTTGTTAGTGAAAATGAAACTGGTAAAAGCTATTTCTCCGAGGCACACCAAGATGCACCAGCGGCAGCCTCTTCTGTGATTTCGTTAAAAAGGGCTTTCTAACAATATAATCATAAATATATTAAGCTGGAAATAACTATTAAGCAGGTAAAGCTCTCACTTTTTCTATAATTTTTACGCAAATGTTTGTGTCGCACGCGTATTAAAAGAATGAGCGTTTCTTACCCAATTTATTGTATTTACTGTAATTCTGTTTGTGAAGATACTATATGTTGCCTATATTTTCTCGTTCATTTTATGGTTGTATATGTATTCGTTAAATAGATTTTAAAACGTGTAAACTTTGCTATACTTGTTAGGGGTATGTTTGGGGAATTCCGTATCGACCTTCATAACTTCAAGATGATAGAACTGGCTGCCTAGGTTAAGCATAATAAATAATTATATGTATACGTTTAAAATATATTTTATATATATTTAGAAATGATTCATTTATAATACTTTATATTTCTTAAGTGCACGTCTAATAGCGCATGTCTAAAACGGAACTTATAATTTTACTAATAGGTACTGTTTGTGCAACCTCGAATTACTTTATAGTTATTTCGTTACTAATTTGTAGAGCGTTACTTAATACATAAGTATACACATGACTGTCATCGGGCCTAATAGAAAACGTAAGTTGCCGAAAACCACTACAGCAGGGATGGTCGGTGAACACCACCTCGAAACTGTTGCAGAGGTCGCACGGCTGCATGTTTCGCCAGACGTGTTTTGATTAATCTGACTTTTCATTTTGTCTCAGAGGTATGTCGTTGTAAACTCATATGTCGTGGCTTGCTGCGCGCATGCAGAGGATCAGTTGGATGAATGAATTGATGGATGGATGTATAGATGGGTGGATGGATGGATTGGTTTGTCAAGCGTTCCACCTTAATTGAACAAATTGATCTTACAAGTGGTGCCGTGGTTTGCCCAGACCAATCCACTTTGTGACAAAATGAGGTCCACAGGATCAAAGTTTCAGTTATTCAAGTATGGCAGAATGTCGACCTGAAACCTGCAAGTCACCGAATTTCCACCAGATGGCAGTGCCGTCTACAGCACCACGTGGTTTGTGTAAAAACAGAAATCAGCCCCGCCGGTGATGTTCTCGGGTTTAGTACATCCGAAGGATTGCTTCGGGATCATTTTAAAATCGCATAGACATTAATCATCCAAGGGCAAATGTCGGTGGGGTCACCCAAGAGGAGTCAAACTAGGTTAGATTTAGCTTTATTGTCTCTGCACAAAGTACAAGTACGCGGTCGACGAAATGTATTTTGGCATCTAATCTGAAATTGCAAAATAGCGCAAAGTTCTAGGAAAAGCTTTACTATTTATGCATCGTGACAAATAGTTAAAAATGACACTATATGGCCAAATGGACACCCTTATTAATTGTATTAATTACCTAACTAAACCATACCCATTACTGACACAATAATATAGGTGTGACTGAAAAGCAACATATAATTTTCACGATGCTCAAGGGAGTAATGTGTCATGACACACAGGGCATGGAGCCCTGCTACATTGTGGGCTACATAGCAGTGGATCACACTTGTTGGCCTAACACACCCCACAGATGCCCGACATGTACCTGGCCGTCCACATGATGCAGCAGAAAGCAAGACTGATCAGACCAGGCGACCTTCTGCCATTGGTCCAAGGTCCAGCATGCTTACATACAAGGCAGAAAAATACAGAAATAGGCAAAAAAAAGGAGGACAAAGAAATGAGAGAGAGGAAAAGAAGGAGTTTCCTAAAATTCCCATAATCATCATCAAAATTATTCACCATTTGTGTCACAGTAGCCTTTCTGTTGCTTCGCATCAGCGTGGGTCTGTCTGTCTCTGTGTAGATATATAAACATGATACTTAAAAAGTCTGTTTTTCAAAGAATCTGTTTTTTTAAATATATTTTTTTAATATAAACTTTTTTTAAAAATATATATAAAGAGGCTGTTTTTCCCTCCCAGCCTGCAGCAGCCCTAAGTAGATATATAATCATTGGTTCCTCAGCGTGTGTGTGCATGTGTGGTCGAGATATACCTTACCTTGTGGGGACCAAATGCTTTTTTACCTTATGGAGACCAGTTTCCGGGTTCCCATAAGGGAAAGCTAAGTTTTCTAAAAATCTATGACTGCAATCGAAAAACTAAAAATGCAAAAACTCTTGGTTACTTACGGTAAAGGTTAGGACTGGTTAGGGGTTACGGTTGTCATAATTAGCATTAGCATTTTCCCCATAGAAATGAATGAGTGGTCCCCACAAGGATATGATTACAGGTGTGTGTGTGTGTGTGTGTGTGTGTGTGTGTGTGTGTATAGATATATAAACATAGTCAATACATATTTAAATGTAAATAACTATGCAGTCTATGGTGATGAATGTAATTGAGTTATTATGTCAGAACTGCTTCAGCTACCTCGAGACATAACAAGCTGGGTTTCCCCACAAATCTCTCAGGAGGTCTGGCTCATTCCTCCGCCCTTACATATTTAACCTGGTGAGACTTGGTCTGGTAATCTTGGAAGCTTGAAAACTGTTCCTGCCATGATAAGACAGCACACTAATAATTACAACCAAACTGATTCTTACTCTAAACTATGTAATGTCCTTATACAGCTAAAAAATGTGGGTGTGGTTGGATGTTTGCCTTTTTTAGAAAGGGAAGTAAATGCAGGGTTGAAAAGGAATGTCAACCTCAATGACTGTCGGCCATCGTGGGATTTGTAATGAGTTATGTAATGCAGTTTCTGGGCACTGTTGGCTTAATATTCTTCTGAGTTTGCAAAGAGAAACAATGAACGTGTGCTTTTGTGTTGTTGGGGGGGGGGGGTACATGGATGATCTGGTAGGGACGAGGTGAACTGACAAAACTGCCACGGCCACCTTTATGCCAGTCAAGAGGGCAGTGTGCGTGCCGTTTGTCTGAGGGATGTTTGCATTACTCACATGCGCTGCAGTAACGCACCTCTGCAAAAATTTGCCCATGTGGTTTGGTGGGAGGAAAAAGACCCAAACGATAACAAGGCCCTTGACAACCAGCTTTTTGCAACACGAGTCTGGCTGCTGTATTGTTCTCTGAACATGAAGGTGAAAATCGGCTTCTTTTGCAGGAGCAGGCATGCAGGAAATACCTTTAGATCCACTTGGGTTCCTGGAACAAATTTCCATCGAGGACTTTGGTAGGTATGGTTATAAGCTTCAGCCAGTAATTGCACATTGTCCTTGACCCAGCAGCTCTGTGAATTTTCTGTGGCGATTTACCCCCCCCGCCTCCCTCATCCCATTCTGAAAGGGCCAGTAAGCACTGTTATAATTCCCTGCTTCTGACTGGTGAAGGTCAACCCAGCTTTCTCAAAAATCTGTTTTGTTTGGATAAAAGTGTTTTTTAAAAGTGCACATTTCATTCTCCTCATGTGCCCCCCTCCCCAAGATGATTACGCAATCTTCTCACCAATCCCGACTGACGATTTGGCAGAAGACGGAGACTTGAATGAAAGCATTGGTACGACAAAAGCAAAACTTCTTTTTCTTCTCCTCCCTGTGTGGACGATTGTGTGACACTTTAATTTTCTAAATGCAAGTCTTAAAAAAAAAAAAAAGGACGATAAGTATTTGGTTCATTAAATAGAGACTGATTATAACTTTGCTCAAAATCGCAAAATGATTGTATAATCGGCTTCAGGGAAAGGGACCCGTGGGTCTTCACAACACTTTGTTGTCTTCGGTAACAACTTGGCTGCTTGTCTGAACTTTACCTTCACATTTGTGCTGTTTTTACTAATGGCCTTTTCTTTCACAGAGAGCCTGATCCGAATTCTGAGTGAGGAAGAATCCAGTAGGTGGCCTTCGCCATTATCTCACACTTTCAATTTTGATTTAGTTTTTTTATGAATCATAAGTCAGTTCAAAGGCATTTCATTGCTAAGGAGTGACTCTAAAAGCACGCTTATATACAGTAATGTTACTATAATTACCCTGTTATTCTCAGTGTAATGCCTTTTTTCCTCGTTACAATAGTCAATGGACTGACAGAGCCTTCACTTCCCAAACCAGCCAGTTGGGAGCCACCTGAGACCAGTTGGGAGGGCAAGAGGCCAGAGAAGAAGAGAGGTAACTAAACCTGCCCCCTCTGACCCCTCCCCCAACCAATCACACCCTGCCCCTGCCCACCAGGCTCCGCCCCTGACCCTGCTCCTGATCATGCCAATACTTGATCCAGGTGTGGGTCATGCCAAGTGGAATGGAGTCTTCCTGCTCATTCTTCGCCCCGTGTTCCTTCTCTTCCAGAACGATGTCATTCAGCAAGTCCATCCCGTGGAGATCCACCTAGCAAGCGCAGCAGGCGAGGTCGTCCATCATTCAGTGCTAATTGAGACTTGCAGACTGTGTCTAGCTGCTGTCTGTTTGAGGCATCAATAGGACACATCCCTGTGTTACGCCACAGGTCCTGCCGGAAGTCGTGTGTCAAAGAAAACCCGGAGAACAGAGTCACGGAGTGGCCAGATGGGTGAGGCCGGCTGCACATGTATATTTTAGTATATTTTTAGTATATCATGTATATTTTTTTAAAAACTACTCAATAAAATAGCTGGTGTGTCTGTCCGTTACAATACTTCGTTATATCCAATGGTGGACCTGAAGAATTCTTGGTACTAGACAGTGGGCTAGTTCAGTAAAAAAAAACAACAACAGTGTAGTTCGACATGCAATTTTTTCTACTAGCCAGCTAGTGTATTTTGGTCCTCACCTTATGCTCAGTCCACAGCCCTGCTTACGTCTCTTTCCAACATTTGAATTAGAGCAGCTCTTACTCACCAATTGTCGGTTAAACTTATAAATAACAAAATACAAATTACAGATAATTATCACACAAAGGGTGAAACGTAACCCCAGTTAAACTGGTTTAATGTGCAGTATTTCTTTAAATAACACTCCTAACAGTGAAGAAGTGTGGTTTCTGTTATTTCCTGTAGTCTCTATGGGTCATGTTATCTAGTCAAAACAAACTGCAAATGTGGAACTTGGGGCTTTTTGTGTCTTGTAGTTTGTAATTTCTCACAGCTGTGCAATGAAAAAAGGCTGTTTCTCTTTCCCAGCCCCCAGCAGCCCCAAGACCCCAAATGGGCCTGTCCCCCTGCCGCCCCCCCAGGGACTCCTCCAGACCATCCACCACTTGCTGCCCCTCTCCATCTCCACGGCCTTCGTCAACGCTTGTGAGGGTGAGTGCATGGAAAGTCAAACCCCTCCCCCAGGCTGAGCTGGATTCCCCCTCA
>JAODLD010000051.1:11703285-11715894 GCA_026781065.1 Mormyrops boulengeri | reverse complement strand
AATGTGCTGAGAACTATACTCAGTCAGTCAAGGTCCTGATGAGGGAAATTGCCCGGAAGACGGACCCAGAGAACGAGATGTCCTTGGAGTCCTTGTACCTTGACGTTCCCCTGGTCCAGAGGCAGATACGACTTAAGACTGGGAAGAACGCGAGCAAGTGTCTGGAGAAGGAGTTGGTGGTGCTCAGCAATGCTGACAGAAAGAGGGCCATGCTACACAAGGGGCAGCTCTTTGAGGACATGGGGCAGAAGGGCGGCCGGCTGATTGCCTTGCTTGGTAAGGCCGGTGGGGGCAAGACCGCATTCATGCAGAAACTCTGTTTGGACTGGGTGGATGGCAACCTCCCACAGTTCGAGTATATCTTCGTGCTGGACAGCAAGGTGCTTAACCTTCCACACACAACCTATAGCCTGAAGAAGCTCCTGTTCGATCTGTCCTCCTCCCCACCCTGCAAAAACACCACCACCATCTTCAAACATGTTCTCAGCGTCCCCCAGAAAGTCCTACTCGTTTTTGACAGCTTTGATGACTTCAGGGACCCAGAGGGCCTTTTACATTCGCCGGCCACTTGCAACACTAAGGAAAGCTTCAGCGTCAAGCAACTGTTTTCTGGAATATTCCAGAAGAAGCTGCTCCGCGGATGTACACTCTTGATCTTGGCCAGGCCTAAGGGGGTCTTAAACCAGTTCTTGACCAAGGTGGACAGAATTGTGGAGCTCTGTGGGTACTCTCCAGAAAACATCACCCTGTATATCTCAGAGTGTTTCAGAGACAGAGGTGACAAGGCCCTGGAGAAACTGAAAAAGCAACGGTACCTCTATAGCCACTGCTCCAACCCACTCATATGCAGGTATATGTGCTTCCTTCTCAAGCACTTGGACAGACTGCCCTCAACGCTCACTAGCTTGTTCCAACAGGTGCTTGAAAAAAAAATGCACTCAGATACTCAAGGAGAAGACCCTAAAATGGCCCCTGAGAGGGCGCACTTGAGTAAGCTCTGCTGCATAGCCTGGGCTGGGGTGAAGAACCACAATTCCATTCTCGATCACAAGGACACTGCAGAGCTGAAGGAATTTGGGCTAAAATATGGACTGCTCACCCCATCCCTCACCAGAGCGAAGGACTCTGAGGAGCAACAGGGCCACGGGTTCGCCCACCCCCTGCTGCAGAGCTTCCTGGCCGCCCTGCACCTGGTGCAGTCCCGCGATGTGAGCGACAAGGCGCTGGTGGCCCAGATGACGGCACCTCAGAAAAGGCGGCGGCTACTGACGGATTGGCTGGAGGCCACGTGGCGCTTTGTTCTTGGCCTGCTCTTCCAGAAGGGCAGAGTAGAGCCGACGGCAGGGGTGGTGGCCAAGAAGGCAGCCGCCGCCATGCACCTGCGGGGCCTGAAGCCTGGAGACCTGAGCCCCGCCCGGCTGATGGAGCTGTGTCACTGCGTTTATGAGGCTGCTGATGCCGCCATGACACGGCACTTGGTCAAGAACCTTCCGGAAGACCTGCGCATCTGCGGCACCCAGCTCAGCTCACCGGATGTCTTTGTCCTTCAGCACCTCCTACAGAAAGCCAGAGACATGAAGAGGAGCTTCTCCATCGACTTGCAGGACACCAGCATTGGCCTCCAGGGCTTGAGAGACATACTTGGGCTGAAGTGTGTCAAGTCATTCAGGTCAGGAATTGGAAAGCTGAATAAACTAACCATCACCACTACTTTGCAGATGCCATGACACCATTTTTGGCTTGAATTAGACAGGGTCCCTTGTTCATTTTTGTACTTTCAGGGCGTCGATAGAGGACACAATAAATCTATGGGAAGATTTGCAGAAAAAATGTGAAGGGAAGCTCTTGGAAAACACCATGAGGAAGTTCACCATCAGCCCCTTAAAAGCCACACATCTGGACCATGTAGACCATCTGATCATGCTGGTGCGGATTTACAGAGGAGGGAAGATATCCACAGGGTAATATTTTAATGTCAACCGTGCCGTTTTTCAATTGTCCCCATCATCTTGTTGTATTGATGTGTATTTTTGTTTAGAGTCCAGGGCTAACAGCCAAACACACGTGACCTGTAGACCAAGCTGTCTGGTAAAAACTGAAGGCCAGCAAAATGGCTGACTTCCAAAATTACTGCAGCAGAGGGAGAAGCATCAGGCCCCCCTCCCTCCCCCAAACCATATCTCACAGCCTGCAGCCACCTCTCAGGATTAATTTCACTGTCTGCTTCAACGTATCAGCAGATCCACCGACATCAGTCTAACTTTCCATGAAATTTTTTCACCACATAGTACATTTAGATATTACATTCATTCAAACATAAAACAGTGGATTCTTATTCAATAATAACAGTACTTTCAGATTTTAGTTTAAGCAGACACTGCAAACAACATGGAGTATTCCTGTCTTGACATAGTAAAATGGATTTTGTCAGGTGTGAGCAATACACAAAATAATCCAGAAGCACTGTAAGATGAGGAATCTTATTAAAAAATGTCTGTATGGTTAATAAACTAAATGTCACACTGAATATTGGAGAAATCTAACATGCAATTGAAGCATATGCATTGTACTGTACAACCTGAAAAAAATCTTGAAAGTGTGGGAGATGGTGATTAATTACAGAAATTCATCACATAATTTTTTTTACTTATTCACAGCCCTAGTATACACTCATGAGCACTGACCACTTCAAATAAAGCTCGGATTTTTCTGAAAAGTACAATTTGACATTTCGAGAGTTTGTCAGAGTAGCGGTTCTGCTGTTCTGTTTGACATTTCGAGAGACTGTCAGAGCAACATTTTGAGAGGGTGTCAGAGCTGTGAGATGCAACTTGTGTGTAAATCATTTGCCAAAAAGTTGCACTGTGTCTTTTCAGTGATCTGAGGTCAGAACTGGCGGTGGACAACACCACCTTTGATGTTCCTGCTGTGAGAAACCTCCAGAAACTGGAACTCAGGTATGGGCAGAAGGTCACATCAGGTGACTCTTCTATGGATTTGCTGCGGAATAGTTCTGGAGAACATCTCCTCTGGTGGAGGTCTCTGCTACCTCTGAGAGAGGGGTTTGTGGTGAAGGGAGGTGGAGCCATATAACTCATCCAGTGTGCTTTGCTTCTTCAGCTTAGGCCCATCAAATGGACCTGTGGGCTTCACCAAGCTCATGGAGGTCCTACCTGCACTGCAATGGCTTCAGCATCTTGAGTAAGCCCCGGTCATCATCTCATTGCGCAGTTGTCACCAAAAAAATTTGATGACACAAGTCTGATGGTCAATGAAGCACCTTTCTCATGGATCTATTTGGGTCACCCTATAAATTTTTGCTTTTTAACATTTTGTGTTTCTTCGGTGTTTTCCAGTCTCGAGGACAATAAAATTGGAGATAAAGGAGCAGAAGAACTGGCGGTTGTTCTGTCAGCTTTGAGCTCTCTGGAAATGCTCAAGTGGGTAACTGCTTCTCAGCCTAGTACAGTGTATTGGCAGTGCTTAACTGATTTACATACACCCAGGGGCACTCTGATGGGGGAGTCAGGATGATTCCAAGGGCCCCTGGGTGACAGGAAAATAACTGGATTGGTCTGGACTAGGGGACCCAATATGAAATGCTTTCATGGGGCCGAAAATCTCTAGCAACACTCCTACATACACCCCATGAAATGTTTTGTCTTGTTCAGCATTTTGGACATACGAATATTTCATTCTCATTTCAACAATACTGGTAAATAAATGTTTGTGCCAGTGGCTGCCTGTAGATCCCTTAATGATACTTTGGGGTTCCTGGAGACTTCCAAAAGCATCTGTGGTTCCTGCCTTGATCTGGACCCCCCACATGGGATTATTATATAAGAATTATTTCAGTTACCTTAACAATTACTCCAACTCAGTACCAAATTTCACAGCCACTTCTAGAGGTGGAAAGTTCAGCTCCAGAAGGTACAAATCCAGGACAAGGTTTTGTTTCAACCAACCAGTTGAATACTCTGTGACTGCGACTCTTTGTACTCAACTGGTTGGTTGAAACAAAACCTTGAATGAATGAAAGAAAGTTACATTTTTATAGTGCTTTTTCAAACACCCAAAGTGCTTTACAGAAGCAATGGGGAGCCACTTCAACCACCACCACTGTGTAGCAGCCACCTGGATGATTCGACGGCAGACATTCTGCACCAGTACGCTCACCTCACAGTAGCTAAAGGGGTGAAGGGGCAGGAGTGAATTTACCATTTAGATAGAGGGGATGATTAAGAGGCCAGATTTTTGATAGGGTCACAGTGGGCTATTTTAACCAGAACATCAGGCTACCACCCCTACTCTTTCGAAAGATGCCCAGGGATTTTTTATGACCTCAGAGAGTCAAGACCTTGGTTTTATGTCTCATCCAAAGGACGGCATCATTTTTACAGCACAATGTCCCCATCACTGCACTGAGGCACTGCGATCCATAGAGACCACAGGATGGGCTCCCCCTGTTGGCCACACAAACACACACAGCAGCAACCCAACTTTCCTAGTTGGTCTCCCATCCAAGTATTGGCCAGGCCCAGACCTACTTAGCTTCAGATGGATTACCAAGTCCAAACTGCAGGTGGTATAGCTGCTCAGCAAAACCTTGGTCTGGATTTGAACTTTCTGGACCTGAACTTTCCACTACTGGCCTGCATCCTTCCATCTTCCATCACTGCTTAAATTGCAGTTTAGGGTGAGCCTCAAACTCATCTCAGGTAGCACAGGGGGCTCCTCTGATAGCATCTCAGTCTGAAACATAATATTATTATGTAATATTATTAATTGAGGGAGAAGTTTAAGTCAAATATTTTCAATTTATTTAACTGACAGGAAGACACAATAGGCATGTCTTGAGATGTGTTTCACAGTCCTGTAAAATATACTGCACAGTATTTCTGAATCAGTTTGCTTCGATTTAATGACACCTGTGTATCGACATGGTGGTATGGTAATGCTGTACTAGGAAGGGTTTGGTCTGAGTAGTTATTTCCTCCTAGTTTGTCCCAGAACTGTATCGGAGACAAAGGACTGGAGAAGCTGGCCCCAGCTCTGCCGTCACTGGTTTCACTGCATAGTCTCAGGTAACACCGAGACACCTGCGAGATGCCCCTGTGCCATTGCCAACACCTCAATATTGACATGACTGACCCCTCCCTGTCTCCCTCTAGCTTGTACAGCAATTTCATCTGTGATGGCGGGGCCGAGACTCTGGCCAAGGTGCTGCCTGACATCCAGTCGCTGACAGACCTGGAGTAAGTCTGTCTTCTGATGGCCTGTCCCCGTGGGCCAGGCAGAGCCCGGCCTTAGCACCTCAGCACATGGCCTCGTAGCCCAAGGGAAGTTGGCTGGGGTCCCACACAGCACAGCAGTTAAATACGCTAGTCGCCTTCTAGAGCAGGGGTTCTCAATCCCCAGCCTGGGACTGAATGTATCAAATCTGGCCTGGTGGCAGCCCTCACCTTCTTACCAAAGTATGATGGTCCAGTCATGACAAAGTTGGGAAGCCCTGCTTAGCGGATTGGACTGAACCTTTAACTGCTGCACTGTAGCTTCTTTACATCCATATGCAATAGCATCATTCTGTTAGCATTATTTATTATTATTAGCTGGAACAAAAAGCAGAAGTATCTATTACGCTACGGCAGTGTTTCACAATCCGGTCTTTGGAAACCCACAGAAACCCACAGACCTTCCATGTTTTTACTCAGGGACTGTGGGTCCCTGAGGACCGGATTGGGAAACACAGATCTAGGGCTAGACCCTCTCCTCCATGATGATGAAGCTAGACGGTGTAAGTGCATCGCCCATTTGGCCCTCCGTTTATCCCCAGAGCAGAGCACTTTAACAGCTCTGGTGAAAATACCCACCAGTGTAAAATTAATTGTTACAGAAAAGGGAGTCTGCTAAGCAACCGAACAGTCCTAAGTATCAAAGAAATTGCACATTTCTTTGCAGTTTATTTACAGTGGATTGCTGAGTTCAGGGCGATAGGTAAATCAGTATTGGCCTGTCCTAACTGTGTTTCACCCTTGGTTTTGCCTATCCAGTGTCAAGGATAACAGGTTCACCAACGTCGGGGCACAGAGCCTGAGCCATGGACTGAAGAATGCCCCAAGGATGAAAACTGTGAGGTCAGCCATTTTGCACAATGGATAATTTCAGTGATTCTGAATGAGGAATGCAGTATTTAAAGGGTGCTCCTATAATACCTGCAAAATTGGCTATATAAATCACAACTAATCAAAGCAGGAAATCTTGATGTGCATGTTACACACCTTCTCTTTATGGTGTTTTACTATGGTGGTGGAGGTGATGTAATGTTAAATAGGTCAGTTAATGAAATTACAGTAGAGTTTTTGGAGATTGCTGCCTCTTTGATATTAACATTGAGGAACCTTTCTCAAACAGGATGTGGAATCATTACATACCCCATGGAGTCCTTGAACACCTCAAACAACAGGATCCAAGGATCAGGTCACTATAGGTGATCACTATCGCACAAAGACAAAAACAATGTACAAAAAATGGCACATCTGACTGCACCACGGCATGCAAACAACCAATACTTTATAGACGGGTCTATTTGTCAAAATTCCTTTCCAAAATCCTGACTTTTAATTATATACTACTTGGTTGGACACTAAATGCTGACAAAATTATTTCATGACACACTGTTTTTACTAACAATGAACTGAACTGCAGTAACAGCTTAAATGTGATCATTGCAATTATATTTGTAATGATGGATGGATGATTATCGTACCACAATCCACTCTTTTCTGCAACTCCCATTTCTTCCCAGTGGCAGCTATTGAACCGTGAGTCTGAATGTGTTACTGCTGTTTACGTTGTGAGTCGAGATATTTCTTGCATTCTTGCTGTAAGCATAATTTTGACTGTTACTGGTTTTTTTCTACTAAATGAGGTGACTGAGGTGAACCTAAGACGTAGCAATACAACAAAATCAGTCTGCTGCTTTCCTTTTCAGAATAAAGATTTTATACATAAATATTTCTCTTGTTTTTGATGTCATTTACCTTACTGAGTGTCTATCACATCCAAGCGCGGAGATTTAGGTATGGCCAGGAGCGATATGTCCCTACCAATTTTGTGGGAGTACCGTGTATGTTTAGGGGGGGTTTGGGTTTCAGGGCTGATTTGGCCCCTGCCAGTGTTGAAACCGTACCTACGGACTCGATCACATCAGCCACCGACATTCCGCATAGGCAGGCACTGTACGACAGCTATTAAACAATAAAGAAATTCTTTTTTAAATAAACAAAAAAAACAAGTATCTGGTTAATGTCCGAGATGTTCCTTACATATTTCTTACGCAAAGCAGTCTTGACATTTCCTCCTTTGGTACACACCACTATGCCTGTACTTTTGCTGTTTAGCCCTTGAAAGTGGATCATGAGTCTGGTGTTGTTAACTGTCAGAAAAGTAGTACCAATTTGTACCTTTGAGGGTACAATTACTTGTCACTGGGGCTGTAACTTCAAGGGTCTGCCAATTGTACCCTAGCTATAGGTAAACATACCTTCTAAAGTACAGAAATGGACTCTGAGGAACATTTTTGTACCTTTGGGGTACATTAATGTTTGTACCTGGGCTGTACCTTTTTCTGACAGCGTTTTAGTGATACCACTGGCATTATATTGCCTGTTAACTGACGAATTACATGCTATTCTCACTACTTTTATATACTCTTCCATTTGTGTTCCTCCGACTTGCTAATCTTATACCTACTTCTCAGTCAGGGCTGAATAATGACAGCAATGTACGTTAATTGCACAAGGTATTACAGACACATTTAACAATTTAATCCAGTTGCGTATATCCAGTTCCCTTTTTGACCTCAGAAATATTAGTCTGATCATAATTTGTTGAACTTTTGGTCCTCCGAGTTTCTGCTGCTGTTATTCAATTATGTGAATCCTGCAATACACCATTAGTGATGTCTGTTTCCACTACAGGAGAGTAACCATTTGAATTTGTAGTGCAACCAGTAAACACACAAAGATTACATACTATCTGTCTCAGTATATGCCACTGCAAAGAAAATTCAGCTCCATTCATATCACCCAGGACCACTATTCTTTCACCCATCACATTTTAATGTGAAATTAACTTTCCTAGAGGTAATGAAAACAATGAAAGTCTTTATTAGTCTCATGCTGCTAAAGAGGAGACTACTTTAATCATACTTAAAAAAGTCTGTATCTGTAGACAATATCCCACCATCAGTGCAAAGAGCAGTACAGTATATCACACTGTGGATGCTTAAAATAAACTAGCATAATTTGCATGCTCAGTGTAGCGTCATTTTCAGATTAAGACAGAATCTTAACCCATCAAAAATATAGCTTTCCCCATTGTCCTGAAACACCCCTACCCGTTATTTTTACTTTTGATGCATAACATCAGGTTCCTGGCTCAAATATAAGCCCAGCGGAGATGCACATTGTACTTGCTACAAAATAAGTTAATAATACACAGACCGAAGGAAACAACTGCTCTCCTTGTGTCAGTGATTAAGTTAGTATTGCTTTGCGTGTTGAGCCTCTAGGAAGTTTTAGTGACCATGCTGTCCATCGAGGGTGCGTTTCCAAGGCAACTGGAGAAAGCACGTGACGTAAGCTGGACTTTAAATCAGCAGTCCATCGACTTGTGTTCACCTGTCAAAACATTTTCAGCGGATATTATGTCCTTCATTACAGGAAGCCTTGTTAAAACGGGTTTATATACAGCTTTACGCAACAGAAAAGCAGCGATGAGAATTAACAGAAAACCTTGGTAAAGTACGTTGCTTTTAGTTGCGTCAGATCGAACCTGCCCTGTTTATCTTGCGACGAATATTTTATGTCTCGGACAGTCGGCGTGTAAACGTTGGGGTATATCGGACGCCAATCGACCTCTTCGTGCTGAATCATCACGGCACCAGCGCGGCGCACACCGAGACGCCGCAGTAACCTTCCCAGCCACCGGCCCGCTCATGGCAGAACCCGGTCACGTTCTCCAGCGCACTTATCGGTCCCGGCGGAGCTCGCCGACTGTCACTCCAGGTATCCCTCAAACACATCAAGCTCCGTGTCGGTGTCGTAGGGCACCGAGCCGGGGTCGGAAAGCACGCCCAGGTCCACCAAAGCTTGGTCCATATCCTCCGGCAGGAAGACGATGCCAACATTGAGGACTATGTACTCCATCAGAAAGGCGTAGTAGAGGATTAAGACGTTCACGAAAAACAGGCCGAGATAAAACATATATGGAAAGTCGTTGAACAGCGATTCCACCGAATCTAACTGTGCATAGACTGACTGGATCATAGAAAAATCTTAGCCAAACGGGACCGGAGCCAAGCACGAAAATGGAGCGATCCTTGCATTTGGAAAATAACTTCTGTCAGCACCGTCACCGGCCGACTGTATTAAGTTGTCTGCTGAGAGGTCCATGACAGTTTGTTTGTGGGTAGCAGCATCTAGGCAGCCAGCACTAAGCCCCGGCAGGCTTTGGGACTTGGGTTGGGGAAAAATGCAGAAACACAGTCCGAGTAACATTCGCCATACGGTTTAACTACATCTTACAAAAAAATCCCGCAAGAATTTTCCCCCCTGCGGAAAAAAAACGACACAGAACCAGTCATTGTCATGGCCGGTTAAGGACGCGGCGGCACGCAGTCAAGAAGAGGCATGTTACTTAATCGCGGTGCAGCACGGAGACGATTGAGCGACATTTTCGCTCTGCATGCATGTCACCATCCGCGCTGTGTCGCTCGCACGGCTAAAAACAGAGCCATGGCTTTTGTAAATGGCTTCACATCGGCGTGTAGAATTACGTTACACTCAGCTGCGTCAGATCGCTGCCTTTGCAGTGCCGGTTGTGGGCCTGGTTTGGGTCTAACTGGTCAGCTGAGCTCCCACTTCCATCAAATCCCGCCTCCTTGCTGCTTTTTTCACCTAACGGTGTTTAATGGCCGATGCAACAACACTGATAAATACATAAATGCAAATAATACGTAACAGTTAATTTTATTATCGTAAAACATGTCCTGCTCGTCTTGCATTTACAGCTTTTACAGACATTAAAATGATTTTAAAATACGGTTCCACCAAACCCAAGTGAAGCGAGAGCTTGCTGGGGGCTTGTCACCGTTCTGTTAACGTCATAGCGTGAACTGACGATTCGTTTGATGGGCTTCTGGGAAATGTAGTGTGTTGCGCGCAGTTTTCCTTCCGCTGGTGACTGTAACAAACCACAAGTCCCGAAATGCATTAACAAGAACCCGGAATTGTCAGTCATTTGCTGTGGCTAATCTGGAAATGGGGGAGTGCAGACTCCAAGGTGTTGTTGCCGAATTTCAGTGAACCTTTGCATTATTTGTTGGATTTGTCCGTTTTGACAGCGCCACGATGGAGTGATTTAATACTTACGAGGAGCGTGAACAATTGAAGTGCAGTCATGTTCGGCCGGTCCAGGAGCTGGGTGGGAGGACAGGGGAAGTCCAAGAGCATCCACTCTTTGGAGCATTTAAAGTGAGTGTTCGCCAATGTGTCTTCCAGTTTTGGCTTAGCTTCTACTGTACCTGGACGGCTGGTTGATGACCCCCACATATGATTTAAGAAACGGCGAAAGCGTCGGTCAGATAAGCTCTTGAAGTCGTTTTTGTAAATCATTAATAAGCGACTTGTCTATGTACGTAACTCCATGCTTAAGTAGCTTTGCAATATAAATGCGAGCCCGGTACATATTTATCGTGATCGTAGTTACAGTTATGTCTAATCTGTAGGCATCAGCAGCAACGGGACCAATATTTAACGGGTGTTATTTAACTTGGCGACAGATAGTATAGTTTTACCTTACGCCCCTACGCATGAGCTGGTAAACCGACCTGTGTTTATTGTCGGCACTAATCTTCATTTTGTGTCAGTGTTATATCGTTGTAAAAACCCCGAAATTCCGGTCGGATCAAAAATGTCCCGAGTCTCCTGCAGAGGACACTTGGTGACAGCGGCTTAGACATACATTTCTGCATTTCCTGTCCCCAAAAGATACATGTATCACGTCCTGACAAAAAACACCACGGTGACCGACCACAACAGAAATCTCCTGGTGGAAACCATTCGCTCCATAACCGAAATCCTTATTTGGGGTGACCAGAATGACAGCTCCGTCTTTGAGTAAGTATTTTAAACCTTTGCATGACCGTAGTTAGACGGAAGTTTGCTTCTGAAACTCGCTTGTAATCAATTTCAAACCGAAACTTTATGTCCACAGGCTATACTTTGAGCACATAGCGATTGGGACAGTGAAGTTAAATTAATCTGACGTATTAATGAAATTTGTGTTTCAGATCAAAACATGAGGGTAAAGTAGAGAGTGTCGATTTTTTTCCCTAGGTAACATCTTCATGCGTCCAAATACCTTGTAGGAAGGATTAAATCTGTTTTTAGTCCCTGCGATTTCAGCTGAGCATAAGCATTGGGACAAATAAATTTGAAGCAAATTAAAACTGTGTTTAAGTTAGGATTTTATTGCATAGACCTCACATGATACTACTTCCCCAAGTTATGGACCCATCAGCATCACCGCACACTCGATTTCTTACTTTGAGATGTTCTCCTACGGCTTACAGGGAGCCTCTTTCATCTGTTGCTTGTTTAGGGGATGTTGACTATAGCAAATGGCGTGTTATTATGTCACCATAACAGCGCCGATACCTAATCTCTGTTTATCACTTCCCGCAGTTTCTTTTTGGAGAAGAACATGTTTGCGTTTTTCCTGAACATCCTGCGGCAAAAGTCCGGCCGCTACGTCTGCGTCCAGCTTCTCCAGACCCTCAACATACTTTTTGAGAACATAAGTCACGAGACCTCGCTCTGTAAGTATCCCGACGACCGGCGTCGAGCACAACAGCGCCTCCTAGTGTCCGCTTATGAGCGGTGCCCCTCCTCTCCTCTTGCACACAGATTACCTTCTGTCCAACAACCACGTGAACTCCATCATCGTCCATAAGTTTGACTTCTCCGACGAGGAGATCATGGCGTACTACATCTCCTTCCTGAAGACCTTGTCCCTGAAGCTTAATAATCACACCGTACATTTCTTCTATAATGAGGTAAGGTGATATTTCTGCCTGAAACTTTACTGGGGTCCCCCGCTCAGAGCTGATCCGGTTTTCTGTGCGCAAATTGGAATTTTATCGTGTTTGTATGGTTGAGGTTTTTTTTTTTTTTTTTAATGTATCATTGTACAGTTCATGTTTCAAGACTTTTTTTTGATACTTTTATTAATCCCCAAGGGGAAATTCTCTGTTTACACCTCCCTCAACTTGCTCTTTGTAGAGTAAGTTGTGCGCGAAGGGCTGCCACCCGTAATGACGTCCTGAGAGCTGGGGGTTAAGGGCCTTGCTCAAGGAGCCGCAGACATGCTGAGGCTGGGTTTGAACTTGCAACCTTATGATTACAAGCACACAGGAATACAAGAAGCGTCCAGCTGAGGGCGAACATGTGGTGTCTGTGACACACCAATGAGTGGTGTGTGTGTGTGTGTGTGTGTGTGTGTGTGTGTGTGTGTGTGTGTGTGTGTGTGTGTGTGTGTGTGTGTGTG
>JAODLD010000051.1:11683836-11694996 GCA_026781065.1 Mormyrops boulengeri | reverse complement strand
CCCCCCCCCCCCCCCCCCCCCCCCCCCCCCCCCGCGGTGTATCTAATTCTGGTTAAACTCTGGTTTCTGTTTCCTTCCAGTACCACTGGGGGTCGGGACCAGCTTCCTGTAGAGCGCTGATACGATCAGATACCTGCTCTGAGAGCTGCACCTCCTCTAACCTAGTTTCTCTGCTTTCCTGTAAACCTCAGAGAGAGCGTGCATTTTGTTTTCAGCAACAGGAAGGGGGGGGGTTGGTTCTCCTTCGGTGTGAGTTCTCTCTGCCTAGGTGAGAGGGAGACCGGGGGTGACATGCTGGACCCCTCCCCTGGCCTCACTGCAAGGTGCTTTGAATATGCTTCTCAGCAAGTGTTGTTTTTTTTTTATTCCCCGTGTTTTTTGGCCACATGTAGCCAAAGCAGGCCAGGAGTGTTGCCTCGCAGAATTGTGTGCGAGTTCCCTCTGTACAGTACAGAGAAAGCAGCACTCGGGTTTCGGCCCTTTGAAGTGCCTGTTTCTCAGAATCATCACCTCAGCCGCCTGTGATACCGGTGATTCCGTTTGTTCTTTATTATCCCAAGTTCGCTATACAAACTGAAACGGCGCATTACGAAAGGCCCTGAACTTCGTTTAGTGATGTAACTCTTTAACTCTTACTTGGGATGCTGTATACTTTTTTCTTTTTTCTTTTTTTTTTTTTTATGGGTTCTGCGAAGATGAAGATGAACAGCTTAACAAAGAAAGATGATTGCCTTTTCTAAGAAGCGTGTTTGAACTCTGCTTTTCTATCTCGCTAAAGCTGAAATTGTCACTTGTGAGTGAGTTTTTTTGTTTTGCCTTGCTGGTTTCTGCAGTAATCAGGTTATTCAATGCTGAAAGCAGATTCTTAGATCTGGGAGGCAGGAAGCCAGACAGGCATGCTCTGTTGCCATGAGGTCATCTTCTGTGAAAAAAGTTTTTCAAAAAAAGAAAATGAGAACCTTTGCCAATTGTGATTTTTCCAAAAAACTGCTCTTCTCTGAAAAATTGGATTTTGAGAAATCTGCTTTCTTAGTTTTCTTTGCCAATACTTTTTTATTTTCTCCTTCTTTCCCTCCTTACTGGTTTCTCAGAATTGCAGCAGGATATCTTTTAATGAATCTTTGGCCCCACTGGGCCGTATGTGTAAAACTGGAATAATGCATCAGAGAGAATCTGTCTGGTGCTGCGGGCTTTTTCAGGGGATTGAAGGAAGCGGACCTTCCTGGATAAGTGGGTTTGGGTTACAGTAGCATACAGTAAATAGTGGCCGGTTCTCCTTCATGAACCCGGAACCTTGTTATCCAGCATGTTCAGTTCTGAGAAACCTTGTGACCACTTGGAATTTGTGGATTTCTCTTATAATTATTAACTATTGGAACCACCTTTATTGGTATATTACCTATAGCTGTGAATCAGACCTTGTGCAGTGATTAGGAGACATTTTGGCTCATTTCCTTCATACTAAACTATTTTAGTTTTTTATTTCTTGTGCCTTCTGACCCAATTCAGGCCACTCCACAGCATATCAGTGGGATTCAGCTCTGGCCTCTGACTAATCCATCCTAAAACAGGGGATTCCTCCTGTTTGAGTCTCTCATCTGTTGGTTACTCCTGCATTTTGGGTCATGTTGTATGACCCAGTACTGAGAACTATGACCCAGACAGATGCCCTGACATTTCTCTGTAGAGAAATTTTACGTTCAATTTATGCAGAAATCCAAAGGGGCCACAAATATTTTTTTCCTCTACTGTATGTGCATGTGATTTTATCATCATCTGTATCACCTCTTTGGGTCCCTCTTGCCGTGTGATTGGCTGATTCTCCAGACCGCAAGCCCGGTGTGTGCTGCAGGCACCGAGTTGAGGACTCATCTATCTGCCTCCTTAGCGCTGTTGCTACAGCACCGTCGGGCAGCCATCTCACTGTTAAACCTGCACAGCTGACGTGGTGAAAACAGGAAGAAGCTCCACGTCGCCGTGCACCTGTAGCACCCATGTTATGCTCCTCATGCATTATTTTGACTTTTTCTGCTTCAGACGTATTTCAGTTAGTGCAGCCAAAGGGCATGAATGTGTTTGAGACTACCCCAGGGGGGAGGGGGATTCTGATGCGAGTGTCACAGGCATGTTCGAGGCCAGGCTGCTGACTCGTCACATGGCCCTTTTCTGCAGAAGTTCTGCTGTAAGACTATTTTAAGAGATTTCTCAAAAAAAAAAAAAAAGCTGGCGTGTTGACAAGGCAATGTGTCAAAGTTCATGAGAACTTGATGAAAAAATAACAGTCCCACAAAATGTGATTGCTATGGCTTTGCACAGCTATATGTTTGTCTGCTTGGGGTCCGTTTAAGTCGCTCTTGGGCTGGTCCAGAATGTCCTTGTTCTGTTCCAGTCAGGCTCTGATTTTCTGTATTGCTTTGCCAAGAAGTGGCTCAGTGCTTGAGGCTGGTAGCCTTGCAGTCCAACGGCCACCGTCTTGAGTCCCGCGATGGCAGCTTGCAGCTGTGAGTGAAATGCTGGTACGAATTTTGCACAGCATTGAATCTGCCTTACCTAGGTGAGGCTGTTTCTGCTATTCCCACCAGGTTCCTCCCAAATCGGAGGCGAGACAGTTGTGCACAGGTCCCTCTCGCGTGATAATAACCACAAGCGCCCAGCTAGCTGAGCGCCAGTACTGGTTATCGCATGGTGCTGCTTATCGTTGTGGTAACAGTGGCCGGCAGGTGTGGGCCAAGGCACCGGATGAGTTGGGGAGTACGGGGCATGCAGAAAGTGAAATTTTTTTAGCGAGAATCGCTCAGAAGCTTCACCCACCCGTCTGGCCGGATGGAAATTGTGTCTCTTGAGTGGAAGCATTAATGTCTTTCTCTCTTTGACTGGCCAAACCTAGAGCTGCTAAAAATAAAGGTCTTTTGAAACTCGTACCGGTCGGGCGCTGGTCACTCATGTGTGTGGGCAATATGCTTCATTATCTTTATTGTAATCATTGTTAATAACCATATCCGGGCAGTGTCATTCATTTCTGCAGCGTCGTAGATTAAACACATTGCTCCTGTTCAGATATGCATGCTAAGCTGTTAAAAAGGTCTTCCTTTGAAATTCAGCTGTGCCCTGCTAAAATGAAGTGTTTTATGAAGAATTGGGAACAGGAAGTGTTTCTCCCGCTGTCTTGGAGAAGTTCCCTCTGGTGTCCGCAATTACAAATCATCCGCAATTACTTCGGCGCAGGTTTAATCCTGCACAGATCAGGTTCTGTGATGTTGCAGGGATTGATCAGGCATCGTGCCGCATCTTTGCAGGAGATTGCCTGTTATGCAATAAAAAAACTCTCGTATTTATGAAATTGGGACATTTCTCTAATTGGGTGTTAGGAATAAAAAACAAAAATCTTTGGATTAAAATTTGGAGGAACAAGATAACGTGCAGAAAGGGCTTTTATAGAAGTGGTTTTCCCTTAAATGTGTTGCATTTTATTCATGGCCTCATGCTGGGCATGAATTCTCATACTCTGTGCTGGTGCTAATGCTAATCATTTATTGATCGGATGCATTACACTTTCCTGCCATTCTATTACAGCAAAGCCTTGGGAATGTAAAACACAATGCAAGCTAGTCAACTGCTGAAATTTTGTAGTGTTTTATTATGTAGTATGAGCTGCTAAATCAGTGTGAGTTCCATCCCCTTTTGGCTGTTGCAGATTTTTTTGAGTCTGTGCCGTCATGCACACACAACCCCCTCGTATTGCGCTGGGCAGTGACGCACATTGACCCAATGGAACGAGACACTCAGCACCCATAGGATATCAGGGATGAATGTCAGGGTTGCCTGGCTGGCCCACCGTTTGAATCAGGGCCTTTATAAATGCATGAGCTGGACAGATCCACACAGTGGTAGCTATTTTTTTTCTTTCTCTTTTTTTTTTCCTTTTTCATTTTTGAGAAGTGCTTCACCACATCTCTACTCAGAATGTTTGTCATCGATCTAGAGAGATGCTATCAGCGGTGGTGACGAAACTGCAGCACATAGTTACCTGTACGTAACCTCGAAGTGCTAACCAAATACGCTCTGTAATCCTCCGGCATGTCGAACACCATGCAGTTTCTTTTTTGTTTCTTGTGTAGCTTTGTTGATTGTTGTTCACCATAAAAGAGGGTCTTGACGTAAAGTGACTCCCCACCCCCCACCCCCCCCCCGGGGCGTTTTTGCCTGGTCCGTTAACTCTGTTCTTGCCGCTGAACACTCCCTCGTCAGTTGCAGCAGTCGACTTGCACGCATGCCGACCCTTCTCCAAAGCATCTTTTCATGCTGCTTCGAGTGTGTGACCCAAATGGTTTTCTTGTGCCAAGACTGTTCTCAGACCTGTAGAGCACGGAGTAGGAATGCACTTGGTATTGGGAAGTACTTCATTGTCCCCCACAACCCACCTATGAATTCAGAATAAACTGGACTGAGGGTAGATCCATGCCAGAGCCTGGGGAGGATGTTCCCACACCTGAGACAGTAGCTCATCCTCTCTTGCTGAGTCACCGTCTATGCCCCTATGATTCAGATTTCAAATGATGGTCCACGATCCCTGGGCCAGATTGGGTGTTTTATGCTTACAAAGACAACAAAATTGCATCTTTTTTGCTTGCCTTGTGCCCAGTCAAACGCAAGTGTCCGGCGCTTCACTAAACCTGCTGAAAGTTTGGAACGCTCGCTGGAGATCAACCGGCAGCGAGGCCGCAAGAGGGCGCCGAAGAGGCCCAACTACAAGAACGTGGGCGAAGAAGAGGAGGAGGAGAAGGAACCCGAGGAAGGCTCAGACAACCCCGAGAAGGCTAAAGGTACAGAGGCTAGCTTGAAGGGCGGCAAGACGAGTGGGGACATGGAAGGTGAGTGCCTTGTGTCCAGGTTTCTGTCCCATTTGTTTGCCTAGGGGGAGGGAGGGGCGTTGGGGTGCCTCGGATCACTAAGCTGGATGGCGTTAATGAAGCACGGCCCTGAATTGAGATATGCTGATCTTTTGTATTGACGTCATAGAGGTGGGAGGACTTGGAGATACCAGCTTCTGAGGATGACGCAACGGCCGCCAGAGGCTAACAATCTCATGGTCAAAGGTTACAGACTGTGGGTCCTCTTGGCCTGCAGTTCGCTCTAGTCTCATTCTTGAGTCGGCAGAGTAGAAAATCTGTGAGCTCTGCGAATCTCCAGGCTCAAGTCTGCATCAGCCCACGTCACCTGGCAACCAATCACCAACCACCAAGTTATAGGGCAGAGGTGATGCTAGTTATAGTGCAGAGAAGTAAAGAGACACATGGGGTAAATCTGGTGGTGTCCAACGGCAAGCTAAAGGAAGGGCTGCTCACATGATGAAGGTACCTTAGAAGGATCTTTGGGTCAGATACACCAATGTGGCTCTTCCAGTAAGTAGCTTTATGGGCTGTCAAACCTGGAAGCCTCATCTTCTGGCCCATAGGTACATCTTAGCACTTGAGACCAAAGGGTAAACCTGAGCCTTTGACTCATTTTATGCCCATCAGTAACACAATTTGCTGGTTAAGTGTGGTAGTTGGCCGTGCTCCAGCCTACTGTATTCCAGCCTGATTTGTGGTTCCAGGCCCCGCCCCCGGTTCCATTTCATTGGTTCTCTGCCTGCTAATGCCAGTGCCCTGGTCCTTGTCCATTCCATGTTTTTCACCTGTTTAGCAGTCACTCGCTTTTTCCGAGCATGCAATCATTTGTGCTTGTCAGCTGGTCAGTCCTTGATCACAGTCCTCGATCTGTTTACATTCATACCGACTTGTGGGCTGGCGTGCCAAAGTTTGAAAGCAAACACAGAAATAGGGAAGTTAAACTGGGTTTGCAGCGCCAGCATCCTCCTATTTGTAATGGAAAAAGTTGAAAGTCCAAATCTGGAATGGAAGTCAAAGTATAATCAGGTAGAAGACAGGGAGCGTGAGAAAGGTTTGAGACTCTGAGGTCATTTGTTACTTTTGTGTATTTGTGAAAGAAACATTATCCTTTAATAACAAAAAAATGCCCTTAAGCAGCTGCAGCCATAGCCATTGTGGCTAAAGTTTCTACCTCTCGCTGACTTTCTTAAGGACAGTTATTAAGTCTTGAGGTTTCTGTTTTTCAGAACAGATGATGTCAATAAAAATACTGCAGGAAATCTCAGTTGTTTGTCGATATCCATTGAGTAATGGACTCCGAGGCATTAAGCAGGACCCCTTTTCTTGGAACACTTTGGGGTAACATACAGGATTTCCTTCGACCCCAATGGTTTGGGGTCGTCAGTGCTTTTTGGACCTGGGTGCAAAAATATTTATTTGATGGATATATTGACTTTACTCCAGGTGCTTAAATGCAAATATTGCAGATAGGTTGTATAATCCCGAATTGTCCTGCCCCATACAATATGTGCAGTACACCACCTAAAAGAGTGAGTGTTGTGTGTCTGTTTCCTGAGTAATATTTCCAACCGCGAGAGACTTGTAGACTCAGGAATGAAAACCATGTGACCCAGGGTGTCATGGGGTGAATCTTTTATTCTGCTGTATGGGACTTTCCAGGTATTACAATTAAACAAAGCTGTTGTTTTGATGGTCCAGACAAAAAAAGCAAAAGGAAAACTCCAAGACTTAATTCCGTGTCTAGCCTCTCCTTGCTTGCCTGGTCTCTCTCCAGTTTTGGGCCGGCTTACAGCCAACCACACACAAAATGCATCCAAGTATCCATGCTCTGTTTTATTCACCCTACTGGGGATGGGTGGGGCCTAATGGGAGGTGGACAGAGCCTAACATGGTTCGAGACACTGTAGCCCAGGCTCTTTAGATGTCTATCTTAAAGAAGGATCTCTCTGTCAAACGAAGTGATGAGAATAAGTAGTCAAAGCTTTGATCCCTTGAGCAACCCTGGGCTGAATTGCAGCTATAAATTTGTTTTGCCACCAGGTGGCACTACTGAGTTTGCAGCTTAGGCGATCCGCAGCAGGATTTCTCTCTATCTCTGAAGGACATCGGGTTTAAAAACTTAACAGCCTTATTTTTTTTTCGGTGTCCAGCATGGTGACTACTCCTTAGTTCGGGCTACAGCTTCACTTGGGGTGGAGCCCTTTCTTTCGATATCATTATTATATGCGTAGAAAGGAACAAAAGCAGTGTGTTACATAGTTGTATTTCAGCCCTATGGCCTTGCCTGTTTGCAGAAACGAAAGTAACATCAAGGAATCGGTGACCTTGAATGATAGCTTATGGGCTGTGCAGAGGCAGATATTTCCGAGGTTTCCGAGTGCCCATGTGTCCAGCCCTGTGCCAGGATTTAATGATGTCTAGCTGGGCCCTTTCATGGTCCTACAGAGACCCATTTAAAGGGGCCAGGTGGACTGATTCGGTCAGATCTTCTGTATTCCGTGGTCATGAAAGTGCTTCTTTAAAAATAACATTAAGACGTTCCTTTTACTATTTCAGACTTTTTAGCTACCTGCTACCCTCATCGCACCTATAAATGAACAGCTCAAGTAATTTGGATCAATGACTGTAAAAAACATGTTTTATTATAACATTATTATAAGGCAAACGTTGCTCCTGTTGGCCCACCTCCAGAATATCCCGACTTGTCCCTTGGTCTTTGTTAGTGACCTAAATCACACCGTAAATCCGATTATGATGATGTCCTGTAATTTGCTTTTGCACCTGTTATCCTTTGCGCCTTGACCCCACGGTGACAGAAATCCAGCGGGACTCCAAAAACCACGTTTACGGTTGCGCTCGGTCACACAGAATGTATGGGAAAACCGCGTCCACCTGGAGGTCCCACTTAAGACACGCTGCCGACCCCTGTGTCCTCGCACAGAGATCGAGATGGTGGTGATGGAGAAGTGCAAGGCGTCCGAGCCTTCGGTGCCGACGGAGCAGAACATCACGGACGAGGAGAAGACTGCTGCGGCTGCGGCGGGCACCAGTGGCCAACGGAGCAGGTGGGTGGAGGAGCGCTGGGGGGCTTGGCAGATGCCAGGGGGGGTGTTAGGGGGCGCTCAGGGAGGCGCTCCAGGGTTCCTGGACCCACCCACCAAATCTCACCACTAATAGGAACTTTGAGCTTCTGGTCTTGAAGAGGATTTGGCCCCCGGTCTATCAAAGTAGCATATCAGCCCCTTGAGGAGACATGAGAGTCATTTACAGAAGCAGCTTTCAGTTATAGTTGTTCCTTTATTAGCAAGGAGGCTACTTCCCGGTAGCTCATTCAAAATACACGCCTGGGGCCACTTTGACAACATTCGCTAATTAAGGGGATTGCGTTAAATATTGATCGCGGTTTTGGGAGAGTTTTGTATCGCAGCTTTGTTCTCTGTAGCATCCTAGACATTGCATTATTTGGGCTATTTACGTAAAAAGCATCAGCCTTTAATACTGTTTTTTTTGTTTTGCAGAGTTGATTATTTTATTGTATTGCTTGATCAGCAGCATACAGATTCTGTACAGCTTTTGTCCATGTGACTCTCGGTTGTCTGTTTATGGCGACGCGGTCGACCGCTCGTTAGCCGCCACCAGATTAGCCGCCGTGTTGGGTCAGTGCCAAGTTTTATTTGAATATTCACACTGGCTCGCAGTCATGACGGTAAGTCATTCAGAATTACTCGCCACATCTTGCCACATCAAGGCCGTCCAGGATGCTTTTCTAGAGGATTGTCGGCGTGTCCCGGCGCCATGATGCTGCTGCCTGCAATTTAGCTGAAAGTCTTGTTATGATGTCACGAGGAAGTTTTGTGCTTTTAAAAAAAGTTTTGGGGGGTCTTCTGAGTAATCCTGTGACTCTTTCAAGTAAATATACGTCCTTGAGTTTCTTCCACCCACAGGTCTCAGATGTCTCTGTCAACAAAAGGAAACTGTCACGTCATGCTTGAGCTCCTCTCTGAGCGCAGGTCCGCAGATTGCAGTGCTCAACCTGTCTGTCTTTCATCTCAGGCCCTTCCTGGACATGGTATACAACGCGCTGGATTGTGCAACAGATGATTACTACGCTCTCTTCGTGCTCTGTCTGCTGTACGCCATGTCCCACAGCAAAGGTGAGCTCGATGGTGGGGCTCAGGTGAAATGTCCAGCAGGGGGCGCCACCTGAGACGTCCAGCTGGCCGCGAGTGACAGCTTAAGGTCACCGTCGTCACCTGTGCCGGGGAAGGGGAGTGAGATAAACCAAAAAAAATACTTAAAAGGGATGATTACAGACAAACAGAACATGAGCTAATGCTAGTGAAGATTTTGCAGCAGATTTTTTCTTCCGCTCTTTATATCGCCGGTGACAGGAGCTTAAGATAAATGACGACTATACGGCCAGCAGCTTCAGTAACTCCCCGATGCATGGAAAACCTCAAAATAAAAACACAAATATGCAGGCTGCTGTGTAGCGAAGGCTTTCATCATACTGGGGCTGACGTGTGTTTCTAAGTTCAGACCGTCCTGAAACTCTCTCCAGTTTGCATGCTGGGCCCTCATTGTTTAAGAAGCCTGTTCTGTCCTGTCACCAAGTGGGGGGGACGCTATCATAATGAAAGTGAAACCATTTTGTGTTGTTCTTGGCTGGGAACGGCACTGTGGATTTCATTCACATGCCAAGGGAGTGGGACGAGTTTTCGCTTTGAGGTGAAAGCGTGTCCCACGGCCCCTTCTCTGGGCAGGTATCAACCCGCAGCTCCTGCAGAAGATCCAGCTGCCTGTGCAGGACCAGGAGAGGAGCTGCTACAGCCAGGTGCTAGTGGAAAGGCTCATCATGGTGATGAGCCAGGCCGCTCAGCCCGGTAGGCATCTCCCATCCCCTCCCCCCATATTATAGGCGTGTTTCACTGTTGGAACCTGGAGTAAAACTCAAAAGCTGGCTGGTTCATTGTGATGTCATGTCTGGCTGCTCTGCCCAACCCCCCCCCGCCCCCCCGGCGTAGACGGCAAGGTGCGTCTGGCAACGCTGGAGCTGACCTGCCTACTGCTGAAGCGCTCCGTCGTGTCCTTCTCTGGCTGCATCATCAAGGATGTCCATCTGGCCTGTCTGGAGGTAATCAGTGAGAAAGACCCTGGGGTCTCCCAAAAAAGGGAACCTCGTGCCGGGACCTATCCACTGCACTTCCAGTGGAATTCCCTGTGGCAAAATCCCATACCATCCTGTCGCCATGCCAACGAGGATTCATAGTTATTTGACTGTGACTCGCCTCAGGAAGACACCCAATTTTAGTAAATAGACCTTTTTACACTTTTGTTCATGGGAGGGTGGGACCTCCTTGTCTCTGGTAATCTTATTACTTTTTGTTAGTTTAGGATGTTACTGTTTCTAGGAACGATTCATGTTTCTCTTCATGGATTTTGGGGGAAAAAAAGAAACCAGCATTAAGTGAATGAGGAACGCCCAGTAACTGAGATCCGAGCTGACTTTCAGGAATGTGCGCCCTGGCCTTTCAGTTTTAACTTTCCAGTTCAAGACTCCTCTTGTTGCTGAGATAATAGCCTGTACCGTTTGCAATGGAATACAGGCTGGCCCTGTTGTGCGGGTTGTAGTCAGTCATAGTTCACCGTGCCAGTCATTGTTTATCCGCAGCAGCTGATTCTGAGAAACAGTGAGGAGCCAGTCACACAGAAAGCATGTAGTAGATAAATTAACCTCAGCATGAATATCCGGCCTTGAGAGGCTGGTAAGGTAAAACGTTGCCTCAGAGGAGAGAGAGGTGGTGGAACAGCTCACCATTTCCTTTTGGATATTTAGATTGCATTCGGAATGCATTTAAAGCAGGCGTGTCAAACTCCAATCCTGGAGGGCCGGAGCCCTGTGTAGCTTAGCTCGTTCCCAGTTCCACCGCAAATTAATCAGCTGAAGGGCTGTGTGGTAATTGGCACAAGGAGGTGCAAGGAGTTGAATCAAGTGTGTTAAATGAAGGGAAACCCTGGAGTTTGACAGCCCTGGTTTAAAGTCACCTAATTCCGTATCAATACCCCGTTATCTCATTGCTTACATTTTTCAGATATGTTCTACCCGTTAAGAAGGCATTCTGTGGGGTTACTTTCGTTGGTTGGTATCTTTGACACACATCAGGTTACATTCCGGTCCTGTCTGGTTTCATGGCAACTTCATCCATGTTGAACTCTTATTTCTCGTGAATAGGGAAAATCTGGCTCAAGTTGGTAAATGGTAATAAAT
>JAODLD010000051.1:11646769-11675994 GCA_026781065.1 Mormyrops boulengeri | reverse complement strand
CCTGTGCAAATGGCAATAAAGACTATTTATCTATCCATCTATCTATGTAATGTATGGATAGCGGAAGTGAAGCAGCCAGCTTAGTCAGAATGCGGAAGTGAGCGTGCATATAGCGCGTTAGCATGCCGACAGCTCTGTGCCACAGGTGGCGCTGTGGCGCACGGTCATGTTGCGGCAGGGGAGTCCTTGGGGGTGTGGGGCGGAGTGGGGGGGAGTGCTTTGACTAATCTGCAAGTTTCAGTTACATGTGTGGGATTTCCTTGTGCGCAACGTCTTCAGGCAGGTTCTGAGAAGCCTGTTGGAGCGTTGCCATTGGCGAATGTAGGCCGGCTTATGTCCTCTGTGGCCACGCTGGCGAGGTGAGGTGTTGCGCTCGGAGGCGCGCTAATGGCAGGGCTGGCGTGGGATTAGTGCCACCTGCCTCCGCAGCAGCACAAGGAGGGAAGGAATGTTCTAGAGTCACTCTCTGCCCTGATCTCTATCTCTGTATCTTGCAGGCTTCGCGGTAGCCCACTGTGCCGGGCCTGCGGGCCCCTCCCCCCTGTCGTCACCGTCCCCACCCTCCAGTGGCAGTACAGGGCGCTGTGACTCGGTCGCGGCCAGCACTGCCTCCGGCTCTGCTCAGTCGGCCACCCAGAGCCCCTCAGGTAATGCTGTCTGGGAGGAGCGGCATGTGGCCCCGCCCCCTTTGAAAGCCCACTGGCCGTGAGTGTAGTCAGATTGCTGCACGCTTCCTTATGGCACGTACACCGTACCAGGCCTTGCTGGCTGGGTTTGGAGGATGTTTTTGTTCCAAAACCTTTTTTTTTTTTTACACCCGCCCCCCCCAATGTAAACATTTCACAGTTGTGTGTCTGCGTGCCTGCAGTTGTGTGTCTGCATGTCTGCAGCTGTGTGTCTGCGTGCCTAGGCAGCCTACATTTCTGTGCATCTGACTGCCTGTGCGCCTGCGCATTCTTGGTCGGGCCACACACATACTGGAAAAGCTCTTCCAGATGCCTCCATCTCCCAGCTGTCTTCCGTATGTTTTAACGTTACGGTGATATTTTTTGGGACCCCAGTTGTTTTTGCTCTTTGCTGACGTGACCGTCTCTCTCACCTGCAGCCCGATTCTTGCCGGTCTGCTTGTCTCACGGTTCTCCTCTTGCTTTTATTTTGCTCAAAACACAAGCTTTTTCCCAGGAAAGGGAAACTTCTGGCTCTGTGGCTCTCAGTGCCCCTTTAGGTCTCCGTTAACTTCGTCTGATGTTGGCTGGTTTATCTTACGAATTTCCATTTGACCGCAAAACATGATCCCTTTATGAAGTGGTGCTCTTGACGGGGCCTTGCCCACACATTCTGGGCCCGGGGTCCGATTAACCAGCCTCCAAAGCTCCAGGCTCCATTTGGAGTGCTGAGGGATCGGTTTTAAACCCCCCCCCCCCATATCGGATGGTGACTGGAGTCTGAATCCCGCCGAGGTTTGACTAAACAGTGGCAGGATGGCAGGCCGCGGCCGTCCCCTGTGTCAGGGCGGGACATGCATGGCCAGGAGAAGGATCCGGAAGTGACCTGGACTGAGAGTGGATGTTAAGGGGTCAGTGGGTCTAGCAGCCCTGGGCCATCTAGCACCCTGCAGAGCTTTCTGCATTTTCAGGTCTAAGATGAGGGGGAAGTCATGTCTGTAAAAGTCGCAAGTAAATCAAGTAATTCTACGAGTTCATGAGTAGTAGATCATTTTGGTTACAGTAGTGGTAAGCTCCCAGTTTAAACATTACAAGGAGGTAAGAAAATGTAAGAAGCCCTCTGATTACAGTGATTCACGGAGCTGAATGACACAGGGGCCTGTTGGGCAGCAATGGACAGGGGTTTGAGCGACGGGGTTTGGGCTGGAATCGACACAGTTTAGTCATGATGGCAAAAAATAGCTGATCTGGTCCCACACTAATGAGCCAAGTGAACAGTAAGCAGGAGAGGTATTGGGACAGCTCTGGGCACTCAGGGGCTCCTCATGCAGAGTGACCCATAGATGGTACATCTCACACCACCCAGACTCTGTTACTCAGGATAAGCTTTGTTTCTTTATTTATTTTTAACTGTTCTAATTTCTTCTTTCTGGAAAATCAAACTTTCTGTGAGCAGCAGACCAGGCCCATAATTAGCACACAATACCAGGAATGAGGGACAGGCATGCTCCATTCCACAGAACTGGGGGGGGTAAGAATGTGTGTGAGTAATCATGCTCACTACTGTAGCTATAGTGACAAGCCCCTCAGTCAGGGCTGTGATTTCCTTTGATTTCCTATGATGCTTGTTCCGCATAGGAACTGAATTGTTTCTCACGGAATGTCTTTTCTAGGGTATAGCGCGATACTACGGATGGCTATTTTGACCAAGATAATTTAATACGCCTATGAACATAATGTTCTGATAAAGGGGACACCGTCACTTTAAATAGTGGCATCAAAAATACAGTCTGTTTATGTGACGATTGTGAAAATCCCCCTGCCTAACCAAGTGTGGGTTATTGATTGTTACCTTGGTTGCTCCAGTAACAGTGGCAGCCACAGAGCAAGTCCCATGATGCACCTGCCCTCTGCCTTCCTGTGGCTCCTGTCTGCTTTCGTTCGCTTCAGCACATCCCACGGCATTGCTAATATCAAAAGACCCGCTTGCACCCCCCTGGGCAGTCCAAGCCGCAGCACTCTCCTCCGGGGGGCGTGGTGTTTCATTTTGGCTGCTTCGGGGGCAGGCCATTTGATACTTTTAGAAGCCTCGTGTTTCCCTTTTTCCACTTCCCATTTCCAGTTAAGTGACACACTTAACATTTCTCTCATTTATAAAACCTCTTTTTTTAAGGCATCCTGTATTTCTTAGTGAGAGATCGCTGATGATGCATGAACTGGCCTTCATTTGCCCACCCCCCCGCCCAGAACACACACAAATCCCGGTCTGTGCTTGCTCTTTGTTTTGTGCCTGATTGCCTGTCCACAGATCTCCCCTATCCGTTCTCCATCTGTGTGCCACTGTTTAGCCTGCCCTGTGTTCTCTGCTCTGTCTTCCTTTAGTCAGGTCTGGCAGGAAGGGACGGCGGAGGGTGTTTAGTCTGTCTGAGGCCGGGCACGGCGGACACTGGGTTTAGAGCTCCATGCGGGCGTGGCCTCACCCCCCCAGGCAGGTCTCTATGTTCCACACAATCAAGTGCTGTCAAGGGAGGGCTAGTGGGGGACAGAGGGCCTGCCTTTTAACTGTGTCTGCTGCCCCCCCCCCAACTCTCCTAGATGCTATATAGAACGCTTCATGTTCCCTCATATGCTACAACTTTGAGAACCTAACTCCCACACTTGCCATAGTGAGTGAAGTGAGCATTATGCCGGAGAGGTATTGGAACAACCCTGGGCACTCAAGCTCACCATCCAGAGTAACCCATAAATGGGTCAACTCCCAACACCTTGGCCGCGCTACTCAGAACAAGTCTTAGTAAAAGAGACAATCACTTATATATTTCTTTCTGTCTTAAGGCAGGGGGTGTTCAGTCTTGAGTGTCACTTCCTGAACATGAGCTATACCTGGGGCCGTCACAATGCAGCTTGGAATGCCGCAATCTGTGGGGGTGGGGCACACATTTCTGTCTCCCTGCCATGTGTTTTTCATGTCACTCATTAAGCTCGGTTAGCTGGTGTTAGTTTGAATATGAACCCCCCCCCCAGTCTGAGATTATTTGTCCCCGCCTCCTTCTCTTCCCTCTGTTTTTTCTCCTTGTCTCTCTGCACTATTCTCACTGTCTGTTCCTCTCAGGGTTTGACTTTCTCTTTTCTCTTTCTCTTCCCCACCCCACCCCACCCAGCTGCCCAATGCAAATGATTTTTTTATCAAAAATCTAATGAATCCGTGTTATTTGTGCAAATCGGTCCAAACTCCACCAGGAATTAGCAGTTATCTATAGTGAGGTGAAAATGGCCACTTACTGTAATCTTTATTGTACAAATGAGAGTCCTTTCTGATTGGTTAATTAATATTCAGTATTGCTTATTTCAGCAGATGATGCCTCTTTCTTGGACCAAACCAGCTACTGCCCCCCTGGTGAGGTGGAGCCTATGGAGACACTGGGCCCCACCCCTCAGCAACAGGCCACGCCCCCGACACTGGCACCCAGCCTGACCCCGGCGCCCCAGCCCGCCATCTCCTTATTCCTGGACAATGGTTCTGACACCCTGAGTGTGGAGTCCCTGACACTGTTGCCTCCAGCTGACCCCCCCAGCCTGCGCTGCTTGGGTAACCCCCTTGAGGCCCGTGGGGGGGGGCTGCCCCACCCTGAAGAGGAGGTAGAGGAGGAGGAGGTAGAGGAGGAGGAGAAGGATGAGGAGGGGGATGCAGCACAGACTCCCCCAGCATCACCCCCACCTGTTACGGACAGTGCACCACCAGCAGAGGATTAGGAGGCCACAGAGGACCTTCTGCACAGTGAGCTCTGAGAGACCAGCCAGCATAGGGGTGGAGTTAACTGTGACCACACCCATCTCTCTGTGATTGGCTGCCCTTCCTCTCTCCTTCCCTCTATCACTCATATGTGTGTTTTGCTGTGGAGCATACTTGGTGTGTGTGGTGTGCGTGCATGTGTGTGTGTGTTGCTGTTTTTTTTTTCTATCTGGACATTGACACACCGATCTGTTTAGTTGGAGACAAAGGTCCAACACAAATAGACAAAGCACAGCTGACTTAATGAATTCCCTTCAGTCCAGCTTGGTGCTGTTTTCTACTGTGTGTGTGTGTGTGTGTGTGTGTATGTGTGTGTGTGTGTGTGGGTGAGAGAGAGAGCGACAGGCCGCGTGTCTCTCTGTAAGCCTTTGCAGCAGAGCCTGAGCACTGCTCCTCTATAGTGTGTTACCAGTCATACACTGATGAATGTAATGGCATCTTAATGCAGGTATTAAGTCCTTTCGAGCTGCACAGAAGCTCAGGTTGCCGACACAGATTTGTGAGAGACGCATCTCCGAGGCTGGCACTGTGCCCAGGTTGTCCCCTGCCTGCTGGCCTCTGCTTCCTGGGACAGGCTGACTGTGAGCCAGTGCTTAGTGGAACATGAATTGACCTCTTTCTCTTCATTGGATCTTTTTTTTCTGCTAACTTTAGAGGGCTCCCGTCTGTAGGATGTGCCTTCTGTCGGAATCGCGTCACACTGACGGAGGACACCATGTGCTAATAAGGTCACCTGACCTTTAGCGCTCTGCCTGTACCATTCGCATCTGCACTGCATTCTCTTTTTTTCCCCCCGTTTCTTGAATCTTTGGACCTCCTGGCTCTTTCTGCTCAGCCACACTCTGGCAGTCTGTGCCCATCTGTCCCCTTTTCGGATCATCCTTTCCGCCCCCCAACATTATTTCCTGATCATTTCCGTTCCCTGGATTTCCGACCATCGGAATTACACAATAGCACCAGCCAGACCTCCCGGGTCGGTGCATCGCTGGCTGACGTGGCCCTGACCACCAGCAGGATTGTGGGATTGAACTGGCACCCACTGGCTTGGTATGGTCCTTTCCACTGGGGACTCCCCCAATCAGTGTGATATCAGAGAACGGGTGACCCCTAAGAGATGGTGATCCTGACACGGAACCTGGGGAGCACGTGGGTTCTTGACCTGCTGAAAACGGGAGGTGACAAGAGCACGATCCGCCCAGGGGGGAGTGCCACTTCCGCTGCCCAACTTCCACCGGATTTCCTGGGAGTCGGAATGCCTGAAATTCCTCACCCAGGTTCAGTTTACGAGCAGTCGATCACGGGAACGAGACGGGCAAAAATGATAGCAATAGTTTGCGTTACCCTCAGCCTGCACCAGTCTGTCGAACTGTGGGAATGTACATAGTTTCCCCACGAGGAAAACGCGTGTAAAATTGGACAATGCTGCATGGTTTACGTCCTGTAAAAATCCATCTGCTTCTGATATGTTGTCATGCACAAGTTACTGATGGAAGTTGTTAATAAATTGCAATAAATGATTGTACTCTGGGCTTCACTTCCGGGTCTCTCTATTTTTCCTGGCACCTCTCGTGTGGGGGTGCTGTGCCGGATGGGAAATCGAAGGTTCTGGTTGTTTTGGGCTGCCCCCCTTCAAGTCAACCTCTGACCTTCTGGCCATTGGATGTATTTTCTCTGACATTGTGTGATGTGTTAGGTTCACAACCTTAAACATAATAAAGTGGTTGGCATTTTGTGGTCGGAGGCACTGTGCTGTCTGCGATGCTCGCAGCTGTGATCCCTAATCATGGGTGGGGTCAGCGGGGTGCCAGCCATGCTGCTAGTGTCCAATTGGGCGGTCGCATATTACTCGCGCTGTTTGGCCAGTGAGACCCCCCCCCCCCTTGAGCTGCGGTTTCCAGCCGGCACCCTTAAGCTGCTGACAACTGTACCAGGAAACTACTTCTGAACGTGTTGCTTCCTTCTATTGCTATAATTTCTGCTTTTTCAGAAGAATGTTGCTCTGGTCCAGGCATGAGCAAGGAATCGGATATCAGACACGCACACGCAGACACACACACGCAGATTTGTCGGCAGTCCTCCTGCTCACCTCCACGCATGCCCAGCTAGCGTCCTGCAATGCCTGACTTCCGGAACGTCCTCGCCACACTGACCTTATGACACCACGTGTTCCGGCCAAACTGGGCGTGTTTTCTGAGGCGGTGTCACGTGGTTCTTTATCTCAGCCAGGATCACAGTGAAAAGGCGGGGGAACCAGGGGGGTGCATGCTGCCTGGGAGTTTGTGGAAGGGGGGGGGAGTGGGTACAGATGGGCATCGAGGGGCTTCCTCAGTCACAACGTCAGACTTGAACCACCTGTGTGCCCCCACCCCCTCCTCATCTGGATTGAATGACAGGATGACATTGCTATGGAAACTGAAGTGTGGTGATGGTGGTTGTGGTCTCTGTCAGATTGTGTATTTTTGGAGGGGGCGCAGTCGCCTAACCCCGGCCTTCCTGGTAATCATCTGAGCCGCTCAAGGTGTGACTCAGTTACTCTGTCTGCCCTGTCGGCCTGCTGTTATTTTCTTTGAAAGCCTACCCTTCCATGAACTGTACCCATGTTCCACCAGGAGGATGTGGTTATGCTCAGTAACTTCATTCAGCTTCTGCTGTAAACTTTTGTTGACACCAGACTCCAATTCTTAATGACATTGGTAATTTTAATTTTTTTATTATTATTAATTTTTTTTGGTTGATTGACAGTGACACCTGCCATGAACTTCATGTTTCTGCGTTTCTGGTTCCATGACCATGTGCAGAGGGTCGGATTGGGGTGAAGCCAAGCTGGAGACTAACTGTCGAAGTCTAGTTTGACATTTAGTGCAACAGAGCTAAGCCCAAACGTTAGGTCAGAATCTATGGCTAGCTAATTAAAACTTAATTAAAACTTTGCCTCAGTCTGGTGAACTAGCATTTGAATGCGGTGAAAGCGTTCCCAGGTAATGTTACATGTCTCCAGTAGGGGGCGCCTTTATGGACCTACAGGCTGCTTTTTGGTATTGCTGGTGAAGCCACAGTAACTGTAGACCCCACAGACGCGCAAAGGATAAACTGTAAGCAATGCATGTCTCTTCGCGGAAATTCAAACACTTCTTTTCCTGGAAGAGATAAAACTCAGTAACATCTTTTTTGTCTTCCTTATCAGAGATGCATACAATACATCCATACAATGGTGTCAGAAGTGATGAATGGCACTTTTAAACGTGTGTGTGTGTGTGTGTGTGTGTGTGTGTGTCACATAGCCCCATCAGTATTTGTGTAATATATTTGTGGTTTTAAAGCTCAAACTAGTGTCTATAGATTTCAGCTTGGTGAAAACCGAACTGCCTTTTTGGTGATCCTGTTTCAAGAAGGACGTGTCAGTTAATGTCTGAAACAGGTAGAGGCTTGTTTTGTGGCAAACGCATGACACGGGGGAAAAATCCCGATTAAAGTTTGGTAGTATTAATTTCTGGAAACCCCTGCCTTTATTATCAACCCAGTGATAAGTCAGGCAGACTTAATGTACAAGCACCAGTGCGTCGGCTGGTTTTCTTGATCACCAACTTTCCCTTTAATACAGACCTCAGATCGACATATGACCTTATGTAAATGTCTTCCTGACATAACGCTCCAGTCCTTGGAGACCCTGTGCGGTTCATAAGCTCGCGTAATTTCGTCAAATATTTTAACTTCTTTCATTATGTAATGAAGTTTTGTACATATATTTTATAGTTTTTTATGTGTCATCAAAATAAATTACGTCACAAACACAGCTTCATCTTAGAAGCTGAAGTTCATAAAGGAGTTAGAAGGTAATAAATAATGGAATTCTTCCAGTATTACAGGGTGACTCTAAGCGATTACACTTTTGGGAAATGGGCCTGACTGGATTGCAGGTTTCATTTTTACACCGATTTCTCTTTTGATAAACCGACGCAATTCCTGAAAACGAACAGAGAGAAAGAAACCAGGAAGCCCGAAAAAAACTTCGAAAATTCCCTGACACGGTATTCAAAACACTTAATCGTTCGATGTTAAGCGTGGTAAATAAATCAATAAACCGTGGTCCTCAGGTGCGTACTGTAGGACCCACGTTTGTTTAAATCTATAATTGCAAGATCGAAGAAAACCTTTAATTTTAGTGTATCGTCGATGTGATAATTTGAACCTCACTGATTGTCATAATATATTTAATCTCCATGAATCGATTTTCTGTCACTGCTTGTCCTGTGCAGGGTCGCTGGGGATCCGGAGCCATTCCGGAGGCTAAGGGCGCAAGGCTGCACACACGTGTGTGTGTGTGTAATTATATGCTTTATATTGCTAACGGTTTACTTGACGGGGCACAAATAATGTAGCATTATGCCGTTACTTATATATTAATTAACCACAAACTAAGTCTTAGTTACATACTGAGCTCATGGTAATTCATCATTCATGAATCGTGACGCATGTTTTATCTCAGTTACTATATTTGTTACTGCGCCTGTTAATTCTGTAGACCTTTGTAAAGTAGCAAGTATATTTGTGATCTGTTCATAATTTGTACTTCGGCGATAAGTTATTACTCAGTATATGTGCCCGGACAAGTAAAGGGTTACCTTTGTATTTATCAGACGCCATAAAATGCACCGATTGACAATTGGTAATTTACCACAAATCTATAGGTTATGCCTATAAGGAGGGCTTGGTTATGGTCGCTTTACAGATAGTTAAACCTTACGGAGCTTCAGGCTGCGGCCGCTGTTAGCTATAGACGTCGGAGTATTTTAGGGTTACGTTCCAGGCAAGCCCTGCCCTCGGCTCCCACGGGGTCACGTCAGCGCTACCAAAAGCATTTCTTGTAAATGATACCATACAGTGCTGGCAGGCACTGGGGGCGGGGCTCCAGTGACAGTAAATCTCGTTTCGTTTGATTTACACGAATCAGTCATCACAACCAACATCCAGCGACTCATGAATAGCCCTGCGCTTTATCTGGAAGACCGAGCACAAGCAAATTCACCGTTAATACTGGATTCCCGGCCATTTTGTTTGGAAAAACTATAAAAATGGCTATTAACTGCGCTGTATGCGGGGTTCATAAGCATGATTAGAAATCTTGAGAACTGCTTGAACATGTCTAATATTAGCGAGTTCGGTTTTCAACACGAAACCACTGCCCCCTAGGCTACCGTATTATTTGGCAGGCTGTAGATTACTACTGAGGGATATTATAAACTGAACCTTTCCGGCCGCAAGTCAAGATTTAAACGACAGTCACCAGCTTAAGCGGCAAGGAATATTACCGAGAGGCTATGCGTGTCTCTGGAGTAATTCTGACCCGTCTTACTTAACGAGATCTGCATGGTAACGGCAACGCTAGACCTTTAAAATTAAGCAAATGAGCGTGGAAAAAACTCCCGGGCCGAAATATTACACGATTAGAAACCAAGAATTAATTTCTCATAACAATATTTATTTTCTTTATGAAAATATAAAAATATATTGGTCTGCATAGCAGATGTACGCCAACAGAACAACGAGTGTCCTGCATAGTGTAAACATTGACAGATGTAAACTATAAAAATTAAGTGTATTGGTTTGCTACGGGGTTTCCCAAGACATTGCAACAGAGTAGCAATTAGTAACCTGTCAAATGTGTCCATCCACACCATTACAAACGGTATGGAAAAGAGTTCAAAAAGTCTTTATGGACAGCCGCCAGTGGGATACTCTCTATTTTCTGTGCGCCCCATGTTTCAATAATCCTTTTCCGACACAACTCTTGGAGGGACTGTACCTTCACTCTTCTGAAAGGCTTGGTCAAAACCTTTGAAGCAACGTAATATTCCAAGAGTTTAAATAGAGAGTCAAAAGCCATCTTACTCCCACACAAGCTAAAACGCGATCCCTGGAAACTGATGCGAATATTGAAAGGCCCGGACGAAGAATTGTAGCTCAGTGTGAAGAAGTAGTCCTTCTGGCTGCTGTCTCGGATCAGGAAAGTTCCCACAGGTAGATCCTTGAGTTTCAGCTCAGCCTGTTTGGCAGTTATGGGACCCCAATAGAAGCCACTTTCCTCCAGCTTGGATGTGGTCATGTTGATGATGTGGAAATCGTTCAGACTCTTGAAGGGTCGGAGGTGTGTCCTGCATTCACGGCTGTCGGGTCTGTGCCGGATGGGCTGTATATTACCTGCCAACCGCCGGACTCTATCGCGCTCTTCTGCTTCATTGCCTTCCACGTTAATAGGTTCTACCATCCTACAGAAAAGACCAGCCTGCGTGGTCTTCCATAGCGTCCCTCATTAAGGTGATTGAGGTAAAGCCTTCTGATCTGGAAAAAAGGGGGAAACGCACAAGTTTAATATGGTGGGATCAGAATACGGCCATTTGACCCCCTCCACTTGAACGCATTGTTACAACCGTCGCCACATATATATTTTTTTTAATTAGGAGCAACCGCTGCTTCCATCCGACGTTCGAACCACGCTAATTATAATGAACTATATAGCTATAATTGTAAGTGGAAAAATGTTCGCCGCGAAGCTTTGCAATTCCATTTACTGACACTGGGCTAGTATTTTTTCAGTTTTAGTTAACTCTAAGCTAACCGAATTCGTAAGTAATGTTGAGGCATCGTATTCAGTAAAAACATCTGATTTCCATATAGTCCACAATTGACTCTGGATACCGCACACCAGCATCAACTAAAAGGCAAACCAGTTGCTTCTTTCAGATACTAAGAGAAATATCTTGCTTTGCATTTAGCCTAATGGGTTTTATGACAAGATCGTTTGTTTTTCCATAGTCTATTTAGTCCCTTGGCAAATACAACAAAACTCACACTTACTAACATAAAGCAAGGAAACAATCTTCAAGAAAGAACAACCTTACCGTCGGCACTAAAGGCTTTCGATGTTTAAATCTCCTGCGGCAAATGCGCCCGCTGTGCAGCTGGCAGACAAATCCGTACAAACGACGTGTCTTGACTGCTCGTATTGAAGCAGTGCAGATCTCACTCGGTGTGATTATTGTTTTCATCGACTCCGTTACTCTTGCCTTTAGACAAGCACTTCATGTGACGGATCAGGACAGTGGATCCTTCTCTTACATGCCCAACATATGCATTGTGTCGAGCTCCACTATCTGTTTTACTTGCCGCCTAGCTCCACCCCTCGTGTGCGGCTTTCTTAGAATCCTTTCTGTTTCGTTTTAACTGATTCAGATGGAGAAATCTCAAAAAGCTTTTATCTACTTCCTTGGAGTTTCTCTTCGAAGGAATAGGGAGTAGTGGTGATTTTGAAGAGCATTATCGATTCATCACAAAGAAATACCACAGGATCCCTTTTCCCACGTTGCAAAGTGATGGCGGCGTACAGTTCTGCCTTTCAGGATCCTGATCCTAATTCGTATTTTTAAACGAATCGGATTGAGCTGCACCGGCTGAAATAAAAGCACGATTATGTAAACACACCACCTGGTGAATAAAGACGTTTTGTAACGACCCAGGAAGAATGACATATTTTATTAGTAATTTAACTTGGTATTCAATACATTGCATGTCTCGTAAAAAATGATCGCAGACGCACAATGCAATTAATTAGCAATTTGCCGCCCCCTTGTGCAACCTTCTAAAAGACATTTTTGAGTGACTTGACGGCAAAAACATTACAATTGTACTACTTTAAAAATTACATAAATATGGCGCGCAAATACTACGTTGCTTCCAAAGAAATAAGAAAAGAAACCAAAAGTTGAAAAGGTCAGATTTACTTTCTGACTGTATTTCTCTGTAAAGGGTGGGGGGTGTAGGATTGGAAGTGAAACTCTGTAATCCAGCTGAGGGTCGCCATGGGGATGTGGAGCTCTTCCCTCAGTATCATTTCTGTAGAACGACCAGATGATGCCTGTATACCGTCATTCCTGGCTAGTTCCCCTTTAGGCAAATCTCCCTTCTTTCAGCAGCATGTAATCTTTGTTGACACAGTAAACCAGAACTGATTCAGTTTGCTACCGTATATAATCGTTTTCTGCATTTCATGCATATCTCCATAGTGGTACCTAATCACAGCGGGATGCTGGTGACCAAGCAAGGGTCTTTTTTGTGATTTATTGTTTTGCTGTCTTTTATGTTCTGCTGGGGAAAAATGTTGAGATTTTGGTTTAGAAGGTAAACCTGCTGATTGTAATTCATTCACCTTATAGGACCTAAGTGTCGTCTGATACAAGAGTAAAAGTAAAATGCAGATTGAAAAACAAGAGATAATCTGGAAAGCAGATTAGCATTTAAAAAGGTGTATATGTGGTTTATATTTGCATTTTTTTAATGCTTTTCTCCAGCTGGAACTTCAGGGTGTTTGTACCTCCTGGTTATAGAAGATGGATGGATAGATGGATAGCTTGTGTTTATCTGTGAAGAAGGTTTAGACTCATACAAAATATTCACAGATACCCGTGTAATACCTCTAGGTACCTGTCAATACCCATTCTTCCTTTTTCGGCACGTCATATGCTGCCTCAGTATAATTTTTTACATGTTTCTCAGTGGCTCAGTGGGTCGCACTGTGACCTCAACCCACCAGGATGGTGGGTCTGATTCCTGCTCTCAGTGTATGGTGCTTGCATGTTCTCGGGAGATTTACTCAAGTTTCTCCCAGGTTCTCCAAATTGCTTACAGTGTGTGAGTTTGTGCCCTGTGCCTCACGGGGTACGTGATTTAAAGGATGGATGTACAAGAAATGTATCTAAAACAGTGTGTCTCTTCCCAGTCACCCTTCCTGAAAATCAGAACAAAGCACGAAATTGGCCCTTCGGATAAAGTCAAGGTTTACAGGAAACTCAAGGCAAAAGTTGCAGAAGCTAATTTCTCAAGTCTGCTCATTGGGGCCCTCTGCTGGGCCTTTTCGGGATCCATTGTGACATGCGTTTCGGGTAGAGATCTGGGTTTATGGGAAATCGAAAGTGAAAGTTGTTTAATCCAAACAGCTGACCAGCCCCAATTACCCTCACTGACAGCCCTACCCCTTGAAACCTATTACTCAATTTACGGATATGTTTTGAAAGTTACCATTGCTCCTCTAGCCTAATATGATCGTGATTAATTTCAGTGTAACTCTGACATAAGGGTGAGCCACTGCTACAATTCCAATTTGATGCAGTCAGGTTTGCATTAAACTAAACATTGAATTAAACTGGGAGGTTTGCAAATGTGTACAAGAGCCAAGTTTTTTCCCACGTTTGGAATCATGTGCGGCTCACTCGTTTACAATCCTTGATCTCTGGTATTTGCAAAGACCATAAAATACAATGCACCTGCTAACTGTTTCATCAATTCAATGAAAAGTTTCCTTACACTGTTTAGCAGTATGCATAATAATTTCAGGAGCACACCTGTCTCAGAAGGAAGAAACCGTGGCTTAAATCTACACCATCTTATTCTTCTTAGAAAAGTTAAAAGGTGCAAATTGCTTTGATGCATATTATTTGAAGCATAGCGGCTGCTTTTAATAGGGACACACTATATGTCAAAATTAAATCCTTTGCTGCAACTATGGAAACTTAATATGATGGAGCCAGGGCCAGCTGGCTGGGACTCGTCATAAAAGCTGGGCTTGTAATTTCACTGATAAAGCGCCCTTCCCAGAAATCACGTGAGCAGAAACGAGCCAATCGCGAGAGTCCGTACGTTCGTGCGGATCTGGCAGTAAGTTCAACGGACGCATTGTTCAAACTCCTGGGGAAATGGATACGAGGGCAAACAAATGTCCATGCCCCTGTATCAACTTGGAATACATCGCAAGACAAATTAAGAACGTGACAAAACAAATTTGTACCAGACGGTTGCATTCACATACGAAAGACTGAGATTACGGTTAAAGTTGCGGAAGATGAGACAGTGCCTAAGAGGGAACATGGGGATATAACGGGAGATTAAAACGGTGGTGGCACAACAACCCTCACATGGGGAAGCCCCATTCAATTAAATCAGTATAAAAAATACCCCAAATAGCGGCTTAAGGTTACAGTGATTAAATAAACCGGAAGTTTAACAAATCTCACTTTGCAGTGTAAAATATTGTCCTCCACTGTTTCTTCATGCACACGCTTTTGCATGAAAGTTTTTTAGATGAAAGTAGATGCCTTCCTTGGGCACTGAGGTAGTTCATTATAATTAATCAAAATGCATTAGGATCTAAACCAGGGGTCACCAACATGATGCCCCCAAGGACCACAGGAGTCGCCCCGGACCTGTTCTAAAAATAGCACAACTCGGCAGTGAGCAGCGTTTAAAATTAAATTTTATCCTGTTGCTATTCTTCTTTAATAGCATTTGCATTTATATGGATTTGAAAATGACAATATCTTTAAAAAAGCATTTAAATCATGTTTATTATACATGAAGTTTAGATAAGTTTAGGAGGGCGTTTCAAACTGGTAGCCTTTCGTATGGCTCAGTACCGTACCTGTGAAGTAGCTCTCAGTTTCAAAAAGGTTGGTGACCCTGGTCTAAACCATTTGTACAATCCTAGGTTAGGTTGCCTTCCTTTAGATGCATGCAGCGCTGGCTCCCCCTTGTGGATACTAGAAATATCACGCCTAAGCTGACTGTCAGTGTCAGGTAACTCGAGACAGAGTCCGTCCGTTCACGATCGGGTTTCAGTATTATTTGGACCTTATGGAATCTTGTCTTACTGAATAAACAAATTCTCTGTAATCATACTGCGCATGCAGAGGTTACTATTGTAGAATACTGATGCGTAAAGTCATTTTTTAAATTCTTTCCAGTAATCTGTAAGTTTATTAGCCTAATATGCATTTGCGCTGGAAAAAAAAAAACTTATGTGAAAAACTTTAGTTATAACGTACATATTTTGCAGACGCTTTATTCAAAATCGTACGTACAAGCGAGGCATGTGGCATATTGCAAGCATTCATCCTGTCAAGGAGTCGACTAGGCGTAAGTGCAGCTAGGCTGAGCTTCCAATGAATGCCCTTTGTATATGAATGAATGTTAAAACAAAATTACAATTAAATTATGTTATTTTATTTTGACTGCGGTAGAGACATGCGCATAAAAATTAACACGGCGTAGGCTGCGGTTTCCCGACTGAAATACAGAAGATCATTTCGAAGCCCACGCAAGTCCCCGTGAAAAATGGGATGTCCTGTTCCCCAATCAGCTGATCAAAAGGAGCACGTGGCGGTTGCCAGATTAATCTTGCCATGGCCTACTTATGATCTGATCATTGTTAGCCGCGGAATTGTTGCACCTAATCTATCGACCAAAACACATTAAAACCTAAGATATACGTAATTTCTTAACCGTAAAGGTTAATAGTAGATTGGTGGTGCAACAAAATAATAAACACAAAAACATTCAAAAATGGCGGGGTTTCTTTCATTCCATGAATGACAGGCATGCTTACTATGTCTTAAGTACCATTCAACGGCCTGTGCAAATCGCTGTCAGCTCAGGTGATAAGGGAGAAGTCTTTGAGGCTTTGGCAACGAGACTAGCGATTTTACGGTGGATGGGGTGCGGGTGAAAAATGCCCTCGTTGTCATGGTAACTGCCCAAGGACAGTGGCCTCGTCTTTCAAGTGACTAAATCACAGGAAAACAGCGTGAAACCATTTACGGTATAGCTCAGTCCCTCTACGCTTTTCTGTTCGGCATGATCCAGAATAGACAATGGGAGATTTAATGTTCTCATTGACTCGCCTTTGCTTTCCCCGCGATGCAGTAATGCCGCTCTCTTCGTGCTCAGTGTGCTCCTCTAGTGGAAGCCGAAGCAATGGCACAATTCAGTGCTCGCAGGCAGCCGGCAGGGTACGTGAGCTATGATCTAATTTAGGCCGCTGCCCGGAGGGAAAGAAACACCCAGTAGTTGAGACGCCGATTATTTTTATTTGATTTCCCCAAGAGCCATCCTAGTCATATTTAAATGAGGATGGCTGTGTCAGTGAACAAACTGTAAAGTGAAGGAGCAGGGAATTAATGATTTAAGGAATCATAAAGCGCAGACATTCCTTTTATAATATATATATATTTTTTTTACTTTAACCAGCGATTATAGTACCAAGTAAAACGTTACCTGTATGTCTGATATATTATTCTATATCAGACAATTATGTTATTATTAGGATATTTTTAATGTGAAGTAGCCCATCCGACATTTAATTATATCACTACTGAGGGCTTTCAAAACGTTCATCGGTTTAGTTGTGGTGCCGTAACGGTTTCCCGATAAATATTCTCAAGGTAACTTCCTTATTCTCTTTCCATTATCGGGACGTTGGATTTTAACTGTGGACTCTCGAATGAACATCAGAAGCACGATTAAGAGAGAAAATTTGCCCACTGTATGGACACCACAACACGATACCTAGAGGACGCTGGAATTTATTTTTTTGCTAACGGTTTACCATGTTCACAGGTGAGCACGGCTCCGTTCTGTGGCATAATCGACTTTCCGCCGCAGAGTTTAGATCAGAGCCAAACTCGTGAGCGAACCGCCAGTCACAGGCCTATTCACCTCGTATGCGGTGACGTTACATAAATGCAATCCCGCCTGTACATTAGTCATGGTTGGTTTTTCCCAGGTTGTTTTGCAAATGAAGACGCATGCTGTGATCAGGAGGAAAAATGTAGACTATTATAATAAAGGTCTGGAAAAAATAAACATTTTAATCAATCTAGACACGAAGATCAACACATTGGCAATAAATTGAAATGAACTCTCCGTACCGATTTGCCTCCTAATAATAACAATATTAATATGATATAGGCATCGGCCTGCCATTTCTTAGGAACTCTACAGACAATTTATATAACGTCAGAGGTTGACATATCCCCAGATATTTTCAATAGCGAGAAACTCCCCTGCATTGTGGCTTGTTAAGGCAGTTATGAATTGCAAGAGTTACTACTGTCATTATGGATCTGCTTGATCCCCCAGATAGCTGCTGGTCTGCACCAACGTTACGCTGCAGGTCGCTACGCCTGCAACGGGTGCGCAGACTGAACGACAGAGTCACAGGGGCAGCTAAAGGAACCGGATCGTCTGTATGCCATTTGGGTCCGTGTCGCGCTCCGCTGAGCTTCCGGGGATTTAATAGCTGATGTTACGACAAACTCCGTTTAAGATTAATAATGGTACTTTATACCGTTATCAGAATAATTCGCTACCTACGCACAGCACTTAAGATACTGATAACACATCACACCAGGAGACATAACCCGGACTACCAAGTAAAATTCTAATGCAAAATTAAATCGAATAACCTTTCCTACTTAACAGCTTTATTAGTTTAAGTAGCTTACAGAACTCCGATAACTTTTATAATAAAACGTTAAGTAAAGTAAGTAAGTCTTTTGAGTATTTTTGAAACAATGAGGTCGGTCACGTTTATGGGAGTGATCCCAAGAGGGTGAGGATGGTTTTGCTGTAAACATTGTGCTGGTACTTTAGATCCTAAGAAGCACCGGTGCATTAATTTAAGTCTAGACTGAGGTATGAACATCCACAAGCACTACTGCTCGCCGCTACACACACAGTGAGGTCGGGCACGAAATGCTCTTTCTCCTATTTCCTCGGTAGACAGGGACACACGCGTTTTATCGCTGATGAAGTAAATCTATTTAGTTCTACTTTATAATTCAATAATAAATGATACAGTTGTACGTGTGACTGGATGAATATTCATCTACTTGTTTATTATCTCAGAATCCCAGAGTGAGCACTGTTTATAACACTGGGGCTAGGCCAGATTATTGACGCCTTTTTGTTTTTCATAAGGGCATTTCCATGGCAACTATATAAAAAAAGCCTTTCACACTTCCGGCATCACCAATTAGCTTCATAAGTGGTCTGAGTCAAGAATATTTCACAGGTAGGGAGAATGAAAGCAGTCTTTTGGGTCACAAGTAACATCAATAATCTAAAGCGTAATATTGTGTTTCTAAAGAGTTTCCCATCAGGGGTTAGCGTTTTGTGTACCACTGAGAGCATTTTATATGTAGCCTAAACATCCACTGTTAATGCGTCAAAAACAGATTATTGTTAAAGGAGCTCCGGCAGAAATATCCGTTGTTTTTTTCCACACACGCACCGCCTCGCTGGAACACTAGATTGTCATTCCGACGCTTCTTTCCCATAGGCAGTAGTTCAGATTGAGGAGCACCTTCCTGCTTTTCGCAGAGAGCTCTGCGACACACACACACACACACACACACACACCTACTAATTGGGGACCCAGTGCACAGGCGCGGCGCCCTTCAACCTCATGGGCGTGCGGGTCGGAACCGCAGAGGGTGGCGGACGCGAGGCAGCGCTCCGGCTCCGTAGGCGTTGCGCAGGTGCGCCGGCAGTCAGAATCGGGGAGCAGGTGGGCAAGGCGGCCCACAGCGTGCACTCATCGCTCTCTCTTTCTGACTTTTTTCTAGCCGTTCTCACCGCTGCTGCAGATCCCGGCAATTTAGCCCTGAGAAATAAAGACAATATATGGATAAAGGCACCACTGAGTTCTACTGCGCCAATAAACTGCGGTGCTGGGTTTACTAAGCAGAAAGTGGGCAGAGTAAGAATTTGGTTTTCATAACTAGGCCCATATGAAACGATTCACTGCGAAGTATGTATGCTAATATCAAATTCATTAGCAGAAAAATGGTCAAACTGAAAACGGTTTGTATTCTTTTGTGCACGATAACATTTTGCTCGTTAGTGTCAGTTGTTGGTGTTAGACAGAATATATTTAATACAATGGAGCATCTCGGATTATTAGACGCGTCCATTGCACCTAATTGAATTATCTGAACGCAGGCTCAGATATAGGCTAACGTTTAAGCTATAATTTTTTGTAGGCCTATATATACAGACTGTAAAGTAAAGCCATACGATATTCAGTCTGAAATAACCATTAGTTAAAGCCTCGCTATGTAGTTGCATGTTAGGTGTGCATCTGCTAAATAATCGTTGTTTGGCTGCCCCACACCTTGCACCTCCCCGCTGGATCACCTCGAGGCAGCGAAGCGCGGCGCAGCCCGTTTACATAAAACCAGGGTCGCCTGCTCTGCCGCCGCCTGCTGCCAGCGGATGCCTAACGTCAAGGTTTCTTTCGTATAATAGACAATCTCACGGTGAAGGGAAATAGTGGCGTTTGAATTGATTTCATTAATGTATTTTAGTGGCGTATTCATTATTTTGATAATTTTATTCCAGACGTGTCCCAAAATATTATGTTAGTCATAATGTAGGCCTACTTTTTTCCTACGAACGATAATCATTTCAAGTGACGAAAGATTGCCGTAAATAGGCCTACATAGGATATATTGAGAATAAAGGGCGTGTCATTCTCGAAGCATTATGATTAGGATTGTAAGAAATAACGAATTTATCGTTAAACACTAGAACTCATGTGTTACTTTACCTGATGTCGAAAGTCTAAATATGTACTTGAATAATAACAGAAATAAGCTGACTCGCTATTTTAAATATTATAGATCCTTTTTATACATATTATCCAGGAAATATCATATTTAATACAATTCTTGTTTTATTTTGTAGTGTTTGACAAAAAGTTTCAAAGTAAATGATGCATGTTTAAAATTAAATGTTAAAATGAATTGTAAAATTAAATGCTTATAAAATTAACGTGTATAGCTGTGGAAAATTGCGTGTAAATATCCATTTTAATGACCTGTACATATAGTACATGGCAGACTTATCTTCATTTTATTTATTTCATATGCAAAGCACATATCCATAAACAAAAAACTATTGGAAATCAAGTAAAGCGTATAACGGGTTTCGTTAATGTATGGCTTATTAAATCGCAAAACAATCAAACAAAAGCTTGCTTGTATAGATATTAGAGACTGGTGGTCTTTAAATATAGCTAGGGGCAACGCAAAAAGAAAAGTGGGCCTGTATATTGTGGGAAGTCAATGAGGGTAAAGTTATATAAACCAACGAGAAGTAACATTTTACGATGTGCATGGGAGAAAGGCGTACTTGTGTAAGTGGGACTTCTGTCTGGCGGCTAAATATACATTTATGCACATGTCCACGTGAAGGCACAGGTGAGTACTGTAACGCAAAGCCAGTGTGTTTTGCGGATAGATACTGCATAGCCCATGCAAATTGTAAAGCAATTGGAAACACTTTTATGACGCACAGTAATTATGCGCTAGTGAAGAACTAATGGCTTATATGCAGTTGTTAAATTGCAGATATATGCTCTATTACAGACAAAGTTGTTTGTAAATATCCTTTAAGGAGGAGATACGAAATTCAGAATTGGGTATTCCCAGTATGCTGCCACATGGCCATCCATAGCTGTAGTGTGAAATTTCTTCCGCCCATTTTTTTTAGTGCGGTCAATAGCGGTCGACAGAGCACAATTTTCAGTTTACACACGTGGCCTCGGCCGTCTTTAACGCAATCTGTTATGGGCTCTCTCCTTAACGGCAGTTTCGCAATGGTAACGCAGTTTCCAGTCTGTTCTCCACCATGGTGCCTCTCACGTCAATTTTAGACTCCGCTTCTCGCTGCCAGCTAACTGGAGAACCAAAACTGAGTCTTGAAAGAAGGCTGACCTCATTCGGATTAAACTGTGCGCCAGTGTCGTAATGAAACCTGTATGAGTTTCCCGTTGGTAAAACTCAAGTAGGACAGTTAAAAATGCATTGTTTTTATCAGAAGCAAATAACAGTTGCTGTTACTGCCATAGATCCCCTGTTCTGAGAACGCAGCCAGTGTGGAGCCACCGCCGAGTTCAATCAATAACTTGGTGTTTTCAGAAAACAACACGGGTGGAAAGGGCACTTAGATGCGCCAAAAGCAAGCTCTTTTGCCACCTGCTGCAACAAATTCAATTTATCAGAGGGCTCTCGGCCTACGCAGCCGGAGCCCCGGTCTCATGGGGCGACAGTATAACCTGTAGCAGAAAAGCAGTGGCAAAAAAGATAAAGACGCAGCTCACCGCCTTCCCGTGAAAAGTGGGATCAACAAATAAGATTGAACCGTACCCCTCTTTTCTCGTACTATTGAATGTCCAACCAAGAATATCCACAAATTTGCGCGTTATCCAGTTACATATAGTTTGGTAACTCAGTGATGCCGTTAGAGTTTGGCACCTTGATAGCAGATCCGCCGCCTGAGCTCTTTTCTGGGACTTGAACCCTCTTTGTTTCAGTCTATTTTTTCCTTAAAAGATACGTCACTTGCTCTGTTAAGTGAACTGACTATGCTTGACAGAAGGATAAAGTAGCATAAAATAGTCATGGTATTAATAGTATGATTACATAAAATAGCTGTATTCCCGGGACGGGCTTCTGATGGCTGCGACCTTAATTGGATAAGTGGATACAAAAAACGAATAGATGGATGCTGTGCGATGCATGAACAAAAATGTACTATGCCCAAAAGGTTAAGGTTACGACCTCGCATTCTAGCAGTTATAACAGATATCTGGTATATTTTAATCGACAGATCGTCATTCCCAGACCACGTTTCCAAAAGGATGTTGGCACTAAAGAACGTTAAACGATTTATGCGCGCGTTTGCACGACAATATGTTACTTTTTCCGCAGAAATCAACTGATTTTAGGGTAATGGAGTTGCATCTGATTCACGCCGAGAGAGAGCTCCAGCGCACCGCTGATTTACATATTGCAGCCTACTTGGAGAAGACTGTCAGCCTCACACATTTAACTGGGCTGAAATAAAAACGGGAGAGGCGGGGTTTCGCGGCATCACATGTTACTGTGAGTGGGAGAAGCGAGGCTCCCTGCCCCTCAGTGCGCTGTACCCGTGGCTTCAGACGGCGACAGCGAAGCCCAGCACCCGGCCGCACTTAGTCGCACAGGCTCGACATCGCAAACCATCTCTCACATTGCAAAAACTTGCAGTTTTACTTCATTTCCGCGTACAAGATGGCTGACAACGCACAGGGCAGCGACGGCGAAGGGGGTGCGCGGATGAGGGGCTTCGCAAGGCAGGGCGCCCTGAGGCAGAAGAACGTGCATGAAGTGAAGAACCATAAGTTCATCGCCCGCTTCTTCAAGCAGCCGACGTTTTGCAGCCACTGCACGGACTTCATCTGGTGAGGCAGTCCGGAGACTTAACCTGATGGATGTTCTGATAACGTTAGTCAGGCGATGTACACTACAGGTGACACTTGATGCCTATAGGATGTTTGAATTACTCTGCCATGTAATTCATTTTCAATGCAGGGCTGTAAAGCTGCACAGAATCATGTACTGGCATTAAGGCGAATTATTAACATTTCCATCATAAACATAACATCATGTAACCTAGTCTGGTGATTTTAAAAAAATTAATAAATTTTGAAATTGTCTTAAATGGGACACGTATCACGATGTTTATAAATAAGACACTTTGGAAAAAAACAGAAAAGTTGTGTATACGAAATGTTGATAATATAAATAGAAAATGTTTTAATTACATATTTGTTCCGAGATTTCCCCCATATCCTAGCGATATAAGTTAAAAATAATCAAAACTGCATATATTTTCTGTTTTACCCAACAAGTGTTTTATCACGATTAAGTATTAACTTTAAACATTTTCACCAATACCTATTTATTTGTTTTACTTTCAGGGGTTTCGGCAAACAGGGATTTCAGTGTCAAGGTAGGCAACCGAGAGCATTGGCTGCTTCTCCAGCTACAGGCGGCAAAATGTTCGCATCCCTTAGCTGCGTTTTACTGTGGAGCCCTTAAGCCGAGCGATGGCTTTCAGCACACGTCGATTACACTGTCTCCACTGTACGTTAATCACGACTATAGGACGAGAAATCTTATTTTTAAAATGTGTTATTATTGTGTTCAGGTGCCACGACTGCCTGAAATCATTAAGATGGATTCGGGACCTTAGAAATGACACCTGTATGAAGAGGCGATTTGTCGCCTGTCTGCGTTTGTTGGCGGTAGTGAAGCAGAGCTTTATTCTTTAATATTAATCATACAAGTCAGAAACGGAAAAACGTTTAAAAATAAAGCATGAACTTACTTAGTTTCTCTAACAGACAATTAACATGTTGGAGACTAGCTATATAGCTAGTGCCATTAGTAAATCGATGACATTAGCATACACCTGTTCGTTTGACGTTCTTGATTGAATGCGCACTGGAAGGTATTAACCTACATGTATGCTGATCATCGCGTGTGAGGGTTAATTATGTAATTAGCGGCTGGCGCGGCCGCGTGGCTCTCCCCAGCTGTGACAAAGTGACACGCTGTGACTTCCTAATCACACTCAATACGCGCAAAACCCGAACGTGTCTTCTGCGCATCTGAATCAATCGGGGACTAAAGTTCCCGGCAACCATCCGTGTTGGTGAAAGGTTTCTTCATGTAATGGTGACCAGGGTAATAGATACTCTTGACATTGTACAAGAAAATGACTTCTCTACTGTATATTTTTGTTTTATTGCTTTCTCTTGACCCTAAACAAAAACTGTTTAGATGGCGAGGGCAAGCTCCATCTTGCTGAATTTATGGTCACTATGATAGGTGAACAGTCACCTCAGCTTTCGACTTCGACAAATGTGAAATATTTCCTATGTAACTAGACCTATAGTAGGGGGATTTTAAAATAGATAATTCCTCTATTATGCGTTCCCCCCCGGGGGAAGATGCATTAAATCCCTGTGCGTCATGTTGCCGTCGTTGATCACAAGTGCCAGATAAATCGCGCCAAATGCTTTGGATACGAAGGTGAAACACATGTAAATGTCTCTTATATACTGAGATCTTGCATCACCTGGGTCGGTGGTTGTCATGAGGATGTATAGGTCCCTCATCCTTGCATGGATGTACATTGGCTTTGTATACATTGATGCCAGGGCTAGTTGAACTGTTCATGTCGTCAAACCACATGATTTCTCTGGTATTTCAGAAGGCAGCTTACAGGGTCAGGGTCCTGCGGTGGAGGTTGTAGCTGTTTGGGGGCAGCATGCTGTCCCACCTCCAGTCCACTTGCAGAAACGATAGTCGACAACCCACTCGGTGGCCTAAGCCTCTGTGCATGTGATCGGAAGGTTGTTTGTTCCAAGCCTGGCCACGGCACATCTGTCGGTCCTTGAGCAAGGCCCTTAACCTCCAGCTCCCTGGGCGTTGCTATGAGTGACCAGCTTGCTCTCACCTACAGAGAGCAAGTTGAGGGGAGGCATAAAGAGAATTTCCCCACGGGGATCAATAAAGTGTCAATTATTTTTAATCCCTCTGTTGACTGCTTATGAAGGATGGAGTCATAGAGAAGCCTACAGTAGGGCCTGGGGTTAACTACCGTGTCAGTCCATATTCACTCACACTATGGGCAATTTATAAACACCACCTAGTCTGATTGCATTGTGGATAGAAACACACACACAACCTTTATACATACGAAAAGGAAGTGGGATTTGAACTGCAATCCTGGAGGCAGCAGGCAGCAAGGTTACCCACAGAGCCACTACGCCACTGGATGTGGGTTCTGCTTTTCTGGGTACATAAACCACAAGGATTATTCTTGACTGGCAATTTGCTTTGCATTTATTCTCCATCTCCAGAGTTGTACTGAGCAGAAACGTCCTTTAAAATGGCTCAGTAATGGCTGTTTTAACAAAAACCAAAAATCATAAGCTGTTAATCTGCTGGGATGGATAATTGTCCTTAATTCCACTTAAGGGCTTGATATGTAAAATCTGCATGAGCAGATGGTTTGCACCTAAATGTGCATAATTATTAAATGTAGAAATTTCTGATTAGTGGAAAATCACGTTATGTAAAATAGACTGGCAACTTTTTTTTAAACAAAATTTAGTTTTGATGCGACCGGTTGCTGTAGGGCTTTTTAGCTGGCTAGCCCAAACCCATGTGACCCCGCCTCAGGCTGGCCGCAGTCACACTCCGACGACGTCAAGGGGAAGTAGCAGTCAGCATAGGGTTAGGTTCAGCTGAGCTAGTTTGGTTGTCTGCACTTGTCCTGCTTACTGAGGGGTGGATCTCTTTAAATCCGCCCCTTTATCCATCTTAGCTCTGCCCCCTCACCTCAGAAACCCTTGGGCTTCACAGATCTTCAACAAACAGGATGTTGGGGCTCTGCATAGGGGAAGGTGTGTGTCTGTGTGTGTGTCTGTTTTTTTTTCTTCTCAATGGCCTCTTTTTTTTTTTGCGCCCCCAAAATGGTGAGTGGGTCAGTGTGGTGTAGCTCTGGGCAACGGTGCCAATAAAATAAATAATAATGGCGGCCTGATCCCATTTTACTGTGATACACGGCCGTAATGACTGTGCTCATTCTGGAGGTGCATTTATACAGTGGTGGGCGGTGCTTTGCATGGTCTGATGAGACGATACCTCATAGAAGTTCTGCCCACAAGTAAACAGGAATGAACGATCGTTGCACCTTGTGCTAGTTTCCGTTACTTCTGCAGGCCCGCCTTTCCTGTGATTACTGACAATCCCCCAACCATGACCTGATCCTGAGCAGGCCTCCATTTGCGTGTCCTTTCAAAGAAAGACACTCCACTATTATTTATCATTTATCATATACCAGCCCGTGGGTAATTAAACTCTCCCACCTGCTCTAGTTAAAAAAAGCTGAAATTTCAGCTGAATTAACAACAGTGTGGACAGTTTTGAATTAGTGCTTCTCTCCAGAAATACTGCCGGCGCTGTGTGCCACTTTGCATCACCTACTAACACGGTACGACCCAGCAAATGAGGAAGTTCAGGGCGATCTACATGCAAACATTTGCCTTCTGGAAATAAAGCCCTAGTTTGGGACATTGACTGGGTGACTAACCTCACACAAGGGGATTTGACCTGTTGCCCTTCCCACTATCTCCATGGGTGGACTTTCTCGCTCCTTGTTACCATCTTTATCAGCATTTAATTTAATGTCTGACGCATTTGATTAACGCGATTCCTTCTGTCCAGCTTGATACATTACGAGATAAGTGTAAGTTGCGTACCTGGCCATCCGACACTGTGGCAAGGCCCCTATTGGGCCAAAGCTGCCGGCCTGTGCTTTTCGCTTTTAACCACTACACCACCTACTGGTCAGATTAGGTCTGAAAGCAAAGACGATGGCAGAGCTATGGGAGTCACCATAGATAGCGAGATTTTTGCGATTTGAAAAAGCACCTCAAATTGTGTGAAACTGCACGAGCTTGCAGGCTGTTTTTCATTAGCTACCAGGAAATTGTTTTTTGTGCAAGTGTTACTGTCAGTTGTATTTAACCTCGGCAACACTGTCACATTTTTGAAAGCCCAGGATTTGTTTTTACTACAGCTGTGAAGCAAAACCTGCCAACAAACTGCCTTAACAAGTGATTAGTTGATTGATAAATTTTCCTGAGATTTTCATTGAAGCTTCCGGAAAAAATAAAATCGGATTTTTCCTGCCACTGGTGCCTTAGCTTCATATTTAGGAGCTTGGCAGCCGTCAGCATGTCGTAAGGAATAAGCATCAGCACACAGATGGTTTATCGTTACCCAAGTGCGTTATCCGCGATCTGATGATTGCAGTTCTGGTGGCTCGACGCTGACTGTATGTGATTCCCAAACACTCCTACTGATGGAGCGAGAGAGGCATGGTGGATGGCCGCATCTCTCGCTTTTTACATGGCAGAGATTTAAGTCCCGCCCTGTGGTCTCAGCGTGGGGGCTGTCTTGTTGGATAGCAGTCACCCAGGTCCCTGGGAGAAATCAGAATACCTCCTTAGCCTTACGCTCTAACTGTAGTTGTACCATCATGTTGAAAATGAAACCTCGGGTGCGGTGGACAGACCACCTGCTCAGCATGTCACGCTTTGCTTTGTTATCTCAAGCGGCTGTGAGTCTTTCGGTACAGAAACTGGTTGGAAATTCCCCCCCCCCCCCCCCAAGACTGATGCAGGAAGATGGCAATTCACGAGTTCCTCTGAACCCTACTTGGTCCCAGTGGTCCCCCCCGAACGAACGCCAGTGAGGTAACTGGGTGCCAAGGCCCATGATCTGCTCCCTGTCACCACGGAGACACCTGAGTGCCACTACCTTTTTAGTCTGGCACAGCAGTTGGTCAAGTTGGGGGGGGGATTGGGGAGAGTGAGGCAGCTAGTGATGATGATGAGAAAGAGAGAGAGATGTAATGAGGAATAAGGTGCAAAAAATATATTTTCTTGGGCTGTTTTATTTGTTACTGGTTTATGATATGATATGATGTATTATTATGGTATATTATGGTTTCTCAGGGACTTAAATAGGGGCACTGGCCCCAGCTGAAAGCTGACTGTGACCCCCCCGAACTGCCCCCTCCCGTCACTCACCGATTAAAAACAAATTATTGGCTAATGATAAAGTTGATCCCTTTGTATGAATTATGGCCTCTCTTATGCACCCCCACCTTAAAAAAATTCTCAAATTATCCCCTGCTGTTTCTGCTCTGTCAATAAAAAATGATGTTGTCCTGAACGAGAGAGGGAGGGAGAGAGAGAGGGAGGGAGGGAGAGAAGGTAATGGAGGCTAAGAAAAGGGCAAGTGCTGGAAAGATACAAAGAGCCCAAGTCACAGGTGGATGGTGGGTGATGGAGTGACAGTGTCACTGGGCCAGGGTGGGAGGAGGAAAGGGCAGCGGGTTCGAGGGGGTGTGGGGGCAGGAGCAATGGATAGACAGCCCACGGGCTGAGGAGTCCAGCTGTCAGTCCGGCCCCCTCCTCCCACTCAGAGGCGCCCTATTCAGGCAAGAGCCTCTGAATATTACTTCGATTTACAAGCTGCAAGTTTTCACATCTTTCTGTATGTAGTATGCACTCTGCCAGGAGCTCCTTTTGATTTAAGGCAGCTTCCTGGTAGTCGTCTGGGTGTTAATGGATGTATATCGCTCAAGGATACAACTGCAGTTCCCATGACCAGTGTTAGCCACCGGTCTAGCTCCTGGCCTGCCAGGCCGCCCATCACCCGAGTCACTCCCTGCCCCCGATAATGTGGCCGGCCTCTGGAAATCCTGCAAACTTCACACTCACTGTTTATGCTGCTGCTCCAGGAAACTTGTGTGTGGAAACATGGCGTCCAGCCTGGACTTCCTTCAGTCCCAGTGCCTCATGGGAATTACAGGGACTGCGAGGGAACACATGGCGGCTTTGGAGTACCGTTATAATTAGCTACTCAGCATCTTTATTTATGCCGGACGCTGTGTCGCTGAGAATACACCGAAAAATGTGTTAGACGGACAACTCTGCTAACCAGTCAAACAAGGTTAACAGTTATCTGACCTCGCTTAGTACTGGACTAGTTTGCTACATTGGTACTGAAGTCATTATACATGTATTGCATTTTATTTTTTTAGCAGGCATTATTGAGAAAGCCGGGTCAGACAGTCCCTAGAGCAAAAAAGGGTTAAGGACTTACGCAGCTGCTTCATGGGTAATTAATCTGTTGACTGTGGGATTCAAACCAGCAACCTTCTGTCTGATGACAGGCACAACATCCTAACCTGCGAAACCACACTCCGCCCTCGTGAGCTGTTTTGGGGGAGTGCATCCTAAGCATGTCATGGCTTAACAATCTCTGTGTCCGCATGGTCATTTTTGCCCACTGCTCTTGTGCGTTAAGTGGGTGGAGAGTATGGTGGTGACAGGCAGTGGTGACAGTGTTCTGGTACTGAATGATCTATCTGTCTAATCCTGGTTTACACCTCGGGTTCGCCCGGGGGGGGGGGGGGGGGGGGGGGGGGGGGGGGGGGGGGGGGGGGGGGGGGGGGGGGGGGGGGGGGGGGGG
>JAODLD010000051.1:11617303-11642890 GCA_026781065.1 Mormyrops boulengeri | reverse complement strand
CTTTACGCTCAGCTGGTTGGTTGAAACAAAATCCTGGTCTGGATTTTTACTTTCTGGACCTGAAATTGTCACCTCTGCCCATTTCTGTGCCCCCACCTGGTCGAACTTCTCCAGATGTTCTGTCTTGAGACCAGCCACCCTGGCAGAAGCAGATAGACACAATCACATTGATTCTTGCCATATGGGTGTGGGGGGGCGTCAAATTAATTACTGTTGGTTTGAGTCATTAATAATAGTGTGGTTTTTTGTCAGGCCTGCTAATTGAATTGACTTGTGTATGTGGCCATGGAGTTATCTAAAGTGCTACCTTGAAGGCGTTCATGGCTGAAGCATGCGCGTGGTTCTGTGGGCGTCACACATGACCTTGGAGCACGTTGCCCTCGAGATCACCTCTGCAACTTTATGAGTTTGCCTCCATGATTCATCTGCAGTATGAGGGAGTGAACACCAACTTCTCCAGCGAAGAAACCAGAGCGCCGTTTTGCGGTCTGCCTTTCCCGGGTTCCTGCCTTTGGTTTCTCGATGTTTATTAGAGGTCATTGTGTTCCCATTTCGCGAGTGACCGGAATTCTGGGCCATCTCAACGCTGAATCAATTATTAAACTGTAATATCTGTGTGCTTCCACGCCCCCAGTATTTACCTTGTGATTATTCACTAAGCATTTCATTACTCGACAGGAGAACTGAAGACGCTGAGGAGTACTGGGGAGTACTGGGGAGTACTGGTACCCCAGCATAATTTAAAATTGGTGCTATGAAGTATTGATCGGTAAGTTGAGATGGAGGAACAGACACTGGGCAGTTCAAGTGAAGAAAATGATAACAGGCTGAAAGCATCGAAGGGAAGAGGTGTAAGATGCTGTAGTTTTGCTCTTTGACTACTCTTAGATATGAATTTTCGGGTTGTTTTGAAATATAATGCCTACACTCACATAATTAAGCTTTAGATATTTTTCTTGGGAGTTCCCCGCAGAGACTGGCTTTTGCATAATGTCGGGATCCTCACTGCTACGGTTCTAGGTGTTAATCAGGACTGGTGTTGTGAAGTTCGTTTGTTTGCGTGGGGGGGGGGGGGGGGGGTCCAGGACGGGTGGTGTAATTATGCTGCATTTCCTCTTCAAATGACTTTAATGTGAGTGGGTCCTGCCTGGTTGCTAGGCAACAGGGCGACGTGGATGCTGCAGTCTTGAAGAGAAGGTCCTGGGCCTGGGTTATACTGATAGCCGGCCTCCTGAAATGTGCCACCGCAATTTTGCAAAGCACCTCTAGGTTGCCATGGCAGGCTGGGAAGGACCCCTGAAGTTTACCGACCTTTCTATTAACCTTCCAGAACAGCCTGTAGACCTAGTTTTCTTTCACTGGGCATCACCTGTTAACATGCTTTAATGCTATTACTATATCAACATCCAGTTTGTATCAAAGTTTTAGTCACAGTTTGCGGTATTTCTTTATGGAATGAGTGCAGTTCGACTTCTGCTGGGCCTGGCTTTCTTCTCAGGAATTCCTGAAAGTCTCGTGTCTGTTTTTTTTTTACCCCTGCCTAATCGCGGCTTGTCCATGATTTGCATCTCCTAACGGTCCTGCATGCAAATAGCCCAGCACGGTGGGAAGTAACGTCGAACATTTGCTGAGAGAGGCGACGGCGAGGGAAGCGGCCAGGAGGTTAAAGCCTCGACCGCTTAATTCACCGCCCCCGTCCTCCCGCCTGCCTGCTCGCTGGTCAGCACAGCAGCCCCCATGCACCTGTCTCCTGCAGCCCCATCACCTGAGCAGAGCAGAGAGCTTTCTCAAGCATTTCACACAATATGTAACACAATTGAGGAGAAGTGAATTACACTGGATGGATTAACTACCAGCCAGCCAGTAAACCGCCCCTACTTGTAATAATTTCAGGCAGTTTGATATTCCCTTAGGAACCATCTGTAATCTGGGTGTTTGTGTGAAAAGATGTTTTGAAAAATGAGTCAGGGCAGAGGGAAGGCAAATCACGGAGGCTTGGTTCCACAGTTCAGCACGATCTGGGTGGAGTGATATGCAGAGTTTCTGTTGGATTTTTTTTTGGGGTGAGTTGGGTTCTTATCAGTTTTGCTTCATATCACTAATGAACCCCTTCCTCCTGTCTGTTATGTCAAGGCCTGTCTGTGTGGAGATTTCTGCAGCAGAGTTTGCTGCTGAAGACTTGACATTTGGTTGCTAAGCAATCTGGTTCACCTGGTTTGACGTCATGTTGAATCCTCAAGGCATCTCAAAAATCGGGAGATTTCCAGTCATTTAGGACAGGAATTAAATAGACGGAGCACAGACTGAAAACATGCCGTCTGGGTGCAAAGGAGGCCTGAGCTGACCAGTGAAAGGAGGTTGAGGGATAAAGGATTCAGGAACATAGTGTGTTTTCTGTGAGAGAGATTTTGATAAAGTTTCAATAAAATGTTCACCCTACACAGGAAAAGTACAAACAATGGATCAGTTGTCTCATGGTGCCTGATAAGAATATGGGGATTCTTCAAAAAAATCGCCTTTATTCAGGGTGGCTGTGAAACCAGGTCAGGTAGAAGTCAGCTGTGCTGGGAGTTTGCGTGCATTCAGAGAGATGTCACGCATGGCTTTCCAGAACTACTATTCCTGTATGAGAAACAAATGTTGACATCCAGAACTAATGAATAGCAGGTGCTTTTGTAGGGGAAAATAGAGATTTTCGTCAGTGTCAGCCCACCGAGAAGTGGTATTCTTTAAGCTTCACTAAGCTTCTTGCAAAGCCCATAGGGGTTTTTAGGGGTCATTAACAGAAGCTAGACCCTCACCCCTTCCCCTTTTTGAGAGCTGTGTTCATCTGGTGGTGGGGGAAGGAGGGGACTAGTTCTCTCAAACCCCGTTAACCCCATCAGCATTAGTAGGTAGTGTTAGGATGCTAGCCTCGGTTAGAATCTGCAGATGGGGTCAGGATGCTAGCCTCGGTTAGGATCTACAGATGGGGTCAGGTTAGCACTCCAGAAAACCATTCAGTCTGGCATCGAAGGGGGATCTTAGCTGATGTATTCTCTTTGACTCATCTCTTCTTTTTCTCCCACTTTGTTTTCCTCTGTTCCTCCATCTCTCCTCTCTTGTTATTCCCCATCCTACCAGAAGGTTCTGGTTGCGTGGGCTGGGAATAGGTGTGCATGCGGGGGCCTCATGTAGTTCAGGGTAGGTGGTGGTGATGAGGAGGGTTGTGTTATCGCGGGTGGTACACCAGAGAGAGTGGCCCTTCACTGGGAGATGAAATGCGGATTTGAGAGCCATCGTCATAGAGATGGGCCTGGCTGAGCTGGGGGGCCCGGTGCTGATACGTGTGCCTCTGACACCGGGGGCACCGTGAGCGGCAGTATGGCAGCACGGCTGGCATCCATCATGGTTTTAATTTCTCTCTTTTGTAATTTCAATTGCTTTAATAATCAGATTGCTCATCATTTAGTGTAAGTGAGGGCCCTTGATTATTTTTGATTGGCTGTTATTCAGAGTCGACAAGTGGCCAGCCATGCTATTTTTTCTAGCTAATGCGTTGCAGCCGGGCCATGCTGCTCCCCTGGCTCACCTTTCAGGAAGTCCAACTGCGAGGTGTCCAAATTACCAGCACTTTCTGAGATAATGACCTCACGGGAACCTCACTCCAGATGGAATGATTCCCCCCTCAGGCTCACTCCGGGCAGGTGGATTTTTTGGGGGTGATGGTACTCAGCCGCCATCGAACAGAATCACCGGGCTGAACTGAGAGGGAGGAAGACTATGACGGTACCAGATCGAAGGGTGACTCAGTGACCCTGCCTTGAGTCTCCTGGAGTCAGCGTGCCCCACCGACAGAGCGGATGTATTCATGTGTAGTGCGTAGGTTGGTGTTCACTTGCATAACTTTTTATATATATATATATATATATATATATAAAGGAATGAAAGGTGAAAATCATGTTCTTGGAATTTTCCAGAATTCTTCGCTGTTATTTCTTTTCATCTGGAGTCCACTGTTTGATGCTACATGACGTTTGAGGAAATGTGCCGAACATAAAGGGTGGTTCCTGACAGGAGCGGTGAAAAGTTGTGTCTTGCATTGCCCCGGGAGTCATTTCTGGAAACGTTGTGTCAGATGTAGGTGTGCTCTTGTTGACATGGTCATTAGTTCCTTGGGTTCATTGTCATGTGTTCTATGCTTACAGCTTGGGAGCTGCCCATTATACTTAACCGTGGTGTCCATAACAGCAGACAGTATTGGGGGGGGGGGGGGGCATCGGTAAATTCAAAACACCACCCACCATCTTGAACACCTTTTTATGTTTGCTAATCTATGACTACCCACTTGACAACATGCTACGACCTTGTAACTCAGTTGCCCAAAACCTGCACCCTTGGAAAACATAGGTGGCAGTCGTTCTGATCGCCCTGACAGACCTCTGGATGAGGTGGATCCGTTCATCTACTGGAGGGGCACCATCTGCTGATGTCTCTGCCTGTCCAAAGTCTGGATCCTGACACCTGTGGCCTCTCCAGGACGCACAGGTCGTGTTTTAGATTGAAATTAAAGCAATTAAAAAAAGATATTGTAAGTATGGGGAAAAAAACTGTTTTACTGAGTTAATTGTATCGTTCTGATTGTTGGAATTCTGGTAAAATGTGGGTATATGACCCTGAATTTTAATCACCTTGTTATTAGCTGGGAATTGAACAGAATGTTTGCAGGATTCGGCTGAAGTGACTGCTGCTTTCAAGCAATCAAGCAGGCAGAAGCCCGTCAGAACCGAGCCGGGCTCTCACTGTGAACGAGACTTCGTTCGACCCTGTTCTAGTGGTTTTGGATGGGTTTTGTCACTGCGCTCCCTGTGGGCTGCGGTCATTTATATTTGCAGTCACTTTTCCAGTGCTTTCAAACATAAGTATTGTGGACAAAAAAAAAGGCTGTAATATCACAGAGTTAGCCACGGCGGTGCAACACTTATCTAGTGTGTTTCCCTCCATTTTCTGTCATTTTAAAAAGAAAGAAAAGGCATTGGAGGGAAAAGACGGTCTCCTCTTCTGAGCTCCGGAAAGTTTCTTGCCTGTTTCCTTGAAGTATCACGGATGCTGTGGTTGCTGTAGTTAAGATAAGACCAAATCCTGAAAAAGCAGGAATCGTGGAATGCTCCGGCGCAGCTGAACACCTTGATGTCTGCAGCATCGGCGCAGCAAGGCGCTGCCTGGGCCGCCATCTCACGCTGCTGGCTTTCTGTTGTCTGATTGTCTTGTCGCTGTTCTATGGACGTGTTCAGCACGCCACCGCCACCTCTACGGTGTGCTTTCAGAGAGACGCTCTTCCATGTGGCAGATGTAAAAATGACAATAGCTACAAAGAGATGTGCGCTTCTTGCCATGTTCCCACCCGTTCCACATACGGGAGCCGTTATATCACTCGATACTGTGTGACCTCGGGTTAATTATTGCATTTGGTAGCTTTCCATTCGAATGAGCACCTGTGATGTTTCTGACACCCCCCCCCCCCCCGCCCCGGTAATAGTCCTGCAGTTCTTATGTCAGTGCCATTTATCATTAGGGTAGGATACTGTTAAGATATAAATTAATCTTTTGTGTGACTCACCAGGCTTAAATAGGAAATGAAGCTGCTTTATAGAAACTTCTCATTAAATGGCTGTGGATTAAAATTAGGATACTTGTATGTTATCCAGGGTATCCACAGATACTTTAAAGCAGTGTTTCCCAGTCTGGTCCTTTTTTTGCATCCTCCCAGCTCCCTACTGTGGGAGGGAGCGAAAATGTAGACCGGCTGTGGGTCTCCAAGGACCGGATTAAAAAACACTGCTTTAAAGGTATTGGCCCGTGTTTATTTTAGCATGTATATTGTTCAGCATGACCAAAGCAGACTCTGGCCCATTTTGATAAGGAACACAGATTTCATTGTGAGAGATGTGACTTGTCCTGCTATCTCTCCCATTCCTCACATCCTTTTCCCCCTCCCTCCCTCAAGCGCGCCTTTGACCCCACCCTCCTTTATCATTGGGCTCTGTTGGGGTGATTTTTAAAAAAGTTATGCTACTGAGAATAAGTGGCTTAAGAAAACGGTGGATCATAAATACCATGAGGCTGACTAACACTGAGCTTTTTAGAGAGATGAGAGAAAAATGTGAAACATCTACTTTGGCCTTGAGGGTGGGGCCATGTGATGCATGGGGGGGACCTCAGGCTTTTTCTGCTTTGTTCCCCTTTTAAGTGCGAACCGTAACCATCATTGAAGTTAAAGGAAAAACCGAAGACTAAGAAATCTCGCAGTCCAGGTGACAGGGACTGACATAAATGTCTGCTTGGTTCAGGCTCACTAAAGGATCAAAAGAAACCCACTCCCCACAGCAGGGTGCCGGGACCTACCTGAAACCACGCGGTCACTCCATTCACACTCCTGGGTCGGATGCTGGAAACTGACATGGAAGTCCCAAGCGATGGTCATGAGGCTCGCTTTAGCCTTGCCTCCTTCAAGGCTGTTATTGGTTCCTATAGTCTGCTCTCCTCAGAGGAAAGGAAGCATGTTTTATTTTTGTCAGCTAATGGCAGTTTCACACTTCCTCCTTTCATTTACTAATACGTCTATTTATTTAGCAGGAGCTTTATGTACAGCGAGGCAGATACTGCATCACAAGCCTATACCTGTCAAGGAGCCAACTTAGGTACAAGGACTGCTGGACTCCCCATCCAATGAGTGACCTGTAGCAAGTGCAAGTTTAGCATTGGACCACGGGCTATATGATTCATGACACACTAATGTGAGGACCTAAAAGAAGAGCTGGGCTCCTAATAGACGTGTAAAATACATGATCATCCAGTGTTGCCAATAGACCATAACTAACTGATGGTAGAAGAAGGAGCAGGTTAGTTGTTGGATGAGCTAGTTGAGGTGGTTTAGGAAGAAATGGGTCTTGAGGTGTTTCTTTAAGTCTCAGTGGGATTCTGATGACCTGAAGTGGATGAGTAGCTTGCTTCACCATCGAGGAACCGTCGGCAAGAAATGTCTGGAGTGAGACTTGTTTTCATGCAGCTCTTCTTTCCCTCGCCCCCCCCCCCCCACTCTCTCTATCCCTACTGCCGTCTCCCGCTCAGCTCAAGGAGTCGGCATAAAAGAGGGTCACCCATGTGGGCCAGGCTGCTGAAGAGACGCCGGGGGGGGGGCCGGGGGGAAGGCAGTCACAGGCGTGTGACACACTTCCTCAGCAGCTACCTGGGTATGGAGCAGCACTGAAGAATGTGGCCATGGTTAACAATACTTGTTGGTCGAGAGCCAGTGGCAAGGAGTTCAAGCGTGACCCGTTCCCCTGGCAACCCACTAAGGTGGTTGCAGGAATATTGTGCCCCTCAGGGTTGAGTATCGAGGCCCGTCATGAGTGACCTGGTTTTTTAATGATTCTTTAGAACCTCACTGGATTGGCTGTTACTAGAAGTAGGTTTTATGTTGTGGATACTGGGAGGAGCGTTATCAAGTAAAAAGGGTGGGGACAGGAAGGTTCAGGAAATCGTCTTGTGCCTCCCCAGCCTTCTTTTCTGTCTCTTCAAGAACAGTTGTCCTTGAGGGAGCCCCACCCCCTTTCTGTTTTTGGCCACCTGTCTCTGAGGTAGGCCTCAGATGTTTGTCAGTTTCCGGAAATTCCAGGAAATCAAAGAGCTAGACTTCTGGCCCACTTCTCAGTGTCAAACTTCTGGCTGAGACCTGCTATCTCAGCCGTGAGGTAGCTGTTAGGATCCCAGTTGGCCTCCAGGCATGCCTTAATTCCAGCTTCCACACTCCGGTCAATCTCCTCAGTAGGACTCCTCGGAGGAGCACTTGTTAACTCGGTGTTGACAACGACTGCCCGCTTGTGGCATGTAGCACCCTGCCGGCAGGTGAAGGGCACCCAGCACAGACTGGTTTGACGAGTGCGGCGCACGCACAGCGGATGCTAATTAAATAACGCCTTGGCTCCGAACGCAGTTGCTTCCCACCAGTGGCCACGTCTCTGCCAAGGAGCTCCGGAGACCATCTCTCTCAGGCTTGGGCATCTCTCCCAAACTGCCAGCAGGGGGAGCTTCGGGGGAGGGGGGGTGTTGGTTCCGACGGAGGAGGTGGTTTTTAACTGTACACCCGGCTGTTTGCAGGGAAGTTACCGAACTGCAAACACCGCTGGCTGCCAGGACTGCATGAAGATGGGTTGTGCTGCGTTGGCATGTGGATGCAACACTGGTGCCTACATCTGAACGCAAGCCGCCGATCTTCTGCTGCCCCCTTATTTTGGGGGAACGTGTTTTGTTGTCTGTGTTGCAGCATAAGGATGGGATGTCAGGGCAGTGCCGGTAATCAGGTTGCTAAATTCGCTCTGCATCAGGTAGCTGCGGTGACACTTCAACTTCACATCTAAAGCGGCCATGAAACAAATGCAATTATTATTGACGTGTTCATATATCCCTGCCTACTTATTCTATTTTTAAAGCCGGAATGGCGAAATCTTCCGGGCTGGGAGCTTAACGGCTAGTCATCGAGTTGTCTTTCAATCTTGACATCACAGAGCCACTGAAATAAAACCCAAATGGGGATGGGAGAGAGATACAAAATGACAGCTGCATTTCATTGGTTTATTTGTTATTATTTTGACAACGGGTTATTATGTGTCAACGGGTCATGCCAAGGTCAAACAGGTAGGTTGCCCTCAGTTACTGCTGGGTCTCCGACGTGCCTGTTATCGCTAAATGGCCTCTCTTCCTTTATGCTACCTGTGTAAGGCCTCCACACGGCACTTCTTGACAGATGTGCTCTTTGCCCTTGAACACGGGACGCCTCGTTCTTCCCCTGGCGGCGTTTCCCCCTGCCCTGCGCCCACCCCCCACACGCTGCCTTCGAGCCGCTCTCTCGATGAGCCCTCGGTTGCGTAACCGGAGCTTCTCCCATTGTTGCGGCGGAATTGATTTGTGTCCCTGGCTGATTTTCACGTCCCATAAATCTTCCGTTGAACGCGGGCGGGGATAGTGTCGTTCCGCATGCCGTGGTTTCGGTGGCGGGTCTCTGCACCGCTTCGCATCCACGCCGACGTTCCTGTTCCTTTTTCCCTCCGCCCCCTCATCCTGAATTACATACACCGACTGGTGTTTTTTTTTTCTCAAACTCACAGACAGTTTTAACACCTAGACAGAGTATTTGTTATACACAATTACGTGTTTTTACTCACTTTTTCATTGTGTGTGTCTTTTTGTGTGGGAGAGAGGAAGACATCGGCTGAGTGACCGTGTGTGTGCGCGTGTGTGTGGGAGTAAGAGGGACCACAGACCAGTGACGTGTGTGTGTGTGTCCCTTCTCAGTGTGCATGACTCCAGCTGAAATAAGGACTAGAATGGCGATTTGTCCTGCTTGTAGGAGAGAATAAAAAAATAATAATATAAAGTAAGGAAAGGAGTATGTTCCAGAGCTGGTGACAGAGCGAGTGAGTCATGCCGTCTGTCCCAGCATCCTCTGCTCCTGCGGCCACAGCGGTCAGCGGCCTGCATAATCAGTGACTAATTATGAACTAGAAACCTGTGTCTCTGCGAGGTTTGCGGGGGGGGGGGGGGCTGCAGTATGTGGCCCTAATGGTCACCTTCTTAACTTTACTCATGGATGTTTTTAACCCTTTTGTTCATCCTAAGTGACTTTTGCCATTTATATAGCTACTCAGATGCAATGCTCAGCTCGAAAGTACAACAGCAAGGGCTCCAGAGACGGAAGCTCTCTATAAACTATGCTTGCTGCCCTTTTTCCACCCTTTAATTGCCCGGGGGAGTATGGAGGTGCACACGAAAGGTACATTCTCCAGATTTCACCCTTTGCCTTCGGTCTGTGAAGCCAAGCGTTGCTTGACCCAGGCAGCCAGCCCGTTGTCTTTTATCTTGCGGCGCAAAGTTCCCCATGTCCGCTCTAATCAGTTCTGCAGTTCTTTGATTTCACACGTAGGGTGCAGTAAAGCAGAGTGACCGGTTTAAATGTGGCCCCCACTCCTACAGACAGGCGCTCGGCTGTCATGTCCTGGTTCGCCTGTCGCCCGCTGGAGCGATTTACATAGCCTTTATCCCCCCCCCCCCCGTCATATGCGTGCCAGCACTAAGCTTTCACCAAGAGCCTTGCCAGCATTCTCTGTTTGTTCACAACGGCCTCCCAGACCCTGCAGTCCAGATGTGGCAGAGCAATCCAGCCTTGGGTTGTTTTGGGAATGTGTCGAACCCAGGGCCAGCTGCAGTGACCCATTTCACACCTCGAGCTTATAACCTTGTGTTTGTGTAAGAGATGCAGCATGAGTATGCTACATCATTGTTCCACACACACAAACACACACACATTTGTACTCATCTTTGTGGGGACTCTCCATTTATTTCTATGGGCAAAACCCTAATCCCAACAATGACAACCTTAACCCCTACCCAGCCCTAACCTTAACTATAAGTAACCAAGCAAAGTCTTTTCGGAATTTTTAGTTTTTTGATTGCAGTCACAGATTTTTATAACATTGAATTTCCCCTTGTGGAGACTGAGAATATGGTCCCCAGAATGTCAAAATAATAGGTTTTTATCACATTGTGGTGACATTTGTGGGGTCATATCTGGCCCACACACACACACACAGGCCTCATGTGTCTGGCACAGCTAACTGACTCTCCTCTTCCTCCTCTCCTTATCTCCACAGTTTGCTGCTTCGTCGTGCACAAACGCTGCCATGAATTTGTCACCTTCACTTGCCCCGGCGCGGACAAGGGCCCTGCCTCAGACGTGAGTGAACCAACATTCCCATCTCTGTCCTGAACCTGATCCATTTTCCCAAGTCAGCCAGGAGAGCAAAGCAGACTGGCACCCCCTGATGGAATCTGGTCTGCGGAGGACTCAACACCATACCTGCAGAGCATTCGGGACCCGAATTGATCCTTGTCCATTTAACTTCCGGTTCCCCCACCAAAAGACGATCCCAACTAAATTAATCTTGAGGTTAATTTCTGGGTGCTATATATACCGGATAAACCCCGTTAGGGTGCCAGGCAGTAACGAGGGACTAATCGGAAGATGCGGCCTTCTCTTAATTAAGATGACCTGTGACTCGGTGACGAACCCCTCCATAGTCAGGAGGCTGTCAGGAGACTCGCAGTCAATGTCACCCCAAGATGAGTCTCTCCCGTAATCAATTACGAAGGGAATCGCTTGCCGCCCGTTATAGAACTGGGTTAATTAGAACGATACTGCTGGGATTGGTGCGCAGTTGGGCCTCTTACACTTTATCATATTATCAGCTAATGAAGCCTACATTCCCTCCGATTTCACCGTGCCAGGATGCCGACGCGTTTCGACAAGCGGTTTGCACCGCGGCTGCTTTGGATGGGGACCAGGAGTGGGAGCTGAGCGAGGGAGCGGCGGCCGTGGGCGGGAGGGCAGGCGAGTGGGCGAGTTTCCCTCCCGCGTCCAGAGACGGAGGCCCCGCGGCCTTTGGGGACGAGGCAGGACTCTAGCTCTTGGAGCATGGGCTTGAGGGGAGGCCCGCAGCGATCTTCAGGACTGCAAAGAGGCTCCTCGTAGTCATAGTACTCGGATTAAAACCTGCTGGAGGTGTACGGCATGGTTGCGTTCGAAGCATAGTCTAGGCAAGAGGACGGACTCACAGACCAGGGGTTGGACCACAGGGGCACTGGCCCCAGCTGAAAGCTGATTGGGCCCCTCCCGTGTCACTCAATTTTAAACATATCACTGGCTAATGGTGAGGTCGGCCCCGCTTTATGAATTGTCCCCTCTTAGAGCAACCACCTTAAAAAATCCTAGAATCTTCCCCTGCTAGGAAGTGACACAGTACTGGGTCATCCGCCAGCTTGGAATGGTGTGGTTACCATGTCAACGCCAGACTACATGAATGACACCACCAGGGGGCACCAAACCCTATGGAGGTTCAGGGTGACTAATTAATGCTGTAAAGGAAGGGAAGTCCTTTAAGGATGACGGTCCTACTCTGTGCCCAGGAAGCAAAGCGGTACAAACGTGTGAATGGATTCTGAATTCGTCTGCCCGTCTGTGCAATAAGCCTCTGCACTCTGGATAGGATGCCGCTGCATTGCAGGGCACCCACACGCATGCACTCATGCTGTAGGCGTAGTTTAGCCTAACTACATGTATTTGGACTGCAGAAGGAAGCCAGAGCACACAGTGTCAACATGCAAAAAACACATATGCAAGGCGGAGGCTGAACCTGAGCCACCAAGCCTGGAGGTGTGAGGCCATTTTGCTGCCCTCTAGGGATCACACAGGATATTACTGAGCTACCCATAGAGTCTTGTGGCTGGTGGCTCCTCGCTGTCCTCGGTCTCATTACTGTGACTCAGGAGCAAGTGTTCCCCCAGGGTCTATTGTCCTCCAAATGATTCGCCACTTTCCATGTCTTGGCGTGACTTCGGCAAGGGTTGGCTGCTATCAGCTCGCCGTGCTCTGCACACGCAAACCCACAAAGGCACCGTCTTCTGGGCCTTCAGCACCTGCCACCTTATCAAGGCTATACCAGCGCAGCCCGGAAGCACGATTGACTGGCTGTGACCGACTGATCTGACCAATCCCATGGCACACCCAGCACTGTGATTGGCTAAATCTCGAACCCTGGGGCTCTTAAAGCGAGACGAGCAGACTGATTGTGTGGAGTTTTTCTTTTTTATAAGACTTTGTGGAAATGAATCAGAGGCTCGGCCCCATGGCCTCTGTGGACGCCCCAGTGTAGCAGAGCATTTCAGTCTGTTGGGGGGGGGGGGGGGCGGGGGCTGTTTAATTAATCTCTTAATTAAAAATCCTCAGTTCTTGGACTGGCTGACATTCAGATCTCTAATACAGTGACACAGATGTTGAGTATTCGGTCTGCTGTAAAATTTAAAACAAGATGTTCCCTTTATTCGTGCCTTTTATTTGCCCAGTTTGGAGCTCACCCAGGAACAATGTGGACTGGTCCCCCTCCTCAGACACGGGCAGCCGGCGTCAGCCCTGGAGGAATATGCTAAGCTACGTTTGCAGGCCTCATAAGCATACAGAAGGATTCCAGCACCACACCAATCAAGCCTGGCCTGTCAGAGCAGATCCTTCGAGGAGAGGTTAAGCAAACTTAGACCTTAGATTGAGAAGGTCGTTTGTTTTGATTGAGCAGTTGGCACGGTGATTTTGTGTAGCGATACAGCTAAAATTAAGCGGCAGAGACAATATGGGCTTTCTGTGGGCAATTTCGGTAAATATTTGCCTTTCCACTGAGTGTGCAGACATTGGTTGCTATGGGATTCTATTTACCTTGGCCGTTCTCTTTTTTTAATTATTTTCATCTGACAGGTGTCGTTTGCTGTATTAGTCATCCTAGAATTCTTGCTAAAATGGAGAAGATTTTACACAACAGGAAGGAGCGGCACTGATTTAAGGCCCTGCTTTTAAGACGGCCTGATGTGGTACAAGGGAAATGAATTTGTGTTTTTTAAACCACTAGATGCAGTGGTAAGGTGGTTGTTACCTTGTTACCCATTGACGAAAAACAAACACGGCTTTTGGCTGCATAGCAGCTAATGCTAATAGCCAACAATCGTTTAGCGAGAGAACCTTTGGGGCTAAGCGAAATGAGCCTGCTGGTGGGAAAGCTCCCCCCCCCATGTCTAAAGGGGGCCACTATTTCACTCGAGCAAGACCTGCAAGACCTTGCTTCCTGTCAGATCAGAGGTTAGCGTCAAGCTCACGGCTTCGCTTAGCATTCGGCTACAAAGTAACTCGTTGGTATGTAGCTGTAACTAATTGGCCGGGCGTCCCTTCCCATGTCGACACGGCCCATATGGAATCGCAGTCCCCTGCAGCCGGGTCTGTCGTCTCTGCGATCCGGAGCCTTCCATCAGACATGCTGCCAGGTTCGATTGAGTCCCTCCAGATCTCCACGGGAGGTTGGATTTTTTTTTCCTTTTTTCTTTCTTTCTTTCTTTCTTTCTTTCTTTCTTTCTTCAGATGGTGGCTATAATTACCTTGCCTGAGATTCTCACAGCCTGAGCGTAGTCCCTGAAGTAGGTTCAAATTAGAAGGCAATTATGGTGGGCTCGGTACAGCGTCTCAAAACTGTGGAATGCTGACAGGGGCGCTGAAGACTGACAGATGCATCGAAAACCTTGTTGTGCTCAAAAGACTGGGTGGTGAAGAAAGGGACTTATAAGCTAAACAAGACTGGCTTCCGGGTCCCAGAAAGGATACAGCTGTCATGGCTTAGGGGTGAAAGAACATCATGTACCTGTGCAAATCATCAGGAAAAATACCCAGCTTTTTTAATAAGCAGGAAGAAAAATGTCTGCTAAATAAGTGATGATACATTCCGAATTACCCTTTCATTAAGGGGTCACAGCGAAGAGAGATTATCCAGGGAAATAAAAACGATGGGGGCGGGGGGTGACTTCACAAGAACAGAAATAGTAAAGCATTTAAATGAGGGCTGTACCTTTCATTTCCCCAGCTGGAAGCGTTAATTCCCAGTCAAGCCACTAAGAGGTAGCACGCCATACATGCAAACACAAGGTTGTCCGACTCAGCTAGGTGGTAGCATACGCTAGGCTAATGTTGCTCTAGCAAACCCTTTGCACCCAGTCGCATAACTTTTTTGTGTATTTGCTTCTCTGGTCCAGTCCTAGGGCTCTGTTTTGACGATCTAACACAAAGGGTGAAGCGCAACGCGTAAAAACGGGCGTTTCCAAATCCATTTCGCTATTTTGACGGTGGAAAAACCAGACTTTGCACCAGTGCAAGGCGAAAAGGGACTGTCCTAACTATCTTAATTATTCAGAGGCATGTTTTGGGCGTGACATGCAATTAACCAATCGGAATGGCGCATCTACTGCGGATTGCTATTACAATGGCAAACCAGATCGCTTTTCGAAGCAACTTGCTCGTACGGTGAAAAGACGTGAGCATGTCATCTACAGAAGCCCCACTATTATGCCGAAGCATTTCGAGTGAAGCAGGCGTGGGATGACGTAGCAGCGAGCGTGTCTTCGTTTTCTGGCATCACCAGATCATCCACCCAGTGCCGAAAGTGGTATAATGATGTCAGAAGACGGGGAAAACGGAAGCTCGCTGCTGAACGAGAACCACGGCTGGGAACAGGGATTTATTTATGCGTGTGTGTTTTTTATTTTATTTTGGGTCTGCAGTCCGCAAATTATAGATTAAAGTGCGAACTTTGTTCAAACAAAACATAACCTACAGTTTTTAAATGTTCAAATAAAAGGCAATAAAAGGTCATTTTTCTACAATATAGATTCCTTACCAGGTTACAGGCGATTCAGCTCTTCTGCCAGCTGATCCCTCCTTGCCTGGGCTGCTGCTGCCGTAGATTGTTGTTGCAGTTCAACATCTCGCCTTCTGAAGTGCTCTAATGTGTCCTCATTTATGTCCAACAGACATCTATCACGCATGGCAATGTTATGCAACATACACCATACCACAAAGAACGCTGCGACCTTCTGAGGACTGTATTGCACTGTTCCACCTATATATGAATATATGAAACGCATTTTCAGCAATCAAAATGTCCTTTCAACCACAATACGTGCTTAATTCTGATAATGGACTCGAAAGGTTTTTTAATGTTTGTTCATTAGTTAATATATATTGGTTTTCTTTTTGGTTCTTCATTAAACAATTTGATTATCTGAAAGGACTAGATGTAGTCTATAAAAGTGTATATGAATAAAATAACAAAAAACCATTAGTGCAATTTGAGCGCGTATCTGTGCATATCAACGCGCTATTAAATACAGCTTAATAATGTGCAGCTAACTTTATACGTAGTTTTTGTTGGTCAAAGGAGCAATGACATTGCATTGCCTTAGCAACGCGTCGAAAATGCGGCTGGCCACGCCTCATTTTATAAAAACAGGCGCAAAATCGTTTACTATTATATCGACGTGCACGCATGCCGTGACAATAAGCAATGCACTGGTACGAAAATAGCAAAACCACTTTCCATCGGGCTTTGTGCAGGTGGAAAATAGAGCCCCTAGACTTCCTCAGGTCTGAGGATCCTGCATGCAGCTGGTGTGGACGTGATGGAACCGATTTTTCCCCCTTTTGTCTGGTGCTGTGAGTCCCTGGGGCTTTTTGTTGTACACCCCCTCACCCATCCTGAGAGGGGGACTTCCCGCATCTATATTCCATCACCTTTGAGCAATACCCTCAACCCCCAGTTGCTCACCCAACACTATGGACCAGTGAGAGACTAACGTGAACAATGAAAAAAATAAAAGAAGGCATCCAGGGTAAAACATAGATTTTTTCAGTGCCGCTGACATGGATACATTCCTTATGCACTGGGCAGTGACTGTACTATAATCATATAACGCCCTCTAGTGGACAGCCAGTAGATCTGGCTCCTGAGGTGTCAGTTGCTGCAGCATCTCCAGTAATATAAAGCTTACCTGAGCGATTGATGACATTCTGGACAACATCTGAACTATCGTGACATTCCAGAGATGGCTTCTCGGACTCTGGATGTAACGATGCACCATGAAACAATTAATTGAGCCTTTAAGTAACCAAGAGGGTTAATTAGCCCTGAGGGGAAGCTGAAAAATAGTTGTTTTTTATTGGTTAACTTGCACAAATGAACTAAATCGTTTAGCCTGTTAATATTTTCCAGTGTTCATGTGTTTAGCTCATTGACACATGCAGTCGCTAAGCCATTCATTCTGAGAGCCTCAGGTCTGCTGACCCGGGAATCTGCATCCACTAGGAGTCTAATGTAATCCGCACCTGTGGGTAAGCTGATTTTCCTGATTGCAGCTGGTTGATGTCGGAGCTCAGATATCGGCTGTGTGGAAGTCGGCGGTAGGACCCTGGGGTGGTTTGAAGTTGTCAGTCAGTACATGTACATTTAACATATTTAGCAGATATTTTTGTTCAAAGTGACATACAAGTGAGGCAAGCAGCACATTGCAAGCATTCATGTTGTCAGGGAGACGTCTAGGTGTAAGTGCAGCTCAGCTGAGCTTCCAGTGAATGCCCAGGTATGAGTGTGAGCGCGTAGCAGCTACAGAACAACTTCTAAGAAATCAATAGAGTTGTGTGATTAGATCCATCATACATCCTCCCAGATCCAACCTGCAGTCCCTGGGCCCACCAGTAATTCCAATTTTCACCACAGTCCCTGGGCCAAAACCCAATTTCTGCTAGTGTGTCAGAATCTGAAGTACATCAGACCAGTCTCATATGGTACTTTTTGAAAATTGCTTTTATTCGAAACCACTTTTACTTAAAATGGTTAAGTGCAGTATCTTCGGTCATTACTCTGAAGCAGTGTCTACATCTGGTCTTCTGGCTGCCAGTCCTCCTACATGAATACATTGCTACCATAATGCTCAGCATTGTCTGTCTTCAAGCACCTTCACTTCTCACATCGCTCATGAACAGTTCTGCCCATCCACTCCAGGGGGCGCTGTCTTGGAGCACTTTTATCCACCAGCTCTTTATCTTACCAGTGTGCTAAGGAGATCCTTCCTGCCTGCTGCCAACAGAATATACATATACCTGCCATTAATGACTTTGTTTACTTGTTAATGTTCTTTTTTAGGATGTGTCATTTGTATATTGTGTACTTTTTAAAAGTGTTTACTTGCCTCCACTATATGTACTCCCTTTGCACTTTGTTTTGTTTTGCACTTTGTTTTGTTTTGCACTTTCTATTTGTTTGTCTGCACTTTATGTACTCTGCTGCCTTATTCACCAGAACCTCCCCCTGGTATCAATTCCTCTTACCTTATCTCCTCACCATATGTTTATGTAACCGTTGCTGTCTTTCTGTTTGTGTTTCCTTGTTTCTTATTGCTTACTCTGAGCTGACAGTCCTCTGATCTGGTCTAGGTATGTTTGGGTGGGGGGAGGGGAAGTGGTGTCACTGAAGATGCCAGACTCTGGTTTCACGTTTTTAAAAGCTGCCTTTCACTCTGTCGCCCTCTGCAGGACCCACGGAGCAAGCACAAGTTCAAGGTGCACACCTACTCCAGCCCCACGTTTTGTGACCACTGCGGCTCGCTGCTGTATGGCCTCATCCACCAGGGGATGCGCTGCGACAGTACGTACGCTCCTCGGCCGTCCTGGTCGGTTTGCTCATGGAGAAGAATTAGTTTGGTGCATTAGCTAATGGGAGTTTACAATCATCTTCATTGTTAAATGCCGTTTTTTTTGTGTGTCTGATATTGACACTTGTGGTAAATCCATTCAATGTGTTCAATGGACTATGAAGAGCAAGTCTATAAAAATAAATCAGGTAACATATAGATCAGTTATGCTTAAATATATAGTAAAGCTATTCCTTTGGATCAGTGAACTCCAGAGCAGGACTTGCTAACACATGGAAATCACTCCAGCACTGGTGAAATGTGATGGAAGGTGATGGAAGGTGTGTTGCTGTCTGTGTAAGGAACTGCCCTTCAAACCCTGTTCACTTGTTTCTCGGAGTCTGTGTAGAGTTACTTTGTGGAGTGAAGTTCACCTAGGCCGGAGTATATGTAGGTGTGTGTGTGTCTGTGTGTGTGTGTGTGTCACCAGCGCAGAGGTCATGCTGTTCCCTCCACTCCACGGTCTCTGCACCAGCTGTTTGCACCGAGCTCCAGTCAAACCCTCCCATAGTCTCATTGTCTGTTGTGGCTGGGAGCCATTCACTCTTTGCTGTCTCGGCCGCGATGGCGAGCCATCCTAAGCGGGCTTCGACCGGCAGCCTGAGCGTCAGTGCGGGATTCTGGGGAGAGGACCCGCAGCAATGCCCGCATTCCCATACAGAATGCTTGCAAGAAGAATGTAGTTGCCCCTTGGTGCCAGAAGGGGGTGACTTCATGCCTGTGCCCTCTTCCCTCCTGGCCTTTTGTGCAGCCTGCATGATGAACATCCACAAACGCTGTGTGGCCAACGTGCCGAGCCTGTGCGGGACGGACCACACGGAGCGGCGCGGACGCATTTACATCAAAGCCGAGATCAAGAACACCCTGCTGACTGTGTCGGGTGAGTTGCCACGGCGGGGCCGACGTGGTGCGAGAAGGTCTCTGCACCAGTCACAGTGTGTCCAGAGTGTGTTCAGATTAAATCGTCATACATGCAAACGCCGTTCAGTGTGTGCGCATACTCGTATAGCCAGATACACGGTCCACGGTCCAGATACACGCCTGCAGACATGCACACGCTCTACAACATGCACACGCTACAGCACACACCCACGTACATGGGTCCAGGGACTGACACGCGGAATCGGCCCGTCTTCACACACTGACAAGACACCCACACGAACAAAACGTTGCATAAGCATAGATTACATACCGCAGAGGCACTGAAGTCGTGCACACACCAATACTCACACTTGCACACACACACACACAACCATCAATGTTTTATCGCTACAGACGTGTTTACTGTCACTTTTAAAATATGGTGGACCGAGGACCCTCGCTATCCACAGCATGAAAAACGCATAATCACCTGTCACAGTGTAATCGCTCTGGAAATCACAGCGATTTGCCGCTCTACATGTTAAATAAAAGCTAGTGATCAGTACTAGAGGCCTAACTTGTTCACGCATACCGCCGCGTGCTGAGAAAACAGCCCCTTGACATTCACATTTCTTGGAGGTCATTCTTGGCTTTTAATTGCCACCTAGTGGCGACAGCTGGGACTTACATAAGAACATCAAAAATAGCATTTGTCCTTGCTGTCTTGATGAATTTTACAGAGTACAAAGAGTACAGACTACAGAGGTTTAATAATAGGCGCCTTTCATGTTGCCCTGCTCCTGTTTTTGGGAAGTAAAAACACTTCTGCCATATTGGCAAGAACGGTGTGTGTTTCAGCTGAAGAGTTAGCATTAGGCTAAATGTTAGTCGTGTGCTCGTCTTGGCTAGTTGTAGTTAGCATTGTAGCATTAGCAGTGTAATCAGGGTGAGGGGGTGTTTGGCGGACTGGATGCCTAGGACCTGAACACCAAGTGTCCTTTCAGAGTGAGCCTCCACTGCCCCATTCTGTGTGATGTCATCCCATATTAATTCTTAATTGTGCAAAGCCTCACCATAGCACTAGGTGGCAGCAGCAAGTAAGCGACATAGACTATGAGGCACATTAGGCATTTTTGTCCCTATTTTGAAAGAGGGTGTTACATGTTGGCTCCAAACAGGTTTTCTGTTAGTCCAATGCAGTGTACCATAAATTGCTTGAAATGCTATAAATAGCCATATGCCATGTGAAAAGGAAGGGTAGATATACTGAGATCCAAACACTGAATGGTAATTAAAACAGGTGCTCTCCAATATCTCCAGCAGGGGGCAGCATAAGCTAAGTTCTCAATTGACTTCAGGCATGGCCCTTGATTCATATTGAAGTCAGGGCTTCTGAGTCAGCCTATGGGGCCATGGAGTTCATCCTAATGAAGCCAGATGTCATGTGGCTTCATCACCAACATAACATTGTTTTGCTTAATTCTGTTAATTAGCTGACACTTTTAAAAGTATCTTAACGTTTTACTGACTTTAGACCACTGTTTTTGTTTGACTAAATTAAGTACCTTACATTTATTTATTTATCAGACACATTTGTTCAAGGTGACATACAAGTGAGGTAGACAATATATCACAAGCAAATGGCTGTCACAGAGCAAGCTTTAGAACAAGTCCTGTTAGACCGAGTACTGGAACAAGAGCCATACAAATCATTGTTAGAACATTGCCCTACCCCCCAGGATTTGAACCAGCAGCCCTTTCCATCCACCTTACATCACTGGCCTCCCTAGATTGATGTGTGATGGGCTCTACTGGGATCCTTGCAGCTTCAGTGGCTCCAGCAGGGCTCAGCTTGGTAAATTTTACCGATCAACACGTTTCACATTTAATTTGTTTCCCCTGCACTCCTGAGTGACTGTGAATTATTTATTTGCTAAGCAGGTCAAACGCATTTGATCAGCAGTGGCTGGCGGGCTCAGGATGTTTCTCGTCTAGGGTGCTGGGCACTCATCTCACAGAATAGATTTTCCCTCCTTTTTTAAGTCTTGGTTCTATCACCCTTACTTTTGCCTCTGGTAGCTCTAGATCCCTGCAGCCTTGCAAGCTCACTCAGAAGCCTTAGGCAGGTTTACATTGTCAGATTTGTAGTAGATTTGTCATGCCCCAAAACTGGAAGTGATGTCACAATGCGGCGATGAGGTGACTTCCTGTCCACAGCCATTTTTTTTTCTCTGCTTTAACAGCAGTGTACTTTCATGATTCCCTCAGCAGGAGTCTAAAAAAAAGGGACCATAGATTGATTCTGTTTACTCATGAGGTTATTCCCAACATTTGACTAGTTAATGAAAAAACGCCTCTTGATTATAGGATCTCGTCATATTCCGTTCTACATAGGACTTGGTCTTATAATTCAGTGTGGTATCAGGACAGATTGACCAACAGGGTGAAGAGTGGGGTGAATGGAAGTGTTCCTGAAGTGTGATGCCAACCTCCTGCCGCTCGTTAGTGACTTGTCAGCATGCTCTTTGCTGTTCCCAAAGCTATTCAGCGTTTTTCCATTCACTACAGAAGTCTGAGCTTGGCACATGGTCCTGGGTCAAGTCATCCTGCTGCCAGGGTAGTTAGTTGGCTGTTTTTCGTGGGAGAACGTGGTCATGCCACCAGAAAACCTTCTGGCTGTTACACTGTGACTGCTGGCAAGTCCCCCCACACCGGTGGTGGGGAGGCCCAAAGCCAGAGGATGACACGGGAAAGCCCTCATAATCCTTGCGGGGTACATTTGCTCTGGTGTAATGCCACCCCGGCAGTTTCTGCATACTATGATATATTTAATTGTTCATATGTCAATAGAACTGTGATCACAATAAAGTTGCAAAACTAAACGTGCAAACATGAATCAGAGTGACTTAGTGACCAGCAATACAAGCAGCTGTCCACAAAATGCCTAAGGGACCCAAGATGGAGCCCAGATGGACCTCATGTTTATACCCAGGCTAATGAGGAACATTTGTGTGTATCTCTGTTTTTCTGTCTCTGCCATCATAGTCAAGGAGGCTAGGAACCTGGTACCCATGGACCCCAATGGTCTGTCGGACCCTTATGTGAAACTGAAGCTCATTCCTGACCCGAAGAGTGAGAGCAAGCAGAAAACCAAGACCATCAAGTGCTGCCTCAACCCAGTTTGGAATGAGAACTTTAAATTGTGCGTATGAATACCCTCTGTGCTCATTTACCTCTCATCTGCTCCCTAACGCAGGTCATACGTTTTCATTTTTCAACTCATTAGAAATTAAATTAGACTTGGTGCGCTTAATCAAAGGCCCAGCCTGGGCCGTCTCTTCAGCTGCCTGCTAAAATTCTTCTGTTGTTTTTATGAAGTTTTATTTTAGTGCTCATAAAAATGTAATAGCTCTTGTGTGACACTCCCTGCTCCTGTCAGACCTCAATGTCATTAGGATGACACCACCCCCCCCCCCTTTCCCGCCTGTAATTCAGCAATCTGAAGGAGGCTGACAAAGACCGCAGGCTGTCCGTGGAGATTTGGGACTGGGACCTGACCAGCCGCAATGACTTCATGGGCTCGTTGTCATTCGGGATCTCAGAGCTGCAGAAGCAGGGTGTGGATGGCTGGTAAGGGGGCAGGGTTGCTCAGGGCGGGGGGGTGGGTCACTACTGGGGCCCGATGTTCACTGGGTGTAAAATGCGACACTGACAGCTTTGATTGTCATGACTCTACTGATTCATCTGAAATGGGCCATCCCCTTCACCTTGGCTTAAGGTTCAAGATGCTCAGTCAGGAGGAAGGAGAGTACTTCAATGTTCCTGTGCCCCCCGAGGGAGAGGAAGGCAACGAGGAGCTGATGCAGAAGTTCCAGGTGAGCAGCCCTGTCCACTGACACCATGTATGACCACCCCCTGCCCCCCCGGATGCTCCGACCATCTTGACTCATGCCCCTCTATATCCCTCCCCTTTGTGACAGTGTTTTTGCCAATCCCCTAACCCGCACACGAGTCACCGGTCTCCCTTGTTCCACAGAGAGCCAAGATCGGCCCCAGCACGAAGAACACAGACAGCTCCTCCTCCAACGCCATCTCCAAGTACGACAGCAACGGCAACCAGGATCGCATGAAGCTGTCTGACTTCAACTTCCTCATGGTCCTGGGGAAGGGCAGTTTCGGGAAGGTAATCCCCTCCTTCCCCTCGCCAGACTGCACATCACCCAATCCTAGATTCCTTTTATACTCTGTTTTCCCTCCACCTGGCTGGCTGCGTGCCTGTGGGCGGGGCTATGGCTGAGCATCTGTGGGCGGGGCTAAGCTGGGTCCCTGCTGATTGAACATGACAGTGGTGTGTCACACGCTGTGATTCGCTGAGTCGTTCAGCACCGAGAAGGGCAAACAGGCTTAAGAGGATGAAAGAGACTGGGGGGGAGAGACGGAGGAGGCGAGATACAGAGAGAGAGAGTGTGAGCTAGTGCAGGGGTTTCTAGGTGGCCAGGGGTACTCTGGGAGCATGCGGTTTCTATGGCAACAAGCATTCCAAACTGTATCGATATGTTGATGCAGGCCAGCAGTCCGCCATTACACTCATTAGCCGGAGTCCTGTTTGACATTGTCGCTGTGGCACGGCTAGAAAATCATTTGGACTTTTCAGTCCCTGCCACTGATAAAGCAGCTCATCACAGACGGGTACACGGATACTTCTAGGTTTTTTTAGAAAGACTTTGGCTTGTTAACCTGAATAATTACCAGGAAATTCAGCAATAAGCTGTGAGCTGTTACAGACAAGTCTGATACCAGAACCAGTGCAGGTAGGCGAGATGGAAGTGCAATTACATTTTTACGTTACGTTTTACATATTTGGCAGATAATTTTGTCCAAAGCGACAAACAACGCATTGCAAACTTACATGCTGTCAAGGAGTCAGCTAGATGCAAGAGTAGCTAGGCTGAGCTACCACTGAACGCCCAGGTACGAGTGTAAGCCACGTTGGAGTAGGAGCTACACAACAACATCTAACAAAGCAAAAAGATAATAAGAGTAATTAATGTCCAGAAGTGCAAAATAACATTCAGGGAATGTAGGGAGGCATTTAAGGTTAGAGAAATTAATTGAAGAGATGGGTCTTCAGGCATTTCTTGAAGGTGGAGAGGGAGTCTGATGACCAGACATCGTTCAGCAGTTTCTCTGGCCTGTTTTCAAGAGGAAATACTTTTTTCACACCTGGAAAATAAGAACTTGAGTAAATGTATGAGAATATAATCAAATCCAAAGTGTGACGACAGTATGACACCAGCCCCCGTGCTGCAGACTCCATTGGTCTTTTCTGTCCGCCTGTCCGTGCTGTTTGCATCTGATTCCAAGGGCCTCAGGCTTGTCAGAATAAGCCGTTCCCTTTGTGCTGTGTGAGGATAGGGAGACTCCCTGACCCATGTCGGGTGTTAGCATGCTGCGCTGCTAGCCCCAAAAGCACCTCGGAAGCAAAGCCAATTTTTAGCAAAAGCATCATTTGTGTTAAAGAAAGGGCTGCAGTTAATAAAATCAACTCCTTAAAATGACAGTGGTAGGGTAGCCATCTTGTCTCTGCCCTGGTCATGGTGGGTGTTAGCGGGTGTTAGCATGTAGTGCCACCTCTCTCTTGCCCTGGTCATAGCGGGTGTTAATATGTAGTGCCACCTCTCTACTGTCCTGGTCATGGCTGGTGTTAATATGTAGCACCACCTCTCTCCTGCTCTGGTCTTAGCGGGTGTTAATATGTAGCGCCACCTGTCTTCTGCCCTTGTCATGACGGGTGTTAGCAGGTGTTAATATATAGTGCCACCTCTCTCCTGTCCTGGTCATGCCGGGTATTAGCAGGTGTTAATATATAGTGCCACCTCTCTCCTGCCCTGATCATGGCGGGTGTTAGCGGGTGTTAATATATAGTGCCACCTCTCTCCTGCCCTGGTCATGGCGGGTGTTAGCGGGTGTCAGCCTGTGGCTCCGCCCCCCTGACAGCATTAATCACTGTCAGCGTTGCCGGGCCACCGTCTCCCAGGTGATGCTGGCAGAGCGGAAGGGCACCGAGGAGCTGTACGCCATCAAGATCCTGAAGAAGGATGTGGTGATCCAGGACGACGACGTGGAATGTACCATGGTGGAGAAGAGAGTGCTGGCCCTGGCAGGGAAACCACCCTTCCTGACCCAGCTACACTCCTGCTTCCAGACTATGGTGCGTCCCTGTGTGTCTGTCTGTCAGTCTGTGTCTAAAAGCATATGCGACTCTTACATCAGCCCTAAATGCTGGTGTGAGACACACAACCCTCTTTGTAATCACATGTTTGCCCCACCCTCCTTCTGCAGGACCGCCTGTACTTTGTGATGGAGTACATCAACGGCGGAGACCTCATGTACCAGATCCAACAGGTGGGGAAGTTCAAGGAGCCTCACGCAGTGTGAGTACCAAGTCATCCTCTCCTCTGATTATTTGGGTAACATTGCATATTCCAATATGTATTCACCAATTAGCTTGTTGGGGGTAAGGGTGCCATCTGGTGATGGGGGGGGGGGGGGGTTCAGGGGCCGTATGTGGGGCATTGG
>JAODLD010000051.1:11581321-11594132 GCA_026781065.1 Mormyrops boulengeri | reverse complement strand
AGTATTTGAGGGACATGCAGCTCCAATACTTGCTAGCTAATTATTTAGTATTTGAGGGACATGCAGCTCCAATACTTACTAGCTAGTTATTTAGTATTTGAGGGACATGCAGCTCCAATACTTGCTAGCTAATTATTTAGCATTTGAGGGACATGCAGCTCCAAAGTGACTTTTTGAGTGGGACCCCAGATGTAACAATCCCACTCTGCCTGCATGGGCCTTCAGTCACCGTCTTAACTGAACAAGGGCTTGAAACTGGATAGCAGGCTGAGTGGAAACTGCAGTTTGCTACTGGAAAAGACACTATGTTACAAAAGCTATTTTGACATCTCTCTGTCTTACTGAATATCTCAATGTTTTCACTCCTGCTGTTGATTTAGTACAATCTGCTCTCATAATGCTCTCTGACAAACAGGGGTTAATGAAATTTGAACACACCCAAATTACTGATGTTTTTGATGAACGACTGTCATTATAATTGGTTGACCACAGAACTGACATTTGATGGTTCCTGGGCCCCGAATAACCCTTGCAGGGGAGACTACATGCACGTTTATTATGTCAATCAAAAAGAATGATCAAATCTCACATGCCACATCGCACGTTCATAAATGCCATCACCTCACAAACATCACGGGTGACCTTTCGTGCAAGGTGAGCCCTCCAGACATTGTGGTCTTTTGAAAACCCACTATGAAGTTTGGTCCCTTCTTATTGATGTAAAAACACATCAGGTGAACACTGCCAACTCAGAGACGTCATCGCGCAACAGTACACAGAATAAATCGTCGAGGACAATAACTGAAGGAGGAAAATCAACATGGATACCAATATTATGGATTATGGGCTAATCTGGGCAATTAAAATTAATCGGTTATTAAATGTTTTAAATTTTGATTAGGATGAATGTAAAAGATAATTAACCAATTAACAATGTGTTGGCACAGGAAGTTCTTTTCAAAGATATTAATTACCATTTACTGCTAATTAAAATGAAAAATAACACAGCTTTGGATTAATTCAAGTAAATTCGCTACGATTCAAATCCTCATTCTCCGGCTGCGGAGGGCTGCTCATTCTCAGAAAGCCTCAGGGCCTTTCCAAATAAAATTACAATTTACACTCAAAGTTTAAATTTAAACACATTTAAAACACGGCAAACTTGTCATCCACTAACCCCGAAGGCTTTTTTTTTTTCAGTTTTCGCCACAGCATTCTTATGAAATTAACTTGAAAAGCTAGGAACATGATGAAGTGAGTCGACAGGTCTGTGTTCTGCATTGGCGTTGATTATTCGGATGAAGGGTCTGCTGATCCTCCTGTTAGTCTAGCTGCAGCAGTGGGGTTCGCCATCAGTCAAACCGCACATCGGTGTGGGGCCCCAGAGGTTTCTGGGCCCCCTATTGGCCACACACTGTCACTGCACTGAATATTAAATATATTAGGAGACGCCGAAGCAGCATGCTCCGCATCTTTTGACTGCTCGCTAGCTACTTATTTAGTGACCTTTTGAGTCGAGCCCCTGAAACAACAAACCGACCCCTGGGTGCCTGACTTTATAAGAGGCCCCCCCTTGCTCATTTCTGTAAGGCTGCCTGTGATCAGGACAACCCCCTGTTGACTAAAAGCAGTTCAGTCTGGAGTGTTTTCATGTTGTGCAAGTTTTTGCAGCATCAGTTTCCCCCGAGTGGTTAACGAAGATTTAACTGCATCACAGACATCAGCAGTTTATGTGTTATATGTTATAAAATGTCCGAGCAGAAAAAAGATCATTTAAAAATTACACTGCTGTTTTAGTCAGGAACAAAGCTCTAGGAGTCTAAGGCCAATCCAACCATTTTCTGAAACTGCTTGCCCTGTTCAGGATCGCAGGGGGTCTGGAGCCTGTCCTAGAGGGTATAGGCACAAGGCAGGGACCAACCCCGGATGGGGCGCCAACCCATTGCAGGGCGCACACGCACCAGTCAGTTATACATGCACAGCTATGGGCAATTTGGCTACTCCAATTAACCTCAGCGTATTTTTGGACTGTGGGGCGAAACCGGAGAACCCAGAAGAAACCCCACAACAACATGGGGAGAACATGCAAACTCCACACACTGAGCCATGGCGGAGACCGAACCCAAGTCCCAGATGTGTGTGGCAACAGTGCTAACCACTGCGCACCATGCCGCCCCCTCTAAGCCCGATCATGGAGTGCAAGACTTTAAATTTGTGCTGTGTGTTTTGGTCAATGTTTTGGGCTCTAGGTTATAATGCTGATCTGTTATAAGACGACGTGGGCACTACATGTCCGAAGAGATACTGGAGGAATCACATTCGCATTAAGGAGATGGGTTTGTCCAAAGTGACGTGCAAACGAGGCAGATGATGCATCAGGAGTGTAGGGGTGCCAGGGAGTTGTGCTCGAGTACAGCAGCTGTCGGGCTGGATTTCTGATGAGTGATCAGCAACTAGTGCAAGATGGGTATGGAAGTAAATGATATACAAACACTTCGTAGAACCTAAGATCAGAAAAGCTATACAAATAAATATCACTTGAGGGAATCTCCACTCAGTACCCAGATTAATAGGTAAACTTGCATCATACCATGTATGACCCCCCCCCTCGCTCTCCTGAACTGCTAAAGATAGACTAGTTGTGTGTTCAGAGAAGCTTCCTGCGCAACTTTGCTGTACTGAGCTGTTATTTTGGCACTTTGGCCCTTCCTGTTAGCTTTAACGAGTCTGGCCGTCCCCCTCTGACCTCTCTCATTATCAAGGTGTTTTCAGCCACAGAACTGCCCCCCGAAAGGATGTTTTTTGTTTACCGCACCATTCTCTGTAAACTCTCAGCAGTGTAATACATGAAAATCCCAGGGGGGGCGGCTGTGTCTGAGATCCTGGATGCACACTGTCTGGCGCCAGCAGTCGCACCTTCTCTAGAATCACTTTGATCACGTGTCTTAGCTATTATAACACTTATTTGTGCAGTTACTGAACCTCATGATCCCATCTGCTTCCATCAATCTTCTCTGGTCAATTTAGAGATACTGGTTATCCTGCCTGCAAGTTTTTGGGTGGCAGGTGGAATCCAGAGTACCTGGAGGAGGCCCACGTGACATGAGGAGAACATGCAAACACCACACACTCCCAACCATGAAGATATCAGACAACACTGCTTTCCACTAAGTCACCATGTAGCCCCAGCCTACATGCTGTGTATGATCTGTTCTAGTCACATGATTTCCTGTTTAGAGGTGTAGGCTGACTATGTTAAGGAGCAGGTGTACCCAACACACCAAGTCTACAGGGGATTAACTGTAAGCGTGACCTACAATGACAAAACATCCAGTGGATCCAGCTGAAACCGCGTCAGTAAGTCAGTCAACCAACACAGCGAGCTGGTGATGGTCAGTGAATAGATGCGATTAGTTGAGATGTTCTCTGAAGATATGAGTCCTAAAATATGCCTTGATGGTCATGAGGGACTAGAGAGATTGGATGTAAGCTTGTTCCACCTTCAAGGAACCATGAGTGAAAAACATCTATTAAGTGGCTTGTGGACAGGGGAGGACTGGCAACAAAATACAGCACGGGAATTTATCGTTGATTGGGGGGGGGGGAAGTGTCCCCCTTGGTATATTTTGCCACCGACCAGTTGGCCAGTTAATTATCTCCTGCAATCGACCTGGAAACAAGCCAAGATCAACCAAAGGGTTGAGCACCTCTGGTATATAGGCTACAAGACCGGCACACCAGGAAAATTCCCAAACATCCTGATAGCCAGCATGTGGAGGATCTGTCACGTGACATTGGCTTGCCGGCTGTTGAATACAGGAAGGAACATGATATATCAAGTACGTGGTCATGATGAGCAGTTCGATGTTAGTTGGTGTTGCTCCAGTAAGAGCTCTGAACGCCAGCAGCAAGGGTGTGAGCTTCATGCGTATGCCCATCGGAAGCTGATGGAAAGAAGAGGACAGGGGCGCCCGTTTCAGCTGCTCAAATACCAAACGTGTTTCTGCATTTGAATCCTCTGCAGTGGTCACACAGCAAATACTGGCTGATAACGTATTCTCAGTTTATTAGGTTTAATTATTTATCGTGCGATTTAATTGTTCAGGTATATTGCATTTTTCTCTTCAGTGAAATAATTCCGTAAAAAAAATATCCCCAAGAAGAATGTGAACTCCGTGTCAGGGCTGTGACTGACAGCCCCGCTGTGCCTTTTCAGGTTGGAGCTGAAGAGAGGCCATAACGGCAACCTCTTCAGCAGGATCAGGTTGAGATTATACCAGGGAACTGTTCTTGTACCTTGAAAAAAAAGAAAGAAAAAAGTCTTCAGCCAAACTGCACCGCTAATCAGTTCCTGTTTCCGAGGTGCCGCGACAGCAAGTGATAATATCATCACAATGTGCAAGAACAATGTGCAACGTGCAAGAACACACCAGTTGTGATAGCTGTCTCTGAGAGCTGACGCCTACAAGCCCCGCCCCTTTCTCACTCTCTATTCCCACGTCTGTATCCCTGAGACAAACAGAAATTAACCAAGTATAAATAATTCTGCGTACATTTTTGCATCACAACCCCCACTTGGACAAGCGGAACGGAAAATTACTTGAGTTTAACAGTACTGAAGTTTTCACTTTGAAATTAGATGCATTATATACTGGAAATGATTGTAATTTAATAATGATATGAGACGATTGTCTTTATTTAAATATTCATTTTTGTCAGGCTTGCGTTTAATATCAATAATACATATGACCGCATAAAATTAAGAAGCCGACTCTCTGACTTCGCGTCTGATACGAGCAGATTCACACTCGCTCACTAGATTTATTACCATTCTGGAGTAGCAATCTCATTTTATGTTTAAATGTGTCTCAGTATTACATATATGGATCTCTACTGTCAAAATAATCTGCATCCATCCACAGGGACTCTCCACTGGCTCTTCTGACAAACAGGGTCGTGTTTCATGACCTGGTTCAAATCCCAGAGGTTCCAACAGACGGCCAGGTTCCCCTCCCAGACCTCACAGACGGGGCTATGTGACACACGGACGTATTAGACCCTCTCATCACTCCATAGCGACGTCTACAGTCAGCTGGGTGTCTGTGGGGCTGTGTGTGGAATCCAGCGAGCAGCAGTCTCCTCCGGGGGTGTTACGTCGCTCCGTGAAACCTGCAGCAAGCGGGTGGCTGGCAGAACACACACCGGAGGAGGCGTCAGTCCCGACCGCTCCTCGGCCGGCATGGGCGCCGTTAGGTAAAAGTTAAAAAATACAGCAACCGAAATAGGTTAAATATAAAAACATTTTTGTTCTTCATTGTCATCCTAACCGTAACTTCTCCAGCGTGTTTGTTTGTTTGTTTATTTATTCATTCATTCATCGATTTACACAAACTGATGGATTTTCATGGCATATTTATCACGGAGTTGCTTATTGCACTGCATGATATCATGATGAAATTACTTCTAAAATAGTGCAGATCGCAAAACCCTTAAAAAGCAATATATTATGTCCCTTTCCTCTAAAAAGAGAGCCTGTTCTAGTTATCTATATCAGAAGGATATGTGGTGATTTACCTAAGAAGTGCTAAAGTAGCGAGGCGAAGCAGCCGCGCTGTTAGTTTAGAGGTCGCTGGAAATGGCTATGTCTTTAATTCACCTTCCCACCTACAGGATTACGATACACGATGTTCACATAGGAGTGCCGAAAGCGAATAATAAGCAGCAGTGTGTCCTGGCGATTCAAGGCGCCACATTTCGATATTTACCGTCGTCAAATAAACTGTAGGCTATATAACAGATGCACCTGTACGACGACAGAGAGAATCAAAGGCAGGGCTTGACTCGATCTGCTGTCTTTGCCTGTCACGTGCAGGAGTCCAATAATTTCTTATTAATAGTACATTTTTTTTATTTGTTAAGATCGCAATGCACGGTTTGCTGCGGTCTGTTCTATTTGATAATATCCGAATTGTGACAACAGGCGAAAATGACGGCTAGAATAATCAATCATCCCGCTTAATTAACAAAAGCGATAATTAAAACCCGTTGGCATCTGTTTTTCTTTTTCATATTTTCTCACATGTGTATACTTTAGTGAAAGGCAAGGACTGTCTGATATGATCAATCCTGGTAGCAATTTGCACCCATTATGTTACGCGGAGATATTTAGAGATGTTTGTTAGTCTCTTTTGGTATGTTTATGTCCTCCGGGGTCGATTTTTTATGCATCACTTGACAATATTTTCTCTTGCATATGGGGGCCTAAGTGGCACCGTCGGAGCCGCCGGGGGCACCGCTTCTGAATCGTCCATGCAGAAGCGCTGCGTCCGTCCGGCCGCCCTCCTCCCTGCCTGCCTCCCTCCGCCCGGCGCGGCTGTGGGCGTTGTTTCGAAGCGCAACGTGGGGGCTGTCATTTCGGAGCCACATTGGCAGGAGCCAGAAACAGCCCCTCGGCTGCAGCTACCGGCACTTGTGCAGCCACTGCCGCTATTGAGATTACGTGAATGCGCCCGATTATATACGGTTTTCTTTTTTTGCTGATTTCTTCGTCTGCGCCTCTCCAGCCCGTGCCTCTGTGTCACCTGTCTGTACTTAGATAAGCGCATCCGTTCAGGAAATCCGCTGGAGAGCAGAAGATGACATTTGGAAGAATTTATATATCAACGACGACCTGTCATTAGGTATTTGCCGTTTTATATTACAGAGCTGTGACCGATTCTTACGTGCTGCATTGAACTATGTTTCATCTGGAGAGCAAAAATCGACAATTTTGCCTGACGCCTTTGCTTAACTTGTTAGACTGTTTCATAAACATATTTTTTTAAATTAGTATTTTTCCAGTGATTAAAGTATTCTAGTTTAAATAGTTGCGCCTTCTTTATTTCTATAAAAATATTTTGTACGGAAGAATTTCTGGACTCATTTTATATATTAGTTGTGTTTATTTTGCTGGTCTGTGCTTCATTAAATAAGGTTATTACAATTTATTCCGTTGGTCTCCCCTACCGGCTTTCTAAGAAATAGGAGAATAACAAGTCTTCACTTAAGAGGTACCGGTGCAGCTCCTCCAATGGGGACTTCTGAAGGATCTGGACACTGAAGTCATTACAGTTTGCGAGAGGTTCATTTTAAGAAAAAAAGGAAGAGTACCACAGCCGCTACAGCCCCGACAACCGTGGAAAAAAAGTTGAAGATCATGCAATTTCTTGCTGAAGTCGATTGGAGTCTTGTGTCGGGAGGCAGCGGAGCAGTCAGGCGGGGGCATCTGTAATTCGCGCCCAGTTTTATTGTTTTGATTATTATTATTTTTTTAATAAATCCCCGCACCCTGGAATGAAGCACAGCGACAATGTGTGACAGAGGTGTCCAGATACTGATTACCACGGTGGGCGCATTCGCCGCTTTCAGCCTAATGACAATAGCGGTGGGCACAGACTACTGGTTATATTCCAGGGGCGTGTGTCGGATTAAAGCGCCGGGCGACAACGAGACCAACCGGAAGAATGAAGAAGTGTTGACCCACTCGGGGCTGTGGAGGACCTGCTGCCTGGAAGGTCGGTTGGCCGGATGGGCGAGCTCAAACCTCATAGTGGCTTCGCCTTCGTCTTATCCATAGGCACGGAGCATGTGAAAGAAATATCACTAAATCCGCGAGCAGTCTTTTGGCTTTTCGTGAGGTGTCCCTTTCCATGCTGCAAGGTAGATTGACGAACTCGGTAGTAGTTTGGAAACAAATTAACGTGTCCGTGTCCCTTATGGGCTCTGTGTGAAGGCATTAGAATTGGAGGCATAAGTCATTCGCATCTGGAGTTATTCCCGGAATCTGTTATGCGTGTATGTTCTCGGAGAGCATAAATGATCGGTAAAGACCAGGGTTTCAGTGGGTGCGTTTATAAGGTTTATAAGATGTCCTAGACGTTATACTTTAAAATGGAAGCCTTTCACCTCTGCTTCGCCCTATGTCTGCTATCTGTCTCCCAAACTTACTTGGCTTTGGTTCAGATTCAGGGTCTGCATTGCCTATCCTTCATTAACGCATTTTGATGAAGGAATTGGGGGGGGGGGGGGCTTTAAATAAAAACCATGAGTCATTTGTACCCTTTAAGTGTCAAAAAATGTGAACATCTGTACAGTACTCACCCTCTGTTTTTATTTAATAGCGACTCCAATGATCTTCGGCACTGAATTATGAATGTTAACATAGCCTAAGTAATGAATATTTGCGGTGTGATCTTCTTGTACAATTACATTATGTTATACTAGCGCTTTAAGATGACTAAGATGATCGCCGTTAAACAGCATCAACCAGCATAAGGGATGGATGTGAATCTTACAGGTATGCCGCATCTGAAATCAGCACCCAGCACCTACACATGTAGTGCGCATCTGCCCCCCATACTTCTTCAAGCGCAGTCTGAATATAACGCCGAAGTGTTTTCCAGTGGTGAGATTCCTGCTTTTTATCTTGAGCAGAAAATATTAAACACATTTATTAAACCTAATATGCAGCCATTTTATGTCTTGTTCGGCCCTTATGAAGATAATTTGTTTAAGAAAACGTTACGGTGTGTTGACCTGACAGTACGTGAACCCTGAAAAATCTGTGTGAAGATTGTGTAGTGATGACAAGAAAGAGGAACCAGTTGGACACTGGAAATCAAGCTTTGATCTCCTGTCATACTTGTCATCCTTTTGGAGAATATTACGGCCATGACATGTCGTCAAGTGACGTCCATTTAATTCGGTATAGCCCACTCGCCCATTCTCAGACCCGGGCGCTGAATCCCCGAATCTGTGTGCTAAGCAGGGTTTGACAGAACGTAGCCCACATCTGTGTAAACAAAGCAGGCTCTGGATAAGGCTTGCTTGCAAAATTTTATTATCTTGCTTATAACTCGTTTTATAAACACAAAATAAATTTTATGAGTGTTAATCTCACGGCACCTGAAGAACGCTCCTGTTGTAAACATAGTTAAATCGATCTCACATGCTAAGAAATACTATATAATACCTTTCATTGTTTTGAAAATATCTCCTAGGTTTCATGTCTGAAGGACACCATTTCTGAGAAGGAAACACTGGTGGCGGTGGGAGGTGGGGTTGTATGTTGCTTTGATGAAATTAGCTAGGGATTTGCACAGCTGGTGTGACATGGAGCGTGTCTGAGCTGGTGTGAACGCCTCCTACAGTAGCAACAGCCAGAGTGCGGGATAAAGGTGCGGCAACGAGAGGACTCTCCTCTCCGTGAGGTTTTATTGCCTCGGTGTCTTCCCTCTTTCATCCTGTTTCTCACCATAAAGAGATTAGAATACCAGGCTGACCAATAAAATAGCGCCTAGTCTGGATGACAAAGGGGATAGCGTCTTGTTTGGCTGGCTCATAGGATAGCCTATTCTTTGGTTAACCAATAGAATAGCTTGACTGGCTGGCCAACAATGTAGTGTCATGCTTAACTTACTAATATGACAGTCTCTTGATTGGCTGACCAATAGTGTCTTGTTTGGCTGGCCAATAGGATAATAAATTGCTTGACTGACCAAATGCTTTGTTTATGGTCATGGATGACACCTATTTAAGGCACCGTTACAAAACTTTAAGGTATGCTGCTGGCTCGACCCCTGCTGAGGGAAAGGCCCATCATCATCATATAATTTTGGTTTTGGAATTGGTTTGTTACATTATAAAGTCAGTCTAAATGGTTGTTTTGGATGCTACATTATTGCTTACGATTGCGAAACACAGATTTTAATAAATGCTAATCAGGACTAATTATTATGGTTTCCCCTTATCATTAAAGTGTAGCCGCAAGCTAATTGCAAAGGCATTTCCTCTGCAGACTGATGAAGGTACTGCCCTTCACAAAGGCGTGATGGCGCATGGCTTTTGCAGAAAGTCCGCACTGTACTGGAAACTTCACGAAGTCTTTATTGTGACACTAGGGGGCGACGTTATTATCTAAGTGCAGTACAGGAATCTGCCATGGGCCAGATCAAATGTCATTTTTCTCTTGAAAGTGTAACTTTCCACCAATTCCTTTGGGTAAACTCTTTGGCTTTTTCTCCAGTTTGTTTTCTATGTAGTGTTTATTTTTTCGACTGAAGTGCCAGTCTGGACCTTTTGTCTGGTCGTCCTCCCACGTTGAGTTACCCTACCTGGTGTTGTCTCCCTCTCTGTTATTTTTTATGGTATTTTTCCACTGTCAGTACATAATACATACAACAACAACACAATGGATTTCCACCTTTCATCCACTGTTTGGCCTGCATAATACAAGGCAGACATTAGAGGAAATGGGCAGCTATTTTAAAGAGAATTTCACAGGATCGTAAATGAGCTTTTTTGGGGAATCTTTCTCACTCGGTGTGTATTACGGCTCAGACTTTCCTGTTTGTTTTTTTTTTATTATTAAAAACCAGGTAGGGAAAATACAGAGATCAGGCAAGTCCAGAACAGGGTAGGGGTCTAGTGTCAGTCAAATCAGTGGGGCACTGAATCTCCCAAGGTCTCCACGGATCAGGCTTCTTGGGCTCTACTGGACAGCAAAGATATATTCAACATCATGGTCTTCCAATATACCTTTAAAGGTGTTTGCTTTGAACACCATGTTTTTCTGTTAGACCTTAAAAGGGGGAGTGCTTAAGATTGAACCCTATAGTCTTCAATTAGACTGTTAATGATGGAGTGTTTTGGGGCTCATTGTTGTGTTCTTGTTTCGAATCACAATGGAGTGATTTTTATTTGAAAGATGTTGTTCAGTGAGGAGCTTTGGTCTTGGTCAGAAGGTCTAGGTAGGATTTCTGGGAGAGACCTGTGTGGTTGGTGTGTTTTCACAGACCATGCTGTACTGTCAGGTTTGAGGCTGAAAACACACCATGTTCAGTTGGTATGAGGCGTATATTTTGAGTGAAACGTGATCTGCTTGTTTATAATCACTAGATGCTGTGTTGCTCTTTGTTGATCCAGCTAACAGAGACTGTATTTTCTTGTAGGGAAGCCATACCCAGTGGGGTTGCTGAGGCAGAGCTGTAGAATATAGGTAGCATCATGCATGATCTCTCACAGACAAATGCACGGTCATCCGTAGAGTACCAATTTGTACTCAACATCACTGATATGGCTCCATCCACCACAGAAATCAGTTTTAAAGCACAATGGACTGAAACTGCAGTTTTCTCATGTTCTTTCCAGCAGGGGCTATGGTTCTGGCTCTGCTGTGGTTCTGGCTGTCTGTGAATGAGCAAGCTGTCTGAATGAGCGAGCTGTCTGTGAATGAGTGAGCCGTGTGTGAATGAGATAACCAGGCTGAGTTAATCGGGGGCAAATTGTAAGATTGCCTCCTCAGATAGCACAGGAAGACGAGCCGGAGATGCTCTGCTTGTTTTCGGCTTTTGAATGCCGCGGTGTACATTCTGGAATCACAGAACCGAATGTGAAGGCTGTGACTCGCCAGAGCTGGACAAATTATCAGCAGTGCCTTTTCATTGGCATAGCGAGAAACAGCGACTGGGCATAGGGATGAGAGAAAGACAAATCGATGTGATGTAGATTCCATGATGTGAGCTTCACTTTCTGTGGGGACCTGGACGGCCTGCTTTAAATTAAACTGGGCAGTTAAATATTAACGGACTTTCATTCATTTTTTTTCTTACAAATGGGAAGCCTTTAGATGCTAACCACAGGCAGGCAGGCTCCGATTTCTGGTCTGGATTCCAAGATGTTGAGCGAAAAGCAGGAAGGGCAGGGCCATAACCTTTCAGGGCCACCCATCAGCAGCCTTACCTTGTTGGCTGTGCCATAACGCCAAGTGTGAGAGCTGGGTTTGATTTGTTCCACGTCACCTATGAGGCCGCTGCTGTATGCTCTTTTATTAAGGGTCACCAGCACAGGATGTCCTCTTCACTCACATCTTTTTGCACTGTCATTGACGTGTTGAGACACCCCTCCTTTGGCTTGCTGCCATGTGAAAGGAATCAGCCAATCAGCTGGAAAGGCATGGAACGTGGAAGGATAGCGTTTCACACTTTCCACATAATTCCCATCCTCTCCATCTTCGTCTCAAGCCACTTTGCTCTGTGTCATTCTCAGCGGTGAGAGTCATGTGACCAATGAGCATAGGGAAGGATATGCATTAAACTGTGTGTGTGTGTGTGTGTGTGTGTAGTCAGTTATACATTACATTGTGGGGACCCAATGTCCACACAATGTGATAAAAACCTGTTATTTTGACACTGTAGAGACCATTTTGTCAGTCCCCACAAGGGGAAATTCAATTTAATAAAAATCTGAATGCAATCAAAAAACTAAAAATGCCAAAAGTCTTGTATTTTGTTTGGTTACTTATGGTTAAGGTTATGGCTGGGTAGCGGTTAAAGTTGTCATTGTTGGGATTAGAGTTTTGCCGACAGAAATGAATGGACAGTCCCTACAAAGATATGAGTACAGGTGTGTGTGTGTGTGTGTGTGTGTGTGTGTGTGTGTGAGAGAGAGAGAGAGAGAGAGACCATTATTCAGGTCCCCACAAAGACCTGTGAATGCAAATTAATAATGCCAAACGTTTTGTATTTTGTTTGGTAACTTACGGATAAGGTTAGGTCCAGGTAGGGGTTAAGGTTGTCATGTTGGTATTAGAGTTTTCTCCATAGAAATGAATGGAGAGTCCCCACAAAGATATAATTACTAACGTGTGTGTGTGTGTGCGCAGTGGGGATGCCTCGGTCTCCATGCTTATGGAATGGTATTGGGAACACACCTGCAGACGTTTACACCCAAGTGCTGCGTGGGAGATTAGCTGAGGATGTGGGGGGGGGGGGGT
>JAODLD010000051.1:11541964-11560210 GCA_026781065.1 Mormyrops boulengeri | reverse complement strand
TGTTTTGTTTTTTTTGTTTTTTTTTTTTTTCTTTGATTGTGTTTTGAGTGTCCCCACATATATATACTTACAAACCTGTGTGTGTGTGTGTGTGTGTGTGTGTGTGTGTGTGTGTGTGTGTGTGTGTGTGTGTGAGCAAGAGAGAGGTGCATGTTGGTGTTTGTTGATCCCCCTTGAGCCGATTTGATTTGCAATTCTTCAGATGGTGATAAGCGCTTAGTGGGGGGGCGCTCTTTCATGCTTTTCACTTGCCTTTTGCCTTCAGAGAACAATTGAGCAGTAACCCCCGATAAGGTAGGTCAAAGCTTTATACTGAGAGACTGGCTACAATACAGGGATGTGTGTCTGAGGAGGGGGTAGTCAGTAACATACCCCCGCTTCAAAAATGTTCCCTCTCATGTGACAGCCAGCAGCTACTTGTTGTACAGCCAGATCCTCCCCAGCGTGAAAATCTTCCCTCGTGCCACCCCCCTTCCTTTGTGCTTATGCTAATACCACAGCCAACAGAATAAAAACATGAAATCAGACAAGGCAAAGCTCCAAAGAATTTCTCCACAGTCAAGAAAAGTGTTTGCGCCTTTAGAGGTGTCAGTTAACTCCCTCATCACAGAAGGCTATCAATTGTAAAAGCACATTGGCCCACCCCACCCTGGCCAGTAACAGCACCCCCTCCCTGTTGGAAGACTCCACATCAGATTCACTTGCTTTAATGTTTGAGATTCAGTAAGATAAGTGTATGAATGAATGGTGCGTCTTTTGTCCATGTGGTGGAACCAGAGAAAAGAGCGTTAGGTGAGGAGAGGACAGAGAGGTAATGAGCAGAGATACAGACAGTGAAAATGAGCCACTTTACTGAAGCATTAAAGCAGAAATGCTGATAAGTAATGGTGCAGTTAACGCACGACTAATTAGGCTAAATAAACGTGGAATGCGGGTTGGAGTGAATCCCAGCAGGCGAATCACACACCAGGAGAGGAGATTCTTGCAAGTGATTGTGAACGTGAAGCAGCTTTATTCTGAAGCTCAGCATATAGTGGATGCCTGACTTCTAAAAGTAATTTCTCCAGCTGCAATAAAATGTTAAATTTCTGCTGGAAATCAGACCCGGAAATGTCCTGGTGTCTTCAGTGATGTTCCCAGGATTGATGGACCTCATGGCTGATTAGAATCATCCTCATCATGGCTTACAATCATCACACATCAAACACATATAAAACAAGCTTATTTATTATTATTCCCCTTTAACTGTGCATTAATTTCTGTAATATTACAATATTCTAGTTTTCGGGGTATTCTATTTGTGTACTGTGTCCTTTTAAAATTTATTTGCACTATAATTATTTGTCTGCCCTATGTGTACTGTATTTGCATTTTGTCTGTTTTGCTCTATTTGTATGTTCATAGATTCCCCCCACAGTTCTGAAAATGCTAAGGTGAACTGGAGTTCCCGTAGATATGTGTGTGTGAGTGAATAGTGTGTGAGTGAGTGGTGTGTGAGTGAGCTGTGTGAGTGAATGGTGTGTGAGTGAGCGGTGTGTGAGTGAATGGTGTATTAGTGAGTGGTGTTTCACCGTGCCCCATCCTGGGTTATTCCCTGCCTTGCACCCGTAGCCTCCGGGATAGGTTCCAGACCCCCTGCAACTCTGAGTAGGACATGCAGTTTCAGAAAATGGATGGATGGATGTATGGTCTGTGGATGGATGGATGGATGGATGGATGATCTGTGTGCAACATTCTTACTGCTGTATGCATCAGAATTTCCCCCTGGGATTGATAACGTTCATCTTAAGCTTTGTCGTAATAGGTCATGTGTGGCTCAGTGGCCTAACCCCTTGAACTTGTGATCAGGAGATTGCTGATTTGGGCCCTGGTCTTGGCAGAGTATATATATATCTGTGGGCCCTAAACCCCCAGCTCCAGGGGTGGTGTGCGCTGGCTGAACCTACGATGTGACCCCCAAGTTTGCTCTGTAATGTATGTATGTCACACAGACAGCAAGATGGAGTAGGTGAAAAGAGAATTTCCCCACAGGGACTAAAAAACGTATCGCTATTCCATATCAGCTTCTTCAGTTACATGTATAGGTGGTTTGAAGGTTTGGATATTAACATATACTGTCCATGTTCTGATTTATGTTGATGATAAAGGGCTGAATGTGTCCTTCTTTGAACAATGGCGGACACACACCTGGGTTTTTATTTGATTTAAAAAAGGATTTGAATGATGTATGACCCAATTCACACACAGTTCCGGTTGAGGGTTAGCCACAGTGGGAATCCGCCGCTAAGTCCTTTCCCGCTTGAGGAAGTGAGAAGCTGTACACCACATGAAATGACCAGCCTGCCAAGGAGCCCGTTTGTCAGTCTGGCTCCCATTAGAGGCGGGATGCTGCGATCTACTACAACAAGCGTGAAACACCGTGGTGGGACAGAGGGGGTGGTAATGCCTTTCAGTGGTAGGAGCTCCATTGTAACCACTTGAATCTGAGCACAGGGCCAGTGGTATGTTTCCAGCTCCAAAAAAAAACACAGAGGAGGTACACACAAAGAATAACATTTAGTAGAATAAACTGTAAATGTAGAATGAACTGTAGTAATCATGTAATTTATAATAATCATGCTGTTTATCTGCTGTATATTGAATTCATGGTTAGTTTGCCACCTAGTGGCAAATGTTTTAAAATATCAGATTGGTATTATTTGCAGTGCAGAACTGCACCATATGTAAAGTGCATGTATATGAAAACATATATGAACGGCTCCCTCCTTATGTGTACAGCCCTTATCTTGTTACGGGTTGCACTGTGGTCCTGGGGAACTACAGGGTTAGAATTTTAATGATTAATTGTCATTGTTGACACACCACAACGAAACGTGTTCGCTGCATTTAACCCATATGTGACATAGCAGGGGGCAGCTAATTCAGCACCCAGGGAGCAGTGCTTGGGGGCAGTACCTTGCTTAGGGTACCTCAGCTGTGCCTCACTGGTCAGGGATTCGAACCTGCAATCTTTCAATTATTAGTGTGCCTCCTTAACTATTAAGCCACCACTGCCCACTATGTTTGGTCAGCTGGTTGGCGTGATATTTTCAATTTGAGATAAGTCTGCACACACATTTACATGTATGTAAGTTTTATTACATTGTAAATAGTCTGTAGGGTTTGCAAACTACCCCAGCGCTTTTGATGTAGCTAATTTGAGGTTTGTAATTGATAATATGGGTTTGCCGTAAGAGTTCTTGCGGGAGCGTGAGAGTCTGAAAGCGTGAGTGTCATCTCAGGTGCAGGAGAGTTGGCAACCCTGGAACTACATTTTGTATCACTGTACTGTCATGTATAGATAATATTATAATAAAATCCACTTGGCCTAAGATTATCATGAAGAGGCCTACTCCGTTAGCAATAACTATTTACTAGCTCAGTGGTGTCATTAACCACAGCTCCGGGGCCTGTATCCTGAAGCTGGATAACTAATCGGATTTGAGGTATCCCAGTTTAAATGGGCTTTATATTTGTTCCCTTACATTTAGTCCAGGCTATCTTAAATCTGACAAGTTATCTGGCTAAGTAAGGAATCCTGCTTTGTGATACAGGCCCCAGGTGTGTTGGACTTATGTTCGAGTTTGGTTCCCAAACAGATAAAATGAAATGTATGCCAAATGTCTACACTTCCTTATTCCTTATTGAAGAAGCATGTACTGAAAATTCACAGCTGTGTGTGTGTGTGTGTTATATATATGTCAAGAGTTAAGTGGGATTTATGGCCATACCCATATATATATATATGTAAGACCATATAAACGGAGGTTTTAAGGTTGTTTGTGTTTTAAACAGTTTTCGGAATAAGGAGCAGGAGGAATTGATGTAATTTTGACAGAGCACTGTTAGATGTTCTGGCAGCACCTACGAAAGACTGAAACGGTGCCTGAGGAAAGAATGAAGAATTGAAATCTTTTCAAGGTTTGGGTTTATTTTTGTTATGTGCACTCCACATATGTAGGGGACGGTATAAAGCGTTACTGTTAAAGAAAGAGCCGCCAATAAATCAAGAGAAGAAGGCGACGGCGTCATTACGCATGACGTTGGGTTGCGTGCCCCTTGCGTTTTGCCTTGGAAACCCCTGATGTGTCACAGAGCTGTCCGCCATAGTTCTTTTCAGAGATTTGGTAGTTACCCAAGCGGCTATACGGGCGACGGTTAATTCGGATTTTTTTTCCCCTTAACAATAGGGCGTTAATGCAGTATTTTCTTTTTGGGATTATAATTAAAAATTGTGGGTTACTTCGGGGAGGGTTGTATTTAAGGTTTTGATGTAAGGCGGATGCGACGTTTTTGGTAGACGGCCTTTTTTGTTTTGGTGAGAGGGGAAAGGGAGGCCATTTTAGGCCGCTCTTCCCCCTGCTTTCTCTTCTTTGTCACGTTTCAGCTCCTAAGCTTTTCACCCTCCGCCATTACCTACGCGGACACGACGGATTTCTAGAGGAGTACCGAGGACTTGCTTAAATTGCTCGACTGGACTGTGCTACGTTCTGGGGAGGGAGAAAGAGACTGATTTTGAAGTCACGGACGCTGAGGGGAGGCCGACATTAACCGCCATCGGACTCTGGCTGCCCTCTCCTCTCTTTTTTCAGTTTCGTTGATACTTGGTGTCGTTTGGACCCAACTGGACTCTTTTTCTGCCAAGGATCTGGAAGACCGTGCGCGGCTTTGATCACTTTACACTGACGGACTGCAGTTGTGGAAGTTTTATTTGAGACTATGTCGTTTAATATTGGTTGACTTCTTATTATTGGTGTGAATGTAGTTTGATGATTCCCCCGCCACCTTTCCTTCCCACTTCGATTAATTAAGAGAAGAACATTTTGCTCCTGCTGACTCATGTTCAAACATCTACATTTATAATGGTTATCTATAATAACTAGCCAGCCAGCGGTTGTTGGCAAAACGCAGGTTGAGTGATCGCGGTGCATTCTCTAGGGTTTGATTGTACGTTGGATTTTCCCTTGTTAGGCCAATTCAGCTAGTGTATTCTGGTTAACACGATGTCCTGTGTGCATTATAAGTTCTCATCTAAACTGAATTATGACACGGTCACGTTTGATGGGCTGCACATTACGCTCAGTGACCTAAAGCGACAGATAATGGGTCGCGAAAAACTCAAAGCCGCCGACTGCGATTTGCAGATAACCAACGCCCAGACTAAAGAGGGTAAGTAACACTTCATTTGTATATTCAGTACACGTTCTAAAATGGCGTGGGAGGTCAGTATATGCCTACTTAGTAACCATGTTTACAGACAATTATAGATGCAATTCGTATGGAAGGTTGGATTTAACGCTGTTGATCATAACATTGCATCTCTGTCGAAAGTAAAGCTTACGTGTTTTTTTCCGAAACGGCAACCTCTTGATATTTTGATGTATCGATTTTATTTCGGTAACTTGCGATGCTACAGAGTTGGTTAATTGAAGTCATTTTAAATCCTTTGAACTTCTGCGTTTATTTTAAATTAAAGCGATCGCCCACCAAGGAAGGAAGCCGTTCGGCATGAACGTGGTGGTTTAACTTGCTTGTTCCGATCGGCGCACGTGGGCTCGCGAGCGGATCCGGCCCAGCTGGTTTGCGGTGTCTGCCTCTCGCAGTTCCTCGGGAGGGTTAATGTAGTAATATGTACTACGTGTGATTGGTAGGGTTGTGTGAGTTTCTATATAACAATTATTGTCTTCCTGTGGGCCGCTGAGTGTGTTGGCCTTGTTATCAGAACCAGTGTCCTGGTTATACCTTCAAGGAATTAGTTATAAAAAAAAACGCATTTCTCTTCGCTGATACAAGGTTGCTTTGAACGTTGTTATAAAAATGCCGGGACCTCGGCACGGCGATTTGAGTGTTTAATTGTTTTTGTAAGAGCTATACAGCGCTTTGCTGGCGCTTTGACGCATGCGCATTGCATCCCCCCGTGCAAACTAGTGCTTCGGGAATCCATTTTGCGTGTCAAACTCTTGCCAGCCAGCTGCGGTGTTTTCCGTGAACCAGCTGACAGATGTAGGAAGCCACTTGGTGCGTTTGAGTGCATTTCTCCACTGTAGCCAAACAGTAAATGTCTGAAATGTCAGTGTTTCTCTGTCACAATTTTCTCTCGTGAGAATAATCGAATGCGTGCTCATTTGATCCGTTTTTGTAGAGTACACTGATGATGGGGCGCTCATTCCAAAAAACTCCTCGGTCATCATCAGAAGAATTCCCATTGGTGGAGTCAAGTCCACAAGCAAAACATATGTCATGTAAGTCTGTGTTTTTTTTCTGTGCCCATACGTAAAGTTTAACGCATGGAAGTTTTAACTACAGATGTTCCTGCAGTTGATGTAACCCTCGCTTTTTTATCTGCTTTGCAGTGACCGCTCTGAACCTTCAAGTGGACCTTCTAAAGCAGTATGTAAAAAAACACTCACCTTTTTTACTAGATATTCTACTGTTTCTACATTCTTACAAAGCACTTTATTCCTATAGTTTTAGTATGGGAAACAGTGTATTTTCTGAAGCGTGTGCTTCTGGTGTTAGAATGTTGTATCTTTTTTGTATGGTAAAAATCTGCAATTAATTTTATGACTGCACAGCACTCTGAACCCTGTGTGTATTGTTTTGTGCATGCCGTTGCACTGTATTTCATATTGGAATATCGTGGGTGAAGCACACAATGTACCGATTATTGTGTAATCGATCAGATCATGTGATTGTGGTATCAAGTGAACATGATGGCATGTTCAAAGTTTGTCTGTCTTAAAGTGTTACATTTTGTAAAAGCTGTTTTTTTGTTTCCTAATAAAAATGTATTGAGTCATTTTTAATTTCACCTTGTATTGCACCGCTCGGATGTCTGACTTGATGCTCTGAGGATTTTTGCTTTTTTCTGTGGTGAGGTTACGCCAGTCTTTCGCAGAGAGAATTGAATTTAACCACCAACTGTTATTTTTCCAAGATGCAGCAGCAGTTTGCAAGGCTCAAGCACCCAATTTTTTTCAAGTGTTTATAACAAAATACCAGAGGCACTGAATACACTTTGTATTGTATATTAAAATGACACTATTGAAGGTCAGATTCACACCCATTTTTGGAAACATTTTATGAAGTCAAATTTGTTGCAATGAAACAGAAAAATGGTAAAAGTACGTATAAGTGTTTATGAACTGACAATGTACTGGTTGCTCTTAAGATTTTTAAATTGTTCTTGAGTAATGAGCTACCTTTCACCCAGGCTTTTTTCTAGCTTGAATCTAATGCTACAAATATCTAGATGGTTATTCTGATTACAAGATTCAGCACTGGTTAAGTTGGTTTTTTTTATCAACAAGTTTTTACTGGGCTGAAATTCATCGTGAAGCTGTAATTCTAGTGTTACAAAACAATTTCGAAGAATGGGGGGATAATGTGTCCTTGTTGAAAGTCTTGGAAATGCAATCGTGGCTTTTGGTGTGAATTGACCTTTGGTCCTCAGTTACGATGCATTGTCTGAGCTTTAGTTTGCCATTTATGATTAAAAGGCAATGACTTCGGAGTTACTTTATGATTAAAGGCAGCTTGAGAAATGTGTGTATTGAACAAACAAGTGTGCGTTTTTTTTCTTTTTCATTTTTTTATTTGAATGATGCTAATGCAAGTACCTTGAAGTATAAACTTAGATCACCATGACAGTTGACCTTCGCATTCTGTCGGGTTGTTTCCTGGGTATTTGATGCGTGTACTGTTTACCGACGCTGACCAGTTTTAGTACTGTGTATGATGCAGAACACAACCTTTCTCAATAAAACATCTCTCTGCAATTTCTGAGCACCTCTTGCAAGGTCTTGTGTGTTCACTTTTAAGTGAGTTCAGCACAAAGGTAGGCACTCTCATCGGGGTGTGAGTCGACTACTACGGACTTTAGGCGTGACCTTAGGCAGGTGTGACCTGGTCCGTGTGATGCTCAAGAGGAGCCAGTCTGTAAATGGGAATTTTCAGACTGTCTCCCAGACCTATTATGTATCACCTCTTCGGAGTGTGACTTAACCTTGCCTCACAATGAGTGCTGTAATGTGTAGGTTTTGGACCTTAATTTGATTATCACATTTTTTTGTAAGCTGGTGCCAGATTCAACACAGTGTTATGATTAGACCCTTTCCAGGTTTTTGTGACAACCTTGACGTTCAACGCGGAGGTAGTCGCCATTGGAAGGTTTTTTTTTTTTTCTCTCTCTTTCACGTCCTCCCCTTTGTGACTGTGCTTCAGGAATTAGTGATAAATTGTCAAATTTGCATTCATAATCTATTTTTTAAAATAAAAATGGTGTAATGGTGAATCTGATTTGGTTAGGGGACTTTAAAACTTTTAGCCTGAGAAGTTATATATTTTTTAGTCTGCAGCACACTTGGCTTAACCTTAACATGCTGCAGTAAATAGTTCCTGCATGTTTTGAAATAGATGCTGCCTTACTGTGGTTCACATTGAGTGTATGAAGTGGAAGATTAATAAGTTTAACTAAATCAAAGCTGAGCATAAATATTGTTAGTGAATGGGGAAAAACTGCAACATAATGCTTCAGGATGTAACTATATAACCCTTTTTTATTGTAGGGGATTTACATTTTACTGCCTTTTGTGACTCCAGGGTTGCCGTACAGTGTGTGTTTTGTGTGTGTGAAATCGTGTTTTATCATAGCATTAAACTCTGTTTTCAATTTTCTGCAAACAGATCGATGATTCTGCTGCTTCAATTACACTGGCCCAGCTGTCTAAGGTACTCTTCTTCCTGCGCTTTCTGTCAATGTTCACCCCCTGGCCTGACCCCCTGCTGACGCGCATCACTTTACTGTAAAGGGCCACCCGAGTGCACCCCATGGAATTGACACTGGTCCCAAATGGAAATAACTGGGCTAATATCCTATGTGCGGGCCGCAGTGTTATTAGAAGTGTCTGATGTTAATGGTCTGCTGTGGATTTCACTGCTCAGTTATCTGATATCCGTCCTGTTTCCCCTGTAGCATCTGGTGTAACATTACACTGGTTTTGCTTTACTGATTTTTTTTTTTTTTTTTAATACTTATGAAAGTTTTATTGTTTCAAAATGTGCCTTTTATGCTTCAGTGAAATGCTTCTGTTTCGAAAGACTTATTTCGTTTTGTTTGACAGTAATGTGTGTGAAGATATTGTGGGAATACTGACTGGCAGTGGCTAAGTAGTGTTCAGACTGGTTACTCAGTTCCTCTTCACCACCATGGAGTGAAACTTGTCTGAGCACTATTGGGCCATTTTGCTGTGCTGTATCCCCTGTGGGATGTGTGGGTCTTGGGTGTCCGCCCAACTGTGTACATGTCTGGTCCTGTAGAGAGCTGACCCTGTGCCAGTGTGGGGGTGATTTTGGCGGGAAGCGTGAAGTTTTTCAAAGTGTTACCAGCTTTTAGGCCAATTTTTGACGAAGATTTGGGCATTTTATGGATCAGTTTTGCCATCAGAAAAGTGACATGATTTTCTGTAATCCTTCATGAGGTACTTTTCCGTTTTGCTTTATTCTGAACCTCAGTACTGGGCAACACTTTTTAACTTCTGTATTTGAATGTGTGCACTGGTTTGTTTGAACAAAGCCATAGACTGCTCTAATGTCTGATCACGGTGTTTTTTTTCCCCTGATTTTTAAAATCATAATGCAGTCAAATGAGATGCTGGGTCTGTGCAAACAAACCTGATGTATGTTGCTTACAGCACTGTAGGTGATTCAGCATTAATGCTCAAACTGCCAGTAGTTGGATGCCACACTGATCAGTGATTATATACACAAGTCTTGAAGATAAACCTTTTCAAGATGGACTTTTTCCTGCATCTCTGTGACTGGGTGTGACTTGAGATATTAAAATAGTTTGATATCTAAAGTCAGGTCTCTGAAAAACCCACATTTTAATGTCTGCTTAGTTTTTTAAGACCTTTGACTTAAAAAAAAATCCCCTGATAAATGCCCCCTCTTTCCCACTAAGATTTGTTATTGGCTGTATAATGTCCTACAAATGCAAATGTTTGCACTGAATATTAACAGCAGGTTAACAGTGTGGTATCCATCTTACACTTGTAACCCCCCTTGTATGGGGAGGACTTAATGAAAAACGATGAGACGCAGCTGAGCGGTCAACAGTCCTAACCCACCCGCAGGGGGCGCCGCTGAAGGCTTCATAGCCCGCTGTTCTGTCTCGGCTCCCCAGATGTTCGGCTTTGGGCCCGTTAGCTGCTCTACAGGATGGGACGTGCTCACTTTAATAGCTCTATGGAAGCAGTCTGTCTTTTCTTGGTCCTGCTTTTGTAAATAAATAAAGATTGTTGCCTGTTGCACAGACCGCCAACCTTGCTGAGGCCAATGCTTCTGAAGAAGATAAAATTAGAGCTATGATGTCACAGTCTAATCACGAATATGATCCTGTTCAGTAAGTATGCCGTCATCATTTGACACATCCCCCCCCACCCCCACCCCAGATGTGTCACGGTTGTAATGGGTTGTCTTCTCTGCAGTTACATGAAGAAAATGGTGGGACCACCACCTCCAAACTACACCTGCTTCCGCTGTGGAAAAAATGGACACTACATACGAAACTGTCCAACCAATGGGGTAAGAGGATGTCATGTGACGTGTGGGCTTCTGGGTGAGATGTGGAGTTCCTTGAATCAAACCACACACAGATCTCTACTTTGAGTCAGCCTCACTCCATCGTGCCTGCAGGACAAGAGCTTTGAGGCACCGCAGCGTATCAAGAAGAGCACTGGAATCCCACGCAGCTTTATGATGGAGGTGGACGACCCCAGCATGAAAGGAGCCATGTTAACGAACACTGGCAGATACGCCATTCCCACCATTGATGCGTAAGTGTTCTGTTCTGTTCAGTGGCCTCTACACTATGATCTATAGTGACTGAGATTAAGCGAGCTTGTCCATTTACTGAGTCCGTCTGTGGAGTGAAACAAGCCTGTCCTCACCTCCTGGGTGATATAGAGAGGCCTATGCCATCGGCAAAAAGGAGAAGCCCCCGTTCTTGCCGCCTGAACAGTCATCATCCTCGGAGGAGGAGGACCCTGTGCCGGATGAACTGCTGTGCCTGATCTGCAAAGACCTGATGACTGACGCAGTGGTCATCCCCTGCTGCGGGAACAGCTACTGTGACGACTGTGAGTCCCCTACCAGATGCGGCTTGCTTGGCCTAAGAGTGGGCAAGGAGAAGGTGATGGGTGGTGAAGCACAATCATCTCCTTTCCCTTTCAGGTATCAGAACATGTCTTCTAGAATCTGAAGAGCACGTGTGTCCCACCTGCCACCAATCTGATGTTTCTCCTGATGCTTTAATTGCTAATAAGTTCCTGCGACAGGTAATTATGTTCGTGTTTTGCCTTGAACTAATTGGTCAAGTGCAAAATGTATGTAAATACTGATATTTGCTCACAGTATTGTCAGAACGGCAGTGAGTGGTGTATCTATTTTAGTGCGTCTCCTGTAGTCTCGTGGGGCCAAATGTAAGAAAGTTAAATCTCCCACCAGGCTGTTAATAACTTCAAAAACGAGACTGGCTACACCAAACGGATGCGCAAGGCTCCAGCCCAATCGGCGGCACCTGTGGTCCCACCCCAGCCGAGGGTTCAGCGGCCCGTCCAGTCAATAAGGCCCCCCACGTCCCGGCAGCAAGATCCGTTACTGGCTAACGTTCCCCGACCCACGGCAACTGCCACCCCTCCCCCGGCAACCCCTGCAGTGACTGCACCAGGGACACATGTGGTCCCCACCCCGCCCACTGCTGCAGCTAGCGCCCCCTCCATGCAGGCTGGTGCTGTGGCGGGTGTGCCGGGTTACAGCACTGCCTCTCCCTCCCCCCAGAGGTCCATCAAGCAGGAGGAGCCTGTGCTCTCCAAGTGAGTCTCACCCATTATTGGTCCCGTTATCTCTTGTCGAGATTGGGATGCAATCCTGGGATTTGTTACTCCTCCCACTACAGCTTTTTATCCATAACCAGGTTAAACTGCACTGAAATTAAACCATTTTTTGTCTCCCATCCCAAATATTCCACAGGGAGCTTGAGAATGTCCCATCAGCACCCTCGGTAATGGTGTCAGCTGACCCACCGTTAACAGCGCCTGTCATTCCAAAGGTAAGCACATGACAGGGATGTTACTTTAATCTCCGAAGGTGTTCCTGACTGGTCATTTAAGTTTCCTATTTTTCCTTCATCTGCAGGGATTTCACATGCCAGTGATGGATCAACCGCACTCCCTTGGCCATTCCATACCCAGAACAGGTAAGATCTTTTTGAAGGATCCTGGGAAAGGTGGCTGTTTAGACACCTTTTAATGGTGCGCGACATCCATGTGAAGACTGATCTGGTGGATATGACTCTACTTTCCTATAGGACAGCTACTTCGACCCAACCTACCAAGGCCCAGCAGACCTGCCTGGGACACGTAAGTCTCCTGTGCCTACATTCAGTTTAGTCATTGCTACTGAAGATTTGCATTATAAAAAGATGTTTACATATTCCCCTCCAGGACTGCAGGCAGAGGGCGCTCTCATTCTGACCGTCCTCAGCGGCTGCAGGCACCCCTCCCAGTGCCGCCCCCAGTCTACATGCCCACCCCGTCCCTCTTTGCCCCACCTCAACATGCCATGCCGCAGCCGCCTGGCCTGGCCCCGCAGCCATACCCCCTGCAGTACCCAACAGGGCAGCCACCTGCCACCAACTACAACGTGCCACCGCCCGTCTACCCACCAGCCCCAGCTGCGGTGTCCACCCAGTGGGTGCCCCCTGGGGCCCAACCCCCCATCGGCAACCCCATACCCCAGCTTGGGCCGGCACCTTTCCTGTCCAAGGAAGAGTTCTACAGGCAACAACGCAGGTTGAAGGAAGAGTGAGTTAAGCTACGTTTATCTAATGCATTGTTGATCTAAACAGTTTCTCTAAGCCAATGGCCACACCTTATTGGTTTAATCTTTTCTGTACTTTTCTATAATAGTGTTTCATTGATTTTGTGTTTAAAATATGATGGCAATATTTTGAATGATTAGCCTGTGATGCTTGTATTGTAGTAATGATGACATGATGCCCTTGCCTGATTTAACTGTCGAGTTTTATCTCCTTCCTGTTTTCAATAAATAGTTCGCACTGTCAATTCATTGCCAGGGAGAAGTCTAAGCTTGAGGAATTCACCAATGATTTTGCCAAAGAATTGCTGGCGTACAGGAAGATTCAGAAACAGCGGCGCTCATATTCCAGGTAAAATGCCTTGAGTTTTTGCTGGAGTCTGAATTAGTCCCATCTTTCTGTGTCTGATTGCCTGTTCAAACCTCCCTCCTTGCAGATCAAAGTCTCCCTATAGAGGGTCATCATACAGCGAGAGCTCCTACTCCTACTCTAAATCACGATCCAGGTCCCGGTCCCCTCGCTCCTACTCCCGTTCCCTGAGTCGTTCCAGGTCCCGGTCTCGCTCCAGGTCCCGGTCCCGGTCCTACTCCCGGTCCCCATATGGTCGGCGTGGAGGTCGAGGCCGCAGCCGCAGCTACCGTTCCAGGTCCCGCTCCCATGGCTACCACCGCTCCCGCACTCGTTCCCCATCCTACAGAGGCCGAGACGGTGGCAGCACGAGTGGAGGGGCTTACCGTTCACGGTCACGCTCGCCGGCAGCTTACAGGAGTCACACCCCACCAAAGAAGCCTATGCCTCTTCTGCAGCTTGATGGAGATCGCAAGTATGTGAACCGCTACCGGGAACCACCTCCATATGATGCCAAGGCATATTATGGCCGCAGCATTGACCAGGGAGACCCATATGAGAGGGAGAGGTACAGGGAATGGGAGAGGGAGTATCGGGAATGGTATGAGAAATACTTCAAGAGCTACAGCAATCCACCTGGCAACATGTCCCGAGGGAGGGCTCCACCAGCAGGCAGAGAACCATTCACCCCAGAACGGTTTGCCCCACCACGGCCCAGGGAGAACTCGCCGTATGGACGTGGGAGAAGGGAAGAGTACTCTGCTCCCGGCCAGAGCCATAGCTTACTCCCAAGAGGTCGTCATGGGCCCCAGGCCTACCAGGACAAATTTCCATTTAAGGAGGGACATGGCATAGGAGGTGTAGGCAATGCAGGGAAAGAGCCACAGAAGGGTCCCAAAGATAGGGAGCCTAGCGGGAGTGGCCCTGGAGATCCCAAAGGCTTGAAGCACAAGAAGCACCGGAAAAAGAGGAAAGGAGAGGAGGGAGATTCCTTCAGCCACTCGGATTCCATGGATGATGGGAGGAAGGAGGACCGGAAGGGAGATGGCATGCTGATGGCCTCCAGTCGTGATGATGCTACGCCCGTTAGGGATGAACCCATGGAGAGCCCAACTGTGCCCTATAAGGCTACCTCAGACAAAGACCGCAGGGAAAAAGTCAAAGGTAAAAGTGAGAAGCTGAAGCGGAAACCAGAGGCAAATGCCCCTAAGAAGGAGTCATCTATGAAGACCTCAAAGTCCTGCAGGGAGAAAGAGGCAGACCTGGATCGTGAAAAGTCACCCCGCTGTGAGCCAGCAGTCAAAAGGGCAAAGGAGGACTTCTCTCAGAAAGTGGATTCTGGCAAGCAGCACACATCACAGAGAGAGGAAAAGGCTCCACCAACCCGAAGGGTGGTGCAAAAGCCCACGAAACATAGCCAAGATTCCAAGCCTGCAAAAGAAGAGCCAAAGGTGAAGAAAGAGCATGTGAAGGATGCTCCCAGACATGACAAAGCCCCCACCAAGGATGAGAAGCCTAAGACAGAGACTGAGAAGGCCATCAAGAGCGAGGATAGGCCGGCCAACAAAACCACTGAAGCCAAACCTGAGAAAAGGAAACGAAAAGAGGAGAAAGCTCCGGAGAAGGACCCAGATGGCTCTCTGGTAAAATCACCCAAAGTTGAAGCAACTGAGGTAGCCAAAGGATCCCCAAAACCCAAACCCAAGCCTGAGGGTGAAAAGCCTGCAGAGAAAGAAAGACCAGCTATTCGACCTCTGATGGAGAAGGAGGTAAAGCCTGTGCCCCTGAGGAAGATCAAGATTAACCGTGAGATTGGCAAGATGATAGGGAGCACAGAAAGCGCACCTATTGTAGAGGAATCTTCTGATGGTGCTGGAAAGAGCAGACCTGAGAAGACAAAGAGCAAGATCCGTAGGAAAATACCAGCTCCTGATGGCTCCAACTTGTTGGTAGATTATACCAGGTAAGACCATTTTTATGGTTTGAAAATGTGAAATCAGTGAATTGTATGCTGCGTTATTACAATAATTTTCAACTTTGTATATAAAATGTCTTATTGCCTGTTTATGTGGACATTTTTGTAATGCTTTGTGTAGGAAATGAAGGTGGCATTTCTCTCTTGATTTTAGTACAAGTTCCACAGGGGGAAGTCCCATCAAGAAGGTCGAGGAGAAGCAGGACCTGAAGAAAACTGTGGTGAAGACCCTAGAGGAGTACACTAATGACAGCTCCACTCCCGCAGAAGATGAGATAGTCATGATCCAAGTTCCTCGCTCCAAATGGGAAAAGGAAGATTATGAATCTGAGGATGAGGAGGCCAAGGCATCCTTGCCCCCGGGGAAGGACAACTCCACACCTGCCCCCGCTGCACCTGAAAGCACAGCTGTGAGAACCAATGAGAAGAACTCACCACAGCCAGAACGAGTTACCCCTGTTGCTAAGGAAACTGTCAAGATTGAAGGTGTGACAGAAACTAAGCCTGCAAAGGTCTCCCCTCCAAATGACAAAGAGAGAGATAAAGAGAAGGAGTGGGAGAGAGAACGAGAGAAGGGGAGGGAGAGGGAGCGGAGCGCTGCAGAGAGGGAGTCTACAGACAAGAGAAAGCCTGCGGTCCTGAGCACAGACAGAGAGAGGAACAGAGAGAAAGAGGGAGAACGTGGCGGTGACCATGGTAGTGATAGGAGCAGTTCCTCTGCTTCTCACTCCTCTAGGGACAGACCAGCAGACAAAGCTGATGCAACATCACGGAAGCCTGGCAGTAAGGAAGGTAGCTCTGCTAGCTCTGACAGGAGACCGGAACACAGGCCAAGCCAAAGGGATCACTCTTCATCAAAACCCAAAGACAGCAAACCCAGGGAACCTGCCAAAAGGCGGGAGTCCCCACAACCCTCAAAGGAGCACAGCCAGCCTCCCCGCAATAGAGAGAGAGAGAGAGAGAGGGATACAGATGTGGCAAAGAGGGGGTCGGGGGGGTCTGGGCCCTCAGAGTCCCGAAGGTCAGAGCACAGCCCCAGCCGGGACAAGAGGCCGTCTCAGAGTGCCCCAGAGCCACCCAGACAAGAGTCTGAACCTCGGAAGGCTGAGAGGTCATCTGGCAAAGAAGGGCAGAGCAATAGGCACCAGGACACAAGGGAGACGAGAGATGTAAGGGACAGTAAGGACACAAGGGAGACAAGGGACTCCAGAGACAAGGAGCACAGCTCCCATAAGGCCCCCCATAGGGCCAGCTCACCTGAGCCCAGGACTGAGACAGATCGGGCTGGAGGCCGTGTCGAGCGTGACCACAGCAAAGCCAAGCCTCCCTCAGTTCGGTCCACAAGGCTTTCCTCCGACCTGGCCCGCGAAACAGACGAGGCAGCCTTCGTCCCTGACTACAGTGAGAGCGACAGCGAAGCCTCGGATGCCGATGGACGAGCAGAGCAGAGGGCCAGGGACCGGGGCCCGGACAGCAGCCCGAGTGCCAGTGCCAGCCCCTCCCCTTCGGGAAGCCATGCCCGCAGCAGCAGTGCCAGCTCCGGTGGCAGCCAGGACAGCAAGAAGAAGCGTAAGGACAAGAAGGAAAAGAAGGACAAGAAGAAGCATAAGAAGCACAAGAAACACAAAAAACACAAGAAGCACACCAGCAATGAGTCTGAGACTGAGCAGAAGGGCCAGAAACACAAGCATAAGAAAAAGAAGTCAAAAAAGAACAAGGAAAAGGACAAAGACGAGAAGGAAAAAGAAAAAGAGAAAGACGACCAAAAATAAAAGGGGTCTGTTTGACATCTCAGACGGCAGCAGTTGACTTAATTTACTCAAGTCATTTTTTGTAACAATGTCAGTATTGTACAGGAAATACAGTTTTGTAAATAGACAGATGGTGAGAAGACTGCATGTAAAGATAATACTGCTGTTTTTTCCCCTCCTGCAATAATTTTGTCTTCTGAGGTTTCTAATGTAATTCTGTATAAAGGTATTGATTCGACCATGTAATTATCCGCAGCATTGCTGAGAGATTAGCTACTTGAAAAGGTGAAAGTGACAACTTGTTTTGTATGTCGATCGACATTCGAAGGACGAGGGTCTAGAGAATCCTTAGTCTATTTTTTAAACACCATAAATTTAAATCTAGGAGTACCGACTTTAATAAGCAGGCGCTCTGTGTAAGCAGTGTACAGTGAAAGCACTTTATAGATGTGAAATTTGCTGCATAGCTTGCCGGAAGCGATGTCGTTATGTACCTCATTCTGTCTAGGTGTGCGAGTATATTTGTAGCCTGAAAGTACAGCAATTACTGGTAGAACTGGAGCGTCTTATTGAAGAGCGGCATGGTGATACATCGAGTATATTTGTGGGATTAATTGTGACTGTGAATATTTTCTTCCACGTTTATTTTATTTTTTGCATTGCCTTCACGTTTAATTTAAAATTCATGCTGAATACTGCGGAGGGGAAACCTTTGTTTTGAAGACAATAAACGTTTTTCAGCAAAACATGAAACATTCTCCCTCCTGTCTCGTGTGTAATCTGTTCAAATTTAGAATCAATCTTCATTGCCGTATTTGTTTTACTAATAGATGGTATTTGATATCTAAATACAAACTCGTGTGCTATTTTTCCGTCATGTATACACATGAAATGGATTGTGAATTCATCCATGTAGGAATTAGCATTTAATTTACGACCAAGCTCTATTAAACCTTAAGGATCGGTTTTAGTTACTTTAAGACTAAAGCTTTTAAGTGTTTGAACTTGTCCACTTGTTTGTATATCCGCTACGAACTTAAGTGATGGTAGCTAGATCGCATAGTTGGATCGCTTGCGTCTTATTAAAACGTCTGTCGGTGGTAATTCAACAAGCTATACCGGTTTATGTGGGGGAATGCCTGGGATTTATTTTATGATTATAAACCAGAAGCTCCCTGGGGGGGGGGGGGGGGGGACTTTAATTAAAAATTATTAATTTATTCGGCGTTTAAAATAACGGAAAAACACACTAATTA
>JAODLD010000051.1:11506087-11539094 GCA_026781065.1 Mormyrops boulengeri | reverse complement strand
GTTCTCCCCAAACGAGCTTGATGGGCCGAATGGCCTCCTCTCGTTTGTAAATTTCTTATGTTCTTATGTTCTTATTTTTACCGGTCTCCTCCGTGAGAAGGTAGTTAACTCAATTGAAGGTGCATCTTACTCCATGTTTTTTAAGCTGTTAAGTGAATTCTGCTACCACTGACTCACAGCTTTGCCCTTGACAGTACCTACACTTAGTCCATCATTCAACACAGGTTATAAAGGCGGTTGGGTTTCCCTCCAGGTAGAATCCAAATCCCTGGTTCCTCCCGGATCGCTCACCGGGCTGCAATGGAGGGGTGCAGTATTTAATTATCTGCAATCTATTCATAATTTGCACAAATGTGTATTAACCATAGTCTTGGGCTGAATGGGTCTCAGTGATGGTTTAGTAGGTAGGTGTGTAGCTTGAACTACAAGTCAGTTCTTCCTTTGCTAAAACTGCACCCCTTGTCCACCCCTACCACAGGGATAAACATTACCAGTGCTCAGTTATCATAAACCAGGTCTTCTCCAGGACCAGGATAGGGCCTTGTGGCTTGGTACATCTCAGGCCCAACCTGAGACCTCTAATGGCTGTCATGCCAGCTAAGTGCAAAACTCTAGGGACTGAAGGTGATTTTGTTCCTGTTTCACTGGTTTGTGCAATTTTTTAGTATGATTTAGACTAGCCCATGGATGTGAAGTTTGGGAACCCCTCCATCTCTGAGTTACCATGGTTACCGTTTGTTTTACTGGAACCCTGTAAGGGCTGGATCTGAAAGACACTTTAGTAATGACTGTACAAATAGTCAAACAGTCGTATTTGTCTTAATTTCTGATTCTTTGTCCATCACTGAGTTTGCGACGTAGCTGCGTTCTTCTCCGAATATGCAGTGATGAACTGGCTGCATGCTGCCCTCCTCAGTTTGACCAACGGGGCTCTCTGTGGAATAGCTCACCCCTTCTGAGGCTACATTTTAATTGATTTCTTTAGTTTTTTTTTTTTGCTTTGTTTTCCCCTCTGTCTCCTGTGTGTTAACTGTAGAATAACTGCGAGAGTTGGGGATTGAGGGCAGTCTTTATTGCAGCTTTCTGTCAACACATGCAGTGAGACGCTTAGGGGTCATGGTGTTTCTGCTGGGCCTGTAGATGTAATGTCAGTTTTCCTACACCGTTCATCAGCCCAGCGTTAACCAATATACAGGGAAGTGCCGCACCCCCTGCCCCCCCCCCCAGTCAGACATTGTTGACCTTGTGTATTGACATGGAGGCTGAGGCTGTGACTGCCCCCAGGCCTTTGTCCATTCACAATAATTAGCTGGCATTGTATGTTCAGATCATCTCAGAAATGACTCCATCCCCCTGCTGGTCACTTTGATCAGTGCCCGACGGTTTGGCTGATGTCATTGAGTTAGACTGCCAGCCATTCTGAATGAGCTGATGAGAGCATAAATTTAATACTGAGCCAGCCAGATAAGCGAATGATGGTAGTGCTTTGGAGATGGGGAGTGGGGGAGATCTTCTGTCTCTCTCTGGCTGCCTTGCTATGGAAGTGATGACAGCGTGATGAGGCTCCCCTGATCCTCAGCGTTCAGGTTCCAGTGGTGCATTCCAGTTTGTGGGCCATGGAAACGTGCTGCCCCTCCTCCTTGTGTGTCAGTGCAGTGTTGGGGGACGTTACTCACAAAAGTAATCCATTACAGACAGACATGAAAAGTTCCGATCCAAAAAGTACAAATCCAGAACAAGCCCTGGTTGTTCATGTGCCCTCTTGTTGTAAAGGCCTTGCTAAGAACGGCATTACTGGTCCTTCTCTGGGGGTGGGGGCAGCTTAATGTGAGCTTGAGAGTCAGCAGTGCTGGCAGGGAGATCAGGGAGACATTAAATATGTAGGTACATACTTACACAGTTGTAATATAATAATAGTAATATAATGATAATAATGATGATGATGATGATAATAAGACTATGACAAGTGTGTATTATATTAAGTACCTAAATCAGTTTACCATGGTGGTGTAGAGGGTGCTATACCTGAACGCAGGGTGTTGGTGGTCTAGTGGTTAGGATGCTTGCCTCTGGACCAAGAGATCGCAGGTTCAAGTCCCACCTCTAGTACTACCATCACTGGGTCCTTTAGAAAAAATGTAAGTCCGCTAAATGCGGTAAATGTATAGTACTCCTAATTTACAGTAGGGTAAACCTTGTGTGGCTTTGTGAGTTAGGAGTCTGTCTGCATCTGGAAGGCTGCAGGTTCAAATCCCATGACCCAGAGTAATCATATCACGCCCTAAACCCCACTAGGGAAACGTCTGAGCCTGTTCTGCTCTCTCCTGTATCTGTGTGTCTATTAGGGGAGCAAGATGGGATATGAGAAAAACAATGCTATGTAGCTGTACTCAACCTTACAAATAGCTAATAATGTTCATTCTCTAACTAATGCATCACTCCTCCTCCATTCACCTGCTTCAGTAATAAAAAAAACTAACAACAAAATACTGGTTTGCTTCACTGTCTGGCAGGTGTGGTGTAGCTGTGTTAAAGGGAGAGTAGTGCAGGCAAACGCATATGTTAGTGTGTTGACTCCAGTCCCAGAACGAGCCTCACGGTTGTTTTAAACCCCGATACCCAACCCAAACGGAAATGTCCAACTTCCCAAACGTCAGTGTAATCTATGGGTGAGTTTAAGTAAAAAGCTCTGACTTTGCTCACAACAAACGGGAGTACTGTTCTGCGGTTTCTGTACAAGCTTCATTTACGCAACTCTGCATTATTAAAGCTTATCCCGTCGCAGGAAATTAATATTGCCTCATTGTCAGCAAGCACCAAGGGTAAAAAGTGGGTCATTTGCAACATTAGCCTCCACATTAATAAGTAATACTAGTCACCAGTGTCCTTTAAAGAGGAAAATAACAGTAAAAACAATATATAAATATATATTAGTTAGTTATTACAAATTGGATTTGTGGTGTTCTGTGGACATAAAACAAAGGCATGTGTGCATTCAGTAACAGTCAATAGGTCGCCCAATGCACAAGGTGTTAAATTTGTAAGGAAATTGTGTTAAAGTGTGCAGAGGGAATCTCCCATCTCTGCCCTTTGCCCTTCATCTGGCACTGGTTCTGTTTGGCTGTCTATTGCGGTGACCTTCCTCTGTATTCCCAGGCACAGTAACTTGCGTTTAGAGCAGCGCTTGGATGAGCGGGCTCTCCCGGCGAGCGTGTGGAGATGCAGCGTAATTAGGGAACATGTTGTAATCCCCTTACGTCCCATCTGTCACTGCCCGCATCCCGTCGGGAGACTGTCTGCTTTCCTGGCCGTGCCTCCGGCTTCCGCGGCAGTGACAGCGGGACCCGTGATTGGAAGTGGGGGCACCAGCCGAGATGGGAAGGTGCCCGGGGGATACCCACAGGTTCCGCTGCCTCAGCCCGTCATAAACACAGCGTTTGCCAGATTACAAGAAATTGCTTAATCCGGTTAGACTGGTTGAATATGGAGCCACGTGCATGGGATAGGGGTGATTTATTTATTTATTTGCTTCATCATTCCTAGATGGAGATGTAAATTACGTACAGTCCACTTCCTTCGAGCCAAGGATTTTTCTGAACGAGTCCTGATTGCTGAAACCTGCTGCTTTCTTCCCAAAAGGCATACGGAAGCAGAAATGCAGAGCTCTAGGCTCACTGGAAAACGTCGATAACTGGGGGAGACAAACCAAAATAGTTATCAGTGCAAACTAGTAATGATCTGTCTGAGTGGTGCCCTTATGGAGTTTGTGCTCCTGTTCCTTAGCTGTAATGACAAAGGGGCTGGCCCTATACTTGCACACCTGGCCCCCATCCTGTATCTTTCCTGCCCCTCCACCTGCTCCCCGCATATCCAGTCTACATGGGGGAAGTTGGGTCTTACTGTAGGAATACGGTATGTCATGTCTAAACCTGCTCTGCTGTTGCCAAGGCAACACCCATTACTCCCGCCGGCTGCACACGGTCCCACTCTAATGAGTTTCTGGCGTGGTGCCAGGACAGGCTCCCCCCCCCGCCCCCCCCCAGGTTCAGGCCATCGATGTCAGCAAATTGTCTGGTTACATGCTCACCGCTTCTTTGAAAATGGTGGAGACTGACTCTCCTTGTCTTTCTGGGACTAATGAATGGTTTCAGCAGAGGTTTTGTCTTCGCAGTGTTCGATTCTTTGCAAAAATCATGTCAAAACCAGTCAGCCAAGCAATTAGTAGTCGGTACCAGTTTGTGTCAACAATACTACCCGTCTGTGTTCTCACTGCTTGTCCTGGTGACAGTCGGGGATCACAAAGCTTACATTTAAAACTTATTTAAATGGTGACAGTTGACCTTTAAGGTGCCTGGTGTGTCTGTGCTTTTGAATATTAATTAAACCCAGGTTCCCAAGTCTTGTTTCTGGGTGGGGCAGTTTATATCTGGGTTTTCTTTCACCTGAGGTAATTACTTTTGTGAAGTATTTTGTTTCCCCTTAATTACTAATCAAAACTTCACATAAGTTCTCTTAATTAAAGCTATGTACGTAGAGCTGGGAGAACAGAGAAGAGCCTTCATTAAATTAATGAATCGGTTAAAAAGATAAGTGGATTGGAAGTGCAAGTCTGTAGAAGTGTGTGTGTGTGTGTGGGGGGGATGGTGCCTAGGGATGAGGCTCCCCCCCCCCACCCCTGCCGAAAGGGAGTTGCTACATTGTGTCTGAGTGACCTGCATGCAATGAAAGATTCATGGCATCCACCATGACATGGGGTGTTGGGCATTCATTAATTTTTGAACGGAAGATGTCCGGCCCACGGTGGACGGGTCCTGGAGCGCGGAAGCTGGGGGGGAGAACGGCTAAAGGAGTGGACAGCTGAGCAGTTAACAAGCCCCAGTAAGTGGTGAGTATGTCAGTCGACTCCTGCAGTGTCCCCCAAGTTTTTTTTTTTTTTTTTTTTTTTTGAGCGCACCCCAGGATTTGCATGTACTTTGCCTGTGTTTGAGCCAGTGAAATGAGCCTGTATGGGTGCTTTCACTTGACATTCGACACCTGAGGGTCACACACCACTGCAAATGCAAAAGATGGTCGCCAGTGCCGTTGTCTTTGGTATCCGTCTCTCGTGGTGTAGCTAATGGGGAAACTGGTGTTGGGGTCTTTGTCAGGTAAGGAGGCTACGCTTTGAATAACATTGACTGTAGGCCAAACTAAAACATGGAGCAATCCAGAACCTTACTGGAAAAAAAAACTTTTATTATAGCACATATTTGTCAATGAGTTTTGAAATATGTGGTTTTTTATTTTCTCCTGAGGGAACCAAAAAAACAGGAAACAAAAACCTAAATGCCAATATTGGGGAAAGAATTGAAACTACCTCCTAACCGCTTCAGAGAAGGAAGATGTCTATATGAAATACAACTGACAGGACTTTGTAGATGTTTATAGGAAAGTGATGGTGATCTGGTGGTCCAGCCTTTCCAGGACTAAGAGCAGGCTGTTGCAGACGAATGTGTTAATACACTTGATCGTACCAACATGTGGATCAATTTTCTCTCAACTGTTGGAGGCCAGCTGTCCAGGCCCAACTAATGATCTATTAGCTCAGGTCCAGATGGTTCGGGGGGGGGGCAAAATTAAACGCACAAAATGAATATTGTGCTGATAAATTGTTAGGTTTATGCTGCCTTAGAACCCAATTATGCACTATAATGGTGTAATAAAAAGTTGAGGATCCAGCAGTTTAGCTATAGGAGAGTAGAGAACTGGGTTTATGATGCAGTGTTTAAATAGTGGATAGATTATTCTGTAAAATGGGAGGCCTGTTTGAGAAGGTTCTGCTGCATTCAGTACACCAAAACAACCAGTATTGTGCTTATAAAGTAGTCAGGCTGAAGTTCTTAAGATACATTTGGGCAATGCCGTTTCCAGCTTTAAAGGCGATGAGCAATATGATGTTCTAATCTAATGATCTAATTGATGGCAGCTGGTATAGGAAGGCAAGTACAGGGCTGTTGTGGTTCCTGTAGCAGCAGAAGACCCATTAGGGAAGCGTTTGTTCAGCTAGATAGCAGACTGCAGCAGGCATTGCAGATGTTCTGAATCATTCGTAGGCACAGTAAAACCAAGGTGAGATGCATTCTGCAGTTCGGAAATAAGTCTCGTCTGAAATAAATTGTATGCAGGAGTCAACTTAGGTCCTTGTCTATAGCACCAAGGTCATTTAATGAGGTATTCAAAGGGCATAGATTCCATCCAGATTCACGCCAAGACTGTGTATTGAGTGGCTGACAGCTACTTCAACTCACAGTTCCCGCAACCATGTGCACAGAGACCAACATAGTTTTCTCATCTGTCAGGAGATATGGTGATCTAAGGTGTCAAAAGTAAGAGTAGATGAGCAGAGATGTCACTACAGGCCTAGGAGAGAAGTGAAGCAAGGTTATTCATTGCTCACAAAAATTGTAGCAGCATCTGAAACGAAACACGAAGCTTGGATTGTGAGAAGACAGGCTTCTAGACAGCATCTGTAAAATTTTAAGTAAAAATTGATGGTTTGAGGCAGACCTGTAACCCGAGAGATCATGCAAAAGGATCAGCTTTTGTAAGGAAGAACTTGATTGCAGTTCTTAAGACTTGGTGTGTATAATATCCTACCATGAGTTTTCTGATTCCGGGGGTCCAGTAAAGCGCTGGTTGAGTTAGGACTTGTAAATAGTGTTAACAGTTTCTTTGGCAAATGACAGAAAATGCTGATCGTGTGCAGGAGCGTCAGCGATGGATGCAGAGCTGCTGGTTTCCGCGGAAACCAGGCAGCCCGTCTTGGATGTTATCTCTGAGATTCCGAATTTCTCTCTCAGTGGAATCCGTGAGGTTATCACGTTTGTATCATTCGTGCTTATGTCGAATGTTCGCTCTAGGATTCCAGGTTCAACAGATTTATTGAAGAGAAACATATGTGTCCTTGTTCCCGTCAGTTGCATTGCAAGAGTATGTTGACCTCTCGTTTTGTATTTTACTTGGCTGAGGTCCCTGATGCAGGAGTGCCGCTTTCATTCCAGTCTCTGAGAAGCCTGCTTTCAAATCCAGAACGTGATTAATAGTTTGCTGTTTTTGGGGTGCCATTGCATTTGTTTTATTGCTTATTTTCAGCCGTTCATCAAACACCTCCCAAGTTATACTTGTTGAGCTGGTTTTGAGACATTTAAATTAAAGGCTTTAATATATCGAACAGTAGTAGAGGTAAATGTACTGCCAGGATAAATATTTTTTCTTTTTTCTGATGAAACAAGATGAGTTTAGTGCTGCCTTTTGGCTTAATGAGGAAGTGATCTTACACAGGAGTATAGAACCATGCAATGAGATTGTGGCTATCATTTTGGCCTGTCTATATTTTGGGCAAAGTCTACAGATATAGAACATTTACATAAGTGGGTTTAAGATTATCACTGGTATCTAATCACCTTTGTTTTGTGTGTGTGTAGAGATTGCATGTTTTTTATAGCAATTCTTAATATGTTAAGAGTTATGGAGTATATTAGCCAGGAGCCTTCCACAAAATCACACTTGCATTTTTCCAGACCTAATGAATGCATCAGACCTGCAGTTCTATGTTCCACCTGCAGGTGGCAGTTATCCCACAAGTTCCATTAGAAAAAAAAAAAAAAAAAAACGTTGTCACTGGTTAACTTCAGCACACGTGAGCATGTAAGGCGTGTGTCGATTTATTTTTGTATTACTTTGTGGGGGACCATTTTTTTTACATTGTGGGGGCTATTTTTTGGGTCCCCACAAAGATCTGCGAATGCAATCAAAAAAGTAAAAATGCCAAACGTCTCGGATTTTGTTTGGTTACTTATGGTTAACGTTAGGGCTGGGTAGGGCTTACCGTTGTCATGTTGTAATTAAAGTTTTCCCAACAGAAATGAATGGAGTAACCACAAAGATATAATTACAATCCTGTGTGTGTGTTTGTATGTGGGAGGGGGACGCTTGCTTAATTAAGACAATACTGGAAATGTAGGCTTTCTAACAAAAATTATAATGAAGTTGTTTACAAAAAAAATGTATATCACATTAGAAACCACCAGAAGTTTTAAAGTTAAATAATAATTTCAAGTAGTAATAAATTGAAACCTAAATTAAGTTCTAAAAGAGCTGTGTGGAGTTAAAACATTCATTGACAAGCATCATTTGGTGCTTTTTACTTAGGAACACCTTCGCAATGACACACCAGACATTTGAGTCCCTTTGGGGGCCACTGACTACAATTGCAATTAATAGCAAAATGGCAAGAACAGAACTGAATGAGTCAGTCAAAAAAAATTGACACTTGAAAATGTGTGTGTGGAAGATATACGCAGATACTTTTGTCATTAAACAGATACATTTGCAACATATTTTGGAGCAGTAGGGACACTGGAAGTCACTGGTTCCCGGTCAGGTGTTTGTTTATTCTTATTTATTTATTCGGGTGCGAATATTTTCGGGATGAGCATCCGTTGGGTTTCGGTGCCATTTAGAAAGCAGGCCGTTTTATGTTCGAAGGCAGCGTTCTGACAGAGGTGTTGAGTGTGGTGATAAAAACCCAGTAAGTGAGGTCTATAAACACGATGCCATCCATACTGACCCACAGATGTGTTTTGGAATTCTCCGGAGTGTGATTTAGCTTCAGACAAATCAATTTTACAACTGTCGGGTTTCCCAAATCACTGCCTCACTACCCCCCCCCCCACTTTTGGTCCAAGGCAGAAAGTGGGGGTGGGGGAGTGTGTAGCTAAATGTAGAGAATACAGATAAAACAGGAGGGGGAGGAACAGGATGTAAACAAAATCCATGCTCGTATCACCCTGGGACTGTGGCAGCTCCGTGTCCTCAAACATGAACCAAATATGAATACACACACACACACACACACACACACACACAATATAGCTTCTTTATTGACAGGATTGGCACTCCAGCCATTGGGAAAAAAAACTCACACTAGTCCATATCACCTGTGGCATGGCTGCACTCAGGCTCTCCTCCCCGAGGTGGTTTGTGGTGTGGTGGGTGCAGCAATGCGCTGAAATCAGCACGTGCCCCTTACCTCTACCCCTCTCTTTGACGCTTACTTCAAACCTAAACCGTGCCTTCGATGACTTAAAAATCATTCTTTCATATAGCACTCAATAGACCCTGAATACATCTAACCTGAAAAGGTAATGTGGGCTTCAGTGTTTGATCACGTTACATAAAGGGAGCAACTTCCTGTACTCACTGATTTTTGGCCCCTGAAAAGCACATCATATCATATTGGGTCCCCAACCCAGATCAATCCAATCATGATCCATATTTTTAGAGCCCCTGTCACTTGGGGCCAGTGGTGGATGAAATACTCATACAATTTACATAAGTAAAAGTACAAATAAACGGGCAATGTGCTGTAATAACAGGACCCAATTGGCCTTTCTACTTATGTAAAAGTAAGTACTTGCCTGTAGGTATACTTGCAGTATTAAAGGAAATGTAATTGAATGTAGTCTCTGATTCAACAGTATAATATTGCGTTGTGTGTCTATGTATATTTTGTTAAATACAGAAGTTCAGGCATGATAGTGTTGTGTTTTCTAATATAACCATTTAAAACAGGAAATGCTAATTTACATTAGAACTTCAAAAATACAGTATTCCATTGTGTTAACTGAATTTGGTAGCGATACACCAGTGGTTAAAAATGAGCTGATATTTACTGTCGACAAATCCCTATAAAATGGTGACCCATATTGCTTTGCACACTCGCGTACTAAACAGCTAGAAAAAATAATTCCACGCAGCAGACATTTAACATCATTGGAAATGCATCTTGTGAACATTGCTTGCCTAAAATTTCGCAAGGATGATGTGCTAATAAACATGTCAGCACAATAAATTAGATTTCTCACCTTAAGGCGAGACAGCGAGGAGTATGAAGTGATTTCTGAAAAAAACAGTCCGTTCTAATAAAGACGGCTGCAGTGCTGCCAAATGACGCTATTCTGTCGGTAACGCAAGTGTTTGATGGCACGAGAGAATTCATTACAGATCAAAATCAAAATCAAAAGACATTACTCCGAAAATTGCGGCGTTTATCACATTTGATGATCAGCCCTTCTCTGTTATAAATAATATTAACATACAAGATGTATGTAGTTATAGTGCCCCGGGAACATTGTTGTATGCCAGAGTTGGTGTCTTACCAAAAAATAAATACATTTCAAAAATATGAAAGTAATTTTTTAATTTACCTGGGTGTAGTGTCCCTTTAAACTTATTTAAGCAGAACCTCGCAAACAATCTGTATCGGTGCCAGTTGTCGAAATAATTGGCTATCGGTATCAGCCGGAAATTTCCTTATTGGTGCATCACTAGAGTTGCGGTTTACGTCATTAACCAGCGACAATGATTAATGCTGATGAGCACATCTAAGCTGAGCACATGCGCTCGGCCACAGTTTAACAATAGTTCTAACACTAATGTATGTGTCTTAGGTTATGCAGTATGACGATGTATATTGTGTGATGATGGAAAAACGTTTGTTTTGTTGTGTCGCAAATCACGCTCTTCATGACAATATTAAGTCGCTTGGAGGATGCTTTGTGTTCTCCTACACAGCATAGATGCAGACAGGCTGAACAGCGTCACAGTTCCGGTGTGTCCCATCACTGTCATCCCCTATCGTCATCTGATTACAACAAACAACAAAATAAATAGCTATGTGATTGTATGCAGTCTGACTCAGAATCAGGTTTATTGGCCGAGCGATGTGTGGCACACACAAGGAATTTGTTTCCGGCAGTTGGTGTCTCTCCGGTACATTACAATACAATAGAAAGTAAAAATGGAGCAGAGTAGAAAAGATAGTAGAGTAAAAGTCAAGTGTCCAGAGCAAGGCCATAATTATGTTGGAGACAACATTTACAGCCTTGGTCCCCCCAGTGTTGGCTCCATGGCTACAGCCTTGGTCCAGAGCTAAATATTTAGGTAAAGTATAGATATGTGGAAAAGGCACTTGACTACATTAATGAAGGAGTTGTACTCCGTTACTTTGTACCACTGCTCAGGGGCAACTGGAATCAGCTGAACTTCCCCCTCCTTTTCGGTGCCCCACAGTGCAACTATTACATGGTACAGAATTGGAACGCTGAAATTCAGGCAGCAGGTAGCGCAGTGGTTAAGGACATGGACTGATATCTTATTTCAGCTCCTAGGAGAAACACTGCTTGAGAGTGTTAAAAAAAATAGTTTAGTTGTATGCTGTTGTACATGTGGAGTGAGTTACAGAGTTGTTACATGTTTTTGTTTTTTTTCTTTTTTTTTTCCCTTCTAAATTGGATGACTGCGGCCATTCTTATCATACGAAGGGTCAGGTAAGCAAAAGGCCCTTACTGAGTAAACAGCAGAGGGCAAAGTACGGCCCCACGGCAGATGTCTCGTTAAGCAACACCCACTGGGAAGGCGTAATTAGAATGTGTTGAAGCTAGTTTTGGGAGGGGGGGAGCATTACGTAAGTCTTGTTGTGGTGTTCTGTATGCACAGGGATAAGGTGACCAGTGTAAATGGGAAATCAGGAGTCAACCGATCATGACCGAACAATGGTGACGCAAAGAGAGGCCCAGATATGAGACCGGCGCGGAGTTGTGGCTGTAATCTATGGGATGCCATTTGTTGGGCGTGCAATAACTAGGTAACCTGCCATAGCAACTGAACTTGCGGGCTATAAATAGGGATGTTGGTGCCAGCTGTACAGAGGTCCGTGGCAGCCTGGAGGAGTTCTGAGCAGATCAAGGTGAAGGATAGTTCATGCTTGCACACCACCCTAAAACCAGATGCACTTCACTTTGAAATTTTGAATTGTGATTATATTGAACAAAGAAAAGTGCCTGCCAGTGAATCATTTGGGGATTTTTTTCCACAACTGGGAATTATTCTTTAACAATTAAGGCCCTAACTTAGGATAGAGATGAACCATCTTAATTTGAACCTACAAACTTCTGGTCACAGGTTGTTTTTTTTCCACCACCTGCTGCTCCTGCTATTCACTTTTGTAACTGCATCTGTATGATGTCATCTGTGTGAGTGAGAGAATCCCAAGCCGGAATGTGTATTCATAGGCCGCTGTGGGCGTGCAGCGTAGCAGTGCACATGCTTATGACAATGTGTCTGCTAGCTGAGGCATAAAACGCTCTCTTCAGAACGTTAACAAAAGTAGTCCGCACTGAGCCATTCACATATCTGGGCTGCGGTTTTGCTTGCAGAGCCCAAGCGTAGGCAAATTCCAAACAACAAGCTCAGCCTATTTACATTGTTACAGGTTGGTTTCATTTTTTAAAAGCCTTTGCTGATTGGTGCTTTTTTTTGCTCGTCACTGGCAGAATGGCTTCTTTGGGGGACATTGGGGGGAAGAAATTAGTCTGGGGAAAAAAAATATTTTTTGCATGAGTTAAGAACATTATGGAACCCAGGGGGAAATTCTGGAAGTCCTAGTTCATGTGGTAGCACAACAGTTCTTGTAGATAAAACCACTTTTCACAAAAACACTGCAGCAGATCATCTGAACTGTCTTACAGGTGGACATACAGTATAAATAGCCGTGAAGGTTCAGAAGGAAGCCAGTTGAATCTTTAAGATGGGGCCACTTGCAATTTAAGAGCCACTAAGTGTTTACATGTCAGAAATGTCAGATGTGTGAGGCATAGGTATGCTGGCTTCAGGAGCACCTAGGAGGCCCTTGTGACCAGTCTGCAGCTTGGTCTACCTCAGCTGCTCTCTTTGCAGCCTTGCATGGTTGCCAAGGTGACCAGCACCCTGCCTTTGAGAGGTCATGGAGTCTGGAGCAGGCAAAGGGGCTTTGACTCCGCAGCGAGGCCGCAGTGAGCTGTCCGCTACTCTGCCGGCCATGTTAAATTTGGATGCAGTGCAGTGTTCAACGGGTTCCGTTTCAAATATCCCTCGCTTACTTGTTTTTTTAGTATCTTGTGTAACTGTGCAGTGAGAAGGCCTGATCAAAATTCACACATGAAAATGTGAATGAACTGTGCATAAACATATATTTAATATCAGGATTTTGAATAGGGCCTACAGGTACATTGTTATGAATAGTATTTGGAAAATACTCTAATTTTGTGATTTTTTTTTTTTTAAATAACTACTTTATGTGAAGGATTAAGAATGCAGATAACCACAATCCATGTTATCAATACCTTACAGGGGTTTTTAAAAACCCTTTCCCCGTTGTTGGTGGCTGTATCACTGTCCCGAGTAGATTTAAGATAACTGCCTTTGAGAATGCAAGGGCACAGGCCCCTCATGACCCCAGGACGTTATGGCAGTAATCACACCACTTCTATTTTACTCTAAAGACTGCTAGTGTTTCCTGGGCCAGTTCTCAGAATTCCTCTTAAAGTAAAGGTGAAAGTACAGGGTTGCCAACTTTGATCATTTACATGCATGTAACTTTTATTATCTTGTAAATAGTCTGTATGGTCACGTGAGATGCGTGAGTATCGTCAACCCTGTAACTGACAGAGGATTGATATACTCCGCATGGTGCAACCCCCAAGAGGAGATGTGAATATGAAGCTACATATTACATAGTATGTATATTAAAATCTACACAATGTTGTTATACAATATATAATGTTCTACAAGTGATTTGCGTACGCTCATTCACAAAATAACCCTAAAAAGCACAGTGCTCCCGGGCCGCCATTTTGGATCTAAGCGTCGGTAGGCACAGGAAGTGGTCGGCTGCGCGAGCGCGTTCTCTTCCTGTGCCACACGGCGCGTCCATAACGGAGAGGAGGGGGAGCAGGAGGGAGGTCAGCCAGTGAACAAAATGGCGGCTGCGTCAATTACTGCCCCTTCGCCTCAACCGCTGCACAAACACGCAGCCGTCGGCGTCTCTCCATAGCCTTACGAGCCCAATCTCCAGCTCCACGCCGCGTGCACGTTAAATAGGCTCAGGTGAGCGGTCGCCTCTTATCGCGCTGCGCGGGTAAAAACGCAGCTCGTCTCGAAGCGGCCATCCGACCGGATTTGTTGTTTGCAGGTTTATCTTACGTAGTTTGGTAACCAGCCGAACTGTGGTGTTTCGGGCTCAGTCGGCGCACCGCCCCAGCTTATTTATGCTAATGTGGCGCTGAACAGTAAACTTACTGCCCGCAGTGCGCTGCGCCATTTGTTCCATAGTCTGCGCTTGTTTTCCCCCTTCGCTCTCTTGATCCCCCGTTGGTTAGCCGCTTAACCAGGGCAGTTAGCTTCACCCGACCGGCGGCTACGTCGTCGTAACTTTCGTTTGCCGCGTCGTCGATTATGCTATGCTAAGCTAGCAAACTCGCTAAATACATGAACCGGCTGCGTCCTTCGCTAAATTATGCGAGTGTTGTGGGGGATTGTGGGGAAGAATTGTCACCACATCGGGTGAGTGAGTGTTTTTTGCGTTAAATAGTCGGCAGTTTCGTGTGTTTCGGGGTGTTGGCTAAAAAATTGTGCTAGCGGTCGCTTTATCCGGCTGCGTAGTACGTCCTGGCACGCATTCCCTGTGTGTAATCCGGCAAGTTAAAGTAAAAAAACATCTGCAGTCCAAAACTTTATTGCGTTTTGACGTGTGTTTTAGTTCGAGTGTGCTTTTGGTTGCGCGTTTTATTTTGACGAGTGCTCCGTGGAGGCTGCATATTCGTTAAGTCGGAAAATCAATGGGGCTGTTTGTAAATAGGTTAATAAACTGTTAAAAACAAACCAGACATAGCAGCCCCCAGCCGAGCTGCTTCGGGGAGGCTATTAGCTCTCTCCCCTTGTTTACATATCGGTAATGTATTAATGCATGCCCACGGGCTACGGCGATCGGTTGCCTCCAAATATTTATTTTTGCCCATCTTTTTTGGCTGCAGTGGAAACGTCTCGTCCTCTGCCTGATGTATTTCTGAAATTGATCAACATAGCATTTTTGGCCTCGATTTAAAACGCCACGCCGTACATATTGACATCTACCTCCAGACCGGGAGCTATTAGCGCCCGGTGAAGCTCGGTTGTGATGTTTTTTTTAACATGTTGTTTTTGCTGATGACCTTGACGGTCTCCTCCCCATTTCAGGCCGATTTCTCTAGTAATATTCCTCTAAAGTGATTTGTTCACTAATGCAAAATGCTTATGCGTTCACTGCAAGTTCTAATTTTATTTTTGACGGCCTTTGATGCCACAGTTTTCTGTTCTGCTTTAGAACAACTACAAATATTATTATTTAATTTCTCTTTATACAGAGTTGGATGCTATAATCACCAAAGAAGCTGAAGAGAAGCTAGACAGGTCAGTGCTGTGTTCCTCTAATCGCTGCTGTTGTGTTTTTAAAAACACTTGGGGTATTGGATTAGTCTGACCTTTGTTGTGCCCCTCTGACCTTTCCCTCGTCTGTTTAGAGGGTCCTCAGAGACTGCCGCCAACGGCAGGTCACAGCAGCTGTTGCTGGCATCAGCCAGTGCCGCTCGGCTTGAATTATCGGTATCCGAACCGCATAGTCAGCTGCGGTGTTCTGGATGCCGGATGAAAACCGCAGGCGTCACTCTTCCCTGTTGTAGGGATGCAGCACACGTGACAGGGGGCTGGAGATGGGGGAAAGGTCGCAGGCCATTCCGGGCCCCTTTGGTTCCAGTGAAAACTGAAAATTTACACCTGAGAGAGGCAACTTTTGGCTGGCTGAATAAAGCCTTTGATCTGTAAATGCTGCCATTTCTCAGGAGCCGTGTAGGTGGGGATATCAGACCATGTCCCACTGCACTATTCTCTGACTGAGACCAAACTGTAGCAACCCTGATATCAGTTTTTCGGATTTAGAAAATAGGGCTGAATTCCAGAAAGTGTGGCGCGGTTCTGCCCGGTGGCTGTACTTCTGTGGAATGTAGTGTTTGGTTTTTGTCATGGTGTAGGTGTAGTTTTGAGTCATTTCCCTGCATTGTTATGATCGCTGGCCTCTGACCAAGGACCAGGGTTCATAAATAATCTGAATTATGTCTTCTGGTTTGTGTGACGCTCTTTCTGAGAGGTAGATTGCAATGTTCTCTCTCCCATTTATTGATGGTTCCTCTCTGTTCCCTTTGCCATGAAGATGTAATTGAGTGAAGCCTGGTTTCTAGCTTAGAGCTTAAAGTAGAATGTATAGCAGTTACTTGAGATGTGGACTGATCCAGTATGGAACAGTGATGAGCGCTTGATCAACTTTGGATATGATCCTCATTGTCACCACAAAAAGCTGCTGCTTTGTTAGCCTTCCTTTGAGTATAACCCTAGTTGCTAGCCTGCCATTAAGACAGCATGACTAACATGTTAGTCTACCTTGTAACTTCATGTGTAGGTGAGCGTCTTGTAGCTGTCACTTATCTGGTAGCTTTAGGGGTTGAATTATGTGTTGTTCATTGGTATGATGCTGAAAGATGTGGTTTTGTACCCCATGTGTTGCCATTTCTACCTACAGAAGGCTTTTGACCTTGACCTAGCTGCCGTTAAAATATTGTTTGAACAAGTAAAAATTAGATGTGAATGCATCGTTGAAATTTTCAGCATAACATTATGTATTTGCATCTTTAAGGTTCTTGTGGATAAGTGATTAAAGCAAACCTGTTGTGAAGGTTAATACATGTGATTCTACTGTGGAGAACAACACATTATGGGTTGGAATGCCTCTGGTTGGGGAGCTCTGGCTGCATGCCTTGGGCCATGCTGATTGGTCGTCAGTCATAAACGAGAGCCTGCTGTCAAGGCAGCCATCTGGTTTAATGTGTCTGAGCAACTGCGGGGGGGAGGGGATTCTCTGCCTGGAGATGTTGAACCGTGTGACCAAACACCCCCTCCCACACACACACACACACACACACACTCTGGTTTCAGGTTTCTTTTCCCAGTCAGTCATTAATAGCAACTTCACTGTCAGTTTAGTGGGTCTAGTAAACCTTTTAAAGAAGCTTACCTTGTTACCATGGCCTCTCCTGCAGTAGAATGTTTTGCATGTATGGGGAGATCTGTACAGGCATAACCTGAGGAATACTGATATTCCTGGGTAGTTTTTATTCAATGGATTCAATGGACAAAAGAATGACTTCCTCCATGTTATGGCCCGTGGTTCCTTTAAATGGCGGCTTGCTCAAGCGTGTTACAGTGCTTGTTGAGTTCCTGAATGTCTGCCCAACTTGTGGTTGACATCTCAAGCTTCCTGTGGCATCTGCTTGCTTCTAACTCCTCTTGAACCTGGTGTCATTAAGCTGGCTGAAGCTGCATCTTGCATTAAATGCATCGTGTCCTTTTAGTCCCCATATATGACTGCCTTCACATTACAAGCTTCATTGTTTAATTCTCATTTTCTTTGCTTGGGTCGGATTTACCTCTCTTGACAGTTCACATTCATAATTACCAGTGACCTGTATCTAATGGTAATGTGAAAGCATCTGTCCTCAAACAGCATGCATGTGCAGATTGGTACGTTCTTGCACGAGTCATCCACGTTAACAACAAACGTCATATTTGTGGGACAACTCTGTATTAAAACTGACAAAATGGACATGCTTTGCCATTTCCTTGGCAATACTTTTGATAGCTTCTCGATTTCAGTATGTTCGTTCCAGTTTGGCTTGAGCTGGTTAATTCCCCTGAATATCTAGTAAATCGCCAGCTTCCCCATCCTTCCACTGACTCTTGTGACAGCTGTAGCTCTCTTCCATTGTTGTTCTTACCTCAGTGCTGGTGCTGGCTGACGACGATAGCACTCAGTTTATTTATTTATATATATATATATATATATAAAAAAGGCAGATTACTCTGACCCTTATTCTATTCGCATGGCCTCAAAATCGGTTGCATATCCGATCAAGGACCACATATGAAAGTGACTCATCTGATTTGAAAAGGTCGGATTTCTGTGTCCTCGGCCCAGGAAGCTTCAGATCCGTGTCGCTTTAAGGCAAAAAAATCGGTAAGGCAAAAAATCCTGGTAATGTCAATGTAAGTAAAGCAAGCAAAGACCCCCAGCTCTCTTGTGTGGGGTTGGTCGCCTCGCTACAGCTTCCCACTGCTGTCTGCTTAAAGTACAGCCCTTACAGCTATAGAACTGGTGACCACTCCCTATGGTGATTTTTGTTAATGGTTAGTCCTGAAGTGTTGGTATAAACAAACATGCTTAAGCTAAGGGATTGAGCTCACCAGCATACTGCTTCTCAATTTTGAGTGGAGACTGGCAGTATTAACTGAAGTTTTATCATTCTTATTGAGGACCTGTTAAGAACCTAATTAATACCTAATGAATATTGATGACAGGCCAGGACCGCAGTAACAATATGCGGAAATTGGTCAAAACATTGATTTTATCATAGAGGTTTTAAGACCAGCCGGTAAGAGACTCATGGGGACCAGCTTTGTGTGTGATATGTGTCTAGCTGATGCCTCTGCAGCTCCTTTGGTATCTCCTCTCAGCTTTGGCATGGAGGGTTAGCAGCTCGTGTTCCTTCAGGAATGTTGGCACTGACATAAGACAAATGCACCCAGTAATGTCAGTGCATCACTGTACATAAAGGTAGCGTGTTGGGCCTTGAGTTTAAGCAAGGAACAGGTATGTTATCTTGTGTAAGACCAGCTTTATGGAAGTTTTGGACTACTGGTCACTGTGTGTATTGGTTTGGACTTTAGCAAGGATATTTGTTGAAATGGTGGATATCACTGTTGTTTCCTTGTACTTGCTGTTTATAGTTGTAATTCAGCAGCATAACCTGTTAAGGAGATTATGGAAAGCTATGGAAAGTGATGTGGCAATGGACTGGAGCGGCAGGTGTAGGTTCATGAAAATGAGGCCTGTTTGTTGAGCTAATAGTGGTTTTCCTGTTCAGGGACCCTGCACGAGAGGAGGACATACTGTTGATGGAAGCAGGGAAGACGAAACTGACACAGAGAGAAAAGAAGCTGGTCTGAAGGTAAGATGTGAAGGTACCGGGTTTTGTAGTTCTTCCTGCTAATCATGGAGGATTTGATAGATCTCGCTGAAGATGTTTTACCTGCCCGTGGATGGAGTCTAGCGAGGATAGTGTTTTATTCTCTTCTCTGTTAAAATGCTGGTGTCATTCTTCGCCGTTCCTCTATTGGCGATGCAAGGTCTGAATTAAGGGTCAGGATATGTGGTGCGTATGCTGAGCTTGAGAATAAATCTCAATGTCAGTCACTGCTTGATCCTTCACTCATTTCAGTGACTGCTGGATTGGCATTTGTCTTCCTGCCCTGTGTTTTATCTTGTGTGCACTCAGGCTTCAGCCTTTTCCACTGTTAGCGGACGTTGGTCTCTGCTCTGGTATGTTGACAGGAGAGCCCATGTTAAACACAGGGTGTCTGATTCCATGGTAGCTTCCATTTTAACAATGAGTTGTTCGGAGTACACAAAGCTGTATCTCTGCATCCCTTCATCGACAGTGAAGGTGGGTGCTCACACTTACAGCTGGTACCGGGCTGCCAGATGGGTAGCCAGGATCCTAACTAAATCCATCTTGATTGACTTGAATGTTACGCTCATTATTTTTATAAATCAGTTGACTTTCAAAATGTGCCATTCCCTCCATGGCCGGTTGCTTGTTGAGCATGATGTCCAGTGCAATCCGCTGCTTTTGATATACAGAAGATTAACTGGCCATAGTTGTACTTATTTGCTGCTGGTCTCCGTATACAACCGGATAAGCCAGCATGACAGTCTGCTGCCGTGAGCTGAGACTACGGAATTACTAAATTAAGGAATTAAGCAGCCACCGCCATAGGTGGTTGTTTCAGTTCCGCTCCCTAAACCGTCCACACCACAAGCTGGAAAGCATCCTGAGCTTGAACGGGGAACACTTTCTCAGGAAACTGTCAGAGCGGCGTCTCATCTCGGCACAGAGGCCCGAGTGTGTTTACCAAATTGTGCGGCTGCTGCCTGGCGACGGTGGCGGCCTGGGGCTGTGCAGTGCCGAGGGGAGTTGGTTGTTGATGAGGGTTCTGTGTGCAAAATGCGCAACACAGATCGCTGGCGACATGGCATGGCTGTCGCCCAGCCTGAGATGTACTGGAACTGCAAAGCTCATTCAGTCTCGTTTTCTGAATGTGTTTTGTTCTTAAGGGTCCCTGAAGGGTTTTCGTTTCAGGACGTGCCATGGGGTGGGGAAGCTCCCCCTGGAACTTTGGGAAGGAATGTCACGCCAAGTTTTCCACTGATATTTTTGGGTGGCTTTCTGCTGAGCTGATGTTTGGACGATGATGTCGCTTCATGTGTGTGCCTATGTATCTGTCTGTGTGTACCTGGCCGCATCTGTCTTAGTCTTGCTGGTCATTTAGGGTTTTCACCATTAATTGTAAATGTTAGTTTTTGTCAGGCATGAACAAGTCAGTCGAGGAGCGCTCTGTATCCTTTCGCATGAAATGGCGATGAGGTCACCCTGCTGCAGCTGTAGTCGTGAGCCCCGCCTTCCCCACTGTCTAGGCGAGGCAGCTGCTGGGCCCCCCCCCCCCCAAGTAATTTTTAAGTAGCAGTTTTAGAGCTGTGCAGTAGCATGTCAATGCTTCCTGTCACTTGTCATCCTGCAGTCAGCAGGCCTGTCATGCTCAAACAGGAAGTGGCTAATGGCACCCCCCCTCCATTCGTTGTTCCTAGCCCCCACAAAAGTCCTGCACTCAGACTGCCCTCGGCAGCAAGACAGTCTGTCCATCTTGCTCCAGTACCGTTTTTTTTTTTCTTCCTCCTTTTTGTGCCGCTTGAATTCTCCCCCAGACTCTGCAGTTGGCAGGGGTTTGCTCGCTCGGAAAGACGACGCCGTCTCTCTCCATTTTGTGTATCTGAGGTGATGTGGCTCTGGAGAATGCCCTCGTTGCATGGCCATCAGCATAAAAACAAAGGGGGCGCTATTCACCTCTTGCCTCCCCCACCCCGCCCCCCTTTCTGCAGCTGTTTATTCTTGCATGTCACCAGTGGGGTGAGCTGGCAGTCTTCACAGGCACTATGAAGAGATGCTGTGGTGCATGCTGGGAAGGTGGGAAGTGGGGCTGATTAACTAGTCTTGAGCTCATTGGCTGGGCTTCCGATGTTTGTATTTAATGTGCCCAGAGGCTCCGGCACACACACTGAGTGTCACGTTTTGTTTTTTGGCATCTGCACCGGGCTGCTTTCCCTGCGTCCGGCTCAGCCCGAGGTGGCATGCGACACATGAAATGGGCCGTGATGCATCCTGCCAACTCGCTCTTGCACAAATGGAGACTTTGCTCTCCTCATAGCTGTGAGCTGCTGCCATCATCCATGTGAACTCTTATGCTTTACTACTTTGACCCATTCTGTGTGTTTCCTGGGGCAGTTTGGGTTCAGCTCTTTGCTCACTGGTGTGCCAGCAAACCTGCTCCTGGGGCCTGACCTGGTGTTGTCAGCCCTGCAGATGTTCCTACTATTGCTTACCTGATTTTATTTTTTTTTGTTTATTTGCAGTGCCATCTAACGGGTCCATTGCGACTTTCACCCAGTTCTCCTGCCCGCACAGCGGCTCCCTCCTTGCGACTAGCGCCGCCAGCGATGCCAAGCGCACCCCACCCGGCTTTCCGCCGTGTCTCTGTCATCGCCGCCGTGAACAGGGGCAGCTGCTGAACACGGATAGCCTGTCCTGCCAGACTCGCTGGTGCCCTGGCAACCCGGGCACGGCTCTCTTCTGGTCAGTTGGGGGGCGTACCTCCGGCCAGCGAGGTCCCTGACCCCACCCTCTCAAAGAACCTCTTGGACACAGGTATCAGTTTGTTGTAGGAGTGCCAGTAGCATCCCAGAGCCCTGCCTTTCCCTAAATCAGGGAAGAAGGTTTTTACGACATGCTGCATCTATATTTGGCTTTGTTGTGATATGTCATCGCTCATCCTGCTTGTATAGAATTTGAATGGGTTGTCAGGTCCGTGACAGCCTTCTTGAGTTTTGTACTTCTCATTCTTTGTTGCCTTCTTCCTAGGCATGGCACCTATCCGAGACTCAGTGAGCCACTCCCCAAACCAGACAGGTGAACTATAATTTTCTGACTGTGTACCAGGGCCCCCCTCCCCTCCCTCGCTTAGCTTTTTTTGAAATATCAGCATCTCTATCAATACAGGTTTTTTCTTCCCATACATTCAAGTTCAGATGGTGGCCAGGTGTCGGCTAGTTGCTTAAGTCTCAGTCATCCAGAGCCAACTTGTCGTATTTGGCAGTGCCTGCTGTTCCTTTCTAAAATTTAAGGCTGGCATAAGCATTGGAAGAACTTGACAAAAATAAGACCAGTGGAGTGAGTAATAGGTTTTAGTGGTTGATCTTTCCTTGAGCTTAGCTGATGTGCAACCATGCAGGTTTACTTTTGATACTGGAGAGGTAAAAAGCGAAAATGAAACCTACTGACGTCCCAGCATCATCCATGCTTGTGCTGTGGTGTCGGACTCTTGCCCGCTTTGCCTTAACCTTGATGATTGGCCCCTGCTTCTTCCCTCAGATGTGACTCACAGCAGCCTTGGCACCCAGTATGAGAATCATCTGTGGAACTCTGGCTCCCCAGGAAGTGATTCTGACGTCCCCTGGGGCGGTGGCATCATCGTAGGCGGGTGTGACAGAGAGGTCTGGCCCTCGATCCACAGCGGCAATACAGATCTGGCCTCGGAGTGTGTGGATGGCGATTCCGCCTCCAACTCGGGCTCAGAGAAGAATCTCCGGGCGACTGTTGCCAAGGGCGATGGCAGCGATGGCAAACAGGCCCACGGGCCGGGTTCTCATTTCACAGGGGCAAATGGCAGCGACTACGCTGGCAACGGAGGCCTGGGGGGGACTTGGGGTATAACACACAGCTCTGCCGTGGGTCTGTGCGAGGGCCCTGTGGAGGCCTTAGCCAGCGGAGGCACTCTGAATGCAAACGCCAGCCACAGCACCTGGTCGATCTCACAGACTGCTGGGCTGATGGGTGCCGCACAAGCAGACCCCTCGGTCTGGGGGGGGCCGCTCCAGGAAGACTGCTCTGAGCCTGCGGCCACTGGTGCCACTGGTGGGCAAACTCAAAACCTTAACACTGAAAAGAACGGACCAAACAACACTACTAACGGCGTGACCTCCAGTTTACCAAACTCTACTGGTTCGTTGGATATGGACGAACCCTCCACGTGGCACACGGGTGCCGGAGTCGACTCTGCCCAATTCCGGGCCTCCTCCATTGTCCCCGGAAACGGCAAGGGAGGAAACGGCGGATCTCATGGTGTAGTGTGGGCAGCGCAGACAGGCACTACCTACTTGAGTGACAAACCCTCTGTCCTTGAAGACCCAGCTGCGTCTGACACTGTGAATGCGAGCCTGGCTCACCCTGCGGCTCACGGTGCTGCCTCCTTCAGTAACTGTGACGACGACAGTGGTTCCAGGGCTCAGAATGGAGGGTGGGACTCTGGTCCCAGGGCCTCACAGAGCATGACCTGGAGCACTGGTGGCAGCATTGGGCCTGCAACAGCCCCTCGTCCCTGGGAGAGTACGTCGTCCTCTTCCTCATCTTCGTCTTCCTCGTCCAATGCTGGAGCCAGGGTCTCGAACGGGGAGTGGACCTCCATGCCCGGTGGTAGACAGCGGCACCACACCGACAGTGCAGACAAGAAGGGAACGGGCGGCTGGAAGTCCCTTGAGGATGATGCCCTTGGTGCCGTGGGGCAGCAGGGTCACGGCACCTGGTCCCGACCAGCTGGGGGCAGCGAAGGCAGTGCTGAGAGTAGCACTGGCAGCTGTGGGGACCGAGAAAAGGATGCTGCTCATGGCAACGGTCGCAAAAAGGCAAACCACACTTCAGGGCTGGTGCAGAATATGTTGTCACGGGCTGACATTGATCCACGGGTCCTGTCTAACAATGGCTGGGGTCAGACACCCGTCCGGCAGAACACCACCTGGGATACAGTTGTCAGCTCTGACAAAAAGCCAGATGCTGGCACGGGGGGCTGGGGGGCTGGCCCCACCCCCAGCGGCAGCAGCTCGACAGCCGCAACTGGCTGGGAGGATCTGAAATCTCCCTCAGGATGGGGTGGTGCCAAAGGTCCGAGTGGACAGAACAGTTGGGAAGATGGTTCAGCCAGAAATGGCCAGTCATCAGGCTTGAGCAAGGAGGACAAGTCGTGGTGTGGTACTCAGAAGATGAAGCAAGGCTGGTCAGCTGGACCCGAGGGGTGGGGTGGGGAGAGCTCTCAGATGAATCACTGGGTGGAGCCCCAGAAATCAGGCTCTGGCAGCTGGGACAGTGACAGTGACCGTTCAGGCTCTGGATGGAGTGACTCGGGCCATCGCAGCAATCGATCAGGCAGTGCCCCCTTCAAGAATGATGGTCCGACAGGCTGGGGAGAACCTTCCAAGCAGGGCGAGCAGAATCGGGGCTGGGGTGAACCCACCAAGCAGAACAACCAGAAGCAGAGCTGGGGTGAACCCACAAAGCAGGGCGAGCAGAACCGGGGATGGGATGAACCCACCAAGCAGAACAACCAGAACCAGAGCTGGGGTGAACCCACAAAGCAGGGCGAGCAGAACCGGGGATGGGATGAACCTGCTAAACAGAACAACCAAGGCTGGGGGGAGCCCAGCAAGCAGGGCGACCCAAATCGAGGTTGGGGTGAGCCACCCAAGCAGAATGACCAGAACCAGGGCTGGAGTGAGCCCCCCAAGCAGACTGACCAGGGCTGGGGTGAGTCGGGAAGCACTGGCGCGAATCGACGTAAAGGTATCGAGAACGGTAAGAGAAACCAGTCCACCTCTGGCTGGGGAGGTGATTCCACCTCACATGGCTCTCCAGACTGGAACAAGATGCAGGAACCTGCGTCCGGCCCATCTGGGGCTCCTGGCAATAACAAACCCTCTGGCTGGCTCGGTGGGCCGATTCCAGCAACACCTAAGGGGGATGGGCCAACAGGCTGGGAGGAGCCTTCCCCCGAGTCCATCCGTCGGAAGATGGCGATCGACGACGGCACTTCAGCCTGGGGTGACCCCAGCAAGTACAATTCCAGCAGCGTCAACTTGTGGGGTGCTGGGGGTGACACAGGGACCCCCACAACCCCACAGCAGGCCCCGGCGCCTCCTAGCTCCTTCCCTGGGAAAGACAAGACCTTCAGTTCAGGTGAGGCTCCCTCCAGAGGCTTGTGCTCAGTGGCCCTTGTCATTTAATCTTAGGCAGTTCTAATAAGGATTACCTCATTCCTCTGGAATGCTCCTAATACTCTGTTCAGCTCTGTCCATTCAAGGCCTCATGTGCCATTCCCCTTGTGGGAAGCGCATCGTTCAGAGTTTGGCCAACAAAGGTTGGCAACCGCTGTTTGTTGTAGGTGTAACCAATGACTGACTAGATTCTGAAAATATTGTTCCGATGGCAGAATAGTACCAGCGCAGAGCTACGATGGCGGTGTTTTTAAGAGAGGTGCACCGTGAAGGGAAGGGAGGAAAAAAGGCTAAAGTTTCTTCCCAGCTGACATTGCAGTCATATGCCTGCAACTTGAGCTGCAGGATACCCATGAACGGGGTTATTTTTAAAGCAGGAATTTGGAGCATGTATTGGATGGTGAAAGTGGAAAGAGGTACTCTGTAGTGCTGAGGTGGGCAGAAGTATCAGGCATAGGCACATTTGTACAACCAGGTGCATTTGTTGCGCTTACAACTTTGAGTAGTTTAGCTTAACATTAGTGTGCTCAAAGTGCTCAAAGGTCTTATTCTGCATGGCCGGTGTGCTTGTGAACCAGTAAAACGTTCTGCATGTGAATATGTGCAACATCTCAAGATGTTGGAGGATCTAATGTAATGCCATGGTAGTTCTTCATGAAGACAGTGGTAGTGAGGCAGCCTTTAGTACTTGTGCATAGACCTTTCCCCTGCCTTTTATATTGCTCTTCTGTGTTTACTTCATTTCTTAGTCATCTGTGGTAACCGTGATCTTATCTTTGTCGTAAGTTTCACATCCTGAAAAGAGCATTTCTTTAAGAGACACTTCAGAATTCTTTCCCCTTTGCAGCTCCCCCGGGCCTCTGACTTGCAGAAGGTTGAGGACATAGCTGTGTTTCAGTAGGAGTGTTGACTAGGACGTCATCTTTATGTGAGTTTGTTGTAGCAAGTTCACATCATACCTACCGGGAACTACTGTTGTGTCTGCAGGGTGGGGGGAGCCGTATGAAAGGACACCAAAATGTGAATCATCTTGGGGCGAGCCTCCCACTGGTCCCCCAGTCTCAGTAGACAATGGCACAGCAGCCTGGGGCAAGCCAACGGACACCGGGTCGAGTTGGGAGGCGTCCGCTGGAGGTCCTAGCAGCAGCTGGGGGCAGCAGTCACAGCACAAATCTGGTGAGTGGGGTGGTGGATACTAGGGGCTCCTCAATGTAGAAAAACCACTTCCATTGCCCATGAACCATAAATGAAATTGCATCTCTGTTCTGGTTATCATAGTGCCCAAACCTATGCAAGACTGCTGGGGTGCTGAGGAGGGGCCTGCGACGAGCCACCCGGCCTGGGAGGACGAGGGCCACGTGGAGATCGGGATGTGGAACAACGCCTCCCAGGAGACTAACCAGTCTGGGAACTGGTCTTATATGAAGAAGGCCCCTCCAAAGGTATGGTGTCAGTCCCATCGATGTTGAATAACCCTTAGGTTTGAAGTGTCTCCATGGGCTGGAAGGTAGCCACGGTTCTGTTTATGTAAGAGCCTAACGGAAGCTCTCCCCTACCCCACAGTTTAACAAGGGGGCCGGCAAGACAGATGACACTTGGATGAACCAGATAGCAAAGCAATTTGGCAGCATTAATTTCCCTGTAAGTGTCTGCAGGTGAAGCATCTACGAGATGGGTGGGGGTTAGGTGATTGCTAAAGAAGCAAACTTCTGTCTGTTTACAGAGAGACAGCCCTGAAGAAGCCCTCCCTAGCAATAAGATGGAAGTACCTGGAGGTAAGCTGTCTTTTTGGGTTTGGGTGTGTGCTGGGGAGGTGTGTAACAGCTTTGGAGATGAGTGACCTGGGGGGTAACCTTTGGGTGTTTCAGGGACAATGATGGACAAGCGAGCAGATGCAACGGAGTACAGCAGCATGATGGGCAGAGGAGCTGGCTCACGACATCAAGTGAGCAAGGAGCCCTCAACAGACCGCGGACCTTACTTTGACAAGGTCAGCCTGGGGTCTCACCACGGATGCGCCCAGCAACTTAACGTATAACCACTAAGCCTTTTGTGTAGTGTCTCATGCTTTTCCCCCCCAACCCAGTCTTGTTACGTGACGCTGACCTCGCGACATAGCCTGACATACTTATTTCTAGCACTGAGTTAATTGGTCGAATAATTGGTTGGTGTGCAGCCGGTAAGCTTATCTCTCCGCCTCCAGAATGTCGGGCCTGCGTTCGGGGGAGGTCATGTGATGGCACACGGCCGGAGCTCCCAGCAGCCCCCAGCACAACCCCGTGCTCCGGTGCCTCCCACGCTGCTCCCCTCTCAGGTGACCCAGCCCCCCTCCAGCTAACCTGAGTTCTGTTTGTTCTCTATGGGACTCTATCCAGCGAGTGGCCCTCTGATTGAAGCTTCCTTCTGGCCAGCACTGCTTTTCTAAAAACTTAATTTTTTTTCTCTGGCAACAAGTCGAGATGCTTTCAGGAGAGTAGTTAGTTTTGCTTGCTTGGCCAACTTGCCTCTTGTCTTGGCAGGTCCCTCCGTCACTGCTCAAATATCCCCCTAGCAACGGTGGTTTAGGCCCCCTCTTCGGACCCCAGCAGTTGGCCGTGCTTAACCAGCTGAACCAACTCAACCAGTTGAACCAATTGAACCAACTGAACCAGCTCAACCAGCTAAACCAGCTCTCCCAATTGCAGGTACTTTTTTTTTCCTTTAATTTTTCGCCTACTTGGGTTGAATTGTCGTGGCAAAACCACCTTTAATTCAAGCGCAGAAGGCTTGGGTGTCAGAGCATGGCATGTCTGACCGTTGCAGTTCTGCAGCTGATGGCTTTGACCACAGCTTTGGTCTCCCTCCTTTGGCACACTGCTGCCCCCTTCTGGCCAGCTGCTTTACTTATTTGGCCATATGTAAATGTTTTTAATGATTGATAAATGACAGGCAAAAGGATTTCTTCATGGATGTCTTTGACCTTTTTTACGGGATCTAACCTATTGTTATAGTTTTTCATTCTGTTCACCAGAAAGTAGGACAGGGCATTTTAGCTGTTGATGAGGGTGTTCTTTTGGTCCTGAGTCTATGTCTTGGTGGTGCTGAGTCTGGATCTGTTGCTCTTCAGCGCCTCCTACAGCAGCAGCAGCAGAAGAGAAACGTGCTAGTGGGGAATCGGCAACAGCAAGATCCACAGGTGGGATCTTTGATACAGAAGCAAGGTTGAACTTGCTTAATATCAATATTGCATGAAATCAAGAGAGATCAAGTCATTTATTTGTCTATCACATTGCAAAATCAGGAGCTGACCAAAGTGCTTTCAAGGCTAGAAGGAATTAACAAACACTCAAATACTACAACGTATACATGAAATAACACGAAAATCTGCTTACAGGGAATAAGAATTCAAATTAATGGCAATATAATAAGCAGATTGTGGGGAGGAGAGTAGCCGTACAGAATTTTCAGAAGTAAATTAAACCGCCCCCCTGCCCCCTCCATGCAGGGTCGACCTCTAGGCCCCTGTTCCCAGCTTCCCCCACGACACCTGGACCCTGCCCAGCACAAACAGCAGCACAGTTCCTCTCAAGCTTCAGCTTTTCTGAACCAGCCGACTCTCAAGACCTACCTGGAGAGCCTGGTTCCCCAGTCTGTGGCCCCCGACCCCGCGAGGGAGCAGAGCGCGCTGGGTGCCTTCGCCTCCAGCTTCTCCCTGAACAGCTTCCCTGCCCATGGGGGCCTGAGGCAGGCAGAGGCGCTGCTGCAACAAGCAGTGAAGCCCCCGCAGGCCACAGCCGGCCCAGATGGACACGGGCTTCTGAGTCCCACCCTGAGTAACGGCCTCGCCGGGCCGGACTCACCCCTCCAGACACGATCCAGAAGGACCGGCAGCGGCCTCGACGGCAGCTCTGTGTCAGCGAAAGGCGAGTCTGCCTCTAGCCCTGTGCCTCGCCGGCCGGGAGTGGAAATCTAACCCTGACCTTCCTTCGCCCAGCAGCCTGTAGCTTTTTGTTCTATTAAATCAGGGGTGGGTGGTCTTATCCAGAAAGGGCCATTGTGTATGTGCGATTTCACTGTAACTCCCTAATTAGATTACTGATTAGAGGACTGATTGGCTGAAGAATCCTCACACCTGGGTTTGAACAGCTGACCTAAAGGTTATTCCAAAATCCTGCACACACACTGGCGTTTTAGGGGTAAGGTTGGCCACCCCTGTCAAATGGATATATGATTTTCATTGGAGCCATCTTGGTTAAGCAGTTGGCTTATGAGTCCACATCTTTATCTCCTGTGTCACGTGCTGCCCTCTCATTTTAATGCAGAGTGGGGGAGATGCCCTCAGTGTTTTCGTCGCACTAGCAGCTGCCTGCTGACGGGACATTTTACTTTGTAGTCTGTTACCCGGACTGTCGGATTTTTAGACGTTTCCCTGCTGAATATCTACCTCTACCTCCCCTCCTCCAGGCCTGAACTCAAACTTGAATATAAACACTCTGGATCTGGGTTTCAAAGAACCGCAGCAGAGTCGCCTGAAGAAATGGACAGCGTTGGACGCCTCTGTGAACGTGCCGCTTGATCAAAACCCCAGCAAATCTGGTGAGTTTTCCCCTGCGCCTCCCTTCCTGACCTCTCCCACCCCACCCGCGCCGTCGGTCTGTAATTCCTGAATATGCTGGAGATCTGAAATGGCTGTCTGAATTAACTCTGTGTCTGTCGCACGCACAGGTGCTCTCTCCTCTGGGCTGAGGGGTGAGGACCCCCCCTTTATCCCATATGACATCAGAAACGGCAGTAGCTCCCCCGTCAGCCCGCCTGGATCCGTGGGGGACGGCTGGCCCTCCCGTGCCAAATCGCCTCATGGTGCCAGCCATGCCAACTGGCCTCTAGGTGGGCACCTTGTCTTTTTATGCATTTGCCTCATGTCACGTTGAAAGTCAACTGAAAGACCCCCCCCCCCCCCCCCACAGAGTTCCGCCCTGGTGAGCCCTGGAAAGGATATCCAAACATCGACCCCGAAAATGACCCCTACATCACTCCTGGCAGTGTGATTAATAACCTCTCCATCTATCCTGTTCGGGACGTGGATCACCTCAGGGACAGGAGCAGTGGTATGCGTGCTTCCTTGTCATTGCCAGTAGCTATGACATCCTCACTGATTCATAAGTCATGTAGTTTGGTCCTGCTACTAAAAGGTTGTCCTATTTGATGCCAGATGAGTCAATGACCATCGGCGTCTGGCTTTCAGAGCCTCTGGTTCCAATAGAATAGAACAATAGAACATTTTTTTTTGTTATTCAGAAATATACCAGTTAGTGCACATCAGAATGAAATTTCGTTGCTTTTTCCTCACCATCGACAGAGTGTGTAAAAAAGCTAATGCAGCCGCAGCCAAACGGGGCGCCGCCATCATGATTCTCTCTTGATTCATAGGCATGGTAGTTTTTGGTGACACAACCCTTACTGCACTGCTGCATCCTGAAGCATCGCTGAATGTTTTCATCTTTTCCCAGGGCCAACCTCATCTCTGAACACCGCGCTGCCTTCAACTAGTGCCTGGTCATCCATTCGTGCCTCCACTTTCAGCGGTTCCCTCAACAGCACAGCACAAAGCACTTCAGGTTAACAGAGGGCGCCGTCTGACTGCCACGTAGCGGGACGCGGCCACCGTCCTGTGCTGTAACCGTGCCCTCTGTCTCTCCGTGACTGCAGCCAGAACGAGTGACTCCAAATGCGCCTGGTCGCCCGGGTCCGGCTCTAGCTCCAGCTCCTCCCTGGCCCATGAGCTGTGGAAGGTCCCCTTGCTCACCAGGTCTGCGCCTTCCCGCCCTCCGCCCGGCCTGACCGGCCAGAAGCAGCCCTCATCCTGGGACGGCAGTGCACTCCGCTTCGGCGGCTGGGCCAGTTCCGACTCCAGGTTCACCCCTGGTGAGTGGGGCTGTGGATCCAGGGCTGTCCGATCATCTTTTCCTGGTTGCCTTTTTGCTTAGACACTCCTGTTTTTGGTCCTTAGGTTCAAGCTGGAGTGAGAGCAGCTCAGCGCGGACAAATTGGCTCATTCTGAAAAATCTCACGCCTCAGGTCAGTCTCCACTGCCCTGTTTGGCGGTGTGATGATGTCACGTAGTAGTGCGTCTGACCCATGCTTCCTTGCGGCAGATTGATGGCTCCACGCTGCGGACCCTGTGCATGCAGCATGGCCCCCTGATAACATTCCACCTGAACTTGCCCCACGGTAACGCCGTCGTCTGCTACAGCTCCAAGGAGGAGGCGGCCAAGGCACAAATCTCTCTGCACATGTAAGTTTGTCCCGTCTCAGCTGCCGGCTAAGCTAACCGACTGCGCCGCTATTGAGACCTCCCCAAACGAACTTGATGAGCCCAATGGCCTCCTGTCATTTTGTAAATTTACATTCTTAGGTTCTTATTGACCTTTGACCCACATGACCACCTCTGCCTTGCCCACAGGTGCGTTTTAGGGAACACTACCATTCTTGCTGAGTTTGCTAGTGAAGAGGAGGTCAGCCGTTTCTTTGCACAAGGCCAGTCCATGGCTGCCTCACCTGGCTGGCAGGCCCTGGGTGCCCCCCCCACCCCCCGGGTCGGTCCCATGGACGGTGCCCACGCCTTCCCCGGCCGCTCTGACGCCGGCCACTGGAGCACCACTGGGGACCTCCAGGGCTCCTCCCTCTGGGGGGCTCCAACCTATTCCGCTAGCCTCTGGGGGAACTCCGGGGAAGGTGAGAGCCGGGGGGTGGCTAGCCCCTCCCCCCTCAGCTCCTTCCTCCCCGTTGACCGCCTGGCAGGGGGTGGGGACACTATGTGACATAGGACTGTGACCTCGGCGTTAACAACTATTAACCATAACAGTAACACCGATGCTAAGATAATAGCGTTACGAATGCGACCAATGGCACTAGTTCAACCCTAACCCATCCCCCTCCCAGCTACAAGATGGTGGGGTCCCCCTGTGGAGAGAGAAAAAGTTACGCTTTTCTACACATCTTTCCACTTTGTTTTAGCCCAAAACATATCAGTTTCAATACTTGAATCATGCAGGCCAATATTATAATGTGAAAGAATACATTTCCACTTCCAGGTAGTGCTCTTCATGTGTGGAAAAAGGCTTCAGACGAGTTCAGTTAATGTATGTTTGTTCTTTCGTGTTAATTTGAATTCCATTTTTTTTTTTTTTTGCGTGTTGCATTTTTTTGCTGACAATGTTGGAGAACGAGCTTTTAACTTTGCACTGAATGTGGGTTTTCTGTATAATCTGCAATATTGAGGGGGCCGTCCGCTCCTGCGTAGTCGTTTACTCAAGGATGTTCTTTTAAAAAAAACCGTGTACGCTGTACTATGCCTTGACGTACGCCCTACCTTTATTGTGGTATTGTGGAGTTTCACGATCAAAATGCTGACATGGGATTACCTGCTATTGAGGAGTAAGTATTGCACCAGTTTTGTGTTTGAACTAAAGAATTTAGCTCTGCAACGTGAACTGTAGCCACATGACTGGGGGTGGGGGGGATGGCACTATCGGGGCAGGCTTTCCATATTGATTTGGGGGGCCTTCTTGGGCCCTCTTGTTTACAGACTTCTATGAGAGGGAAAGTGTTTGCTCTTCCTTCGTTTTAAAGTTTAAAAAAAAAAAAAATCAAATAATGCAAAAACTAAAAAAAAAAACAACAAAATCTATAAAGTAAAAAAAAAAAGTGAGGATGAAGACAAAGCCTTCTATCTCTGGGAATACTAATCAGTGTTCGGCCATTTGTGTGTGTGTGTGTGTGTGTGTGTGTGTGTGTGTGTGTGTGTGTGTGTTTGGGGGGGGGGGGTTTACAGACAATGCACCTGTTGTTTTAATATATTACTATAGTAGT
>JAODLD010000051.1:11473403-11494251 GCA_026781065.1 Mormyrops boulengeri | reverse complement strand
CCAGCGCTTTGTTGACTCAGTAACTGCAGAGTTCCAAACTTCCTCTGACATTAAGCCCAGCACAGTAACTGTGGGCCAGGAGCTTCATGGAATGGGCTTCCATGGCCGAGCAGCTGCATGCAAGCCTCACATCACCATGTACAATGTTAAGCGTTGGATGGAATTGTGTAAAGCACGCTGCCATTGGACTCTGAAGCAGTGGAAACGTGTTATGTGGTGCGACAAATCACGCTTCTCTGTCTGATGGATGAGTCTGGGTTTGGTGGTGCCAGGACTTTTGACTGCATTCTGCCAACTGTAAAGTTTGGTGAATGCGAAATTTTGGTAAAGGGTTATTTTTCAGGGTGTTGGGCTAGGCCCCTTAGTTCCAGTGAAGAGATTTCTTAATGCTTCAGCATACCAAGACATTTTGGACAATTCTATGCTTCCAGCTTTTTGGGAGCAGTTTGGGGAAAGCCCTTTTCTGTTCCAGCATGACTGTGCCCCAGTGCCCAAAGCAAGGTCCGTAAAGACATGGTTGGGTGAATTGGGAGTGGAAGAACTTGACTGGCCCACACAGAGCCCTGACCTCAACCCCATCAAACACCTTTGGGATGAACTAGAACAGAGATTGTGAGCAGATTGCGAGCCAACCTTCACATCCAACATCAGTGCCTGACCTCACAAATGCTCCCCTGGATGAATGGACAAAAATTCCCACAGACACACTCCAAAATCTTGTGGAAAGCCTTCCCAGAAGATTGGCAGCTGTCATAACTGTAAAAGGGGGACCAACTCCATATTGATGCCTATGGGTTTAGAATAGGATGTCATAAAATTTCCTGCAGGTGAAATGGCCAGCTACCCCTATACTTTTGTCCACATCGTGTACTTTTTACTTACTGAAGGATCTGCACTGTTTCCAGGGAAGAGCTTTGACTATGTGCAAGAAGAGCACCACATAGAAGACTGAGCATCAAACGGAGAGTCAGAAGCTTGATGGCAAATCCCTAGCAAACCTTGGAATGGATACGGCTGCATCTCCGTTTGATCTTCGATGTGTCTTCCACCCTTTGGTTTGTCAAACCTGCCAGTGTGGTTCTTGGAATGGCCCACAGTCCCTGACAGTCTATCGTGTCCCATCCCATCATGCATCACACAGACATTGTGGCAACACTGAGAATGACACAATCTGCCCTGCTGGTTTAACACCGTGTCCCCCTTTCCATAAGACCATGAACATACGATGAAAATGTCACGCTTACTGTAATTTTTTACACTGCTTGCTTACTTCTCTTTGTCCATCTTTGTATTACACCTTGCCTCTCTTGCTCCACCAGGCAGCCACAATTAAAGTCTTTATTCACTGATACAAGGGATTAAATGTCAGCCACTACAATGTCCTCACGTCCAAAGAGTTCTTATCGGTAGAATAAGAAGGGCAGCCCTAGGGAGGAAGCTGACATGGTGAGCACGTTCGCTAACCGTGACTGCCACAATAGACTCCTAACCAACCTGGGAATCTGCCTCTAAAGCGATGCCTTAATTACCGAAGAGATAAAGGAACACGTGTATCCGTCATGGATACTTTAAGCCCGAGGCTGTGACTGGACCAGTGAAACGAGCAGACCAAGGCTTTTTAAAATTGGGATACTTCTTTAATATTAAGCAGTGTCCAGTTCTGACTCTCGTGACCCTCTCCTATTTTAACTTTTGAGGCTGCAGTTATTTATATACGTATGCTAATAGCAGCGTGAAATCGAAATGCTGAAATCAACAGTTTAGTTTGCGTAATCATTCATTCGGTGTGAAATGAAAACGCCATTCGGTACAGCGCACTTTAGGAACATAACAATTAGCTGGTGCAGATCAGGACGATTGCCAAATCTCACTAGACAGACAAGCAACCTCACCCATGAAAAGAAGTCAAAAATAAGCCCACCGTGCAAAGTAACATGTAGAAATCAAGCCCAAAATACATGAGAGTTTGTCCTGTGTTTGCTATATGATCTGCGTTCCTTGTAAATATAATATGCACTTCAACAGTAACTGAAATATGGAGACATGGTTCTAAAGTTTTAATTTATCATTTTCTTTTGTTGGTGTGACAGTAAATAACTCCTTATGGCTCGCCATAAACCAAATACAGTATGGTCCTTTGTAGCATATTTTAAACAGATGATTGCATACTGAACTAATAAATATCACGACGCGAAGAAAATATTTGTGAGTAAGAGAGGCAAAATTATGTGATATATCTGAATAAAAAGGACTCTCGCTTAAGTTTTAACCACTCATTCAATATCAAATTCTGGCCCAAAATTACATTTAAATTAAGTAATGTAAAATTATGTAAATTCTTACGTTAATTGAGCTAGTCAAAATTGCTGAAACTAGGAAGCATGAAAGTAATTATGATTCTGAAATGAATAACGACGTGTGAATCAGAAGGAAAAAAGCGGCAATACAGCAACTTTTAAAACCTGAAAAACAGTCTGGACACTGTTTTGTGTTTATTTAACCCGTTTGATGAATAAATAGCGTTGCACTGGAAAATCAAAATACCATATAATGTATATACAGTATATAGTACGAATATTAAGTAAGATTGCGACTAAGATTCAGGGAAAAGCCTGAAATCGCGCATAATTAGCGGACTCGGCAGCATACCAGGACGCCTTTCAGACCCGTCAAAAAAGCAGATACTAGTCTGTCGGTATAGGCGGCGCCTTGCTGGAAGCGCATCACGCCTCCTCCTGCATTATTGGTAAGTGCAGCTGAGGCGGAGATTCTGCACAGTACATAAGGTAAAACTTTGCCGGATTCCTGACTTGAGGAAACACATGAAAATAACAATCTTGTTTTCTCTTACACTTCTGTAGAGCGTCAGCATCATCTACACTGCCGTTATCGGACTGCATGCGTAAATTCAGACGGGTGTCCATTCCCTTAATAGCGCGGAGCGATGACTCCGACCGAGAAGAACAAGACCACCGTCCGCCTGGTGTTTTTCGGCGCGGCGGGGGTGGGCAAGACCGCCTTGATCCGGAGGTTTCTGCAGGACAATTTCGAGCCCAAGCACAAGCGCACTGTGGAGGAGCTGCACAGCATTGAGCACGACCTGGACGGGACCAAGATGCGCATCGAGATCATGGACACCAGCGGTAGCTACTCCTTCCCGGCGATGAGGCAGCTCTGCATCCGCCAGAGCGATGCTTTCGCCCTGGTCTACTCTATCAACGACCCCGAGTCTTTCGAGGAGGTGCACAGGCTGCGGGAGGAGATCCTGGAGCTGAAGGGGAGCAAACTCACACCCATTACCGTGGTTGGTAATAAAGCCGATCTGGGAAATCAGCGCCGGGTTCCCGCGAAGGAGAGCATGACCATCGTAGAGCTGGACTGGAGTGCCAGCTTCGTGGAGGCGTCCGCCAAGAGCGGCTTCAACGTCGCGGGAGTTTTCGAGGAGCTGTTGCGGCAGGGGAACTTCCCTAGCAGCCTAAGCGCGGCGCTGCGGGTGCGCAGGGGAACTGTGCCCAAGGACGGCGCTCTGGTGCGGACAAAGGCGCGGATGAAGAAGGCGGACAGCTGCACTGTCTCCTAGCCGAGAGCTGCAGCTCTGCCTCGCAAGGTGTCCGGGTGAAATCATGACGGGAGCACGACGTGAACACAGGGAGAAGCCGCGTGGAAGGTGCCCAGCCTGCTTCATCTTGGATCCAACTTTTTCCAAAAGGCGCATGGAGTGGAATCGGTGCTGCACCAGCTCAGCACAGAGCTGCTAACTCTATTGTAAATATTAAGTGCTTGTTAATATGTCTATTGTACAGTTTTTAACCATGTTGAGTTATGCCGAGGGTGTGAGGAGTAATTAAAATGAACTTACTTAGGTGCGTGATAAATTGAAACTTCGGAGTTAAATTGCTCAGATAACTGCATGTTTTAAATGTGGTTGATATGGATCTGGGAATTTACAGCCACACAGTTTAATAGCATCAGCTTTTACTACCAAATTGTCATACAAGTAATACGATCAGGCCATGCATAACAGATTGCCTTTGGTAAGAGAGTTCAGTTCAATGTGATTTGTATATAGCACCTTTCACAACACTGTCGCCCCAAGGCGCTTTACTTGGGTGTGTTGTGTTACATTATACAGCAGTGGTGGTCAATCTTATCTGCAAAGGCCTGGTGTGTATATGGGTTTTCGCTGTAGCTCCCTAATTAAATTACTGATTTGAGGACTGATTGGCTGAAGAGTCCTTCCACATGGGTTTGAACAGCTGACCCAAAGGTTATCCCAAAAACCTGCATACACACTAGCCCTTAAGATTGTCCACCCCTGCATTACATCATTACGGCAGTACAATACAATAACAGGGAAAAGGAAAGACAGAAAAATGTAGGAAAAAATTTAAAACAAACATATAATTGATCTTAGTATTCCAGTAGTCGTTAGTTGCAAAGTTGTCTTGAAATCGGTTTGTTTAGTCGCTCCCCATTGACTCCACGTTGCACGACCTGATCATCGATGCATGTGTCGCTGGACCTGGGCGCTATTCCGCCCTCTAGTGGTTTTCATGGTTCGTTACAGTAGAAAATGCCTCGAACTGAACAAAGCTGGTGATGGAATGTCAGCTGATTGTCCCCTTATATTTAATATAATATCGGGACAGGTGGGGGTAGGTTGTTCCTGGTTCACGGGTGAGGAGCCAGAGTCCAGTCTGATGTATTTTCGCAATTAATGCCCACTCGTTTTTGTCTTTGATCTTATTGAGTATATACTTTTATATTTATATACTTAATAGTGTAAGTATTTTGTATTCATGAGTAGTACCGCAAACAACTGTGATGTTAAACATATGTCCTTCAGCGCAGCACAAACAGCAGCCTGCCAGTAGGGTGTAATACATTTAGTCTAAAATCTAATTGTCAGCTACTGAAAACTTACACTTGACTGAGGATAATGCTGTTTTTATCAACACGCTGGATGATTCAATAATAAAAGAATATACAGAAAAGGTGCTGAGTTTGGTCAATGCATAGATAAAACATCTTTAATTTTAAGGGGACTCACCCACTCCCCCAATAAAATAAGGATCAAGGATTTTTCATTGTGCAAATGGGTTACACAGTTACACAAGATGTTTAGTGGCTGCCTCTGCAACAACATAACACACGCGCATACACACACACACACACACACACACGCACGCACTATATTCACAGAAACATTGGGACACCTGACCATTACACCTACAGGAACTTGTATGACATCGCATTCTAAATCCACTGGCATCAATATGGAGTTGGTCTCCCCTTTTGCAGCTATATCAGCTGCCACTCTTCTAGGAAGGCTTTCAACAATATTTTGGGGTGTGTCTGTGGGAATTTTTGGCCATTCATCCAGAAGATCATTTGTAAGGTCAGGCACTGATGTTGGATGTGAAGGCCAGCTCACAATCTCTGCTGTGGTTCACCTCAACGGTGTTTGATAGGGTTGAGGTTAGCGCTCTGTGTAGGCCAGTCAAGTTCCTCCACACCAGACTCACTCATCCATGTCTTTATGGACCTTGCTTTGTGCACTGTTATGCAGTCATTTTGGAACAGGAAGGGGCCATCCCCAAACTGTTCCCACAAAGTTGGAAGCATAGAATTCTCCAAAATGTCTTGGTATGCATACACACAATCAAGTACACAAAGATAAGATAGATAAGATTTCTTTATTGTCATTATACTGAATACAACAAAATTGAGTAGCAGTCCTTTTGATGCATTCATACGTAACAAGTATCAGTTAACAGGAGGGGGGAAAGTTACAAATTAAACTAATTTAAAGTACTAAAAAGAAAATAATATTACATATAAAATGTGCAAGTATATTTATGTGGCTTTGTATATAAATAGAATATATAATTGTTGTAATCTGAACAGCAGATGAAATTCGGCACTCCAGGATATGGCACAATGTAATAGGAGATATATGTATAAAAAGTGCAAATGGAAACAGATATAAATACGATCATAGATGTAAATATGTAAACACAGATCAAATACACATGCGGATCAAATTAATAGACATAGGGCACTATGTAAACTAGTACAGTGCGTTCAGATTCATTTTCATTAAGCTCAGACCCCCCTTCTCATAAATCCCTAGTGACGCTGCTGGTTTACGCGTATGTGTAATGACAGCTGTTTGGCTGGGAACTGACCTTTTAAATCCAAGGCATTTAAGTTTAAGGCTCCCATGGTGCCTTGGGGCGCAGGCCTACGATTCAAACCGGGAGACCAATCAGGCGGCGTCTTCCCGAACGGAGCAGGATTTGAATACTGCGGCTCGCTCGCGGACGGGGAGACACCATGGAGACGGGCGGCGTGGAAGACAGATGATTGTGCCGATTTGTTTTTATACATTTTTTTTGCACATAATGTAATTCATTTTGATAAAATACAAACTATCGCTGTGCTACTTTACAGTCATGCATGTATAATTTTTCTTTTATTGAAATAATCTGATTTTATAAACTAGCGATTAACAGTACTAGAGGAGTTAGCTAGCTGGCTAGACGGTCGTTTACTAAAGCTGGATACAAGTCAAAAGGGCCGTAGGCTGTGTCGAAATATATATATATATTTTAAAAACTATCAGGGAAAAGGTGAACTTTGAAAATGAGCGCAGGGATAAAGGCGCCGGCGCACGTCGACCCCAGGTCTGCCCCCCTGAAAGAGGTCCCCGAGGTGCTGGTGGACCCGAGGAAGATGAAGCGCTACCGGCGGGGGAGGTTCCTGGGCAAGGGCGGCTTCGCCAAGTGCTACGAGATCACGGACATGGACACGGGCGAGGTGTTCGCCGGGAAAGTGGTGCCCAAAGCTTTACTGCTGAAGCCCAGCCAGAAGGAGAAGATGTCCATGGAAATCGCCATCCACAAGAGCCTCGACGACCCGCACGTTGTTGGCTTTCACGGTTTCTTCGAGGATGAGGATTTCGTCTTCGTGGTTTTGGAGATGTGCCGGCGAAGGGTGAGTGGGAGCTGATGAAGTGTTAATGTATGTATATTTACAGTGAAGCGAATTCAGAGTGAGTGTGTTAGGATCGAAATGCAGCTCTGAAAGTTGGCAGTTTTCCAGCCGAAGTCTTGGTGTTTTACACGTCGCTAATCCTGGACCACTTTGGAGGGACCTGAAGGCTGTTAGTTTAGCCATCCAGCTGACGACTCCTGTCCAATTTTGACATTCCTTAGGCCATTTCTGTTCTGACGTTACTCCTCAACACCAGTTTACTCGCCTGCTCCTTAACCGAGAAGGATTCTTACTGTCGCACGCGGATGACGTGCAGAACTTATATTTGTTTAGGTCAGATTCCTTAAATTGCACTTTTTGCACTAATTAATAACACGGCCTTTGATCCTCTTTCAGTCTCTCCTGGAGCTGCACAAGAGAAGAAAGTCAGTTACAGAGCCGGAAGCTCGATATTACATGCGGCAGACAATCCAGGGCTGCCAGTATCTTCACAACAACAGGGTTATTCACCGTGACCTCAAGCTGGGCAACCTGTTTCTCAATGATGACATGGAGGTCAAGATAGGTGCAGTGCCCGTTTTGTCACCTTTATCCAGCCTGTCTGCATTCGGTCCAGATAAATGTGACAGCTGAATTTTCCTTTACTGCAGGTGATTTTGGGCTAGCTACGAAGATCGAGTATGATGGGGAGAGGAAGAAGACTCTGTGTGGAACACCCAATTACATCGCACCGGAGGTTTTGTGCAAGAAGGGCCACAGCTTCGAGGTGGACATATGGTCACTAGGCTGCATCCTGTAAGGGCGGGCGGGATGATAATGGATCTTTAGTGATGTAGTCTGCTTTATATATGACAGAGAGTAAAAATCCAGACCAAGATTTTGTTTCAACCATACAGTTGAGCATAAAGAGTCACAGACACAGAGACACTCAACTGGTTGGTTGAAGCAAAATCCTGGTCTGGACGTTTACTCTCTGGACCGGAATTACTATGATGAAAGAAGTGTCTCCCCGGAACCTTTATCATTTATGGTTGCCTCGTAGGTACACATTGCTGGTGGGAAAGCCTCCCTTTGAGACATCCTGTTTGAAGGAGACATATATCCGTATCAAGAAGAACGACTACACTATTCCCAGGGTGAGCCCAGAACTGCTGCTGTTTATCACCCCTAGATGATGAGTTGTAAAGATTAGTCCCAGGTCCTCTTTAGTATGGTTTTAGCGCCTAAATGCTTAAATGTGAACTGGCCCTTTAAAAGGTGGAGCTAATTGAATGTGTAAAAGCAAATAGGGCTCAGGTGATGGCTTTTTTGGCCTGTTCATTAATCAGTCATGTGACCCCACTCCATGTCCCCAGCACATCAACCCTCTAGCGACGGCTCTCATTCGCCGGATGCTCCACCCCGACCCCTCAAAGCGGCCTACCATTGGCCACCTGCTTGCGGACGACTTCTTCATGTCGGGCTACACGCCCCTGCACCTGCCCACCAGCTGCCTCACCGTGCCACCCCGTTTCTCCATCATCCCCAGCACTGTAGAACTGAGCTTCCGCCAGCCCCTTACCGCGCTCAACAAAGGTCCTGTCCTGCCCGGTTCCTGACTCTGCTTCATTTCATTACCGTATGACCTCGAGGGATGCTCATTTGCCTCTTTCTTTCCCCCCCTGATCCTCCAGGAACGGAGAGTCCCTTAGAGAAGATGGGGAAGCTGGAGCCCAAGGAGGATCTGCAGCCAAGGTAACTTCCTTTTCCTCCTCCTAATGTAGCCTGTAAATTCCTTACCCCCCTACAAGGTCTATAGCCATATATCCTGCTTCATCTTTAGGGCAGAGGACAATTTCCATAAATGCCTAATTAACTTTGTTGAATGGACATGTTTTTACATTTACATCTATTTTATTTAGCAGTTGCTTTTGTCCAAAGTGATATTCAAGTGAGGCAAATAGCACATTGCAAACATCAAGGAGTCGATTAGGCATAAGTGCAGCTAGGCTGAGCTTCCAGTCAATGCCCGGGTACAAGCGTAAGCAGTATTGGAACAGTGCTGAACAACACCTTCCAAACAAAGCAAGAACCTAGTAAGACAGCTGTTCACGCGTGTTGTGTCCCTGTGTATCCTGGTTTTACCTGGTTACCGTGTCATGCTGAAGCACCTGCCTGGTGATCCCACACAGGGACATTGCAGAGATGATCGCCGGTTACCTGTCCGACCTGCTCCAGCAGCTCAGCAGCGTTGACGTCTCTAAGCCGTCGGACCGGGTGCTGATCCGGCAGGGTGAGTGAGGGACCATGGATGGCATCGCCGCTTCGCGCGCCGCACGTCCTAAACGCCACTGCTCTCCCCACAGAGGAGGCGGAGGATCCCGCCTGCATTCCCATTTTCTGGATTAGCAAGTGGGTCGACTACTCGGATAAGTACGGTCTTGGTAAGTCACGTCCCGCGTGTCCACCTGGGGGAGCCAGTGGGCAGCTGGCCGCTTACCGTGCTGCTGCATCCTGGGCCCGTATTCACAAAGCATTTTATCTTATCACTAAGAGTACTCCCAAATAGCAGTAAAAGTTTTTAACTAAGTTTTTTTTTTTTTCTTCCTAAAAACGATTCATGAAGTGGCTGAAATCAACTATTAGTTAGGAAAAGAGCCAACCGCTAAGAGTAAGACTCCGTCGCTTAGGCTGACGTCAGGTCTCATGCACGAGCCTGTCTGCAATAACCACGGGGATTGGAGGATGAGAGGCCAGTATGTGCTGGTGAAAATGTACGCGCAGCATCCCATAAACACAAATACAGTGGAAACCGCTAATAGTGATCGTGGTTATGGAGATCAACTGCTTATATGGATCAAAAAGCTTGGGACAGAATCATTCCTGTACAAATACTGTTCAAATAATTTCCTTATTGTAATCAAGCAATCCGCTTAGTGTTCATTTTTATTATTTTTAGACAAGACAACATGGAAAAAAATTAAAACTACAATTTTATTGTTTTTTTTTTCTTTAAAACTTTACTTTGATCGCCCTACTTTGCCTTGCAGTAACCCATCTGCTTCGGGCTAGCTACCTGAGGCTAATGCTGTTTTCATTGAAAACATGAAAAAAGTTTTCTCTCGGTGACAAATATAGACTCATCAAAGCTTATGATAAACCGCCAAAACTGATCCACCGAGATGCAGCAAGGAAACTACAATAAGCTGTGTTTTATGTACAGTACTGTACTGTATTATAGCGTATTTGAATTATACACAGTTCAGCCATTTGAAAAGTATTTGAAACACCTGTACTGTATTTTGAACAAATCAATACAATTCAGTAAAACACTGTCAGTTTTATTATCTTATATTCATGTAATAAATATACAAACGTCAATTAGATGGTAATCTGCCTGAGACATATAGAAAAAGAAGTTAGGAGTCGTACATTTAGGACTGACTAGGACATAAGTTTTAGGAGTTTCTCCTAAATTAGCAAGTTAGCAACTACTTTTGGTCTTAAGATGCTTTGTGAATACGGGCCCTGTGCTTGCAACCACCCCACAGGATACCAGCTGTGTGACAACAGCGTGGGCGTGCTCTTCAACGACTCTACACGGCTCATCATGTACAGTGATGGGGACAGCCTGCAGTACATAGAAAGGAACAGCTGCGAGTCCTACATGAACGTTCGCTCCTACCCTTCGGCCCTGGCTAAGAAGGTGGGCGTCCAACATGCCTCAGTCCCCAGGGTCACCGAGCAGAATAATGTAGTTGGGCTGTTTCTGCAATATGTGTTTGTTAAAAATATCTCTGCTGGAACGGTCAGTTTAAAAACAATGTTCAGTGTTTATAATTGTTAACCCTGCCCTTGCATCACTCACTAACACTTCTGCCTACCTTCTAACCCCTTTGTCCCCATCCAGATAACCTTGCTGAAATATTTCCGGAACTACATGAGCGAGCATCTGCTGAAGGCGGGCGCCAACATCACGCGGCGGGATGGCGACGAGCTGGCCCGTCTGCCCTACTTGTGCCACTGGTTCCGCACCAAGAGCGCCATCGTGCTGCACCTGAGCAACGGCACCGTGCAGATCAACTTTTTCCAGGTCGGGAGGGGACAGCCTCTACGCTAACTGGGAACATTCCATGAAATGCTTATCTGCAGATGTGGCTTATGCTAACTGGCTGCATGCTTCCAGTGGTGTGGTCCAAACCATCATGCTCTCTGCCTGCACACTAACCATGGCGGTCCGATGTTGTTGGTTCAATTTAAAGCTTTATTTATTCATGTGCATAATGTACTAAGTATGATGAAATTCTTCCTTGCACACCCTCCATGCAGAGACTACACAATGACGAAATAAGTTAAAACGGTACACTTCAATAAAAACAATTTTATGAAACACAGCAAATACAATAAATATACTAATCTTTATTTTATGTTGAAACTGAACATCTACAGTATGTAAAATCTCATAGTGCGATTTAAGATGACAGTAGTGGTTGGGATGCAGTACAGTACAGTAAGTATTCCTAAATTACAAGGACATACCCTCTGCCCCCCCCCACAGGACCACACCAAGCTGATCCTGTGCCCCTTGATGGCGGCCGTGACGTACATCGACGAGCGCCGCGAGTTCCGCACCTACAGGATGAGCCTGATCGAGGAGCACGGCTGCTGTCGGGACCTGGCCTGTCGCTTACGCTATGCCCGCACCATGGTGGAGAGGCTGCTGGCCTGCAATTCGTTGTGACCCCGCCCCACCCGTCCTGTTCAGCCAAAAGGTCGCTACACTCACCTTACAAGGGTTCATTTCTATGTATGTACTAGGTATGCGAGTTCGCTGTTCTGAAAACACTTAATGTCCCTTTGGTTTCTCATGCAACTGTTCAGTTTAAACTCGAATTGGTTGATCAGGGCTGCAGGGTAATGAATCCAATCACGTAAGGGGAGGTGTGTTTGTTTATAGAAGAAAATTTATATAAAACTGATTTCCTCTCCAGAAAGTCTTACCATTTTAAATGTTTGTATGTTTCCTGTTTTTAAATGTTTTATCAAATGCTGGAATAAAGCTTAACTTTTTATTAACCTGTGTGACAGTGCCAGTGTACCAAAGATTAATTCTGGCTCACATAATCTGACACCTGAAGACAAGAGCTGAACAAATTGTGACATCGATACAGAGCTTTATTTTTCAAATTTAAAATAGTTTGATATATGCAAATACCGCAGTGAGTTACATCACATGTACAAATCAATTTAAAACCATTTAAAATACTTCACCTAAAACACTGGCTAAAAGGACAGAGGTGTCACATCGCAGAGACTGGGTGGGCAGAACAATGAGGAGTATTCGTGCATTGCCTCGATTTGGGGGGAGGGGGGTCACACACGAAGGGGCATGCAAAGGTGTCTCCAGTGTTGGAACTGTCCAATCCAACATGGCGGTTCAGCGGCTCCATTTCCACCACGAAGAGCGGTCTGTTTTGGTCAGTATCCTAAAGTAGAGCTGCCAGGAAAGTCGACTGCCATTTGCAAGCCCTGTGTCATCAGCAGCTTACACGGGGAGGGCGACACTGAGCTTTTACAGTTTAAAAAAAGCCGCCCCTCAGCCTGATGGGGCACTGCGAAGTTCAGCTGAAGCTGGGTTGCCCACCCCTCTGAATATAAACACTGCAAATGCTTCTGGGTGAAGCAGGAAATGCTCAGACTAAGACTAGGCAAACCATCTGTCTCTAGCTTAAAAGCTAAAAAAAATAAAACAACTTTTGCTGTACAGTGTCCTTTTCGATCATTACACTTATATCAGTGGAATACAGTAGGAATATGTTTGTTTAGTGGTTAAAATTGTAAAATGCGGTTAAATGAAGCCAGTGAAACATGAACCATCGTGCCCCAAAAAAGTGAATTCCAGCCAGTGCTGGTAGCATCACATCCCAGTGGGGGTGGGCGGGATGGCCCAGGGGAGCCCTTGCTTCCAGAAGGGTGCGGGGGGGAGGCTCCCTGCTGGGCACAACCGGTCCCCACTTCCCTAAGGGTGGACGCTAAAGACTGCCAGCAGGGGTGATGCGGAGGATGTCTTTGAACTTGGACAAACATTTCTGGGCCAAGTGGAAAGGCTTGTACATGTTGTGCCATCGTCATCTTCCTCCAAACTTGCTGGAGATATTGTTAGCTGAGACCTGGCCTTGTGTTATCATAGTGTGATGTGTGCGTGTGTCTGCTTCATCAGTCCAGGGCCCACTCGCATAGCCACTGCTGGCACTGAACCCTCTGTTCCTCCGTCTCCAAAGGCGGGGCCCTGCTGACGTCCTTCCCCGGCGGCTTTCCCATGGTCTTCAAATCGTTCTCCCGGTCGCACTGGTCCCCTCTGCCCTCAAGCAGGCTCTCCAGGGCGCCCTCTAGTGACTGGACCAAGTGCTGCGGTACCCATTTGTTGTCCAGCGTGGGCAGGAAGGGGTCAGGAGCCGTGACACGGATAGGCTCGCCCTCCAGCGGGATGTCCAGCAGGTAAGCATGTAGCATCATGCGGTAGGGGGCGCTGTCTGTCCGCAGGCTATAGGTGAAGTCCCCCACAATAGGATGCCCAATAGCACTGCAGTGAACTCTCAGCTGATGAGTCCGACCTGTAATGAAAGGCTGCTCATGTGTCCTATATTTCAACTCATTAAATTAAATCTGCTCCTCTTACATGTTAAAAAGAAATGCATTTTATTCTGAAATATGCTAAGCAGACAAAGACAACTTCCTCTCAAAAGTCAGCTAATTTGCTGTCTACACAATCCAACCCATTCTAGGAAAATACTGTTTTTGCTGTATGAATTCAATAGTGACCAGCAGGTGGCAGTAGTACCCTTAAGAGCCATTCGCTAACTGCTGTACCTTTAACATAAACAGCTTCCACCCCACTCTTTTAGTTCTGGTGTTTTGGGACTTTCTCACACCTGTCAGTGGCTGCAGCAGGACTTTTGTCACAGGATCGCCATCGTATGATCCGTACTCCAGCACGGTGAGCACCGTCTGGCACGGCTTAGGGTTCTCGCATCCTGGGGAAAAGTGACCAACAGCTAGTTATCCTGGAGCACAAAGATGCCAGCATGGCACCCAGATGGATGGAGGCGAGTCCTTACCCTCGGTTCCCTCGATGCACATCATGTGAGTCCTGCCCTCGGAGGTGTTCTTCCCAATGGCGAAGTCCAGTGTCGTCCTCTTGCTCTCTAGAATGCCACGCACCTGGATGCCAAACGGGACCGTGGCCGTCAGCAGCTGTGTGACGGGCATGTGGCGGCACTGACCAGCGGACAGGGAGTGGCCCACCCACCAGCGCGAGATAGGCCTTGGTGACCAGCCGATCCTTAAAGCGGCGGTAGGCCCGGCCTGCTGCTGCCCGGTTCAGCGCCACACACAGGGCCCCGCTGGTGGAGAAGTCCAGCTGGTGGCAGAATCTGTCAAGGATACAGGGCCCAAAACTTCCAGTCAGGTTTCCTTCATGTAGTCAGTGCAGTGAGACCTGGTGAACAAACTGCAGGGATAGAGGCACAAAGGATGTTAAGTCTCCTTGTGCAGCCTTTAGTTTCCTTTATAGACCCTACTCACTTAACGACCTACCTGTTTAACGATCGCCTGGAGTTACGACCGGCTGTCTGACCAGTCGGCATTATACACCGTAGGAGAATTTTGGTCATGGAAACGGCAGCACAGTGGCTCAGTACCAAGCAATTATGCAAATTAAAACAGAGTTAAGTTGGAATTTCCTTTACACCTTTTCTTTATTCAGAATAAGTAAAAATAGCTACCTGTATTTACAGTATGCAAACCTAAGTAATGTATATTAGAGCTGATTTCCACTGTTTATTAAAGTATACAGTGCACTACCACATAAACATTTAAAAATGTTATAAGGTGCAAAGGTGACATTAAAACAATATCTAAAGATGGCTGATGGCATATTTTTTTAAAAGCCCAATCACACCTTCTTAACGGCGCTGATTAGACAATAAATCAGGTAGGTAGGGCAGGAGGAGACTACTACGAGACCTGAAGCCGTAGTACGTTTCGGGGTCCGCCAGTTCCGGGAAGCGATGCCGCAGCTGGCTCTGCACCGTCTGCTTCTCGTACCACATCTTGCTGTCGATGCGGATGTCCCAGTGCTTGTTCACCACTATGAAGTCATTGCTCTGGTACAGCACGCACAGGTTCTCCAGACTGGCTGGCTCCATGGCAACGTGCCACAAGACGCAGGAACGTAACTGTAAAACCATATATGCAACAGGTAGTGTTCTGTTATATCTATAAAGACAGACTGTTGCATGTCCAAGAGTAAAACCTGCAAACTTTGGCTCACAAGGTCAGATTCTAGTGGCAGTGGTGGCCTAATGGTTAGGGATGCAAACTTGTAATTGAAAGATTGCTGGTTGGAATCCCTGACCAGCAAAGTACCACTGAGGTACCCTGAGCAAGGTACAATTCTAGCGACTTACTATCTTACTTCAGATTTACACCACGCTATTCCACTACAAAACAAAATCTGATTGACAAAGAAAGGGGCAGACAACAGTGGAACACTTAGGGGGCCAAAAAAACTTATACGATCATCTGTTACTGACGGATAAATCGATCGCACGGCGCACTGAAAAAGACCCATCAGTGTGTTATCATGTCTGATAATAGCGCATTAACAAAGTGTCATTCCCTAGCTTTCGAGATCCAGAAACAGTAACGCGGCATTACCAGTCGCCGAAAATGAGTTAGCCAGAGCTAAAATCATACTCCAATTAGTACAAACTTAACGTTTTGAAACTGAGCTCGGGATGCATTTGCATATTTATTCAGGCAATGTGGCACAAACCTAGGTGCTGCTTCGCAGTTTATGATTCAACCCCGCCGTTTATTTCACAGGAATCGACGTTGAAGACCACATTTCACCTGTCAGTGTACAAACACTACGTGTGGATCACGTGGTCCCTTAGTGCGTGGCGTCTGCGGTGACAACATCATTAACCAATCAGAACAGAACTCCGCGTCTCTTCTCCAATCAGATTGTTGAACCGTTTCACTTTGACCCGGAAGGAAAGGCTTACAATAATTTTTGCGCGAAATGTGAGAACTTTCTTATAAACTGCGAGTTAAAAAAAGAAGTGGTATAGTGCAGTAAAATCATTTTTTCATTTGGACCCATATTATCAGCGCGAAAATGGACGAATATGATGAAATGTACGGTATAGAAGACGACTTTGAAAATCAGTTTGCAGACGAATTGGAAGCGTTGGCGCACATGGACAGTAAGAGGAGATTTTTCTGCTTTCTTTTTCAGTCCATTTCAGAAAGTCTTTATCAACTCTGTTTGATATATATTGTTTTGATAACCTGTTCAGTCAGTTAATGGTTTGCATATGATTATTAAACTTCATTGTATGCCTTATGTGTACCGTTCTTGCACCTTGTTGTTGTGAATTAAAGTATGTTCGTCTGTGTTGTACGTTCTTTTCTCCTAGGATTAATAACGTGTATCTAATCTAATGTAGTGTAATCTAATCTAATCTGATCTGATCGTTTCCTTTATTGCATATGCTGTCAGTCAGAGTCCATTTTCTGATTTTATTATCCCTTATTTCCTGTCTCTGTTTTTTGTAGCTGACTTTCACCCCCTTCCAAAGAAGTCAGAACGCAGGACCAGGGTCCCGACCTCCTTTGAGGAAGCTCTCGCTTCCGGCGACACAGGCCTGAGAGCTCAGCCTGCTGTCAAGTCACAAAAAACTTCTCCTGATGTCCTGGAGACATTGAACAAAAATGACAGTAGCTTACCTTCTAAGGTGTCAGAGAATGACTACCTGGAAAATTTGTTGACCAGCGAGGGCTCTTTGAGTGAGTGCAAGCAGATTGAGAAGAAGAGAAGAGCAGTCTTTCCCTGCGTCTGCATTCACCGTCTTTTCTTTTCTCCACTTTGCAGCTCCTAAGGCTAAAAGGCAGAGGCAGGATGTGGTCAAAAAACTAAAGTTCGATTCTGCAGACAATGGGAAGGAAATCACCCCTCCCTCCTCCCCTGAAGAGTATCCATCGGAGAGCAGAAGGTAAGGAAAGTCGACACAGCCAGACGGCATGTTGGACTTTCATTGTTTGGGTTTGAGCTGTTGGTCTGGGATGTCGCTGACAGACAAAATTCCAGTGGAGAGAGCAGCGCTCCGGCAGTGAGGCCCGGTGCTCTGGACATCAGCGGTCTGGAGATCCTGCAGGCCTCCCCCCAGAGGGCAGTCACGGCGGCACGGCACATCCTCCATAGGCCGCCCCCAGTGGGTGATTTCATCTCCGTCACGAGCTCCTCCGGTGCACGCGTGTACCTGGTGAAGAGGGAGGACGAGGATGCGGGGAGGGTGAGCGAGGTGTTAGCCGCGCGCCCAGAGCCTGCTGAGCACCCCAGCTGACCTGTATGTGTGTCTTTCTCCATGGCGGGCAGGCGTCGGATGCCCTGGCATTCCGGAGGTCTCAGTATAGCCTGGGGCTGCTGTCGGTGCCCATCGAGGTTCTGAAGGAGCAAGTAGCAGAAAGGGTGGGGCTCCTCCCATAAGCGTTCCTGACACACGCACCCCTATACACACACCCTCCATTCCTCTCCGTTCCCTTTCCAGTTCCCTGGCTGATGAATCTGCCATTGGCCTGCACTGTACCACAGTGGCGTCACGTTTTATTTAAATGTTTACGCTCTCCCTGCAGCGACATCAGCAGTTGGTGGAGGAGTCGCAGCGCCTGACCGAAATGCTGAACAGGTGATTCTCTGACGCCCTACACTCCAACCCCCCCCCCCCCCAGCTTGGGTCCCCTGTCCTGATGTGCTTCTTGCTTTTGGTTTTTTCTCTTCTGCTTTCCAGCCAGGTAGATCAGGAGTTGGGGGAAATGGACACCGAGGAGCCCGCCGAGGGAGAGGGGGTGCAAGGTGAAGGCGGCGAGCATGTGGCGTCGCGGCTTTGGGTGGACAAGTACTCACCTGCACACTACACAGAGCTGCTGAGCGACGATGTGAGTATGTGTGTGTGTCAGGAGGACGTGTCTGCACATGCAGTTTGTGTCTGCAGATGCGTGTGCATGGAGGGTACGTTTGCACACGCCTGTGTCTGAGTCCCTGTACCTTTGTGCCCCTAGTTTACCAACCGCTGCTTGCTGAAATGGCTGAAGCTGTGGGACACGGTTGTGTTTGGCCGGGAGAAGTCCACCCAGAAGCCCAGACCCACCCACACAGACAGCCGGACACAGGTGCAGTGCTGCTTGGGGACTCAAACTCCTGCACTGGAAACGTTGTGGGTCCAGGTCCCAGGAAGGAGCTCTGCCTATAGGGGCTTCGGTGCTACTATGGAAAACTGAACCACTAGTATAAAAATGTAAAATTGCAGTAAAAGAGTGACATACGTTCACCTGCAGAAGGACCAGCAAACCTCCCGGTTCAAGACTAAGACCCAGATGACGGAGGAGATTCTGGAGGCCGAACTGGACCAGTATCACCGCCCCAAATACAAGGTGTGCCAGGCCGAGGGCTCTCAGCAGATATGGGGGTCATGTCTGTGGGCAGCTGGTCTCTGTGGGTAGATGGTGAAATCCCTTATTTGTTTGTAGGTGGCGCTGCTGTCAGGGCCCCCTGGCCTGGGGAAGACCACTCTGGCGCATGTTATTGCAAGGCATGCTGGGTACAACGTGGTCGAGATGAATGCCAGGTAGCTACTCTCACTCGTTTTATTATTTGGACTCTGCGAGTGTGTTTCTCAGCATAACACTGGCTATTTTGCACACAGGACATCAAATTTATTTTACGGCTAATGACCCCTGTGGTATTCTGTATCGACAGTTGGCTTTTAAATGTGGTGGCTGACTTGACTTCCGTAAGGAGTCCCAAAGGAAGATGACTGTGTTCCTGTGTGTATGTGTTCCTAGCGATGATCGCAGCGCTGAGCTCTTCCAGAAACGAATCGACACGGCCACGCAGATGAAGTCTGTGCTGGGGGCCAATGAGAGGCCCAACTGCCTGGTGATCGACGAGATCGACGGCGCCCCCTCTGTGAGTCCCTGCCAGGGACAGCTCCCACCTAGCTCTCCCCCTGCCCCTATCATGTTTAGCCACCAGAGGGTGCACTAGTAAAAGAACCCAATATTGCCAGTTCCGACTTTCAAAGGGATGCTATGAGTTTTAAGAAATATTTATTTCAGACTTTTTATACCCCCCAGGCTGCTATCAACGTGCTCCTGGCCATCCTGAACCGAAAGGAGACCCGGGACACGGAACCAGTGGCCAGTGGTGGTATCTCAAGCGCACTCAAGAAGAAGAAGAAGAAGGAGTCCATTCTGATGAGGCCCATTATCTGCATCTGCAATGACCTGTAGGTGGCGCCGTGGCTTCCATAGGGCTGAAGAGAATCCTTTCTGAATAGGGGTCCGTCTTTTATTCCCAATGGCCTGTTTTTGCCGGTTCGTTTGGTCAGTGTGAGCTCCCAGTTAGTGTTCTGGTCCGCTTGGTCTCCCGCAGGTACGTTCCGGCTCTCCGGCAGCTTCGGCAGCAAGCCTTCCTCCTGAGCTTCCCCCTGACGCAGCCCTCGCGGCTGGTCCAGAGGCTGGTTGAGGTACCATGAGACACACACACACGCATGGCGAGTCACACGCGTCGCGCACCGCTAACCAGGGCCTCTGCCGTGTGTGCAGATCTCCAGGCGTCAGGGCATGAGGGTGGACACGGGGGCACTGATGGCCCTGTGTGAGAAGACTGAAAACGACATTCGCTCCTGCATCAACACCCTGCAGGTGGGCTGCCCCACCCCTGCCCTTGTCCCGCCCCCACCTCGCTCCTCCCACTCCTGGCTGAGCTGTCACCTATTCACACTCGCTTCCACTGCTGTGTCCCTCTAGTTGGAGATGTTAATTAAAACCCAGTGTTCCTGCTCTTACTTCGTCTTGAGGTCAGACTGTTATTAGGCCAGTAGAGCGGGTCGCCCATGTGTGAGCTAAGTGGTGTCTCTGTGAGCAGTTTCTTCACGGCCGAGGTCAGCGGCAGCTGGACCAGAGCACTGTGCAGTCCATCCAGGTGGGCCTGAAAGACCAGAACAAGGGGCTGTTCTACATGTGGCAGGAGATCTTCCAGCTGCCCAGGACCAAAAGGTACCCTGTTCGAGGGGGGGCCGGGGGGGTGGGGTGGGGTGCTTTTAACACCATCCAAACTCACCAGTGACCCCAGCCATCCACGTGTATGGAGCTGGGGACTTTAACACTAATTCCTCCGCCTGTTAATCGGTGTGTTGTACTACACGTCCCATCGCACATTGTGACTGCCCCCAGAGTGTCACCCCACCTGCATGCTGTTGCAGGAAGCGGGTTGGTGATGACTTGTTTGCGGTGGTGCCGGACGGTGGGCTGGGCACCGCGGGGGCCCAGAGGCTGCAGCACATCCTGCACCTGGCTGCATCCTGCGGAGAGCACGAGAAGCTCACAAACGTATGGCATCTTCCTCACCTTCCTGCTTCCTCGTTCTCTGTTCTTGTACAACAACAGGCTCAGTGATTTAAGCTTCCTGTTCCCCTCTTTCTTCCAACTTTCTATTCATCCCTCTCTCTCCTCATCCTCTTTTCCTCTTCCTTTCTCTCTCTTCCTCCCCCTCTTTTTCCTCCTCTCTCCCACTCCTTTTCCATCTCTCCTCTTGTGCTCTCCCCTCCGTCTTCCTTTTCCTCTCTTCCTTCCCCACTCTCTTCCTCTCTGTCCCTCCTCCTCTCCCTCTGTCTTCTTTCATATATTTCTCACCTTCTCTCTTCCTCTCCCCCTCTCTTTCTTCCCCCTCTCTTTCTCCCTCACTCTCTCCCTCTCTATTCCTCTTCCTCCCTGTCTTTCTTCCTCTCTACTCCCCTCCCCTCCTTCT
>JAODLD010000051.1:11424861-11436514 GCA_026781065.1 Mormyrops boulengeri | reverse complement strand
CCCCCCCCCCCCCCCCCCCCCCCCCCCCCCCCCCCCCCCCCCCCCCCCCCCCCCCCCCCCCCCCCCCCCCCGCCACGAAAAGACAGACTCCTGTCAGCACAAAGACAAACCAGATCCTGTGTGTATGGGGCTTCCAATCAGGAGAGCATGGGATGTGGGCTGGGGAGGGCAGGGGGGCAACCCCCTTGTTTTTGACAGAGCAAACTTACATGGGCTAAACCAGGATGTACCCCACTATACACACAGAAAACATACACGTAACACTGTAAAGTGTATCCAGTTACTGTAATACTTTAAATCTGTAGCTATATCATGCCTATAATATATAAATGGTATACGCTTTAAGCTTCTTTTGAATTTTTTTATTAAATAATACTTTAATGTAGCAGAGAATAGCTTAATCTTCAAAAAAACTTGAAGGAATGTTTCTTATCTCAGGTGGAATATATTTTCATACGTTTAAAATGTGAAATTCCAATTGGACGAAACCGAGAAGGCGGGGAAAGCCGGAGCCCGCTGACTGGCTCCAATCCCGTACTCAGGGGAAAAAAAACAACATTCCTTCAAGTTTTAGGAATGATAGTAACAGTAATGCTAAGGATGATGATAATAGTAAAGAGCAGCGGCGGTAGGAGCCGAGCCCGTGCCTGTACCTTGTGCAGAATGTGGCTCTCCCGGGGCACTCTGGGACCTGCTATAGCCAAAGGAAGTGAAAAGGGGCTGATGGGAATGTGTTGGCGGTGGCGGTGGAGGCGGCGGCAGGGCATGATACTGATACGAGTCCCCGTTGAGCACGGCGGGTGGGCCGCACATGGGGGCGCCACACACGGGCCCACAGAGCTGTATCTTTTGATACTGTTGGGCACAAATGACTGTGTTCCATGAACCTGGGGTGCGACAACACAACGACGACGACGACAGAAACGACAGACACAACAAAAGAAAGGAGTTTTAAGGGAAGAAAGCAAAAAACAGAACAACATCAAAAAGAAACTAAACCCGCCCGACCGACACATCAACAGGAGGCAAAGATTAACAAAAAGAAAGCCAAGAAACGCAAAGGGGCCCTTTAAGTCTTCCTTATGCCTTGTCCTGTTGCTCATTTGGGGTATTTTCAGTACTGGGGGAGGGGGGGGCGCAAAGGACCACATTTAAATGTATACATTTATATATGTAGGAGTGTAGGTGTCATTAAATGTGTCTGGGGAGGGTCTCATGCCACAGATGGGTTAGGAGGCAAATGGATGCAATGTGGCTTTTCTCCTGGAATCTCTCTGTGTCCCGGGGGGTGAGGGGGTGGGGGGCGGTGTTAGGGACCCCTTTCTGTGCATCCTGCAGAAAGCGGGGATACCAGACAGTTAGTGGACGAAGTTGCATGGGGGGCTGGGGGGGAGCAGGCGGGTCGAGCGTGGCTGAGGGACTGTGTGATCATTGGTAAGGTGACAGTAAGGCTACCGGGTCATGTCCCGCTTTAGTGAAATACACACTTACACCAGTAGGTGGAGTTGTGAACTGAGGGGTTTGCATACTGCACAAAGTAACAGCCACCATGCATATTGCTGAGGGACTCTGATATTAGTCTTTCTGTTTATTGAGGTAAGAAGGTCTGTTAACAAATACACAACAAATGCCTCTGTGCATGCGAGAGGGACTCTGTAGGCCTGATTGCTTGTTTGCTTGTTGGTCAGGATTCAGACAGCAAATATCGTGCGTGAATTTAGATGCTGAAGGTGCTGGTGTAAGTGACTGTTCATCGATTCGATATCGGAGAAACGGCTTCATGCTGACCCTTGAAGGTTAATGATGTAGGAGTGATTTCCTCAGGTCGGGACTCTTACATGAAGGGAGCAGTTGATGTGCAGCTGGGAAAACAGACATTTAGGATAAAGGGCAGGAGATGTAGATGGAGCAGAGCAGTGAGAGGGTGGGGGAATGAACATGGGGTGCCAGAGGCTGAGGTCACACGGCGCAGAAAGACGGACCAGAGACGGACACGCAAACCAGGCCACAGACTTAGGAGAGCCAGCAGTGGGCTACAGGGGGGTGGACAGCCTCTGGAGGCCAAAAAATCCTTGCCACCACCCAGCTGAAATACCCTCAGGCTTTGGAGAAACAAGGCAGGAACTCCAGGGGCCTTGTGTGGCCATTATCTCACTCTCTGGGCACTGCATGCTTCACATAGGACATAAGAGAGTGCAAGCTCTGCCACAAGAATCAGAGGAACGTGAGAAGTGGGCCACAGCTTCGAGAGCACAAGACCTTATTGGCTCATATCAGGGGTTGGGGTGTTGACAAATTCTCATTGGTTTACTGTAGGAGCTCAGGTGTTGAGGTTTATAGCCTATTGGTTCACTTGATGTAGGGGCAGGAAAACAGTTGAAGAGGTGATTTCTCCAAGTAGGTGGTCACATGACTTCCAGGGCTGCCTGGAACTGTGGGTGGGCTGTAGTTTCTTTCTTGTCCAAAAACAAGGTGTGTCTTGTTGATATGGAGCCTGGTCTGTCAAATTCTCTTTTTTGATAGGCTGAAAGACCTGGAAGTCCTGTTCGGTCAAATGCTTTGGCTTTTTTTTGTTCAGAAAGAGCATGTCCAGCAGGAAATCGGTATGAATGCACATGGATGAGGTCAGCATGAATTACATGATATTCAGGAGAACCTCTTCGTCCGTCTTGACTGGTCAGGATACTCCAGGCAGATAGAAAAAGGCCACAGGGAACAGCCTGTGTCTGTATAAGCACAGTCAGCGGACGGCCATCACATCCAAGGCCTGAAGTACGAGTTGGAATAATGAGACCACTAAAGCACAGGCACTTAATAATGTAAAGACCCTCACTGGCTCCCCCACCATCCCGGGGGGGGGGGGGGAGCATTCATCCAGGTACTGACAGATGCTTTACCTCTATACCAAAAGCATCCAAAGGCCCCTACTACAGTCCCAAACCACCTGATTCAGGATCAGTTCAGCCCCTCGAGTCCTGACCTTACCCACATGCTACATGGCACTATATCATCACCGCTCAATGGTAGTGATATAATGGCTCTTTGGTCTGACTAATCTGCCCGTTGACCAATCCCATGACAGCAAAGCACAAGTACTTAAGTATTACCTTGGAGCTCTGGACCCAACGAGCTATAAGCTGTTTGTGAAAGTTGCTCTACCCAGAAACCGCCAATCTACAGCAGCACAAAAACACCTCTGAAATCCCGTGTACCCTTAAATACGAACCGAATCCAGTGTTATTTGAAAAACTCGCACCCTGTATTTGTCTGTCTGAGATAGAGGGTGCATCTGGCCCGGTCGATGTGTTCCAGCTCGCACCTGCCCTCTTGCTGATCACCTCCACCAGGCTGGAGGGAAAGTAGCCCACTCTGTCATTTCCTGTGCGGTTGTCATGGATACAGCCCTTCCACCTGCCATCGGGGTGCTGCTCAAGGACCTTCGGGCAAAATAATGCAGCTTCGTTAATTACAACAGTTGTGTCATTTCAGTTCACTGTGCTGTGTGGTGAAATTATGAAAAGGCAACAGCACCCTCTGCAGCCAGAAAATTGTATGCACATGTTCAGAATGAACTGCTTTTTGGTTTTACAGATTCTGGTCATATTTAGTTGACCACCTCAGATATGAAGGGTCGACCCCCTCAGATAGGAAGCCTGTCCAGTGCTCACCGAGATGATGTCACCGGCCTTAATGTTGAGGCTGGTCAAGTCATAATTGTTGCAGTAATCCTTCAGGGCCCTGACCTGCAGGGCTGCAGAGGCATCTGCACAGGAAAACACAGGGAAACACAGCTGGGCACAGAGATAAACCAGGATAGGCTGACACAGGGAAACACAGCTGGGCACAGAGAGAAACCAGGATAGGCTGACACAGGGAAACACAGCTGGGCACAGAGAAAAACCAGGATAGGCCAACACAGGGAAGCATAACTGGGCACAGAGATCAACCTGGATAAGCCAACACAGGGAAGCACAGCTGGGAACAGCACAGTTCTTCTAGTCTAACCTCTTAGCATCTGCTTAATCTCCTTGCTGGCCTGTGAGGCAGTGAACTGATGCACAATATCCAGCGCCGTCTGGCTGTAGGTGTTCCTCACTGCCGCATTGATGCCGCTCTGCCAGGAGGGGGACACAGACAGGGACGACAGTTCAGGACACACAGAGCCTGGGCCAACATTTATCACTTTTTCAAAGTATTTTTTTGTGTTTTGCAGACGGACACAGAGGTATGACTACAAGTCCCACGTCCACACTGTTTCCATGGCACTCACGTCCAGCAGCAGGCGCACCGCCTCCGTTTTTCCACAGAGGGCAGCCTCGTGGAGTGCTGTGCCTGACTTGGTCTGCCAGTTGATGTCGATGCCCGCCTGGATCAGCAGCCTGTATGTGGAGGCATAACAGAGCTTTAACCCATACACACTGTCCTAAGTTAGTTAAGGTTAAGTACTCCTACTGTCCTTTGAGCCTCACCCCATCTGGTCACTCTGTGGTGTCATGTCTAATGGGGGGGGTGTATGCCACTGTGCCTGTGATCTGAAGGTTGTTAGTTTGAATCCCACAGTCGGCACCATGGTTTCACTGTTAGGCCCTTGAGCAAGACCCTTAACCCCAGATTGCTTCATGGATTAACTGGCTCAGCTTTGAATAAAAACCTCTGCTAAATTAATAAAATGTAATGGTGTCTACATCAAGTTGTCATACGGCGATTTCAAGTATGGAGCTGTAGTGCAGGAGACCTAGGATATCTCTTAATGACACTTGCACATCCTTAAAATCTCCTACACACATGCACTCCATACCCCGACTACAGAACGTCTCTTGACTGGTTGTTTAAGGATCACTTCCCTCATGCTCCTGCAGGGGGCAATGTACTAAACTCCATCCCACACGTCCTTTTATTTCACACCTGCTTGGTAATAGGTGTGGTGTAGCCAGCGCCCAAAGCATGAATGCACACCCACACACATGTGTATTTACACAGCAGTCCAAAGCTTACAAGTCGAACAACAGTTACCAGTAGCAGTCATGGAACTGGATGTGACGCCGTTGCACAGGGAGACACTGGGAGGCACTGTTATAGTGTACAGCTGGTATCTCTGCGTACTGTGAACCATTCTCAGTGTTTGTGAGGTGTGAGCTGCCCACTGCCCTGGATCCTTATCATGAATGGGGAGTGTGCAGAGCCGCCCTTCATTGTGCCTGTGTGATAAGTTGTATCCTCTCCTTCTGCCATCTGTGATGCCTCAATCTTTCAAATAGCACTGGAATGTTCCCACTAAACACTCCAGGCCCCGGAGGCTAAAGATAAGTTTTTTTTCCTCTCTTACACTGACGGATTACTTTGTGATACTGCAAAGCATGACCTGATTTGTTATTCTGTGCTGTAGAACGTCCGATGTAGCCCCCTGTTGGTACTGGTAGGAACTGCAGCATAATGGGAGGACAAGATAAGTCAGTCCAAAAAGATCCCTGTCTAATGCTTAAAGACTCTGATACTGATGCTGCTCAAGTGGTCCAAGCCGCCGTTCTCCTGGAGTGACCCCTGACCTTATGATGTCGATGTGGCCGTTCTTGGCAGCGAGGTGCAGGGGGCTGGTGCCATTGGGGTCGGTGGGGTTGCCGGGTTTGGGCTCCAGCAGGGCAGCGCACATGTTACTGTTGAGGAGTAGCTGAACGACCTGTAGGGGGCGCATGTAGGACGATTTTGTGTCCTAGCACAGGCCAGTGAGACTTTCGCAAGACTGCTGGACGTGGAGACGTGAGACTTACTCACCCCAACCCTGCCGAATTCACAGGCCAAGTCCAAAGGGGTCTTCCCAGCATTGTCCACAATGCAGGGGTTAGACTGGTACTGGAGCAGCATCTCCGACTGGGGAGGTGGGGGTGTGGGGAGAGAACTCAGATGTTAGTGCAAACCTGAAATGCTCCTCCCTCCCCACAAGGAGCCCATCAGATGCCCTCTGAGCTGTAGGCTCCCATCAGGGCTTCCCTTAACCAGCTGTGTGCCCCCTTCAGGCCGTGTGGGGGAGGTGGGCCATCCCAGCCATCGACCAGACGCCCCCATTCCCTGCCATTTTGCCACAGATGCAGAAGGGAAAAGAGATGCAGCAGCACTTTTTCCTCATTGCGGCTGCAGTCAGCATTTTTCTGACATTCTTTCTCTAACAAAAGCAGTTGCATGTTGAGTTGGACTGTGAAACGTGTCACCTGTGTCCCTGCGGGCCCAAGTCCCTACAAGCTCTCCCTGCTTTTCAGTGATCCATCTCCCTCCCTCAGTACATCTGCTGAGCCTGGAGTTGCTACAGAGTAGCTGATGGTGCTTACAGTAAGGCTGTAGCTGCTCCCAGTGTAGCCGCTGGGAAGTGCGGTTAGTCCAGTGCTGCTTACAGTCTGTCTGTATGTAGTGAGGCTAGGCCTAATTACAAAGTGGCTAATGGTATATGCAGTGAAGACAGAGCTTCTTACAGTGTGTACAGTCATATATGCAGTGAGGACAGAACTTTTTGCAGTGTGGATAGTGGTATATTCGGTGAGGATAGAGCGTTTTACAGAGAGGATAGAGGTATATGCCATGAAAATAGAGCTTTTTAAAGTGTGGACAGTGGTATATGCAGTGAGTATAATGGTATATTCAGTGTGAATAGTGGTATATGCAGTGTGGACAGTAGTATATGCAATAAGGATAGTGGTACATGCAGTGAGCTTTTTACAGTGCAGTATAGTGTTTGGAGGCCCCGTACCACGTCATAGTGCCCGTGCTGTGCCGCCAGGTGCAGGGGGATCTGGCCCTCGTCCGACTGCCCGTTGACTGAGGAGCCCGACTTCAGCAGCATCTTGATAGGTTCCGACTTACCCTGCCAGGCAGCATAATGCAGCGGTCGCATGCCTGCAGGGAGTACAGGGGAGTGTGTCAGACAGCTTGTGTGTGTGTCTTTGAGACACTGTGTATGCATGTGTGCAAAATGTGTAAAGGACAAAGAGGCCACCTTTCTGGTCACGGACGTCCACAGCAGCCTGGGACTCCAGCAGCAGGGCGATGAGCTCCAGGTTCCCGTTGAGGGCAGCATGGTGCAGCGGGGCAAACCTGGGGGGGGGGATCAAGGCTCAGGAGATGAACAGGTGGGCCTGTCGGTGTCCGCAGCAGGGGGCCAGCGCGACATATTTACAGGATTAGCTTACACGAAGTACAGCAGGCCAAGAACAACAGCTTCCCTCCATTTTCAGACTCACTTTTTAGGGCAAAGTGTATACCACAGGCTGTACAGACACACGGTTATGCAGTGAGGTCAGCTTAAAGTCATTGGCTCACACGGGGCTGGATAAACCTGCCTGTCCTGGTTAAATGAGCCCTGAGGCCCCTTCCAACACCTGAAGCAGCATGGAGAGTGGAAGGGGGGGTCCCAATACTCAGCAAGATCCAGGGGGCTTAGAGAGCAGAATGGATCTGGCAAAGCATCTGCAAGGCTATCGACATCACAGACCAGTAATACTTGAAGCGCCCCCAGCTGATTTGTGGGAAGAAAACAGGAATTGAAAATTGAAATCAGTGTAAAATTACTTGCTCTAAAAAAAAAAACATTTCCTTAATTATTTTCGGGTCAAGCACAAAAGCAGGCTGACCCCTCTCAGTGAAATAGTAAGTAGTAAGTAAGTGAAATAGCTGCTTTTGTGTGTGTGTGTGTGTGTGTGTCTGTGTGTGCCTGCACGTGTGTGTGTGCATATGTATGTGTGTGTGCGAGTGTGCATGCATGTGTGTATACATGAGTATTCAGGTTGCTGTTAATACTGTGGTACTAGACTGCTTTAGCTTGATCCAAAGTGGTACATGGTCCAAAAAGTTTGGGAACCGCTGCCATAAAGTGATGGTGACACAGACCAGTGCAGGAAGTTATACAGTACTGCTAGCTGTCACTGTGATGGTGCGTCATGGTGAAAATGGTGGTGAGAGTGTACAAGCCTGTAGGTGCATGCGGGATAGATTCTCCAAAACATAAATAAATCTCTGGCTAGTGGGAAAACAGTAATTTGCAATTTTTAGCTATCAATCCCCCCCACACACCCCTCTACTGAACCAGAGAAAGTCTCCTTTTCCCAGATGCACCCCAATGGAGTGTGAGAGGACAGATACAGGAAACAGGAAAGAGGAGGGTGTTAGGGTGGAGATGAGAAAGCAGTGAGGACTGGAGCCTCCATGTCCTGCCCAGGAAAGTGGGGTCCGCAGCCAGCCCCAAACAAGGTAAGCCCACCTTCTGGCAAATATTACACTGACCAGTATTTGTTTGTGTAGTGCAACTTTTGCCTCGGATCAGATCGCCTGACTAAAACGGTGACTCCCAAGGTGCTGACAAATTACCTTCAGACCCTCAAAGAGAGGTTTCGCTCAAAGTGCTGGCAAAGTGCCCAGAATGGGGGGAGAGGATTTCTGAGAGGAAGCGTAATGTGAACAGACAGATCACACCTCCAGTGGAATAATCAAGATACTTTACCTGCTGTTTTGAGTATGTGTGAATATATACAGTATATTTAATTTGATGTGTCACAGGAGGTTGCTGGTTCAAGGCCCCTGTCCGAGGTGATTAATGTTCATCTGTCCAGAGGTTTTCCCGATGTGGAAGCCCTGGCTTTGGACAAGAATCGGACGGGAGCCACATGTGAGCAAGATCTGGGCTGTTTAACCATATTGGTTCCGCAATAACAGAGCTGTGTTAAGCAATAAAATATAATCATTAATAACAATGTCTCCCCAGTGTGTGGGAATGGAGAATCGCTTCGAAGAGCCATAGTAAAATCACAACTTATGCAACATTCATGTGTAGCTCGTTCCCATGCCTGCAGCCCCCGCCCCCCACGCTCACCGCCCCCGCTCTCCTCCATCCCCTCTCGCTGTTGCCATGGTAGCAGCAGCATAAGGCATTCCCTTGCTCCCCCTCTGCGCCCTCTGGGCCAACAGTGGGGCCATGTTTCGGACCATGACCTACTTATTCTGTGGAGGGATCCCCTGCCCCCCCCTTTAGGGCATCCCCTTCTCCATGACCTCTGATCTTGAGTGTCACCCAGCCCTCCTCTATTCATTTCTTCATTCTTTCCTTTACCACCATTGTGATGTCTACCTAGTGGCCAGAGCTCACTCTGGCTTCTCTATAATGATGATGCTTTTAAATCTGACATTGATTAAACATTTGGTGGGGATTCGTAATAAAGATACCTGGTTCTGTGGGACTTTAATGGCTGGGGATGGGGGTCGGATTGATGGAGAATCATTCCTCGCAATGTTTAGGTGGGTCTTTATTCAGGATTTTTTTGCAAGCAAAGTAACATCTTTATAATTTGCTAAAAAGAACCCCCTTAACCTAAATTTTACTCCATTGGTCAAACCATCCTGGTTACCTGCAGTTACCTTGGCTCAGCTGTTTTCTGATAGGTCGCTCCAGTAGCAAACTGACTGACAGGGGCTGTTGCCATGACAATGAGATGTGTACTGAAATTTTGCAGGTTCAGTTTCCTGGTCTAAACTGGAACTGAGGTGAATTTTTGTTTCCGACATGTAGGAATCACTCAGGGTGGGATGGTGGACATATGTGGGGGAAAGAGTAGGCTTTTGGGAGTTTATCTTACGCAAAAATGTTTTGAGGGCAGAACGAAAAATGATTGGTTCGGATGGATCAGATTGTAGAATAGGAGGGTCCAAGCTATTAGAGGAGGCGGGACCAAGACATCTGATTGGTTTGTCCTGCCTTCTCTAGTTGCTTGAATCCACCACCTCTACAGCCTGATTAGATATCTCTCTGAACCAATCATTTTTCATTCTGCCCTCAGAAGTTTACCCACTAGTTGACCCACTTCTCAGTCTATCCATCCATCCACCTGGGTAACTGCTTGTTTCTGATAAGCTGCCTGCCTCCCTGCCAGTCCCCCCCCCCCCACCCCACCCCACCCCGCTATACCCATGCTGCACTGGTAGGAGTTCTGCACAGTGAGGGAGAACACAGCTTCTGTAGGTGGCATCAACCCAAGCCCCACCCCCCCGAGATCCAGTGAAACAAGGTATGTCCTGGGGGAGGGAGTGGGATTCACCTTAAAGCACACTCATTCAGGCCTTTCCAGTCTCCAGCCTGCTTCATTATCTCATCATTTTGTGCATGTCCCTGTTAGCTGATGCTTGTATCCACAGTAACCGACACAGTTAGGGTCGCCACTAAAGCATTAAAGAACCTGCACCTTGTAACACGGTAGTTCTGAGTCATGCACTGAAGTGCTCATTCGGAGACCATCATCGAGTGACAGCAGCGTGCCAGCGAAAGGCCGTGTCTGATGCTGTGGCGCTGTCCCAGGATGCTTAGTTCCACACGCCCCTGTTCTCTCACCTTCTGTCCTTCGCACTTGGCGGCTAACAGCTGTTGTTTGTGTGCCCGTCAGTCTGGACGTCTCGCCTGCCCTGCCGGTGCCTTCGGGTTAACAGCCACTGACCCACTGTAAGTGCGGGGTGTGCTCTAATTGTATGATATCTAGTGACATCACGGGTTTAAATTTGGAGCTCAGGATTGCCCCCTACTGGTTGGCATCAGTCAAATCATGGAGTCACGAGGCGGGGAGAACCAGGAGCGTGGAAACATGTGAAGGACAATGTAAATGGCTCCTGTCTGCTGCCATGGGAACACTCCCCACCAACACACATGTGCACCCTCTTTTCACTCACCCATCTAAGTCCTGGAAGTTGACGTTCACCTTCTTGGCTGACCCCAGGAGCTCTGGAAGAGAAGGTAAAGGATTGAGGTAAGTGTAGCTCAGTCCAGAGGGGCTGCCAGTCACTGGTGCATAAACGTCGGTATTAACTTCATTCACTGAGGACACAGTTTAATCTAGAACAGCCTCTCTTGTTCATGCTTTAATTTGTACCTCTTGCAATATTCTAAACCTCCTGATGGTTAATATAATTATAATCTTTTAACAGGAAGTTTCAGCTAAATATTATAATGTCATATTGTCACTGTCCAATAAAAACTGTGCATGTGCACTTTTTGATGATTGTGACTTTTTGATGATTGTGACTTTTTGCTATAGATGGAATGTGTCTGCTGATAGTGTCTGATAGGAAAACATGTTTTATGAAGTCTATTTAACTAGTATTTATGCTTGTACTAGCTAACATTTGTATTCATGATGGTCGGTTGTTTGGATTACTTTATACTCACTAATTTTAACAACGTTGATTGCTAGATAGCTAGCTAACTAACTCTTTGTTAGTTCATCGAACAGTGTATTGTTAATTGTGAATATAAAGTCAGATTAGCTTGTATCTATTTGAGACTGACATATTTGCCTTGCTGAAAATCCACCTACAGTGGTCACAGAAAGTTTGCTTAATTCTGTAAAAATATTGCAAATTTATTGGTTTTCTACGTTATTAATTTGTTTACAAAAATGTATATCACATTAGAAACAACCGGTAGTTTTAAGTAAAACATTCATTTCAAGTAGTAATAAATGATTAATGATGGGTGATAAGTGTGATATTTTATTGAGTTCAAAGCACAGGATCTCCAGTGTTTCTGAAATCGATATGACAGACTCTGCAAGATTCGGGGGCTGAGGCCACTCATATTATTTTAATCTTGGTAGCTCCCTGCAAAAGGCTGCTGCCCCCCTACTCCTCT
>JAODLD010000051.1:11412707-11422749 GCA_026781065.1 Mormyrops boulengeri | reverse complement strand
CCGGCCCAGCTGGCTTGGATTGCCTGCCACCCCTGATCCCCCCTCTCCCCCCCCACCGCCCCACCCCTGCCCTGTCAGTGTAAAGGGAGCAGGAACGAGTTGCTTGGCATGATTTGTAAGGGCTGATCCAGCGTAGTAACGGTGGAGCTTACATAACAGGGCACACCTGCGCTCGCATTATTCACTGAGTCATGCCTTTCTTACGCCACGGAAGCTGGTACCAGCATCTGTGGCCTCATCCAGGTGCGGCCGCCAGCGTTCCCTGGGAGAGACATGGAAAATCACTGTGTCGGAAAGCACCAGGAGCTGTCTGAAGCTGGTAAGTGACATATGTGTGACGGAGTGACAGGAGTGTGTGGGGTGGCCTGGCTCTTTCTGTGGCTGCTGGACTGCCAGGGGTTCATGTGACCCTCTCCAGCAAATGAACATCTCGGTAACATCAAGGTGGCCCTGCGTGTTGGCTGACGGTGACAAAGTATGTCTCTTAATGCAGACATGCAGACTCCTCGTTTAGCAGTGGGGGCTGGAACGAGTAGCACGCAGGTAGCCAAATTAAGCCGATGTGAACATCGCTGACATGCTGCACCGCCCGACTGAGAGAGGACCACAGCTAGGAGACCCACGTTTCATCCGTCTTCCTGTCCGTGTCTCCTTTCCAGGAGAAAGGCCATCCACTCTCTCCATGCTGCTCTCCTCTGTGTTTCCCCCGTCTCCGCCACTGACCCCAGATCAGTTTGACAGAGCTCTGTGGTCATGATTAGAGGATGCTGGTGTTGGCTGCAGCGAACTGCTCAGGGTACAGAGGAGCCATGGAGGATGTGTAAAGGAGACTCTGGCTTTCTGCATGAATATTTCAGCCTGTCACTCTGCTTATCTTTAGATTCCACAGATGAGGGCTAGAGGAGAAGAGATGAGGGGTGGTTGCTAGGCAACAAGCATCCTCTTGCTCTTCCTACACAACTGTGAACACCGCTGATCGCAGATTCTCTCTTCAGCAGGGAAACACACACACACACACACACACACACACACACACACACACACACACACACATACACACACACACGCGCGCGCTAGTAGAGATTCTTGGCCACTAACACACCCTCAACCATCACTGCACAAGCGATGCCACGGTGCTTGATCATATGTGAGGCAACAGCTTTGTGTAGAAAAAGAAGTGCACTCACACACACACACAAACACAATGAATGTCCTTGGTATGGCACCCCCCCCCACAACCACACACGGCCATGCCTCTCCCCACACCTCCTACTGCACAGATACAAAGGTGGCAACCAGTAACCAGGTTAGTTAGTGTGTGGTTACCAGATTTCTTGTTGAAGATGACGTGTAATTTTCCATGACTGCCGCGGTGATTGAGTGTGTACCATGATGTATTTCCAGCTGCTAACATAGTGTGGGGTTGGCCTATAGATGTACAAATATGGATATAGATGTACAAAAGTGCCCCCCCCCCACTGGCAGAAAAACCACATGAACTGTCGAGTAGAGAGACAGCAATGTGTGTGGAATGTGTCTGAAGGCAGGAGGGGTCCCAGCACCACCCTGTGATTTCTAAGATTTCCAGTAGAGCGTCCAACAGGGGCAGAGTGAAGTACAGGTAGACAGTGAGGCACAGATGAGTACAGTCAGACACAGGTAGAGACAGTGAGGCACAGACAGACACAATCATACACAGACAGAGACAGTGAGGCACAGACGGATACAATCATACACAGACAGAGACAGTGAGGCACAGACGGATACAATCACAGACAGAGACAGTGAGGCACAGACGGATACAATCATACACAGGTAGAGACAGTGAGCCACAGACAGATACAAATATACACAGAGACAGTGAGGCACAGATGGATACGATCAGACACGGACACAGACGGGTAGGCACAGACGGATACAATCAGATGCTGATCGAGACAGTGAAGCACAGACGGATACAAGCAGACATGGACAGAGAACAGTGAGGCACAGATGGATACAATCAGACAGAGGTAGACACAGTAAGGCACAGACAGATGCAGTGAAGTACGAACAGAAAGAGTGAGGCACAGATGGACAATGAGGACACTGGCTACTGGCTTCCAAAGGGCGGAAGGCTATGGATGGCATCAGTTACAGGCTACTCAGAGTCTCTGCTGATTTTCAACCTCAGTCTCATTCTGGAGAGAGTCCCAACCCTGTGAAAGATCTCCTGTGTGGTTCCTGTCCCCTAGACTGCACACCTCATGGAGCCCAATCACTTCATACCAGTAGCTCTGACATCCCAAGTGATGAAGTACTTGGAAAAGATTGTTCTCAACCACCTTCGACACCTGGTGAACAGTGAGCTGGACCCCCTTCAGTTCGCACATAGAGCGGGTATCGGCATGGAGGATGCGATCATCTTCATGCTCCATCCCTTTCTCTACTGGAAAGCACTGGGGGCACTGTGAGAGCCATGTTCCTTGACTTCTCCAGTGCCTTCAACACAATATAGCTAAAACTGCTTAGGAAGAAGCTGGAAGAAGCAGGTGTGGATTGCCATCTGGCTGCATGGATCACCAACTACCTCACTAAAAGACCACAGTATGTGAAACTTCGCACTGCATGTCTGATGTGGTAGACTGCAGCACGGAGACTTCCTTTCCACACTGTTCACATCAGACTTCAGACAAAACACAGACTGCTGTCACCACCAGAACAGCCACTGTTGGATGTATATCGAAGGGAAACGAACTGGAACACAGGGCGGTCATCAGTAATTTTGTCGAATGGTGTGGAATGAACTATCTCCTGATAGATGCCAATAAGACAAAGGAGATGGTAATCGACTTCTGCCACAAGATGACTCCGTCTGCACCGGTAACCACTCAGGGAGTGGAGGTAGAGGTTGTGTTGGTCTACAAATACCTGGGTGTTCACATCAATAACAAACTGACTAGTCACACAATACAGATACAAGAAGATACAGGTACAAGAAGGGCCAGAGTCATCTCCACCTACTGAGAAGACTGAGGTCCTTCAGAGTATGCAGGACATTGCTAAGGACTGCTATATTTTTTGTGGTGGTCTACTGGGGATGCGGGAGCTCAGAGAGGGAGAGGAAGAGACTGAACAAGCTGCACAGGAGCACTGGCTCTGTCCTGGGCTGCTCTTTGGGCTTGGTGGGTGAGAGGAGGATGTTGGCTAAATTTACATCCATTATAGAGAATCCCTCTCACCCCCTGCATGAGACAGTGAGGGTGTTATGAAGCTCCTTCAGTGCCAGACAACTTCATTCAACATGCAAGAAGGAACGCTTCCACTGGTCCCTCATTTCATCCGCAATCAGACTCCATAACACTTTGGTCACCTAAAGCTCACAAATTATATGACTGTTCTGTACATTGTGCAATATCCACTGCATATATATGTAACTTGTATATTTATATCACTCGGCGCAATATCTGATTCTGCATTTGGGTCATCCATATTTGTAATTGTGTGCATCTTATCTTTTATTTTATCTTATCTTATCTTATCCCTACAAAATAATGTGACATAACACTGCGTGCACCAGTACATGATACTTACTGTAAAATATCCAGAATTTTGCTCTCCCTTTACATATAAAAAGAAGGCACTGTTTCCGAGTTGACAGGGAGTCACAAAACTCCAGGATAACTAGACAAGAACACAGTCTGCTCCTTTGGAAATGTTAATCCAACAGCAGGGGTGGCCAATCTTATCCGCATAGGGCCAGTGTGTATGCAGGTGTTTGGGGTACCCTTTACGTCAGCTGTTAAAACCCAGGTGTGAGGACTCTTCAGCCAATCAGTCTTCTAATAAGTAATCTAAGTAGGGAGTTGCAGCGAAAACCAGCACACACAACGGCCCTTTCTGGTCACCCTTGCACTACAGCTGTAAACACAAAAAACACACACAGCCCACCCTTTCTAAGCTATTTTAAGGTGCAGTTCTACAGCGGCCCTGTGAGGGGCACTAGTGAATTTGGCCGACTCCCCACATTTGTGTAGATCATGACGCGCAGCATGCCGCTGCTGGCCAAGAATACACCTACGCGGCCTCCCCCACCACCCACGGGCCTAGCTTCTGTGTGGGGGCTGTAAGAAAGACCCTTCACCTTGCCATGAGAGTACAGGGGGGGTGGAGACTGGTAGGAGGCGAGGAACTCAGCAGAGCTGGGCTGTATCTGGGTGTCCCCTCTCCTGCACACACACAGTCTTGTAGCCATACATTCATACTAGGACCTCAGTAGCACAAGACACTCTCTCTGTCTGTCATTTGATTTCCTGGATGAAGTACGTCAAACCTGCAGCTTTTTCGGATGACTCACTAGCTCCTTAACCAGTATGCCATCTGCTTGTTGCACAAAGAAATGTCCTAAAAAATGTCCTCCTAATTCTGCAAGCTGCAATGACATTGCAATGACTATTGCAGGCATTGCAATGACTGAATCCACAAAGGTCAAAAATGAGAGCATTAAATAAAAGCAGATGTGCTTTAATGTGTTCACTGTCCTCCTCCCCCCCCCCCCACACACACACACTCTTAATTTAACGGGATTGCTGTCTGACTGGTCCACCTGCTGGTGGTGGGAGGGCATACTCACACTTGGCCTGGTAGCCTTATACAGTGCCCGAGCACAATTGCACCCCCCCCCCCCATTCCCCTGCTGGTCTACAATCATATTGCACTTAATGATCCCGGCGCAAGTACACTTTCATCATCACTGTGCAACTTTTTTGTTGAAGAAAACAGTAAGCAATGTGCACCATAGTTTAGGACACACTTTTATTTCTTGTGTACTATTTTGACGCACTATTTATTGTGGAAGTGTGAGAATTTGGATGCAGCCATTGGGAGAAAAGCTCTATTGCACAGCAGAATGGAATTCATGATTAACATCCTCATTTTGTGGCTTATTTGGAGTCGTTTTGGCCACGATGACGCACACATATTTATCAAGTATGCAAAGCAGCAATTTTTATTTATTTGTGTTGCACCAGTAGGAAGTCTCACATTTTACCAAATATCTCTGAGTTTGTGCAGACTAGTGTTGCATGGGATACTGGTACTGAAAAGTTACTGTGGTACCGCATTTTTGAAAAGCTGTTTAGCATTACATTTCTTTAGTACTGGTACTAATTATACTATTACGGACATTGCTAATGCTATATATCACTAACCATTGAAACAGAACCATGGACTCAATATGTAGGAACCACTGTCTGAACTCAATTATGCCCTATGTCAGAATTGTATTGTAATTGTAGTCTGATCACGGAAGAAAAATGGTCTAACCGTTTTACGTGCTTGCATGTTTTTTCTTTATTTGTCAGCGCAGTGCCCTGTCAAAATCCATATAACGAATCGTATTCATACTGGGCTCCCCAAGCGCCCAATGCTCTCCTTACACACTATTTTTTCACAGCACAATTTTGCAAGAAAAAATGACCAAAAAAATGATGGGATCTGTACAGCCTACCCAGTTTGTTACTTCCAGGTTTGGTTCATGTATAGTGTACATGTGTGCATGTGTGTCTGTGTTCTGTACCTGGGCATGGTTAACAATCACGCTGCATCTGTACCGTGCCCAAGTCCAACTAATCATGCTCTGGCATACTTTGTGAAGCAGGCCAGGGCATGGTATGGAGTGATCACACTAGCCAAACGTACTGGACTTTGGGGGTCATACATACTTGGGCATGGTATGGATCGGCTAATATGTGTATACTCTCAGATACCCCATGCATGAGACCTAGTTCTGTCACTGACCATTGTAAAAAAAATTAATTTCGTTCCTGGAACCAAGCTCCATTGTGGAGATTAGATGTAATCGGCACTGCTGCCCTCTCCGGTCCATTTCTGGGGCAAGACGGCGCGCAGGCGGCCTCCTGCAGCCGACCCAGTTGCTGAGCAGAGGCCCAGATGTGCACTGCCGGAACCAGAAAGAGGCCGTCGATAATTAAATCAGGAAATGAAACTTGGTTCTGGGCTGTACTTTGACTGCATAGAACGAGAGTTGGGCTGGGAGAGGAAGTCCAGAAAAGAAGCAAGATAGTGAAGACCAAGCAGAACTCCAGCTATTCATACTCCCACGCAGTGAAATCCCCACAGACGTTTACTGAGACCATATGTCAGGCGGCGCGTTCCATGGAGGACCCATTCAGGGTCGATGCGTCGCCATATGGCATTTATAAACGTTAGTGTGGGGTAACCAGGTGTACCAGGGCACAGGAAGACTGCCTTTTAACGTGATCCATGCTGACAGTTTTGTGGCACCCCGCCTGGGTGCGTGTTAAATGCAGGGGGTGGGGCATATATTATGTAAATGAGGGGTTTCACTTGACCACCTGATTGGGCTGGGAGGGGAGGCTCTTTCCTTGGAGTATGTTGTTTTGGAGTCTTATTCATGGTTTCAGCTGTGTGTAGGTGTTTTTTACCCAAGGGACAGTGGGGGGGGGGGGTCTTAGTCTCCCTAACTGGATTAATTTGATGCTTGTTCTCTGTTGTCACAGTGGGTTGCCTGTGTTGGGAAGTCAGGAGCTTGTCTTCCTGTAATTCATCGTGCAAACTGCAAGGTGAGCAGAGGGAATTTGGGGGCTTGTCGTGGTTGTGGTACGAGGTGGGTAAATCGTGACGAGTGGGTTTCCTTTTCAAAAACAATGGGGTCGGAGCAGGGCAGTGATCAACATTACAGAAAAATAAGGGGGCAGCTGTGGAGAATGAGAGAAAATCAAATTCAGCCAAGACTGTCGGAGGAGCACGGCTGAGCATGGTCTGTTTGACAGGAACACAAAGTGGGACAAGACAATTAAAGCCTTATTCAGGAAACGACGGGCAGGTGAATCTATTTAGTACCCCCATGGCCTGAATCTTCCTCAAAAACATGGCAGGCCCCACATCACCCAGGGCTACTCTCTGGTCCCTCTTTTAAAGACACACTCGTGTCCCATGTCACCATGACTCAGCATGTCTTCAGATAGGGGCAAATGGCATGCCTGAGGAATCGTGGCGAGAGTTTGACTCTGGATGTTTTTAAAAGGGTCAGCGAAATATCCAAAGCTTGTTCGTTTAACCCAGCAGGGCACTCCATCATTACGTGCTGCAGCAAATACACTCCATCATCACGTGCTGCAGCAAATACACTCCATCATCACGTGCTGCAGCAAATACACTCCATCATCACATGCTACAGCAAATATACTCCATCATTACGTGCTGCAGCAAATACACTCCATCATCACGTGCTACAGCAAATACACTCCATCATCACGTGCTACAGCAAATACACTCCATCATCACGTGCTGCAGCAAATACACTCCATCATCACGTGCTACAGCAAATACACTCCATCATCACATGCTGCAGCAAATACACTCCATCATTACATGCTGCAGCAAATACACTCCATCATCACGTGCTACAGCAAATATACTCCATCATCACATGCTACAGCAAATACGGCAAATCTGATTACGGCTAAAGAATTGTTGGCATATGTGACTCCTGTTCCCATGAATCACGTTTACTGACCTGACGTGGCTCGGTGGAACGCTACTGGATGCAGACAGAATGGGTCCCCGGCCAAAGGAAACAGGAAAACATCACACTGCTGGCACTGTCACATGACAGGGTGGGACGTCAGAGCTCATCTACTAGAAGGTTGTATGCTGATCACACAGGAGGCTTGGTGGGATGCACTGACCCATCTGCAGCTGGAACACTATCTAAAAGGGGGGCTGGGCTTAACTGCCATGATAGATGGTGCTTTGTGGCTAGAGCATGTGTGCGTGACATTTGCAGGATGGCATGACCCTGGCCCCGCCCCCCCCCATCTGGCTAACTGGTGAAACTGTGATAGAACTCCCCTATTGGGTCAACCTCAGCCGGGAGCGCCTTTCTAGGGTCACGGTACAGAGCGTGTGTCACCTGGGAGCAGGGAAATGGGTCGAGTGCGTCATCCTGTGAGCGTCCGTGAAACGGGAGCGCACAAATGTGTCGTTGCTGGGGCCGTGTTACTGCACAGCTTCCCAGGTGGTCATCACACAAACGCTCACAGCCAACAAACGAAACAGCACTCAGGGTTGCTATGGGAAGGAGTATCCATGGTTACAGTTGTGTTCTTTTGATCTATAGCTTGGATAAAAATTCTGTGAAATGCTGACAACCACAGTCCCAACATCTAGATGTTCGAAGCCCAATTCCAAGCCAACGGAGCCCTGAAACCCCAAATTACTACACTGTGACCTATTAGCTTTGAATCTCAATCGTAGCTTCAGACCCCAACAGGTCCACGTCCCTTCCTGAAAGACAGAGTACTCCTTTAAAAATGTCAAAACATTTAGCATGGTGTGTGTAACCACTGAGATTCACAGTACAGGGTACGTTTCCCAAAAGCATATTTGTAAACGATAGGGTGACCAGATAATCCATGTCAGGGAGGTCACATTGAGCAAGGACAGGATTTATAAAATACCATTTCAATTAAAATGACCTGCATCTCAGTTAAGCACCGAGTTCTTGTTGTGTGCTGATTGGTCAGTCTCCTATAATCATGCATATGCCACTAATGTTAATGTAAAACAGCTGGATGAGTTTTTCAATCAAACCAGTCAAAGCACAAGAAGAAGTGAGCTATTTAGCCAAGCACAGGTGCATTTCAGTTTTAACATAGTTTGTAGCTTGAAGTGTCCTCCCTGGCATGGATTATCTGGTCAGCCTAGTTAACAACATTAGCAATTTACATGGTTAGAACCATGCAACTGAATGGTTCCAACTATGAAAGTTACAAATGAGAGCTTTTGGGAAACGTACCCACAGCCTACTATTTTACGCTCTTTGGTAAGGCCTTGAGAGCTGGAAGACCGGAGTGGGTGTGATTATTGTCCCTTGTGAATCACACACTGGATTAACCCACTTTCCATTGGTTTGTCATTTGGCTCCTGTTAGGTTTCGTCTAGGCAGCTGGTTTCAAAGCCTCATTTCTCCAAGCACTCCTTTTTATCCAGTGCCCCACTGTCCTCGGAAAATCAGCTTGAGAGATAAAAACAACCAGGGAGAACAACCCAATGCACTCAAGGCTCTCCTGAGGATGGGGGCAAATAGTATGGACCCAAACGTCAGAGTAAGAAGGTTGGATTTTGTGGCCCTTGGCTCAGGTGGGAAGGCCAACTTCGTGAGGTAGTGCCAGGGTAAACAATCACAGCATTAAGGTCAGATAAAATCATCTGGGGCAATAATGCAAGCGATCTAATGAAAAAAACAAGTCAGACCACGTTGCAATCAGTGGGGATTTCCACCGTGTCGTCTGGGTCTGGACGAGCCAGGTCAAGCGAGAAATCGAAGGCCTGTATCCCTGCTACCGGTCTCCTCTCTGCCCCCCATTCGCTCCTCGTGCTAAAGGTCCCTAATTGAGTTTCCAGCAGCTAACGACCTTGACATTTTCAATAAGTGAGGAGTCAGACTATACTATGCCGCCTGGGGGGGGCGCCACCTGCACTGACGTAGCGCACCTGTGTCCTGTGTGGTATTTTTGTCACATTGCACCGTTGTTTGTGCTCATAGTGTAAGCCTGACTCTCAGACTGCATGCTGTCTACTGTTGGAGATACATTAGGCACACACACACACAAACTGACATTATACAATTCTGTATTTGTAAAGACTTCCCTCATCCTTGAATTTTTCTGTTAATTAGTGACCCCAAACGGACAAAATTCACAAAGGGACAAAAACAGGTGATGCTTTAAAAAATGCCACTCGTCTTGTTGGGATGACCCACAAGGTTTGTTGTCTCACATTGTGTTCCGCATGACACAAAACTGGCGCTTAGTTCTAGCCCCCTCCACAGCATTACCACGGCAACAGCCACAGTGAAACTGACGGGCACACCGACTGTATCTAGTGAGCTTCCGATAGCAAGGACACATGGAATTACTGGGCAATTACCAGGACGTCAAACCCCACTGTGATCAGCAAAATATCTGCTCATGGTCGCAGCTGCCCTGAGGGTTTGCAAATTGCTTGGGCGGGGTGG
>JAODLD010000051.1:11400894-11412697 GCA_026781065.1 Mormyrops boulengeri | reverse complement strand
CCCCCCCCCCCCCCCCCCCCCCCCCCCCCCCCCCCGCCCCCCCGCCCCCCCCCCCCCCCCGGCCCCCCCCCCCCCGGGCCGGGGCCGGGCCCCCCCCGCATTTCAGGACCCCCATGTTCATTCTAGGTTCCTGGGACAAAGGTCGTCCCTCTGGGAAGCTAGGGGGTAACCCCACTGAGGGCCTACAAATGTAACATCTGCATGCTCCGTCAAGCATTTTATCCTTGTTACACAGGGAACGATGAACATGGAACACAGAATAAGGAATACATAACACAAATGGCTGTTGTGACATAAGAGCACCGGATTTCAGGTCTTTCCCTTTGGTTGGCTCATGGCATTTCTGCATTGAGGACAGACTTATTATGAAAATGGATTATCGCATAAGGGACTAAAGCAGCTACCCCCCCCCCCCCCCAGCATTTCTCCCTGCTATCCATATTACTCATATGATTGCTTCTTAGCTGCCCTTATCCAAAGTAATCTAGCTTGATTACACATTTGTACTTGACAGTGTGCACAGTTGGTTATATATATATTTCGAAGGGAAGCCATCCAATTCAAATGTACCTTACAGATAAAGTACAGCAGGGAGCCATCTGGCACCCGGCGAGCGGCTCTGGTCAGCCGCCGCCTCACCTGCTGCCTACGCGGACCTGTTTAAAGTTTCCCTGTCATCCTCAGAGGAAAAAGCAGCTACCGTCTCCTCACAGCCGGTCTGGGTGTCCTGCATGCTAATCACGTGTGAGAATCTGCCCTCCGGGCTGCTGATGGGGACCTTATCCACCTCCACCCTGGTGTCAAGGTGCGAATGGCCATCAAAGCACGCAAAAGCTCTGGTGTGACGTAGGGGGAGATCAAACATGCCAAGACGCTCGAGGATTAAGAAGAGTCTGTGCCACCCACAGACTTGGGGGTGCAAATGACTTTTCATTTAAACAGGATGGAAAACTTAGAATTAGATATTAGTCAAAGAAGGGTGTTGTGTACATAGATGAACATGCTGAGGGATTTGAGAGGGGGGCCTCTTGAGGGCCCTATGTGGCCTCCACAGCCCACGGCAAGTACACTTATTGTACTGGGCCTAAATTTTGTAAGGCCTCCCCAAAATGCTGGGCGCAAGCTCTGATGACATAGTTGGTCTGAATACAACCACGGTGATACCGTGATGGTGATGTCATCTGTTATTCTTAAGCTGCCATAGTGATATATCTACTGCTGGGCCATTGTGATGTCATAAAGTATCCATATGTTCCTCTGATTACTGAGACTACTCCATCCTATCCTCAGCACAGACCAACAACTACACAAATAGTCCTGATGGTCCCCAGATGTGTTTATGATCTGTTTGCCTGTCTAATTAGTTCAAGGGGGGACAGTACATTAAAAATCCATATACCCCTCCCCCACACTCCCCCTGTAGACATGGCAAGGCTCACTGCACGAGTCACAAACTTGTAATTCTGGCAAACCGTTGCATTTTGCTGTGTCCACCTGCCTTACTGTCTCAACTGCGTCATTGATACAGTTTTGCTATAAAAAGGGCACTTGTGTTTACAGGAAGCACTGTTCTCAGATGTGTTTTTTTTTCCAGAAATCACATGACTATGAATAGCACAGCTAATTGGATCGATGGGTGGGGGGATGGGGCTGGAGAAAAGCAGCATATCCTGGGGCCGGCAGCAGCTGAAGCAGGTCAGTTGGCCTTTCTCTCCCTTTGGCATCTGTGGCCTGGCCGATGGTGACTCCGGCCACTCCCACCTAATGAAGCACATGCACTTCACACTAAGTGCTCTACCATTTTTATTTTTTCAGTGATGCCACTCTATGTTCTCTCAGAAACAACTTGAAGAGGAGATGTATTCATTGAGCAGTTATTTCGGTCTTTACAGAGAGGCAGTCATAAACGGGCACCATGACTGATGAGGCTGACTGATGGGTGACGTGGGGGGGATGTGTATGTGAGGATGTGACTCACTACCACTCTGCTGCTTCAAACCAGCCCCAATGATGAGTAGCTTCTCACGCCTGCGAGTGGAATCAGCTTATTGTAGCAGTATGTGCTGAAATGCTTTCACGCTGGCTAAAGGTACCTGCTATGCTTTAACGAGAGCTTGTGTGTGTGTGTTTTTGTGTTTATTACATTGTGAGAACCAGATTTCCACACAATATGATAAAAACCTGTAACTTTTTCCTTGTGGGGACATTTTTTTGGTCTCCACAAAGATAACCTCAATTTTATAATAATCTGTGACTGCAATCAAAAAACTAAAAATGCCAAAAGTCTTGTATTTTGTTTGGTTTCTTATGGTTAAGCTTAGGACTGGGTAGAGGTTAGGGTTGTCATTGTTGGGATTAGGGTTATGGCCATAGAAATGAATGGAGAGTCTCCACAAAAATATGAATATGTGGACTGTGTGTATATGTGTGTATTTGAGTGAGAAAGCCAATCAGCTGACCGTGGTCGCCCTGCAGGCAGTGGTAACCTTCTGAGCACAGATGAGCAGTGTGCAGTGCCTCTGGGTCGGGTCACCTGACACGTGTGGCCTGTTTACGGATTAACGCCGCGTCTGAGCTGTTTGCCGCCCGACCGCCTACCCCTGTTTGCTGTCATCTCCCCATTTCTGTCAGTGAGCCGCCCAGCTGGCCTTTTCATCCGCCTGCCCCGCGCACCATGACCAGCCGCACCACCTCAGCCAAGCAGCGCCGCTCGTGTGGTGGGCTTGCTCTGGTGGCTCGGGCCGGCTGGCACGCTTATGTGTAATTAGCGTGTGATTACACTTCCAGTGCGGCGTAATCGCCGGCCATCTGATTACCATACGAATGGGCCAACGCCAGTCAGACAGGAGTGAACGCTAATCCGTCACAGCGGAGTGGAGCGGCGGGCCCTAGCTAGGCCGGGTCCTCACGGCCTACTTTCAGCATCTAAAAGCGCGAGCAGCGGCTCTCACAAAGAAATTAATTTAACTAATTAGTTTTTCAGGCCATCAAAGCCAGCAGTGAGAGTGGGAGGGCAGCCATGGCTCTTGTTGTGACATCTGAAGGCCGATTTTTGCTGTGGGAGGGGGGTTGTTGAAGAGGAACAGGGGCAGATGTAGGGAGTGTTTTCCCCTCGTTCCTCATATAAAGGGTACAGGGTCTCTTGTACAAGCTCCGAGCAATAAGGAAGACCCCCGAAGAGGGAAAACACGCCCACCAAGCAGCCCCATAAACAGTAATTCGACTGGGGGGGGGGGGCATCTAGCGGTGCGATGAGGGGTTGCTGTGGCAATGTATGCCCCACCTCCCTGCTGCCGAAAAGATGCAGACTCGCGTGAAGAAAGATGCATGTTGTCATAGTTACACTGTTTTTTTTCCATGCTTTGCTCGGACACTTGGCTTCCACAGCGTATGCTGAAGCTGGTCAGGTTAATATGCAGCTTCCCCCTGGGATTTGAACCCCGTCTAAAGACAGCAGCTTCACGCTCTTTTGCTTTGAGATGAGAGCCACCCCCCCGGCTGGGTCATTGGGTTTGGTAGGTAGTTTCTGACCCTACCTCATGCTTTGGAAGACTTTCCCACCCATAGAGTAATAATAATAATAATAATAATTGATACTTTATTAATTCCCATAGGGAAATTGTCTTTATGCCTCCCTCAACTTGCTCTTTGTGTCCGTGAAGGGCTGCTACCTGTAGCGGCGCCCAGGGAGCTGGGGGTTAAGGGCCTTACTCAAGGACCCGCAGACGTGCTGAGGCTGGGTTTGAACCGGTGACCTTGTGATTACAGAGGGGCTTCAGATCAGGCGGGGGGGACTTGAATGCCAGCTGGCTCACAGATGCCTTCATTTTCAATGCCTGAACAGACAGACAGAGTTGGACAGACCTGCTCCCTGGATGGCTATGTTTGCTCTCCTGGGACTCAAACCAGCAGCTTAGCCTTCTAGAAGCACAGCATTGGTTTCCCGGACGGGGTATCTAGGCACCCACGTGGGCCGTGGGCCCCGGAGATGCACAGACATGACGGGGATGGGGGTAATGTGCCGTGTCGAGTCCTCGCAGGCACATGGCCATGGCTGCGTCTGATTAGGTGGTGGACCTGGGGGGAGGATGAAATGCAGACCTACAAATGGACACCTGCTCTGGGAGGCGGGGGGCGCCAGGGGCCCTGGGCCTGTGTGAGTGACTGTCCATTTCACAGTTTCCACGGCTGCTGAGTATGGAAACAATGTGACTTTCGCAAGATTCTAGGGCCAAGTGTATAAACAGAGGGATTCTTTAAAAACAAAAAAACAAAATGTTATTGAGGAATTAATAGGGACCTTAAGGCCCAGCATGGGGGCATAAATGGCTTGGGGGGACTCAGCAGGGCAGGCTTTCAGTTGCTTTGTGCAGCAGTAGGTACCCTTTTGGGATTTCAAAGCATGGACCTCCTGGGGGACAGCACAGCCAGGGGGAGGGTCTTTCATTTTAATAACGGACCCCGTGATTCGATCGGCATGCCCCACTCACTGCCTCCTGCTCTTTTGCTCCCTCAGATGGATGGCGCCCCCCCATAGTTTTGGCTGAACACAGAGCGTGCGAGAGAGAAGAGTGAAAGCGAAGCAGGCGTGGCTCTGGGACGCACACCGCCCTGAGGCACTAAAAATACCCTGGCCATCAAAGGAAGTGCGTCAGAGCCTCTCCGCCCCAGATGCCCCACACGCGCCTTGCCCGCGGAGACAATGGGGACAATGGGGACAACGGGGCTAGCATCTCAAATCGAGAGACAGAACAGGCCGAGCGCACTGGCACCTATGTGTGATTGGAGGACAGGATCAGCAGTTGGAGAGGAGAAGAAAATCAATCAGAGCAGGTGTTGGGTCAGACGGGCCACACCCGGCACTAGGCAGCGAGTATTGGACCTGGAGCTCAGAGCCCAAAGAAAGGTCTGTTTCATATCACCGTTAATCATGAACAGCTGACTGGATGAACTCGTCCCGATTCTGCCCACATTTCAATATCCACAACCCTCCCAACAAGGAATGGCATCTCCAAGCCCATTACCACCTTATACGCCCACACCGACGCAGTCACACCCATCTGGAAGCCCCAGAGATGCACTGAAGGTGACCAGTCAACCCAGCAAGCAAACTAGCTTTGCCATTAAGTTCAGTGTTGGACCAGTGTGTAGCTGATTGACATTAACATGTGTGAACTTGTTAAATAAGTGCATCACCCCGAGACAAACTTCCCGGTTTCCGTGGCATTGGGTGCTGCTAAACCCCTTGTGAACTCCCCCACTGCTGGCCACGGACACCGGGGGGTGGGGCGGCCATCAAAGCCCACACTTCTCAGATCACTTTTTTTTTTCCTGCTGTCTGTTTTTTCCCCCTGTAGCTAATGAGGAAGTCTGGGAAAGAAATAGAGCAGAAAGAATTGATTTGCAACAGGCTCTATTTTCCAAGGGGAATGATGCCGGGGATCGGATGGAAATGGATACAAGTATCAATCAAGCGGCTGCTGTGCTGGGATCTTAATAAACCTGTTGTGGGAACCAAAGCCATACAAACAGAACCTTGATGCTGGAATCATTTATCTGCTCATTTTTTAGCAGTTTCTATGGGCTCAGGGTAACGGGGAAGTGTGAGGGCCCCGGAAGGGGCTCCCTGATGTAATACATCACCGGTGACCGTTTCCGTCTCCAGGGGCCTCTAAGCAGATTACCAGTAGGTGAATGGCAGACTCAGTGCTGCTCGTACCTGTGTGAGACCCCCACAGCAGGGGTAGTAAACAGTTTACATGTAACTGCTGTCCGTCGCGTCTTCCTGCCAAAGAGCCCGGTTTGTTTCAGACGTACGCAGACAAAAATGTTGGCTCGGCCCACATGGCAGATATCTATTTTCCTCCTTGAGGAGACGCAGAGAAAACCAGGTCTGATGAACGCTGGACGGCCCCCTTGGATTCTGAGACATTTCCCTATTGGTTTTTTTTTCCTTTTTGGAATACCTCAGTGCTATTTCTGATCCCTGCTGAGAACGGGCCCTAGACCTGAAGGCAAGGAATCAACGGACCCTCTCATAGCTTGAGCCGTTCTGGCAGGCCTGGCCGTGATGGGCGTTTACGACTGGTCACGTAAGGCCATACATGGGAGTGGACACGATTCCGGCTTGGCAGCACTGAGGCGGCTTGGACCTGCTTTACTGACAGGGCCGTAGTTATTAGGGAGACAGAACTATCCCCCTCAGAGTTTTTTATTATACTTATTATATTTCGCGTGGCTCTTCCAAAAAAAACAAACAAAAAAATGCGACACCTGCTGGCCAGTCCACTTACCGCAATCTCACAGAGCTACTACAGGCCAGCAGGGGGCGTGGCATCCAAGGAACTGGGGCGGGCTGTGGGGACCAAGCTGAAGAGGGATGTCTAACATTAATAAATCAAACAGATTTATGCCGATCCAATGGGGATGTTTGTAATGGTAGCCTGGACAGTTTTACTGAGTTACACAACTGTTCCCTCAACTAAAGTTTTCCATTTTCTACCACAGCCCTTCCCAGACTTCCTGCCGAGTCCACCAGTTAAATTCCGCTCCTTTGTGCCGCGCCGGAGCTGTTGACTCGCAGGACTGCTGTCACAACATAGAGTTTGTCCTCCACTGCGCCCATTTCCATAGTTTCTGCTGCCTGGTTATTTTTGCCGGTGGTGTCACTGGTGAGGTACAGGCGCAGACTTCCGTGTAACTCAGATGTGCCTGCCACAACTCGTGGCGCCAAGGTCACTGAAGGTTACTGAAAACCAGCAGCCAGAGGTCATTCAGGAACTGGTAGCCTAGCATTAGCATTAGCCTTTAGCTAACCAGTCTCCTGCATTTGTGGGAATGTTTCATTTAACAGTTATGAGAGTTCAGTGCACTGAGCAGGGAGTGGCACACTGCATAAAGACCCAAACCTGTGACTGTGGGCAACTGCAGTAGGAGAAGCTGGGGTACGTGGGATAATGGTGCATGGGCCCTCATTGACAGGCTTAACCCATTTCCCATTGGTCGCTTTGTTGGTTCCCATTGGGTTAAGCCGGGCAGTGATTGACAGCTCACAGTAACCCCGCCCACCATACATCTCCAGTCTCCTGCTACAGCTGGCGTGCACCTTGCATGGTTTCTGTGGTTTTCCTAAAAAAAGACCCACTGAAGAACAGAGAAACTGTATGTATTCCTTTCCGTTCTCCTCCAAAGGACAAAAACAAGCTATTCTTCTCGTCCTGCGTCTATTAAATTCCACATCAGCCTGGGCCCTGAAAATGGCCACACACATGCTAGCCAAGATGACGAAGATGGGAGGGAAAATCAGGATTATAGTCATCGATTCACTGAAGGCTGCCAGACATCACCTGGATGGCTGCCTGCACAGAAAGTGGGTAGCCAGTGGCCTAGGCACACTGTTAATGTGCATTTTTGGGGAATGGGGTCTGTGCACTGTTCTGTATGTGTTACATTTAACACCTCCACTGGAGGTGAAGCGTGGGTGAGGCTGGGGGAACAGAGGGGTTAAGAGGAGAAGCTTGAAAAAAACGTTAGACATCTACCCCCACGGCAGGTGAGCGCCAGCCTCACTCCTGGCCTGAACCCCACACCTGACCCACAATGCTTTGCAGCACTGGCATTCTCAGCTGACCCTCGACAAGCTCTTCCAGACTCTTTTCATCTCAATTCTTCCCTCTGGGCCTAATCCAACCTGACAGCTGCTTCCTCTAAATGTCCGAGGACCCCATGCATACTCTCAACACATGACACGGTGGTTTTAGTCTTCACACACCGTCCCCCCATGGCGACATGTTACAGCATGACTGCATGACTGGTTAAGAGTGCAGCCTGCCATTAATTGATATCGTTTCCATTCTGGGCTGATTTTATCCAGAACAACTGTTTCCCTCATTCATGTAGTTGTCTGCTTTATCAAACCATGTACGCTGTCTGCAACAGCATTGTCCTCCTCAGCTTTTAACTGGCTGCCTCCCTGACCCTAATGCAGGCTGCTGCTTAACTACTGTCACTCCTGGGACCTCTGGGAGGCTGAGTCTGTAGACAGATCATTATATATCCCCGTTTTATCCTGCCCAGAATATCATACAACCTCCCTCCAGCAGGAACATGGTCCATGGAGCACATATCAGGTTCAGTGGAGACACGAATGATGGCCCCCTTCATCCCACCTCCTCCATGTAGGCTTCCCCTGCTCCCAACCACTGCAGCCGGATCCAGGAGCCGGGTGTTTATTTTGGGCCGGTTCTGTTTACGTGGCTGAGGGCCGGGGGCTTTGGAAGGGTAAATGCTGCCTTGTGTGCAGGTGTCAGCTGACTTTATCTTTATCCAGGTCAGTGCCCCTCCCCAGCACGAGCACCGTGCTCCAGCATGAGGCAGAGAAGTTTGTTGCCATGGATGCATGCACCGTGTACATCGATTATGGGTGATTTGTGCTGTTAATTCACGGCGGTGCGCTGTCACAGTCAGCGTGAGGAAGGACACCCTGGATCCAGCAGGCCTGCCTCTCTCCTCTCTACCTTTCCAACCCATCTATCCACTCTGGAGCATCAGGAACGGGCAAGCCAATGTCAGGACAGTCTACCTGGATCCAGCACACGGGATCGCGGCCACGGGACACAAAATACCAAAGAAGTGAATAACGAGTGGGAGAGCTCTTCCGGGCTCATACGAAGTTTCTACCTCTACCTGTTAGTGGCAAAATGCTTCCAGGACCAGAGGTGAGTGACTGGGTCCTTCAGGAACTGCGTTTAGTACCCTTCATGCTAAAAATACCCATGCGTCACTGACTTAATTCAGGCTTGTGTCACCGGGGTAATTCAGTTTGTGCCCTTAAATGTTACGCCACCTGTTGCCTGTAATGAAAGCTGCCACCTGCAGTGGCTGGGCCACTCTGTGCCAGACGGGAGCAATGCTCGAGGGTCAGTAGTTTAACGGGCTGTACCCACATGAGGACAGGAAGGCCACTTGGGGACAGGATAGTATCGATGACAGAATAATGATTTTTTTCACTGCCAAATGTCCCATTTGCTCCCTCACCCCCAGTTAAGCTCTTTTATTTTCATTGACGGCACGCAGATGCAGAGCTGATATCTTAGAGGAGAATAAAGCAAAATATTTGCTATTAACTCTTGGTGGTGGCTCGTTGGGCTGCCTCACATTGTCAGGTTAGGGGTTTGAATCCTGCACTACGTGTGTGTGTGGAGTTTTCATGTTTTCTCTGTGTTACTGTGTTCTGCTGGGTAATTGGGCTTCCTGCCCAATGTGCAGTTAAACTATCTGGCATCCTTAAATTGCCTGTAGAGTATGACTGTGTGCCCTGTGGTGGTAGTAGCATGCCATCCAGGGTGTAGCCCAGCCTTACGACCTATGCTGCCTGGAATGAGCTCCAGGTGACCCCACCCAGGAGGAGCAGTTACATACTGAAGGTATTGTGTTGTTTGTGTTTATGCAAAATTCTACCTGAAAGAGTAGCTCCCCCTCGCCAGTACGTGAAGGTGAAAGCATGAGTTTAGCCACTGTTAGATCTACTGCACTGCTGTATGTGTAGTCACTGCAAGGGCCCGCAGTATGAGATCAAAACACTGGATGTATGTGAGGAGGGGGGCACAGAGAGAAAGCCATCCGTCTTGCCATTAAATCCAGATGTAAATCGTCTCTGCGCTGTCACTTGGTATTTTTTTCTGGGCTTTGCCAGCATTGGAACAGAGCAGAGATGTGGTCGTGATCGATTGTAGGTTTTGGAGATTGCTGACTTTGATTTGACCCCCATTGCATTTGTAAGCACCTGTAGAGGCACAGGGTGAAGGAAACCACACACCACCCTGGGAGAAGACCGCACCTTCTCGATCTCATCTATGAAAGGCGCTCCTCTTTGGACCAGATGAGGTCTGAGGCAGACAAAAAGGCCTCGCTCCGGGGATTCAGGAAGCAGCTGTAATTCGGCCAGTGTGCAGCATCTGTCAGCTGCATTAATGTGCGAGGACCGGGCCCCCGTTGAGCACAAGACAAGCCCGTAAACAGGCGGTCCCCATGCTGCCACTCTATCCATAGCAGCAGCCCAGCAAATCAAGAGACTTTGTCACAGGAAGTGATTATTTGCTCACAGGAAGTGCATTAGCTATGCACTGCCTTAGCAAACCATTACGCTGACTTATATGTGTAACGGAGTGTTTTCTAAGTTCAGGCCAGGTCACTGTCGCCATTCTGCGGTCGGTGGAGCGTAAACGTGAATTTTAAACAGCGCCTCTGGGTGACATGGTGACCCCCGGCACACCGTTGCTCAACAGCAACAATCAATGACGCTACGGCCAAAGCAGCCAGAAAGTACCCTGAGCCTGGACACCAGATCGATACCGGCTCAGTTTCCAGGCCGGGACAGCGAGAGACTATGGCTCGGGAGGATCTGGTTTCGCCCAACAGCACGCCAGAGCAACAATCACACAAGGAGGATGTCATAACCTGCCTTTTCTCTGGAGGAGCAGCAGTGTCCTCCTGGGTCTGCTTAATAAAGCACACGTGACAATCAGGAAATGCACTTGCGTGGAAGCAGTATTCATTTGCTGGCCGTTCTAGGAAGGGCAAGAGTGGCTATATGACTTCTAGATGTCAACATCATCGACTGCGTCTTGCCACCGCATCCTAGAGTAGGGGTACGGTGCTGCCAAAACCTCATCCCCCGCAGTCCCTACCACTGCACAAATATTACGGCACTCTCCATGCTGGTCTAGCAGGTATACTCCATTTACAGCTGTCCAAAAAACACAAATTAAGGCACCTGTAACTGCTGTAACAACGCAGTCATTTTCAGAGCAGACCCAAGACATGTGTTTATACTGATGTGGAGACTCACAACTAAAGGTAAGGGGGATTCTGGGAAGTCTAAGCTGCCCAGGGATCGGCGATGGTGGATCTTGGAGGCATTACAGGGTGGGGGGAGCTGAACATGTGGGGTACACTGGTCTATTCATATTGTCCTAAATTCCACGGCTGTTATCTTCCACAAAGATGCTATATGAAGGCAGCAGAAAGGCTCGCAGCAGACCTTGGCCTAATTGAGAACCAATTATCTCACAGGTCCCTGTTCGTATCAGCTGACGTCTGTCCCCGCAGAATATGGCAATTGTCAGCGGTTCTGTCTGGAACCCGCAACAGGCTTCTGGCTTCTTTTAATAGAAAAAATATTATATATAGTTAGCGATGTTAATGTTGTTTTTATGAAGTATTATAAATGGCAAAATGAAGGGTAATACCTCCAAAGGGTAACCCATTTAGCAGAGATGAATTGTTATGATCTCACAAGCCTTAGGTTAAGGATTTGATTAGACAGTCATATGTGCTGTAGAAAAGAGAGCACTGGCCTGTCTTACACACTTACACACTGACCTGCCTTACATGCTTTATAAAGTCCTGTTTTACACACTGGTCTTACATGTTCTCTCACACACTGACCTGTCTTACACACTGTGGTATACAGTAAACCTGTCTGGCAGACTGATGTGTTTTACACAGTGTCAAGCACAGTAAATGGTCATATACTGTCAGACCAGTCTCATACATTGACCTGTCTTTCATGCTGTCAAGGGCACAGGATATGGGGGAGTTGGGGTACAACTTAATATTTTAAATGCAAAGGCCTATTTATTGGAAGGCGACGGATTAAGTCAAATTAAATATTGGGGGGTCCACCCCACCCCCTTCTAGTTCCTATTTCCCTGCATGCTGTCTTACACAGTGACCATTCCCACAAGCAGACCTGTGTTACACACTATCATACACACTGAACTGTCTAACACGCTGTCATCAC
>JAODLD010000051.1:11383912-11395154 GCA_026781065.1 Mormyrops boulengeri | reverse complement strand
TGATACTCTGTTATATTAGCTTTAGTTAAAATATCAAGTGTAGCACAATTTGATAGATTAATGTGCCCTATCAAAAATTGCTCCCATTGCAAAATTTCATAATATTACACAAATACTTATTCCCTGGGTACAGTTTGAATATGGGGAGCATCATTTGATACTCTATTATATTAGCTTTAGTTAAAATATCAAGGGTAGCATAATTTGATAGATTAATGTGCCCTATCAAAAAATGCTCCCAGTGCAAAATCTCATAATATTACATTAATACTTATTCCCTGGGCACAGTTTAGATATGGGGAGCATCGTTTGATACTCTATAGTCTATACTTATATTAGCTTTTTTTTAAATTGTATGTGTAGCATAATTTGATAGACCAATATCCCTTATCAAATAATGCTTACAGCACAAAATCACTTTGTGTTGCACTATTAGGATGACGTCAAATTATCTATAATGTGTCTTTTTCTATACCAAAAATTATGATATGTATCAATTTATAACAAATCTAAAGAATTGTGTAGTAAAAGATATTTATTTATATGTATTTTAAATAACATCTTTACTTTAAAAAAGCAATACACCTACAATCTCTATTAAATAATGCTTCTACTTTTTTATTGCACCAGTAATTGTAAAATATGTTTGTAAAAAATTTAAAATGTGAAAAAAAATGAAACATACAAAATACGGGAAACTCTAAGCACATTCTAAACAGGGCTTACACAGTATGAATCGGTCAGAACATTATACTTTTTTCTGACACTTTTTGCACAGATATGGCAAACAGCTGTCTTTCTCATATTGGGCACGTTCAAAATGTGCCCACCTACTGCACATATCACACTGCACCTACAGGTCAGAAAAGCAAAAAAAAATAAAAAATTAGGTACATATAATTACACAATGAGACAAATTATATGGCACTATGCACAGACATGCTACAGTCAATTAATAGTACAAAACACACATTTTTGTTATACATTACCATTTCAATCATGCTCTTATCAGCATCAGTTTCCAGCAGTAAGCATACCACACAAAAGTCATCTGCATTCCCTAGAAACAATGTTTTATTATAAGGTTTAAAACTGTTGCGATTCTGTATGAGTACATTATCCATGCACACTCCATATATTTCATATGTGAGTAAAAATGCACATATATTTTATTTGTTGTATTAAATTGAAACAAATTTGATATTTTCTTTAAAGTTGCCAAAATAATTATTATAGGTGTAATAGTTTTATATTTAACATTATTAAAACTAATTTGCATACTAAAACAGTGGTAGGAACTCCTTATAGTGCATTTTTTTTATTTGCTTGTTTTATTTGCTTGTTTGATTCTGCTTACCTTTACACTGGAGTACTGCACAGGCAACTTCAAGTCTTGCCTTGTTTATTGCTTGTGGAGATGTCTTGACACCACTGATGTCTCCCCTCTCAAGATAATGTTCAGAAAACTGCAAAATTGCACTGCATTTTAGTGTGTTACAGTAATTTAATTTACTTACAAATGCCAAAAGCAATAGTATAAAATGTTAACCATCAGTGCTAAAATGCCACTGCTGCTGGAATCAGCCTGCTTGTTGTGCTGCATAGCTTGTACTGTCCATTTCGCTCCATGGTCTCCACAGTCTGTCGTCCTCAAGAAATTCCTAATTATTGTAAAAAAAAAATATTAAATGGGTTAAATGCAGAGGTCACATTTCGTTTGTAATGCACTGTGTGATGTCCTGTGGTGTGTTCACAATGACAAATGATCACTTTCAGTGACAGCTTCAGCTCAATTTTCGTTACATAAAATGCCTTAAACTTTGCTCTGTATTGCAACGGTCAATTTAGACAGAACTGTTATCTCCAGTTGTGTAGAAACTTGCGCTCATAAGCACCTTCATTTCCGAATGGATCGATCAGCACAAGAACTTTTTCACACATATTGACAATCTGAAAATATTCAGTGCAATTGTGTTATTCTCTCTAAATTTATTGTTATTTAGCAGATGCTTTATCCAAAGTGAGTATGAATTTTGCTGCATTAGCCGTCAAGTAAAATATATATAGTCATAATACATGCAAATAATATTTCATTGCTGTCAATTATATTGCGTTACAGAAGAAGCAAAATATGTAACCACACCACTACAGTCCAATGAGCTCCAACGTTTACAGGGCATATCCAAAGTCTGAAGAATAGGTTCAATTTCAAGTTATCATTATTGTTATAGATAATCACTACTATAGATGCTGTGAAAAATGAGTTACCTTTCTGAGTCTCTGGAACTGTCCAGAAAACAGTGATGTTGCAACGACAGCACAGACTTGGTGAACAGGTTCCTGTTAAACACAAAACTATTTTAACACTAAATTATAGTGCAAGAAATATTAAAAGTTACATAAATATGATTGCCACTTGCCTGCTGTTTTTCAATGAGGGTGAACAAATAATAAAATAAAAATAATAAAATAATAAAAATAAAAATAATAAAAGGGATAAATAAAAGTTTACCTACCTACCTACCTACCTACCTACAAGTATGCATCAATAACCTGAAGTATAAAAAACACATTTAATAACAATTTTAGATATTCTTTTTTAATACATTTATAACTAAGCAGTCTCTTACCTCATCAGCCAACCATTCATTCCCATGCAGTGTACGGAAAGATGTATCATACAATTTGTATGGTCCAACAACTGCTTCCACCTGGCCATGATCTTCGGCAGACCAGAGCATTCTAACTAAAAACACAAAATAAATGTTAAACCACAGGCATTTTTGTAGAATCCGTGCACTACTGTAATATGCCCAAAAGTATATCGACACCACAATATTGTAATTATATTTGCTTGTTTAACATTTATTTTCATTTATTTATGTTCAAGGCCAGCCACAGTAAGCCTATCTTTTTTGGATCTAATGTCACAAAAAGGACATTTTAAAACAGTTGTGAAAAGCTGAACCCACATAATTGTCTTTACATGCTGGAACAAAGATTTCCCTTAATGCTTGATTAAATCCGTTGGAATGGGTATCCACATACTTTTGGCAATATATGGTAGAAGAAAACTAGTGACCAGCAGGTCAGAATGGCCAACAGGCCAACATATTGTATTACACAACCAGTGACCAACGGGTCAAAATGGCCAACAGGCCAACATGAACAGGCCAAACCCCTTTTTCATGCAAACAGACTTGGGTATGTCAAACAAATGACCAACAGGTCAAACATGCAGAAATGGAACTACAACCTCTTTCTTGTAAGTTTTCCTTAGAATTTTTTTCCTTTGAAAGATTTAAGATTTCACATAGTTATACCACAAAATGTAACAAAACAGTCTATATTCGTAGATAGTATTTTGAAAAATAATACAGAATAAAACCGTATTAAAAGTACATAAAATGGGAAAAAAGAGCACACTTAAAGATGTATGCAGTCTGTTGGGTAGTGATTTTGCTCTTACCCCTCTTGTTTCATTGTGGATTTCAACATCTTTTCTTGTGGAACAAAAATGAATTACTGAAGGCCTCTGTGGCATGCAAATTTCTTCACTCACATTTGCCAAATCCTTTTCTATTGTCAGAGGCTCTGAGCTAGAGGGAGGTTTACTGGTCTTATACTCTTCTGGCACCTTGTGTGATTCCTGACTTGGGACATCAGTTTGGCTCCTTCTGTATGGCTTGATGTGGTTTACATTGTATTTGTTCTTTAAAGTTGCCCCTTCAGAATTAGACAGTGTAACCAGCTTGCCACATATTGCCTGGATGACATAAGGTCCGGTAAAATCAGGTTCAATTCTTCCTCCCTTCCGTCCCCGCTTCCTCATGTTGAACAGAAGCACCTCATCTCCAACATGATAAACGGTGTTTTGGTACTTCTTTTGTATTCGTTTAGCATATGCCTGCTTCTGTTTTTCCTGTTACTTGGAGATGTTTTCAGCTGTTGTTGTTTTTATTGTCTCAACTACCTTTTTTTTCATCAAAAAACGTGCCATAGCTTTTCTCATCGGGAAGAATAATTGTGGAAAGCTGAAGTGGGAAAAACATTCACAGCAAATTATTATTATTCACAGATCATGACAAAGCGTTAATTTTTGTAAAATCATTAAGAACAATGTAATTTGCCGTTTCAAGATATGTTACTTGAACATCCATGACTCATTTCTGTTAAAGTTTGAGTTCTTAAATAACTACTTGTCAGTCATAAGAAAGTGTTCAACACACATGATCTGATCTTGCCACAAATCATTAAGATTTTATAAAGCACTCCAGAAACAAACCTACAGGCATGTCAACAGGAACCTCAGAGGGGAAAACTGCCTCCCTTCCATACATTAACAGAAAAGGAGAGAATTTTGTGGTGGTGTGGATTTTAGATCTAAGAGAAAACAATGTAGCATCCAAGAAGACATCCCAGTTGTTCTGCTTCTCGTTGACCAATTTTTTCAGAGCCCTAAGATGTAAAATAACAAATGCAAAAATTAGATAAATTCTGCCTCAGAGAGTTTTGAATTTCTTGCTCTGATCATGCACTGTATAACATACTGAGATTAATTATATTAAATAAATATGAATAGAGAATAAATATTAAGGTATTGATTGTTAATAATATCAATAATTCATGATGTAATGTTAAAAGAATAGAGCCTGTCTCACACAGTTCTAAAAATAAAAAACCTCAAAAACAGACTTGCCGTTTTATGTTATCATTTGTTTTCTCATCCAGGCCATTGGTTTGGGGATGATATGCAGCAGTGAGACTTCTTTCAATGCCCAAAATTTTACAAAGGCTGTTGTTGAGCTAAAAAAAGAATGCTGTTAGAACAAATACAATCCAAGCAGAAAGAAATAATTCCTGGGTTATATTTACAGTACTACAATACTATTTTAAAACACACATACATCATTCACAAATTCTCTTCCCTGGTCCGAGAGAATTCTTTTAGGACAACCATGTCTATATACAATGGAACAAATATGGCGTCCCACTTCAGTTGCCGTTTTTGTTTTTAATGGGAAAGCTTCAGCCCATTTAGAAAAGTAATCTGTTGCTGTTAAGATATACTGGAACCCTTCCTCAGTTTTTGGTAAAGGTCCTGTCAGATCAATGCCAATGAGCTCCCATACAGCAGAAACCTATCAAGATAAAACAAGTACATTTATTTTTAGATTTATGTCTTAAATATAAATTAAAATTGATGTTTTAATTAATAGCTGTTTTATAATATCAATAAAGCACAATATACATTTACCTTAGTACACTCTAATGGCTGTGTAGCAGTCAAAGGTTTTCCAACCTTCTGGCACATATCACATTCCAAGACCTTTAAGAAATCAACTCTTAATATATTCATACAGCATTCACAATTATTTAAAACAAAACAAATAAATACTCATACCCAGTGGTCAATATCAATGGTCATGCCAAGCCAATAAAATCTAGATGACATTGCATTGCGCATTTTCAGGATGCCTGAATGCCCCCCCCATTGGAGAAGAGTGAAATTCTTTGAAGAGCTTTCTTGCATCTTCTTTCGTCTTAATGACTTTTCTTCTGCCAGAAGTGATCTCCAGCCTTCTCCTTGTCAACACTCTCACCTATATATTAACAAGAGAATCACTGAAATTATGTCAGCAGGTCCTTTTGTGGCAGGGCTGAAATGCAGTAGAAATGGGTTTTTTGGGATTAAGTTCATTTTCATGGTGAAGAGGGACTTTGCAATTAATTGCAATTCATCTGATCACTCTACATAACATTCTGGAGTATATGAAAATTGGCATCATAATTGCTGAGGCAGCAGACTTTGTGAAAATTAATATTTGTGTCATTCTCAAAACTTATGGCCATGGCTGTACCCTTCTTATCACAGCACCATCTGCACTGCGGACCTCCTTCATCAGCTCTCTCAAGGTTTGTCACAGAGCCCATGCCCTATTGAATCTATACCCCAATGGTTCATACTCCTGCTATTACTGTTATTTTAAGCTTATATGTCCCTTATGCATACAAAATCTTCTGCATTGCCACAATCTATCATATTGCAATACATGATCAATAGCATGCAACAGTCATTTTCTATTCAACTCATGCCCTTCTTTTATCACCTCTGTCTCTCTTAACCTCAGCCAGTTATTTTTGATCTCAACAGACACGAGGTATACGCACAGGTTCCCAATTTGTCTCTGTTTTTGCCTGCTTGCCCTATCAGTGACTCAGACACCTCGTGAATTGACCCAAAGCACTCAGAAGACGAGGTCACACATCTTATATGCTTAGCAATCAGGACATCACACAATTATCTTCATGCCTAAAGCCTAAGACATTGACAGCAGTCCCTTAATGCCTCCCTCTTGTCTTAACCCAGCAGCTTGCCTTCCACAAATGCACCAAAGAAAGCAGGCATCCAGTTAGGCATGTTATCTTATTGTACATTCCACATGATATCTCTGAAAGCCCTTCACATCTGTCTGTAACAATTTTTCCCGAATGCCAACTGTACGTCTAAATTTTGCATCATTGATACAGTAATTGAAGTCACTTATGCTCTAATTCTGTCTAAAGATCAGTGGCATCAAAATATATTCTTATACATGTATATGATACTAATGTGAATGCTTGGTAGAGTGTATTTGTTTGCTTACTCACAAAGGAAATATTTGTAGTGTACCAGGATTTACTCATGCTGAGTGAAAAAAATTGGTGTGTCCTGTTTAAAACCTTATGAATCCCTCTGTTCACAGGGAAAGCAAATGATTACTGTGCGGTGTGCTCTTTGCTGTAAAATTATGCTGAGAAAAGCATGATTGAAATAGTAAAGTGTAATAAATATGCTTTGTGTTATTAATTCAGTCCCAAAACTGTGTACATATGAAAATGCCCATTCCAAAAAATGAAGTCTAATATTTTACCTCATTGGGGACTTGTACTTTGAATGCTTTTTATTGATTTCTGTTGGTGTACTGTGATTTGTGAGGCAGATGGGCATTTTTAAGGTGCCTGATATAACAAAGAATCAAAATATTCTTGTACAAAAAAAATTAAGATAATGTTGTTCATTAAAGGCTGTTTTCATATAGCTTTCCTTTCTGCAGTCTCCAGAGCCAGCTTAGGGAGCTTAGGGCCATCCTGCCCCCTCGTCGACCACGCCCACTCGTTAACCTCGTGTGAATTCCCCGTGTTTACCAGCTGTTTGTTGTTCATGCCATTAGTCTCGTGTATTTAAGTCCGCGTTAAGTTCGTTTCCCCAGTCTGGTCATTAATGTCCGTCCTGTTTCTAGTGTGTCTGTTCCTTGGTCTATGATTAAAATCCTTCGTTCGCCCGACTTTACGGCTCTGACTGCTGCTTCCGTGCTTCAGCACAGTCGGGACAGATTTAAAGTAATTTTGCACTGGGAGCATTATTTGTTAAGGGATATTTCTCCGTTGAAATATGCTACCCTGGATGCAATAGGAAAACCTAAATAAATATATCATAATACACTATCAAAACATGCTCCCTACACTCTTAGAGTGCATATGCAGTCAGAATTGGCCAAATTTAAAGTCAGTGTATACTGGGAGCATATTGGACCACCAAAATTTATGCAATGAGAAAATCTGAATAAATATGTCATAATTTATTGTCAAAATTTGCTCCCCACACTTTTAGAGGGAACACTGACTCAGAAATAGTGTAATTTTAACTCGTATTTGACTATCAAAATGTGCTATCCCAGGTGAAATCAGAAAACCCATAATGTAGCATTTCTCAGTAGGGGAGCATAAGTTGATAAGTGCTATCTATCAAATTGCGCTGCGGTAGCAAAACTCTACAAGGCAGCATCTTTCATTAGAGCACAGGACTGTCTGCAATCCAGCATGTTCATACTTCTACCGCCAATGCACCAGGCAACCATGTACTTTGATTGCTACTGAAACAAATATAAAATAAAATAAAAACAAATGTTAAAGATTTTGTGTTACGATTTTAAAATACTATTTAGCTAAAGTAATTTATTTACAGTAGTGTAGCAGCTAAACACCCCAGGAGCCAGTGAGCACTGCAGGGTCTTGTTGTGGTTTGTGTTTGATGTAGACAAAATGACCTTTTGGTGCTTCAGTGGGTCTTTGATTTTTAAGTCACCAATAGTACAGATTTCATAAAGGTCTTGCTCTTATGTTTTTTATGGGTTACCAGGGTTGCGAAGCTTGAGGTTGGGAGTTGTAATAGGCTGTTTATTGTGTATAGAGTAGGAAAGTTACTCCCAACTAACACAGTGATGAATGCTTGTTGATAATTGTATAGATACTAGGTACTACTGGCTACTTCTGTAAATGCAGAAGGCTGGCACCTTTGACTTCACCATATGTAGATAGCTACGGGCACCCCACTGATCTTTCTACACCCTCTCATGAGCTCTTGAAGGGAATACAGAGTGTTGTAGTGCTTTGGGGATTTGTGATAGGCATTACCATCCAGCTGGAAGTGTGTGGCTGTCTTAGGTCCTCTCCTGGTAGCCATGAAACACATCAAGTTTAGATGACGGAGATTCCCTAGATATCGGCAGTGGAACTGAGCTGTAAAAAGACAGCAGCAGCAGAGAGGAAAGCTCTTCAGAGAGTTATCAGCTCTGCACAGAACATTATCAGCTGTCCACTCCCCTCACTGGAGGACATTTTTAGCTCACACTGCAGCATCATTAAAGACTCTTCACATCCTGGTCACTACCTGTTTGACCTATTGCCCTCTTGCAGGCACTACAGGTTGATTAAGACACAAACCCCTAGATTTAAAAACTTTCTTTGAAAGGGCTACATATGATTTGAACTCTATATCTCACTTTCATCCATTACTCTAATCTGTGTCTTTCACAATGCGGTGTATGTAATATCGTCAAGCTGCTATAGATACATTCATATCTTGCAGACCCATATGTCCCTATTAAACTGCTCTATTTGATTTAATTTTAAAACTTTTCATAGTTATTTTGTGTTGTTGCCCACAAACAGTTTATATTGATCAGGAGCAGGACTTTTTAAATTTCATTGTATGTTGTGCAATGACAGTAAAGGGGATTCGATTCTATTCTAAATGTCTACGCATACCAAACCTTCATGGGTTCTTTACATTTAAATTCATTTAAACGTGGCGGTGTGTGGTTCAGTGAGTTAGGACACTGTGCCAGTGATCAGAAGGTTGAATTTTCAAATCCCTGGGTCAGGAGGGTGAACTCACCACTGGAGCTTAGAGCAACATCTTTAAACCTTTAAATCACTTCAGGGACGGAAAAAATATGTATGCTGCTTTGGGTAAAAGCATCTGATAAGTAACTTTTTAAAAAAAAATGCATATCACCCCATCCATGGCATGTCAGTGGTAATATCAAATTTACATGTCACTGCTAGAGTTCAGGGGAAATGGGAAAAAACACTGTCCCTCAAACTGAGATCAGCTGCACTTTAGAAATACTACCCCCAGTACAGTTTCATAGCCTTTCAAAAGTGGATTAGCTTTTTCTAATGTGTGTGTTCTTCATAAGTGTGCCAAGGCAAAATAGGAGCGCATCAGCCTCTCTATTAAAGCGATTAATCTGAACGTACTTTACAGAAACGTAAATTTCTCTGCAAAATCTGTAGTCAAAATGTGAACTGTATATTTCCTATAATCCTTTCATAATACATGGTAATAATGACAGTAATTCTACAGTTTGCATCAAATAATGATTATTAATGTAACGAGCGCACATTTTAAACGATGCATTAACAAGGCAGTCTACTCTTAAGAGCTCATGTAGGAGAAAGACTGACATGTTCATGTGGTACCTTTCCTCGTCAACTTGTCCCCACTTTTTAAAGATGGACGCACTATACCTACATGCTTTTGCGCTCAATCAACCATTCACGTATCCTAAAAATTACACACATCTCATTTTGCTATGAAATGAGTGTATTATTAAAATTTTCACTATGGCGGTTACATCCAAAATACAACTGATATCTTTATCGCATGTACTTTTTTATCGTCAACGGTTAGACATGAAGGTCGACGTTGAGGTACTACCATCTGGTGGCGAACAGGGGGCATTACACACTACTGCTGTACTTTCGGAATCAGTAGGTACGGTCAGTATAGCGTTGTATCCTTTACGAGTTTACATGATGTCCATGCAGAAACTAAAATGGTAAATATACAGGTATACAATCTTTTATTGGAGCCAACTAAAATAACCAGTTCCAAGACATCGACTTATTTATGTTGTCTGTACTGTTGTCTGTAATGTCTGTTGCAGAGGCTTGGATTTCCGTAGCAGATGCCATGACACACGACTCGAACCCGTGTTGTAGGATTCAGTGCTGCTCAGCTCTTTACCTGCTGAGAAGCCAGGAAAACCGAGAAGAAATATGTTTCTTTACAGATAAGAATCAGCTGCCATGGTACTCCGAGGATTTATATGCAGTTCAATTAGTAAGTGCAGTATATAGTACAGTGAGTTTACACAAAAGAATTGGAGCAGTCAGAACTGCAGAAAAACCTTCGGAATGACTCTGTAAAGTGCAACAATATTTTCAGTAAGGAGCGCAAACGTCAATACGGTTATCCGAAAAAAATCTTTACACATAACTTACCACTGGAGGGTGCTAGTGGGTTGGCAATGTGATTTTTGTTTGCTCAAAAATGCGACTGTATAAATAGCATACAATACATTGCATGACGTTCGCCTGAGATGAGAACTTTTTTCAAAGCACTAGCAGTGGTGGGTAATAAAGGGCATTTTTATAGTTCTAATAATTACAGTCATTTGTGAAATGCACAGCAGTTCATATTCTAAACAGTGAGTGGTTAGTTAGGGCAGTTGTTACGAATGATGCTCATTTGTCGGAGATTTAGGTTTTGCCGTGATCTTAAATTAACCCTTAATATGGCCACATTAACACTGTAACTATTTAGTTTTACTGCGTGTTGGAGTCATATTGAATGCTCTTTTATATATTTTAAATATAATTGTACACATTATTGGCAAATCTGTAGAACTTACCTGTCGAGTTACCTGAATTCATGCAAATACCGACACCTGGTGAAGGTGGTAGTATCGTGGGTAAACGGAAGCAGGAAGTAAACCTTGCCGTGATCGAGTTGATAGAACAAATATGTTTTGAACTTCTTTGGGTTTGCCGATATACTCCTGAGACCCAAGGAAAAAAAGTGTCTTTCAATTTCAGGTTATTTGTGATTTTCTATGTCTTTGGAGGAAATAAA
>JAODLD010000051.1:11363111-11383812 GCA_026781065.1 Mormyrops boulengeri | reverse complement strand
GTGAAAAGATAGATGCAAAAACAAAATGTCCACTACAGAGGACACAAATGAATGGCCCGGGTCTCAGGAGGATATACGTGTGCTCTGATTTGTGGGTGAATTAAAACGTGGCTTTGTTTGTTTTCTTTGTTGTAATTCAAGGTAATTACACAATAAACAGAATATCTAACAAAAGCAAAATCTTGAAGGTGAGTGTCATCTATAAAGTCGGGCGATTTTAGGCTTCACATGCAGCTGGATGATTGGTTTGTGGACTGTCCGCTACCACATTGGCTCGATGACTATCAGCGTGAACCCGGAGCCCTGGAGGTATGAGGCCCGGCACCTAGTGCACCACGGGGTCCCGTTCACCTGGCCAGCTGGATTTTCCCCGGGCTGTAAAAGTAGAACGCTGTATTTCCACAGGAGGTGACGGCGCCCTCGGCTTTCCACTGAACGCTGGTTAATTTAGAATAACTCTTCTACTTAATAACACATTTTAAATATTCATCCGCGCTCTGTGCCGGTGCGAGCGAACTGTCACCGGAAACGTTCAAATCTGACAAATGCTGGGCTGCAAATCACGTTTCATCTGAGCGGGATTCATCCCCACCTCAATACACTCATAAACTTAACCGAGAAACTTTCGTGAGAATAAATTTAACAAATATGCACACAGAATATAACTTAGTTTAGCTTGTTTACATTTCTGCGTAATTTGTCTGCCACCGACGAGTGGAGAATCCCCTCGTATGTCTGATTCGGAGGGGGGGGGAGGCCAGCGTTCTGCATCACATCTTATTAAATTGCAGCAAAATAAAAACCGCTGGTCATCACCATACAAATTTCATTATTGGATCAAGCATGTATACTCAAGATATGAATTTACACTATTTGCATAAAATTCCGCCAAACTGTTTGCATTTGCGGACGCAGCGCCGCCATGAAAACAGCATTCAAGCATTTCATGCGATGACAAGATGAACCATGGGGATGGGGGAGCGAGGGGGCAGGCTGACACCTGTTGTGAATTTAGTAGGTCCATAACAGAGAGGTCTTCTGGTTATGAACTTACACCAAATGACGCCTGAGGGTTAATGTACATAAGAATCCATTGAAGGTGTGTTTGGATAAAATGGGTTATTATGATTATTATGGTAATATACATGGTTATTAACCAACCCTCGTCGTCAAGCTGCTGTGCACAGGCCCATAGGCCTGGTTTTTTGTTGCTGGAGCCACACTCAAAAAGTCACTTTTGTCCCCCCTTCCCGCTCCCATAGTGAAGTGACTCTATGTGGTCAACAGGGGGGCCCTGAACCTCAACGGCCCCACGCAAATGCATGGTTTGAGTGGCGGTAAACACCTCCTCTGCAAGCCAGTGATTAGATACAGTGTCAGTTGCGGCCATAACATGAGCCGTGGGGGCTGCCATAGCAGGCAGCACTGTCACAGTCCCCCCCTCAGTGGCACCTACCCGCACCGGATGCTCTTCCTGGGGAGTGCATCACTTTTGAACGTTGCCGGTATGGGAGTGCATGGCAGGAGTTACAGGTACCAGCCACCCTGTGACGGCAAACTCCCACCTGTTTCACCTGCCGGGGGTCAGCGTGGGCCGGAAGCACAGCCCGCCTGACAGAGAGAGAAATTTAGTCTCCTTTCAGATAACTATGGGGGGCAAAGCATAGCTATATTCCAATTATTTATTTAACAGGAGCAGTTTGGGTTGAAGGCCTAGCTCAAGGGCCCAACAATGAAACCATTCTGGGATTTGAACCAGTGACCTTCTGGTGACCCATGCACATCTTCCATAACAAGGTGGCCAGTTTCCTCGATTCGATCAACCTCTGTGAGCCCCTTGTCCTCTCAGGCCCTCAAGCAGCACTTTACTTACATCGCATGCATCCCACTTTCCCGAAACACGAGAGCTCCTGGTGAGCGGAGCAGTTTTCCTGAGTGACAGCATCTCTGATTTCACCCACGTCCATCCTTTTCTACTTTCCTCTCCATCGGAAGTGCGCTTTTTGTGCTGAGATCATCTCTAAAAGATATATGTTTCTCCAAACTGCTCAAGTGGCCTGTACATACCTCTGCTCTCTGCATACTATACTAATCAACAACAAGTAAATTTATGCCACTCCATATATGCATATCTAGCTATATCTCATGTTTATCTGGTATGCATCTACACGTGAACTTCCCAAACCCACACGTTTACTGATAATTTTCCTTTAAATACATCTGCTTCAAGTTGATTGGTCAGTTCTTTTACCCAAAAGTACTTAGATTCATGATTTTTGCTATTTTACCACTATGACTCCTTCTAGGCAAAATCATATAAGCCTCACGCACAGTGATTGCGGATATCCATGTACGTAGACACCCAAGCTGTGTTATCGATACAATGACACAGGCTGTGAACCATGTATTTATCTCTGTCACTGTCTGCTCTCCCCGTCGTGCACATACAACCCCCTCCCATTCTGCCCGAGTCCGTCAGGACCAGCACGCGTGATTAACGGCCGGTCCCACGGCACTCCACGTCCCGCTGACTCCGGCGTCGTTCATCAGCCTCTTGTCGGACAGCCAAAAAACACGGGGCATCTCAAAATGGGGGTAGGAGGAAACGAATAACAGATAAACAAAAGGTAACCATGAATGCAGTGAAAGAGTGCCAGTCAAAAGCCTGGAGACACCTGCTTTTAATGCGTTTGTCTCTGTTATTCACCTTATAGTAAAAGTCCTTTGGGCATTGAAATAACACATATTAAATATTGCAATGACCAAGAGCAGTGTTCAACATTGCAAAACTTTCTCAAATATTATACTCTTCAAAACAGCCCCCTTTGGCTTCGATGATTGCATTGCAGCCTCGTGATATTCTTTCAACCAGCTTACAGATGTAGCCACCTGGAAAGCTTCTCCTGCAGTCCTGAAGGAGTTTACACAAGTTCTGGGCACAAGTTGGCTACTTTTCTCTTACTCATCAATCCAACTCATCCCAAACCAGCTCTATAGGGTTTAGGTCAGGGGATTGCACTCCATCTCTTTCCTTGTTCACAAAATAATGCAGCATTTTCATAACCTCGACGTGCACTTAGTGTCATTATCTTGATGATAAATTAATGTTTTTCCTATTGGTATGCCCAGGCTTTTGATTTGTATATACACGCTCCTTATATTTTGAAAATGCCAACACAGGAATGCTAAACTGATGCTAATGCTATAAAAACCACCTGACACTTTCCACAGAGGGCAGAATCAGCTTCCGGCGCATTCTGTGAGCCTCTTTAAATTCATCACCACCCTCTGTGTACCCTCATCCTGCCCTCCCCACATCATGCGGGCACATGTAAAGCCATGGCGTTTATGGGCAACGGTGTTCATACTGAGGAACCGAAAATGTGACACCAAAACAATTTGTTTGAAAAAGGGAAATAGAATGTAGGCCATGCTGCAAATGGAAATACATTAAGACACAACCTTGGGAACAACCAGCTAGTCTTATTTTCTATAAATGGGCTGGAGGCAAGTGGGTTAGCAGAACATGCTAACTTAATTATCTGGCTGTTCCTTCTTGGAGGGAAAATAATTAAGTGTTGTGCTATTTCTTATTCCACTCTCGTTCCCCCCCTCAGACTCTGTTAAATTGAGAATGGCAGCTCAGGTCCAGAGGTAAAGTGAGCTGCAGGAATTTTTAGCTCTGCCATTGTCAGTTTCGCCCAAGTCTTAACTCCCAGGGCATTATGGGATAGCTGCACGTCAAGTGGCTCGCTTTTGTGGCAGAGCTCATAAAAAGTTACCACAGAATGTTAGTGTCGGGAACAACTGCTGATGTCACCTAAATTTCCCTTAGAGAAGATCCTTGGGGTTCTTTCTGACAGAATGTCAAGCTGGCGCCCCATAGTGTTACTGTCCCAGTACTACAGACTGCCTTTGACTGACACCAATTGGATTTTTTTTTTCTCTGGTTGTAAGAACAGATATATGTTAATTACACTGTACTGACTGGGCTTAGGGGAGGGGTGCTTGTCTACCAGTGATTAAGTCTTTTTAATGTGAATGCTTAACTGATTAGTGGCATGCATTTCTGACTATGTCCATTTAAATGCTGATTTGAGCTTTGATTACAGGCGCAAAGATGACCAACATGCACAGGACACGGGGAAAGGGTACAGCTTTCCTTCAATTGGAGAGTCTCAGATTCTGCTGACACAGAAAACATACATTAAATTATCCACAGCTTTTCCATTAAAGGGGAGGACACTTCTTAAAGCTACAGAGGTGAAGATATGGGTGCAGATCTTCCTCACATGTGGCAGCTTAGCAATCACAACCTGATCCTTAAACATGCAAGGCAATCTGGGAGTTAAAATGGGCCTGCACATAGTATACCTCACTCCTCCCTCAACTGGGCCAAAAAAACAGCCCCGGGCTCATCTGAGCCATGGCACCGGGACCGTCGGTGATGTGGTCAACACCTCAGTCACTAAATCACAAAATTATCGCTTCACTACGAACTTTGAAGGAAGTGTAATTGAGCTGCTTAATAATGTATGGGCAATTATAAGGAGGTAGTAATATTTTATATTTTATGGCCATCCTGTGCTTCCCCTTTCATTACTGTTATCCTACGGGTAAATTCAATTAAAGGTAGCCGGTGGTTTGACGGACAATATCCGAGACAATAGGAAAGGGCGATGGATACTTCACCAGCTACGAGGGTTCTGCTGAGGTTTGTGAGAGCAGCACCTGCCACACGCCACATTTCTCCTCAAAATCCACCTGAGCCCCCTTCACAGTAATCACGTCCTGCAGAGGACCAGCCTTGGGGAGCAGCTCTCCCTTTACAGAGTAATTACTGGGACATTATTCGACCATCCCACAGTGTCTGGAGTGTTAATTGGACAATAATTAAAACATGTCCCTCCGATGACTGCAAGACTTCCAGGAGTCTGAAATTATTTGACGAGTCGTTTGGGCCGGGTGGGTGCACGCCTGACCTTGGTTCACATTTCCGCAGTAGGGGTCACGCCCTGTGCTTGGGGCAGTCATCAGCTTCAGAATGGAGGCAGAGGAGAGGTGGAGGTGGAGGAGAGAGGTCACAAGCAGCGAACATGATGACCTGGCGGTTTGGAGGTTTTCCCTTCTACACATTCTTTCTACAAAAATTCTACACATTTCTATAGGTTTCTCTTACGTGCACAGGGAATGGTGGGGGGAAAAAAACATTTCTAGCAAAGTTTTCCTTTCAGGGTATTCATTTTTCATTTTAAGTTTTGGTGGAAGCCTATTCCAGCTGTTTACCCTGCAATTAGTGAAAAGTGTACGAAAGAACAAAAACCTACTCGGTTCTCAAATAATGCACATTAAAGCCATGTCTTTGGTTTTCCAATGTTTTTCTCTAGCCTGCATGTTAGATATGTCACCCCATTCAATCCACACAATCAATCAATATGTTTATTAACTCGGCGTCTGGACACGCTCGTGAAAACGAGATGGAATGAGGTAACGGATCCGCGCGCGAAGCTCTCCGCGGCGTCTTTCACGCTCAGCACGGAGCTCATCACGAGGAAGATGCAGCCGTTCCTCATACAGTCAGGAAAAGCGGAATGCGGAAAACGCTGCCGGGTTACGCCGCCGGTAACTGCCGCCATCAATAAAAACAGCTGAAGGAGGCGCAAGGAAAAATAATTCAGCTCGATACGAGCATGATTTAATATGAAAATCTCTGCGGGGGTGTTTGTGTGCAGAGTGTCAGATGGCTCTGAAAGTGCTAGCATCAGATTAGCATTCCTGTGCTTGCATTTTCAAAATATAAGGACTGTTTCATTTCTGCAGCAGCTTGAGGGAACGAGATCACAAGGTAAGAGAGCCACTGATGGGGGTGTCCTTCTATACTGCAGTCGGGGTGAGACAGACTACGTTCACGCGTTACTCCACACACTGGTGCTTCATTTACTTCGTGCGCACATGCAATCCCTCTTAATATCCGGGAGACTGGGGAGCTGGAAGCTTCCGGAATAGGAGTTTTAGCCACGTTATCGGCCTGAAGAGGGCATAAAACGCTACACGTCTACCGACAATGAGCTGTAAGTTATTGCGATCGTATTTGAGCCAACGTGTTTTCCCTCCAAAATGGATGTGTGACACATAGACGTGTCCTGCCTGAGGGGGGTCACTTAACACCTCCACTCAGAGGGATCTGACAGATCTCAGAGTCGATTCTTCACATACCGTTAATCTGTGCAGTATCGCCCCTTAGGTTATCTAGGAAAAAGAAAAAAGATAAAAACACGACATATTGCTGCAGATCTACCCGAAGATGCATGAGACGACGTAGGAGATTCAAAATAACTTGTCAAGTGGTCCAGCCTCACATTCGTCTCGATTGGGGGGGATTTTTATTTATTTCCCTCCCTCAACAGAGCCGGCGGGGCGTGTCGACCGACAGCCCGCCACGGCAGACGTGGGCAGGGTGCCAAAGAGCCTATTTTCAGTATTTGGCTCCATGCGTGTGGTCGTGAAATGTGGGGTCTGTGAGCCCCCAAGGCCGTCGACATGAGAGTGAGGGTGCTGGACTGACAAGCGAGAGAATCGGGGGAAACCTGATGACCAACATTCTTGTGGTAACCGTGTTGTGATGAGACACATACGTTATCTGAGCTGTGTGTTGATCACGGTGGGGCCTTCATGCAACTGCAGCCTGGTACCCGACTCTACCTCAGAAAATAACTCGGAAAATATACAAAAGCCATAGCGCTTAGGACCTCTTTCTCAGGGTCCGCTGTTCCAAACGTGCTTCACAAGCACTCAGAAAGATCAGCATTGTACAGCAGCATTCATAGAAAAATACAAGGAAATAGAACAAGTCCACAACAACAGTAACTGGTCTGCTAACAAGAGACACTTTGCACTTCAGTCAGCTGTGACCCTATAATTCTTCATGTGATCACCTATAAGTACTTATATGCAGTATTTATACATCTATTTTGCCCTTTTTCTTGTCAGGGTTGTTGCCCGTTTGACCCAGTCCTACAGTATGTGTCTTGTGGCCAGGAGACATCACTGGTCATCCTGCTTCCCCCTCTCTGTCGTGTAGCCTTCAGCTCTTCTTCTCTGCTCCCAGTGGGTTGCGCATGCAGCTCAGAGGCTATACCCCTCCAGTCATGAGTTCACCTGTTGTGTAATTATAATTTTTATTTCTTAGTGTCTCTTATGGTTTATCTTTGTGTTCCTGTTTATTTTTACCCTGCTTGTGCCTTGTTTTATTTTGTTCTGTCTGTACTTATTTTCATAGTCTTTTCCTAATGTTGCTAGCCTCTGTATTTGGTAATGTGTCCTAGTTCCTGTGTTTGTTAATTATGACATATTCCACCTGTTTCTTTTTGTTCCATGCTTGTGCTGATTGGTTGGTTTTCTTATGGTCCACACCTGCTCCTTTTCAACTCTTGTTATCTATGCTGATTTACATGTCTGCCCTCACTCTGTTTGTTAGTTAGTCATTGTATCTGTAACCTGTAGTTCACGTTGTTCTGGAGTATGTTGTTGTTATTCCGTGTTAGTAACTGTGGTTATCTCCCAATCTAGTTCCCAGATTTACTGTCTCCTAGTGTGTTATTCTGTCATTCCCCCTTTATGTTCTGTTTATTTAATAAAGTACTCTGCTGGTTGTGAGCCACTCCGTGGATCATCACTCTTTTTTCACCAGTGCCGTAACACTTATTCCATCCTGTGCTGCTTCTGTCTGTAGGGAAACAGCCTAGTGTGCAAAGTGTGTTTAAAATTTCATGTGTAAATACTTGCAAAATGTCTTGCATGTTATGTTTTAATACTGGGACAAGCCCACTAAGACAAATCCCTTGGATGTTTAATATACCTGGCCAATAGAGATTTTTCTGATTCTGAGTCCGTACAAGGTTAAGAATCACAGGCACTTGTGTGCAGCACACACACTGGACACAGGCCTGGGGGCCGTCCCTTTTTCACAAGTTATTGTTACTTCCTGGTGTCAGAGCTCAGGGTAGGTTGGAGACTGGCCCCCTCGTAAAATCCCCCTTCCGGGTCATTTCTGTCACGTTTCCCACGATGGATGCTGATTAAAACCGTCACTGTGAGTCAAACTGGCTAATGCAGGACCTCGGGCTGATCGATGTTGAACAGCACCCCGCAAAGTAGTGCCCTGCTTTGGATTTATGGATATCATTCCCACGCCGTCCAGTTGCCTCTCTATCCGCCGCCATTCCAATTATACCCTGAAAATGCATTAAACACACATTAGCGACAGCCTGCTAGCGTCAAATCCAGCGCTTGACAGGAAGTTCTCAAAACATGAAAACGCATTTCAGTTTGACATTTTCCTCAGTAACACGTTTCAAAACAGGCAAATCGTTCCCTGATATATCCTGGCGCTTCAAAGAAACCTCTCACTTTATTACTGGCAAGAATAATTCACTCAGTTGAACTGTTTGATGAGTCAGGGTTGCTATGGAGGGATAAAAGATAAACTTTTATCATCTTTGCATCTTCATTTCGCCCCTCTTCCACCTCCAATCAGCAGTGACACCTCGCAGATTACGGTCACAGGTAAGTAAATTCGTGCTTATTTCATCCTGGGTAACTGCATTAGCGCACCAGATAAAGGGCTTATTACACGCACATTATCACCACTTACAGCTGGCCCTGCCTCATTATTGTAAATTAATATATCACTGCAGGCCTTCATAAGGTGTGAGGACCAGGACCAGACCTGTCATTAAGAGCTGCCTTTTACTAACTGTTCAACAGGCGGGGGCGGGGGGAGTGGGGGGAAGGTGAGCCTGTCATCCTGCACACACACACACAGGAATGAGGCAAGATCCCAAACCCTTTTAAGCAATTGTTCTTTCTGAGCAAGTTCAGGACGGTTTTGATTAATCTGGCATTCTTTCTTTTATTTCTTTGTATTTCCATTTCCCTGTTTTTGAATTGTTCTCACTTTATGATGTTGCACTGTCACAACACACCCAGGTAAAGCACCTTGGGGCAGATCTGTTGTGAAAGGCGCTATATTAAAATAAATTGGATGGAATTAAGTCTGGTACATTGCGGATGCGTGAATCTCTAGAGCACTGCGTGAGACAGAGACTGCTTGCATTCTTAGCTTGGTCCACCCAACCCCCCCATTTCACAGGGCTCTGTCTGGTATGGCTCCAGTGCCCCTCCCAGGCTGATCACTACTGTACACAGAGCAGGTAATGTGACCTTGCGGGAGTCCCAGGCCTGCAGTCACCTGCAAAGCTGCAGTTCACCCAGAGCAGAGTGCTCAATGTATCCGTCTATAAACAAGTGTTGATAAAACGTCATCATTGACATTGTATTTTGCTGTCGGTGAGGCATGCACTACTGCTTACAGAAACACTGTCCCCAAAGAAACACATGATGTGGAAGGCCCAGACAGAGAATAGAGACTAACTGGGTGAGAGGTCAGCGGTCACCGCCTCCAGCTTCACTCCAAAACACAGCGGCACAGAAGGGAAAAGGTCACACATAAATTAAAAAGGCGCGGGGTCCGGGGTCCTCTAACAGAGATCAACCAAGCACTCTGATGGCCATCGGCTCAGCTGGAGTTTGCATATCAGACACTACATGCGTTAATTTAAATCAGCCAAAGGCTCCACAGACAAATGTATCTGAAACATTAATTATGGTATTCACTCTGTGGCCGTGGATCTGGAAGCTCATGCCCTGATCATCTCCCTTTAACACCCGAGTGAGACTCATGCAAAGCCAAACAGCAGCATGTAGTTTAGGCTTAATGGCACATTTACAAATTGAGATGATTCCAGAACATACTGCAAGATGAAGACGGAACTAAAGCCAATGGACTGGTGAAAAAAAAAACACAAATAAAACAAGGAAGCTGATGAAGCTGAGGGGAAAAGATGGATGCTGGGCACTGGAATGGGGTTTTTATATAGTCTTAAACAATCAACATGTAGTAGGGCCAACAAATTATTGTTCCAGGCAGATACTCGAGTAGTGAAATTTACCACATACAAACACAGACACAAGTCTTCAGACAGCTCCAACTGTAAATGGATCGGTCTCACACCTTCTCCTATCCCACCCAGACAATTTGTTCAAATGGGCATACCTAACCCTGACTGGGCTGTCAACCCCACAGTGGGTGGGGTTAGGGGCGTGGACTGGCAAACCATCCCATCATACCATGGTACGAGCTCCAGCCAGAAGCACGACGGCTGAGATCCTAACCTCAAAGACGATCAATTATTCAGCAAGCATGCTCTTTCCTGTAATTCATTATTTACGATAGTAAAAGTATAGCGGGGAAAAGCTTCCGGTCCGGAAGAGACTGGCCCAGAGGGACAGGTGTGAGGGATTCAGGAGGTCCCATCGATAAACACGAAATACATCCTTTGGACCACACATTCACAAGGCAAGGTAGGAAGCTGACAGCTGAGTGAACCCCTCCCCCGAATGGGCGGAGCCTGTTTGGAGGGGCATGGTCAGATCTGTAGACTGCAAGCTGCTGCTCAGAGGTGAATAAAAAAAGCTTTCCTGGGTTTATAATGGGCTTCTTAAGGTGAGGGTAGCAGCAGTGCCACGGTGACCGTCCATGTCATTAAATAAGACGTTTAGGGAAGACATACAGTGGGGCACGTCCCTGTTTATGCTTCGATGTCACACAGCCATCCCTCACATTATACAGCTGTACCGTCATGGGACTCCTATTCCAGGACGATCCGTGTTTCTCAAACCAAGAAAAGAATCGATTGTAGGTAAAAACTCAAAACTCGCAGTGTGGCATTTAGCAAAGCACCGTAATATATTTTGCCTTAACACCACTGTGCTTGAAAGGCACTTGCAAGGGATAATAATTAAACCATAATGTGACGTGTATTTTCAAACAGCAGGAAAGGTTGTCAACAAACCACATGCCGTTTAAGGCAGCCGTAAGGCAACAGATCCATTTTAATGACTTTGTTTATGGTCTCCGGTGACTGAGGGACACAACCGGAAGCCACATATCAGGAAACAGCAGCCATTATTAAAAGAGAAGCATCATCAGTAACCGACAGAAACGAGGCCAGATGACTGCCCGGCATCCCGATGTTTACTGCCCTGCCTGGGATCATTTAATAGCCTCGCCTGATCAATTATGTTGAGCCAACAAACACACTGGAGCTATGGAGTGGGTAGTTATTCTGCATCCCTGAAGCTGAGAAAATCCATCTGTATTACACAGAAAAATTGCACCAGCACTAAACGGCTAAGTACTGGAAGTTGCTTATATTACAACACACTTGTTTGACGGTTTAGATTGTTATGGACTCATTTTAAGCGGCTCAGCTAGCAAAGGACCTCTTAATGAAGGCGTATCATATAGGGTTAAACCCTGGCATACAATACTGCCCCCTACAGGCCCAACAGGCTACTGCAGCTTACTGCCAGAGGTGAACTACTTAGTGGTTGGAACTCAAATAAACAAATTGGGGGTAGTGGGTCATTTCATCCATTCCTGTATTCCACTTACATTAGTGAGATCTCCAATAATGCATCACGTCAACAAACAAACGGTGGATCCTGACACTTGCGGAGCGCCCACGCCAGCCAGAACCAAACAGGTCCAGTGTTCATTGAAAGAAAGAAATTAGCTTAAGCTCCCATCCGTGCGTTAATGCCACTGCCTCCGAGGACAAGATCCTTCGGTAATTAGGCTAATACAGATGAGAGACGTGCTTCGCCTTCCAACTGGAGAAATCCAATCCGGATACAATCCCGTCCCAAGAGGGTTCTGGAAGTTCAGCAGCGCCGCCAAGCAGTGACAATAAGCAGCTCGCTCGATGCTCGAAGCCATATTTACTTTGAAAAATCGCAGTTTAATGAGACACGCTTTGTATATTGACTCATGCTTCACTTTCACTCCAGTGCATGGAGGGAGAAAAAAAACATAAATAAACAACTGATGAGAAAATGTGAAAGAGCCATAGAGACACGGGACGGACCCAGGAGCCCTCCTCCTTCGGGCACTCCCACTGGCATCCTGAGAAGACCTTAGCTGGTGGTCGCCCTTCAGTGTTGCGAGAAGTCCTCATGGAGATAGCAGAGCCCTCAAGAACTTCTTTGATGCATGAAGATAATCCTATAAGCAGGCCACAAAGCTGCAGTACTCTCCTGTTCCTGGTAGGCAGTTACCCAAGTCCATCAATGGACCTGCAGATCACAAAGCTTCTCAGGCTCCTCAGTTCACTGAAGTTCTAGAACAGAATAATGATTCTTTATTCATCTTTTTGTCCTATCTTGCTCTCCATGAGACACAGAGACCCATATACAGGTGAAAGCAAGTTTGGGGGTCACAATGCAGGGTCAGCCGGTATGCAGCACCCCTGGAGCTGGGGGTTATAGATCTTGCTCAGGGGCCCAACGATGGCATCAGAGTATTGGCCCTAGAATGTGGACTGGCGACCTTTCAATCACGGACACAGAGTCTTAACTGGCGCCGCCACACAGTGCCCCCCACAGCACACAGAGGGACCCGAGTCAGTGAGTTAGCATGATGAAGGCGTTGATGAAGGTGTCCCTTCTTCGTATCTCTGGATTACAGTCTTTCTCAGACTCTCGGACCCCAGTTCTTAGCACACCACTCTACACGGAGAATTCCAAACAGAGTTGGACTTTTGGGTGGCCATTTTGAGTGACTCATGGGTATGCCAGTTGAAAAAAATTTACATAATTAGGCAGACCTGCTGGGGTAATTCCTTTATGATTAACTGTTATAGTGATTGTCTCAGACTACTATGTACAGTAAACAGCATATGCTATAAAAAGTTTTTAAAAGCCTTTATATTCCAGTAACTATAATCTATTTAATTAGCTCATCAAAGTTTTGTAGAATTGGGCCACTTTCATTAATATCAAGATCCGAGATGTTTTATTGGCCACGTGTAACAACTATATTGGAACACTTACTCATTCAGCCATGCCTGGTAAAAAAATCACCAGTATACAACTAATAAATGATAACACTATAGGTGACATAACGCCTAAACCGTAGGATTCACATATTAAATTCGCTCGTTAAGATCAGCGGCAGTGTTTGCCAGTACTTAAACCACGCATTCATAGGGCCCCCTGTTGGCCAAAAATAGTCACTACACTAGGTACCTATTTGAGGCCCCAGAAATAACAAACCTGGAACTGTTTACGATACTTATAATCCTCGGAGTCCTGTATTACGCCCAGCGCCCCGCGTTTCCAGCTAGTAAAACACCAATTCATACTTCACTTTCCTGCGTGCGGTTATGGTATGTGCACAGGGTGAGTGACGTAAATTATAAGCCTACGCAGCCCAGTGACTGGTGCGTCGCTGGGGTCCGCTCTCCCTGCCGACTGCTGCCTAGCTGGGAGAGCCGGGCTGCCCGCAGAAATGCACTAATGTCTTTCCTGATTTATATCTCCTGTGCGGCATAACGCCGCATCAATAATTTAAATCTAATGAATATGCACATTTCTGGCAGTTGTTGATACTTTTCTCAGGGGCAGAAAGATACCAGCTAATCATCTGTCATAAATCTTTTTTTATTATTTAAATTAGATAATTAAGCACCGCTGTACAAGGTTGCCGCCGCGACATGAGGTGAAAAAAAGAGGGAAAAAACGCACGCGTCACAAAAATGGTGTTGGACGTGGTGGTTGATATTTAGCCATTGTGACTGTCTGCTCCGAGGTGGAGCCCAGCGACACCCATCAGTCATCGGGTTGGGTGGAGAGCAGGGTGGAGAGGGAACTTTCGAGGGCCCCAGGTGTGAACCAGCGCACTGACCAACTCAAACGCGACCTGACCTCAAGTCATTAAGTTCTCAGCACAGTGGAGGTTCTAGACCTTTTCAACTTGGGGGGGCACAGTGGAGACCACTTAGTCTGTTGGGGGGCAGATGCATTTGACCTTAATGTCCTCCAAGTATTACTACACTAGGATGCCAGCATTAAGAGACAAAAGACAATTTTGAAATCCAATGTTATTTATGCAATCCTTTATAGTAGCATTTTAGTTTTTTTACAAATATGTAGCTCACACTGATTTCTTGTTGAAATTGTCTTCCTTCCACGAGCTTGATTATTTATTCTGTCGTTAACTTCGCTTTCACCAGCTGAAGCGACTTGACCACCCGACGCACCCGCGATAAGAGTCCGCAAGAGAATGTGCTTACGCTTGTGTTTCTCCTGTTCCCGGTGCACAAAATTGTAGCCCACATATATAAATGTAAATAATAATAATAATAATTGTGATAATACATTTATTTCAAACCCAATTAGCATACGTATTTAGAGGGGACACAGGGAACCGACCCTGTGTCAGCATAAATAATTCAGCCTTCCCCTCCGTCGCTCGTTTATGCCAGCCTTATGTGTCACAGAGAGCCATGCCGTATTATTGCATTTGAATTATCTGAGGTAGAAGGTTAGCCCCACATCGATTGTTAGTAAGAAATCCAGTCTGTCACCAAAGAGGTCGGGGTGGGGTGTGACGTCATACATGATTACATCATTTGCATTTGTACATTCGTTTGAGGAAGTGGACCCTGATTTCACTTGGCTGACATTCAGCCTAAGGAGCCATTACGCTTTTCCCTCCTGAAGTGTGGCCATGGAGAGGTCACACTCCAGCCGGTCTGTACAGGAAGACTAGCAGAGAATCACACATGGGGAATGACGTCTACAGACAGTTTGCTATAAACCAGTTTGGATGTATTTTACATGATTTAAAAAAGTATTAAATTAAATAAAGCAGGAATATGAAATATGGCTTTTTAACTTTTATTAAACCTTAATTATGCTAAAATTATTTGTTAAATCTTCATAATGGATAAGTCCTTGAGGAATTCAAAGATTAATACAAAAGAAACATTTTGAAGGCTGGTTTTACTACATTATTTATCTTCAGCTGCATAAATTATAGATTGGCATGAATTTTTCATCGTACCGAGCAGTTACCTAATTCAGGAGAGCAGAAGAGGGAAAGAGCGGGAGGCGGGAAGAGAAAAGAACTCTCTCACCAAGAGCCAAATCCTGAACACACGAGGAGTCCTCACCATCACCTGACAGGGCATAATCTGTCAAAATGAAAAATTAACGGCGCCCCCCTTAATTCATCATCCAGCACCCCGTTCCTCTTAATGGATTTTTTAACGTGTGTTATGACTGCGGCTCTGAGCGGAACCGGGCAGCGTTGGGTGGGGAAACCGATCATGTGACTCCTCGCGCTAACAAAAAAAAACCTTGTATGTTTCTGGATCCAAACGGATCACGTGTTTATTCATACGCTCGCATCGAATTTCTGTGTTGTGTATCTCAGTACCGAGCTTTTTTGAAAAAGATCCTGAGACAAAGAAATGTAATAAAATGCAGAACGCTGCCAGGCTTTTCCTAAAAAAGCAGGACTTCTTTGGAATTCCCCGATTCCAAGAACGACGAATCTCAGACGATGTACCACTGGAAATTAGTAAATTGTTCAATTCGACAAGAGTTTGCGTTAGATATCACACCTGTTTAATGGAGCTAAGTGCAAAGATGAGTCCGTGACTGACCTGACCATTAATTACATTCCGACGAAGCAGAGATTTGTATGAATACTGATATATTCTAACAGTTTACAAGTGACTATCTAATACTAAACAGACCGTATATATCAGGATTAGTGTATCAATAATGATTTACTATGATCCACACGCTTAAATCGATAGCAGAAAAAATTCGTTTGAAAATTCCTTAATAGGATGCAGGAGTTACTGGCAGCTATCCCAAAATTCACTTTGTGAGGCTAAAAGGCTTCAAGACAGAATGACGTATTGTGCCTAGAAGTAGATATTGAATTAATTCCCCTCTCAAAGTGATCAATTATGCATGGTGATGCTTATTTAAACATCATCCTTCATCTAAAACTCCTCTGAAACATACCAGTCTACAGGTATTGCCGACGTCACGCTTATAGCTGACAGGCTGAAGAACTCTGCAACTTCAGAAAAATGTGTGTGTGTGTGTGTGTGTGGGGGGGGGGGGGTCACATTAGATTACTGATGCTTTTGAGAAGTCTGCGTTGACAGAGTTTAATACTTCAGTCACGTCTTAAAGCAACATAATTTTAGTGAGATCATCATCTTTTAAACAGATTCGCAGGCAGCCAAACAGGCATTTAATAATTAAAACGACTATTTTCAATTTCAAAATTACTTTCTAATTTGAACAGAGTCAGATCAGTTGCTTATTGCAGTTTACAGAAAGCTGCCAGTTCTTCGTTTCGGGAATATATTGCTAATGAAATCTGTGCCTAGCCTGTAGCTGGCATACTGCTCTCCATGCGCCCTCTTCTGGCCATTCATGGTACTTAAATCGAAGTAGGGTCGTCTATGAGGAGCAACCCGGGAAGGGGGGACATACTATTAAGCTAGCTCCACACCACACCGATTCACAACATATAAGGAGGCATCTCAGGTAAGCATCTCTCCAGACAATGCAAACCCACAAAGCAGGCCGGTGCTTCCACTCCCTAATTATATTAATACCAACCACAGGACACTAAAGGAGAGTCGTTTTAGTTTAAAAATCATATATCACGGCACAGATCACTAGGAAAGTACGAGTGTAGCGTATCTAAGTGAGAATGAGTGTATTTCACCGTTTTGACAGTGTGTGTTGCTAAAACCTCCCTGATCCGTGTGGGAAACGCGTCACATCCCTGTTTAACCTCGTAGAAATAAAGGTGGAGGTGAATGCCCGTATGGCGTTGGAGGGTTTTGAAAGCGGGTTCTTGGCATGTATCTAACCGCCACGTCCCTCCCGGACCGCCGGAGCTTCTGTTCCTTCTGCTTGCAGTTTGTTTGCCAAATGGACTGATAATAAAACAATCTGCTGAAATCGGCGGGACAGCTGTGCTTTAACCCACCCAGATTCCGCCCGGTTATGTCAGGAGACACGGGGATCCGTCAGAAGTTCAGGCCGCCCCAACCTGCTTACGAAGCAGGCGGCTTGGCGTCTGGCGCCGTGTTGTGGAAATTAAACGCTGGCACCTATTGGCAGGCAACCACGGCGCAATTCGCCTGGAGTTTCATTTCAATGAATTGTTGTTAAGTGATATATAAACAGGTTGAAATTGTATGGAATCTGGCATCATAAAGCATTATAACGTAATTAGTTAGGCAGTGATTACATTTCCTCAAGTATTTTACCATATTTTTTTAACAAGTTCAGTTAAAATAATTGGGATCACGCCATCAACAGCAATAACATTACAAGAATGAATGTAACTAACCATCAACGCAACATGAGTTCGTTTTAATCCCATTCATGAATTAGACAAAAGAGAACGTGAACGAACCCCATTAATTTGTAAATGAATTAAAGTAATAGCCATCGAGTAATTGCTTTGAAAAGGAGCCATTGTCGCGCTGCACTGAGATGAGCGATTGCTCTATTTGATCTGGAGACTCCAGATCACCACGCGGAAGCTTTAACAGCATTGAAATTATATAGCGGCTCCTCAACTAAACAAACCGCCAATTGACGGTTATTTGAAGAGATCTTAATATTACACATTACAAATGGAGGACTGAAAGGACGGCATGCAAAGAGAGATCGCATGGAATTGCGCGAGCACAACCCACGGCGCTGTTTTCTGACTGGGCGCTTCGTCGCTCGCAAAGTGCTCGGGGTAATAGCAATACACAACATTAAAATGACAAAACGACGGGGAAATCCTCTTTACATATTCCACATTCCACCGAAGGCTTAACGTGATTGATGAGCCATGCACAGTCTTCTACCTTCCATCTTATTTTTGAAGGACCTGATCACCGATTCAATTTTGTCCATCTTATAGGAAATTCTCATATGAATTCTTTGTTTCATAGCAGTGTAAAAAAATCCAAACTGTCAAGCAAATGCATTTTTTATAATGTGGGGTGTGACCTTTTAAATATTAAGTGTTGATTTTTAATTCGTTTTCAAATTCACCATGGCAAGTGTTGAAGAAACACACCTATACTTTCACGCAGAAGTCCTGTTTTTTTGTTCAGCGAGACTAATCCCAGATTAGGCAGCAGAAGGAAGCGAGACTTTCGGCTCGTGCAGTTTGCTATCGGCTCACCAGGCCGCCAGTGATCGCGATTTGCTCCAGTTACTGATAACATCTGAAGGTGCATCATCAGACCTTTGCAGAAAACACCAGTGAATGCAGTAAAAATCACTGTGGTTCATTTGGAGTTTGAGTATAAAAGACGAACAAGAATGAAATATTTGCAATTCTGGAATAACCTACCAGTGCCATATTTCACTGGAATCGCACACAGTTCGTTCAGCTGTGCGGAACACTCAGTCCTTCATAATGAGCGTAAGTCTGTCGTGATAAACCCGAGCATCTCATCTGCATCCGGTGATGAAAGGGATGAAGCTACTGAAGTTCATCTCTCCGGGCGCCAGACTGGTGACGCCCCCCCGCATCACACCCGGCATGCACTTGCAGCAACCACTAATTCACGAAAGAGAAGAGGAGTTTGCTGCTTATTGATCTGTTTTAGTCGGACAGGCCAAATCAGTGGATGATATGGCACAGCGAGTCTGTAGTTTCCTGTGCAGACTAAGAAATAATTAATGCACTGTATAAAAAATCCTCCTGATGGTTCCAGATGCAGGCATCGGGGAGCCCGGATGACCTTGAGGGGAGGTGGGGGTACGACTGTCTGGTTTTCTGGCACCCAATTGATTGTAAGCAAGAGTTTCAGGAATCCCTACTGGACTATCCACTGGTACATCAGAATCCATTTGGAGACATTTCAAAGGGGCTCTGTAAATGCATCACTTATCATTTACTGCATCGAATAGAAAGATCGTGTTTCAGTCTCGTCATCCTCAGAAACCGAGCGACTGACTCCTCGTAGCGCCTTATTTCATATGAAGAGCCCGAAAGTTTTTCCCCAAACAACGTCTGACTTCTTTTGGCACCTGAAATACATTTAAATACCCAAATATATGCATTTTCCTTTCTGTACGTGTGCCGGCAGAAAAAAAGCATACTAAATACAGAAATTTACAAGAGATCCGAAGAGTAGGCCTACTGCATAGCCTGTTCAGAGACCCTTTAATGGAAAGTGACTCGTCTTGCTTCGGCAATTTCCACATCTGGGTATGAAGCCTTTTGGGGTGGATGCTTTCAAAGTGTTCATCCCACTTGCCCAAGATCTCCCGGGTAATGACTGCTGGAATGGACCCAGTGAACACAGCGCCACCTATTTCCGCCATGCTGGAACTGCAGAAGTCCACCCTCACCAGGAAGCTTCAGAGGTAACACCTTGCGCTAGAGCGCAGAAAACCTGCGGACACAACAAAGCTCAGTGCAGCTGGCAAAACAGCCACAGGTGTACAGCCAGATGTTAATTGCATTAATTTCCAGTAATTCTGTTTGATAGTTTGCATAGTTGCTGGCGTAAGCGCGTATCCAATCTTCACCGAACCATATGAAGGATGCCCCCAGATTAACAGTTTTATCACCTGGGATAAAACTGGCTCCAAGTAAATAGAGTTTCAGGATGTTTCAATACATCCCCCTCCATCCTTAAGACATCTGTCTACAGCTTTCACATAACTTTTAATACAACTCTCTACATATACACACATTAAACTGGGTGCTGAATAAAATCGATGTTAATATGATTACGAGCTCATGGACGGATCAAACAGGCGACAATCATGCGGCGGCCATATTCTGTCAACACGATGTCTGTCCAAATAAAAAGTTATGGTCCGTCGGTCAGTCAGGAGTCACACCGGGAACCGTATACGATAAAATAATGCGCCTCAAGTAATCTTAATAATCTCACCAAATCTAAGAGCTATAACATCTTGCCCTGGTACCGTGAGCTGACACCGTTGTAATGTGCCTCATTTCACTTTATCATATTGATTGCATGCTGTTGGAGCAGTTAACGGTACCGCATCCGTCGCGGATATGCGGAGGCTGCCGGTTTTCGCATACTGTCCTAAATGCCGGAGCCCGGGCACGAACCCCCTACGCTGTTCATCCCACCTGCGTTTCCTCTATGAAGCCGGCTTCTTCTGTCCTCTATACGATGCAAATTTCGTCCAAACGCTCTAACCCGACAGCCGAGCTCATGATATCAGAGTTGCAAACTCTGGTCAGCTGGCTGGCGTGAGGTTTTTAATTCGAGACAGTTTGCTCACATGTTTACATGCATTTAAGAGTTATAGGCTACTACATTGTAAATAGTCTGTATGGTTTGCAAACTACCCCCAACGTTTTTAATGTCGCTAATTTTAGGTTTATAATGGAATAATATAGATTTGCCATAAGATTTCTTGCGTGAGAGTCTGAAAGCGTGTGTGTCACGCCAGATGAGTCAGAGCCGGCAACCCTGCGTTATAAATTAATATATCTCGCACAGCAACCGTCATTTTCCACCGATGCTTGTGTGGGTAATTCTGTATTTGCGGTTCATTAACTAAAACTATAGAAAACAAGGCACGCAGTATTAATTTAAGTATGCAAAACTAACATTTAGTTTTCTTTGGAAAACAAAGACGAGCAGACAAGTTTTATACACCCGGACCTGTCACTGTAACTGTTTACAGCTCGCTGTGTGTGTGTGTGTGTGTGTGTGTGTGTGTGTGTGTGTGTGTGTGTGTGTGTGTGTGTGTGTGTGTGTGTGTG
>JAODLD010000051.1:11312940-11326660 GCA_026781065.1 Mormyrops boulengeri | reverse complement strand
GGGTAAGCCCCTCCCCCATCGTATGCCTGTGACCTAACCCAATCATAGGGTGACCCTCCTCTGCATGCGTGTGATCTCCCCCCATTGCAGGGTGACCCTCCTATCACATGCCTTCACTGTTGCTGCAGGGGGTCTGAGCCTGGTGGATGGGGCTTCAGCTCAGTTTACAGCAACACCTCCCTCTGGAGGCTTCCAAAACTAGGAGTGCTAAGGAGTGACCTATCACACCATGTCAGGTCCATGCCCAAAGTCAGGTCACTGGCAAGTCTGTAAAAATTAAATGTTAACTACCATCCATATACTATTTTGTTTTAATACCTCTTCCTCGATCCATCTATCCATCCATCTGTCCATCTTAATATTACTTATCTTGGTCAGGGTCATGAGGTCATATCTAATACTTAAATAAAAACAAACCAAGCTACCAAAATAAACAGTAATAAAGGCAAACACTTTTAAGCTTCTCCAAAGGGTTTCTAACGTAAAACAAATTGGATGGGGTTGCCCTTCGCTGCACGGTACCGCTGTTAGGGGAAGCTGGATTTGCCGGTGTGGTCTCCTGGCGTCTGACTGACAGACAGCTTAGTGATCCCAGAAGGTCATGTGATAAATGGTTTATCGCTTCTTTTGGGCCTTCCCTGGGTTTTGGACCAGATAAGAGCCAATCAGAGCACAGGGCATTGCTTATAAATGACCTACTTTACATATTTACTGGCTCTTGATTAAGAAGTTAATCCACAGTAGATTAGTTTGGTCATTGTTATTCACTGTACAGCCAGTACCCAGGTATACTCTGTTTGATCTGTACTATCTCTGTTTGCATGGCTATTTTAATGAGTGTTAAGGGTGCCTGGAGATCAGACGGCGAGCTGGTAAACCCTGCTGTTAGAGAGGTCTAAAAAGGCTCCCAAGGTTAGCCCCCCCCAGGCAAGGCGGGCCCTTCCGCCCACTATTAACACAGCTGTCTCTGACAAAATGAGCTAACCTGCGCAGCAGTGATGTTTACTGAGTGTTTGAAAGGCTTTTCGTTTGACCTTACGATCCGCTGAGAGGAAGAAGGTTCAGCGCAAGGTCAACACAGCCTCACAAACCTGCAGCGCTCCAGACGTTTGTCTTAGCAACAAACGCTAACATTTACACAGTAAACGGAGCAGGGCCTTCAGGGTCTAAGATTACCGGGGTAAAAGCAGTGGGTATGGTGTCTTTAAGGGAAAGAAAGTGTTTATTTCCAAATCCCCCTAAGTCACAAAACCCAGAAAAAAACTACAGGCTGAATTAGTCAGTGAGTCACAGAATCACAAAGTGTCCACAAATTAGGACACGCCAAACTTCACATTCTTTAAAGCTGTTTATTTATTTATTTGTTTGTTTGTGTATTTTACAAAACCAGAGTGTAAATCAATTACAAAATGGATTATAGAAGTTTTTTAAATTGTGTAATAATGAATCATCTTCATTTTCAAAAAGAAATTAGAACGTCGAATATGTTAAAACACATTACTGCAAATCTAAACCTTTAGACTGGCTCATTTAGTAAAAAATTCAGTTACAGTTCAAATAAAGGCATTTGTTAGAATATATGGATATATGCCATTCTAGCTTTAGTGTAAATTTTTGATTATTTTGATTATTAATTTATACAGCGGAAACCGCTTATAGTGATCACGCCTGTCTGGGTGAAATTAATCATTATAAGTAGATAATCATTATAACCGATTATTTTCTTCTTCTTTATGTCTCAGGCAGATTACCGTCTAACTGACATTTGTATAATTATTACATGAAAATAAGGTAATAAAACGGACAGCGTCGCTATTTGTTTAATTTTATTGACAATTTCAAAATATAGTACAGCTGTTTCAAATGCTTTTCAAATTACAGTCCTGTACAAATTAAAATACTGAACTGAGTATATTTCAAGTACACTATAATACAGTAGAGTACTGTACATAATATTCAATTCAATTTTATTTATAAAGTGCGTTTTCACAACGTTACATTGTCTCAAAGCACTTATTATAGTTTTGCTGCTGTGTCTCGTTTTTGGCGGTTTATCATAAGCTTTGCTGAGTCTATATTTGTAATTGAGAGAAAATTACTTTCTTTTTCCCGTCATGATTTCTGTGCACGCAGCATTAGCCTCAGGTAGCTAGCCAGAAGAAGACGGGTTAATGCAAGGCAAAGTAGGGTAATTAAAGTAAAAAATAAAATAAAAAAAGAATTACTGCAGTTTTAATTTTTTTTTCATATGTTGTCATGTTTAAACAGACCTAAAATGAACACTGTAAGCAGATTGCTTGATTACTACAAGCAAATTATTTGAACAGTATTTGTACAGGAATTATTCTGTCCCAAGCTTTTTGAACCATATAAATGAGTGATCACTATAACTACGATCACTATAAGCAGTTCCCACTGTATTTAATATATAAAACATTTCAATAAATGCATGGTCGTCTTATGAGAAGTGAGTGAGAACAGACTCTTGACAAGGAGGCAACATGGAAACCCACATTGCAGATACGGCGCCGATTTATCTCAAAACAATCGTCAAGGGTATCCAGCACCTAGTAGAGGCCTGCCCAGGGCATCATGGGAGGTGAGTAATTACCGATTAGTGTACCAAATAGTCTTAAAATGTGCAATTATCTCACGTGTTCCCCAAGACTTTGGGTCAAACCTCTGATTAAACATCAGAACATCCCCAAAAGCGAACCTGTGAGACATCGGCCTTAAAGCAGAGTGACCAGGCTAGTCGGCGAAATCACGAGGGACGGCGACAGGAGCAGCACTGACACTGGTGGCGAGACTCAGTCAGAAAATGGGGGGCGTGGCCACAAAACCTGCCACCTCCATCATTAACCGTAACAAAATAAAAGCAGAAATAAACAGAGGCAGGATTAACACAAGTCCCTCCAACTTGCTGTGCCTGTGTGTTTATTTCCTCATTTAAGGACAGGTGGCCTGTCCACGAAGTGGGATGAATGGATAATGGACAGACTGTGGATGGATGCACTAGAAAAACAGCGTTCAGAGACAAAACGGAAAGTAATACTGGCTTTTTGAGGGGTAAGAATAATAAGAAAGCTGCTCACAGGCTGTTAGGACAAGCTCTCGCGTTGGGTGCGTCACCAAAACAAACGAAACAAAAAAAAAAACTGATAAATCATAATAAACAAATGCAGAATCCCGAGTGGATGCAGCAGGAGAGTGGGAAGGGGGGGGGGGGTGATTCGTTCATTTCGTTTGTTTATTTTACCTGAAGAGGTGTTACAAGACATTTCATCTGCTGCAACGAAGACGAAATGATTTCTGCAAGAGAAGATAAAATTCACAATACCGCTAGCTGTCTGAGGATCGATAGAGGGGCGTGGTCGACGGTCAATAGACTTCAAATCATAAGTAGCCCCCACACACACGAAGGGCCGGCCACGCTTAGATATGGAGCAACGACATGCGGCACTGGAATACTCATATGGAGGAAAACGAAAAACAAAAAAGAAAAACAAAAACGACAATAAGCAATAAAACAAACAGCTTTGCACAGAACACATGACCGGGGCCGGGTTCCTCCCTGGGAAACGGGGGCCGATTCACCAGCTAAAAGAGCTTCTCTCACCAGCCGTCCCATGTCCAGAGGTCCGTTCAGGCCTGCAGAACATGTGCAGAATGGTTTCTGCACATCTTGACAAGGGGGGGCCCTGTGATTTTACTGCCCGCCCCCAAGGAGCTCACTCAATCTGGGCTTCTTTTTCTCATCATTGATAAAGTTTGCAGAGCAGTAAACGATGGACAAGCTTCCTATTAGTCTGTTGATACTTTGACAGGGTGTAGGAGACATAATCGACTGGCACAGAGCACAGCTGCACAGCTGCGTGGTCGTGCGTGTGAATGTGAATCTATCAACGACTCTGAAGTCAGGAAGCCTGCAGGTGGGGCATTTTTCTGAATTTTTACGTTTCTATAGGGTCATTAAAGTAATCACCTGTGGCGAGTGTGGGGGGGGTGGGGGTCTAACATTGAATTCCAGGCACACAATTGATCGCTCCAATCCCAATTAGACGGTGATTTAGCCGTTCAGTTTGGTGCAGAGCATCAACCCCCGTGAAGCTTTTATACTGAATCGGCCCCCTTGGTGGCGCTATGCCGATCACCGCCCGTAGTGTGACGGGTACGCCGCCGTACGAAGACACATCGTCACCACGGAAACACAATACCGTGTGATACCAACATGCACTTCCTAGAGCACAGACTATGGCGTCAATGCACAGACGAACCCATGCGCCGCAGAGAGCATGCTCACTGTCACCGCTTCATGGAAGGGGAACAAAAAACTGGCAACAGACAGTAAGACCCTCCAGGGGCCTTCGGAAGAGCCAGCAGACGGGGGCCGCGGGCCGAGCGAGTGCCTCCTTATGGGAAGGGGGGGCATGCATGTGGTGGGACAACACTGAAATGAATAAGCGCACCATAAATAGCTGTCAGCATGACTCTGCGCACTTTACACCGCCCCACACTTTCTTTGTACATCTACTGATGCCCCAGCTCTCCATTACTATTGTGCTATTTTGCGGCCTTATTTCGATCGCTCTTTTATTTTAGTCATACTATCTTTTTATCCTATTCTGCTTTTCTTTGCATTATGTCCTTTTGTGCACAATCCTGGAAACAGGTAGAAAAGCATTTCACTATGCAGTGTATGTTTGTGTGTGTGACAAATAAAACTTAAATGCTACACATAAGCTCTGTGTTCAGATTCACGTTTTATAACGCAGGCAGGTTCATTCTCAGATAACTCTATTCCCCTGCTGGCTTAAAATGAAAATGTTTATGAACAAAGATATGTTCCTATGAGAATGTGTTTAAATACTGCAATTAATGTTCCATGTAGCACTGTTAATAGAGGATAAGCACTGGGGAGTACAGATCATTGTTCTTACAAACCAGTGATGGCAACAATGACATCACTATGAATGATTATTTAACTTGTTGATTTGTGTTGCAACTTAAAACAGATGGTGTCTGTCTTGTCCTCGCCCTAAACTTAAAGGTGTGCTGCTTGGGGACTCTGCGCCTGTCATACGGTCATGTGACACAGGCGAGATCCGCCCCTTAGCGGTTAGCGGGCCAGAAAATACAGATTAACAGTAAATTTTGTCATTTCGATCTGACTGCAAGGCTTACCTGTCATAAGAGAGGTCAGGTAAAGTAAGACTTTCTCTTCTCTATAATTTAAATGTCATTAAAATGTAAAGGCTTTTCCCCTGTCGAGAGACTTATAGACGTGAATTTAAAAGATTTTCAAATGCCTACAGCAAAGCGACCAGCTTGCTGCCATGATGATTTGGACACGGGGATCCCCATCAGCTCAACAACACAGACCGCCAGGAGTAGGAGCCCAAGGAGACACTTTACGGTACTGTCAGCTGTCTAGGCTGGCATCCCCTGCATTCTCTGCTCTGCCCGCTAGGAGGAGACACTCACACCCACAGCCCACAGCTTCCGTTAAAGCTGCTACGCACAGGAACCCCGTTACTGTGCCCATCCAGCGTCGTGTGGCGATGGCTGATCAGGGGACAAGGACAGGAAAGGGGTCAGCTAGCTGATCTTCCTGGGGCGTAACAAATAATGGACGTTCATAAATAAACCCTGGGAGGGTGACAATGGCCGAAACAGAATGACACGTGATCATATTAGCACAGACATCATGTTAGGAAACACTGTGTTCGAACCCTGGCTAAAAGAAGAAGCATAAGACATGAGCGAATCTGGCCCAACCAAACCCAGCTCAGCCAAGCTGGTATCACATGAGAACTGAAGGAGGTTATATTCTGGTCCAAAACCCCCTGAAGTACATAATACAATAAAAGGACTAACACAAGGTCACAGCACTGAATGTGTGGTGTTGAGCAGAAGTCTAATTAATACGATGTCGGAAATGGAAAATTACTGTATTGATTATTAAAACAAATTGCTTCTTTCACATGTGTGTGAGGAATTTTAAGTTTGGGTGAAATTTAATACCACAAGTAGAAAAAAAAATCAATAGGCTCTCCTTGACTTATATAAATATTTTTCAGCTGACATCACTGATGAGACACCCAGTGTGTGCCAGACCTGGTCATTCACGGCATCTAACAACGCCGCTTAACATAATGAAGATTCTGCTTCATCCCCACGGGCACCATGGAGGGAGAGGAGAAGCCCAGAGGAGATCCTTAGAATGGTATGAATAACACTGAAACCCAGGAAAAAGAACATCTGACGATTAGCTGATAGCTCTGAGTGGCAGAGTACATCAGCCAGGTCCAGCTGAGGGTGGGAGGGGAACAGGCAGGGATCTGACTCCAGTTTCACAGGATCTATCGTGTGCCTGTGAGCTACTTGCCTTGCTCCTCATCCTGGTTCTTAGCCCGCTTACATAGTGTAATCTGATTGGCGGCTCAAAAAAAGGGTGGAGTCAGCAGAGACGGGAAGCAGCAGTGAAGTTTTCTTGCTGGCTGGCAAGACATTAGGCAGCCAAATTTAGATACTGTACGGTAAACTAGAGAAAAACTGGGTGATAATAGCTGGTAAAGTTAGCAAAAATCTAAATACTTAAAATAATATTAACATTACACAATGTTACAGTTTAGATTTGCATCTTCCAAAAACTTTGAATACATTTAAAAATATTCAGTGGTGGTATGTTTTATTCAACAGATAAAAAGCACTGATATACAGCAAGAAACTGAAAAAAAAACAGCATGCTGAAAAAATGTATAGGTATCTAGGCCAAATGTGCATCAGTCTTAAATTGGCGAGAAAAATAAAATGTGACAAAAACTGAGGGGAAGAAATGGTGTGTATGACGGACTGTAAAGCACCAACAAACGGCGTCATCCTGATTCCGACGTACAAACAGGCCTCTGACCCACAATCTGGCCACAAAAACAGCACTTCCGGAGTTCATTTGACAACGTGCCCCTACTTCAAAGGACAGACTAACCGTGCAGCTTCATCGTCCAGTCACTGGCGATGGCCTGACTTCCCGAAAACAGAACTTGGTGCCGCAGTGCCCGTCAGCCGAAATTTGGACGAGTCCTTAACAGTCTCCATGCAGGATATCGAGGTGGCATGCATGCTAACAGCCAGGGAAACCCAACGACCCACAAGTGACCTCGCATGCACAGGGGGTGGGGGTGGAGCGCAGTAACCAGGGGAGACGGAAACTGAGAGCAGGCGTGACCTGTTCCTAAGTCTTAGCGCTTGCAAACAAGCCCAGCAACAGCCCAGGCAAGGCGTGGAGTGGCGGCTCATTTGGCCGGTCGTGCAACCTGAACCCGGCTTTGTGTCCCTGTGACCGAGCCAGTGGCTGCCTGCATCACTGGCACCCAGTGCACTACCTACAAATCGTCCAGCCAACCCCTCGCAGGGGACAATCTAGGGCTCAGGTAGGACACCCGCCGGAGCGGCGCAGTGTCTTTCACTGGAGAGGCTGGTGTCCCTCATGGAGACTCAGTTATAACTCAACAAGAGGGTTGTTTCAACCAAATAAAGATGAATAAAGGGCAGACATTTTGGACAATAAAAAATGGTCCTTAATTGAGCACTGGACTGCAATAAACATGTAAACAAGTTGCTGAAAATTATTGACTATCATCTAAAGTTAATGAATGTTTTGAGCATATGACAAAAATGGAAAAGAAGCAGACTTACGAAAACAAAAGCATGAAATAAAGTGAATAATTTCAGTGGATCCCTGTTAATTAAGCTGGATGTGAATAGAGGAGTACAATTTGCCAATTTGCCTTGCAGCAAGTACAGAGAATATACGACTGGTGGTTCAGAATCCATATTAACAGAATATAATACATTACTGAGCGCTTTAAATGTTTAAAGAGTCATAATGTATTACAATTAAATATGCAATGTGTGAATCTAAATTTAAAATTAACTTTTACTTCTTCTTCTACATATTTAACCAAACTCATTACTGAGTTATTCTTTTTTTATTATTAGAGCAATATATGTATTTTTTAAACCATAATATATCTTTTTTTCTAGAATGAATTAGTAAGACTATATCTGAAAAATAATAATTACATTTACAAAAAAGTAATGCCATCAAAGGGAAAGAATTTCCATGCCTGTGAATTTGTACAGCATCAGTATCGGAGATTGCTCAGAATACTGCGGCCACTGCATATGGGCCCTCACTGGCTATGATAAGTGGAATGTCAATGAAGTCCACCAATTGGCTACACTCTTTTAAACCCTAGAATTCCATTGGCTGGAAATTCTCCCTGGGTGTGAGCAGGGCAGTAGAAAGAGATGACATGGATGAGGTGAGGCCCGCCCCTTAGGCTTACAGCTATGGAGAGGGGATTTCCTCCCTGGGTGTGGATTTGATTCATTGGTACAAACATGTGGGAGCATGTCGGATAAATGCAGCTCTGGCTGCAAAATGACGGAGGTTAAGTGAGACTCAAACTTGGTCTGCGAAATGGACCCCCCGCCCCCCTCCCCCGCTGGAGCATAAGCGTCTTATTACTTTATCTACAGGAGTATGGAGTCCATCCCACTACATTTTCCAGCTGCAACTGCCCCTCTGTTCCAGCGGCTTCCTGTCTGCCAATTACAGCCGGGGTGACATCTTGGCTGATTTAATCCGCCAATTATTGCCCTGCTCTCATGACGGTCTCTGTCTAGATCGAGAGATGGCGTCCTGCTAATAAAGCAGCTTGGCCATAGGGGTGCGAAGACGGGAAGCGGGCCGGGTGGGGGCACTGTGGTGGGTGTGAGGCGGGTGCGGCGGCGGGGAGGGAAGCATGTCTTACCTGTCGCTGTAGGCAGCAGCAGTGGCAGCAGCAGGCTGGGCATATCTGTACGCAGTGTAACCACCCTGAAACCACGCACACACACACATACACACACACGCATGTTTGCTCTGCCCTGTGATGACCAGCCTTCTCCCCACCCCTACCCAGCAGCGTAACAATCCCCCTGTGGCTTTCAGTACTCCTGGGGGGGGGCACTCCCTGCCCAAACTGCCCAAAATATCATTTATGATAACAGAAAGTGGATGTGGTGGCGCCCCCTCCTGTTGGAGAGAATGTAAATCAGCAGCAGCTCTACACTGCGGCGGTTAGATCCAGCTGCCAGCGGCAGCATATGCCGGCCTGGGAGGTGCTGAGAGCCTGGGCTGCTTGTTACGCCACCGCCCCACAACACTGTAATCACACTGGCACATTTGTTAAAGGTGTTAAGGAAATTCTGAATTAATTATGCAAATCTCATTACGGGGGAAACAGTTGGCTAATTTTATCATGTGCAACAGTCACGTCAGCTGCTCAATTAAGCAGACGGGACAAACGAGGCCGGCCGGCGAGCGGGGGTGGGGGCCGCTGTGCCTAGCCTATCAGATGGGGCAGGCTGTGGTCCCACAGACCAGGGGAGGCGGAGTCTCGGCACGTCAGATCAACAAAGAGGCCGCTCCTCGCTATGGGATGGCTTGGCCCGGGCTCGAGGTCCCCAAAGCTCTCAGAAACTCACCCCTGTCCTGTTCAAGATCATTTAAACTCTGAGAATGATTCACCTGCGGACTCCTCACACGTCTGCACCTACGCGCCTATGTGACCTCAATAAACTCTACGGGGGGATCTATGCTGTCCGTCGACGGCAGGCGGCAGGTCCAGGCATATGGCTTTCACGGTCTGCCGCCATTTAATTACGATGTTTCGCTTTTTTTTTAATTGTCAAAGCGAATCAGTTTAGCCTTTTGGTCCAATGGTGAAATTATCTTCACCTCAAGCAGTCTGGCCTCTGAATGCGAGTATTTCATGGTGGACAAGGTGAGACGTACGGCCTCAATCCTGATCAAGGTTTAAAACGCCAACGTAGGTCTTATAAACATGCTTTTTGTCGTCTCCTCCTCTTCTGGAAACAAGGCAATTGGAAGAGGTGAAAAGTCACTCTGTACGTGTGACGTCGAGCCAAGACAGCCGCAAGCCGTCGGCTGGCGATCCACCCCCAGAAGAGCTGTGTCCGCCACACCGCCGAGAAGGGAACGGACCTGGGACGGGTCCCGCCAGATCTACAGCGCTGAGATTTCAGCACGTTAATATCTGTACACATTCAGAAATATGATATATAACAATACCATCCTCTGTACGGAAACTGGGGCTGGGAACAGACACATCCCCCATTTCCAGCAACAGAGTGTTTTGTCTGGCGCCACGAAACCACCCCCTAAGCGGAAATCACCATCAGCATCACAGATCCCCCCGTCTGTCCCCAGGCTCCAGAAATGCCAGTGCCTGAATGTGTATCTGCCATAACTCAATTTCCCCAACCTCATCAAAAATTTACCACGTTTACTCTGATGGGGCCCCGCTCAAAAACGCAAATGCAGCTCTCTGGATGCTACCAGTGCATATGCACCGTCTGTGTCGGCAATCGGTCCTGCACCACGCGAGTCCAGTCACTCTCTGGCTCGTCCAATCACGCGCCAGGCACCCGCGGGTTATGTGGCATTTTGAAGTCGCCGGACACTGGCGCCGATCGGAGTGTTTCCAAGAGCCCGTCCAATTCCGGGAGCGTCCCACAGATGTCCCCTTTGCGGCCGGTGAGTCTGCGGGGGGCACCGCGAGAACAGCCAAAGCCTTCATCTTCAACGCTCTGCCACTGTGGCATCATCACCGTGCTTTAAGCCCTGAGGAGATCAGCTGTGACACAAACTGGGGCCTCGGGGTCCAGGGGCCTCGGGGCTTGGGGGCCTGGGGCCTGCTCCCACTGAAATTCAGATTCTCTCCTGCTGCTGGGCTCCAGTATAAACACTCACTACAGGTTACGCTCCAAAATCAAACTGACGATCATCGCAGAGAAGTTCAACTTCAAAGCAGCCCAAGAAGCTATGTGACCCTCTGCACACCATCACAGGACTGCCTGGACAGCATCAGCTGCTGTTCCTGCAGCGTCTTACGGCCATCTGAGCGTCCAGATCACAGAGGCCTTTCTCAGGTTACAGGTGTAGCTCTGTCACTGTGGCTGCAAAGCTGCCCAACCAGTACCAGAGCTTTCTGTTACAGAACAAATGTTCCAAAAAACACCTGCCTCTCATTCTTGCAAATTTGAGCCCGCAGTCACTATTTCTTAAATGTAAACCAGAAATCTTTAACATATGTATAACTGGTGATGTTATGACCAGTTAAAATGCATTTATCGACGACCACAACAGGCAAAGTCCAAAGCAGGACATCGTGCCAAATGGTCCCCCGTAGGAGGGAGGTAAGTGGCGGGACTCAAAGCTACCGACTGAAAGCGCAGCTCCCGAAAACCGGAAAGTGAGGCCAGAATACAGAAACGAGGCAGCTGCAATCCAAAACGAGATGCCAGTCTCACGGGCACACCGACGGTGCGAATCCCGCTAACCCAGAAAACAAACCCAGAAACAAGATGCCAAATAACCAAGACCTTAACATTCTTGACAAGACCTCCAGTAACTAAACCCGCAAATCGGGAAACAAGACATTAGCAAACGGAACGGCAAAGGCAGTGACGGGATGCCGGGAAACCACCGACAGATTAAACCCAGAGACTCCAAAACGAACATTCACGCTCAGAGAATGACCATGAGCCCGACCCCAAGAAGAGGCTGCGGCTCTAACTACGATCCAGAGGCAGCAAATCCCAGGTCACAGAGACCCGCCTCCGGTTCATGATTAACGGCAGCATGGGTGTAGCGGGTAACTTAATATTTGACTAGAATGATGGCGTAACTTTGTGCAATAATAAAATCCAGTGGGTGGCGTTTTTGTGCTAAAATAAATGGAGATTTAAAACTTATAGTAAATTTAAGGACACAGAAACTGTAGGTACCAGTCTGCAAATTTTCAAGGGTTGGGAGGTAGGTGTGGGGAGGAGGGTGAGGTGCGGGGGTAGGCGTGGTGTGTGGGGGGTAAACAGCATGCACATCAAGTCATACTTACATAAATATCTGCACCATAAAATCCATCCTGGTATACAACACTGCAAAGATGCAAACACACACACACACACACACACACACACACACACACACACACACACGCATACACACACAAAAACAAAACAAAAACATCCATATTAGTGCATGTCCACATGCAAGCGTCACCAACCCCTGCATCGCCGAGGTTAGTTCAACACACAGAACAGCAGAAACCAAACACAGGAAGGACTTGGCAAGCACGCCTCTTCTGGCGAGGATAAGGAGGCTAGTGGGTCCCTGCTTTAATCTGCTAAATGGCTCATCCTCCCGCTCGAGTGCAACCCTATTTCCGTTTTAGTAATGCCCACAGATTTCTGGGGGATTTTATGGGGGAGTACTGCACGACTTCTATCCCGCGCCCTCGAACACACTCATGCGTGTCAGCACTCTCTGAACCTAAGGGAAAGGGCCTGTGCTCCCTCCCTGATAAATCTACACTGATGCAGTAAAAACCCTGGGTCCCACCCCAGATGTTTAGACGGCGGTGCAGCACAGAAATCGAGATCACAGGCCCATGGACAGCTGAGTAAGCTGCTGTGCTCTCACAGTGCACACTGGCTCACACCTACGTGTGCCCATGCACGGCACCGAGGAGCGTAACACCGACTCATGCGTGGGATTCAGTTTACATCCATTTTTTAACTGTATGAATAACACAACACCCCTCATAAGGCTACAGGACTCAGATCGCAGGAGATGGACATGTTTGTTTGTGCTCCCCTCCATAACACTTTTAAATGCCATGTCACAATCTGGCAAATATGATTTATGACTGCAGAGTGTGTGCCCCTAACTATGATTAGTGATCTCTCACGGTATGAGTATTTCTTCAGAATTATCTACAACCTAATTACTTTACCAGTTTCTTCAATTACCTAATGAGTAATGCTTCTGGCAAGCAATCAAGTCAAAAAATGCTGTCAAACTTGAAAGTTGACTTCCGTGCAAACTCTGTTATTACAGAACTATTCACTCAGATATTTTTTAAAAATGAAGCTTACTTTGTTTTAATCTGGAATTTGAAGTTAAAATAACATTCAAATTAGCAATATGCTAATTTTCTGGCTAGATCGCACGCATGTGTTAACATAATCAGGTTTTCACAATTTTACTAAAGTTATGGAAATATTCTGAACTGTAAATTATTTATTATTATATTTATAATTTTCACTGGATCATTGAAATATTAATGACTAATTTACAGAAATTTAGAATAAAAAATGCTTTTAAATTACTTTATTGCAAAATTATGTTATCAATATCGCGGGAAAATAAGGGATAAGAAGGTAGATTTAGTGAAGCTCATTTAGACATTTTTACAATGAATTAGCTCCATCTAGCCTCCTTAAGCACCGGATGCTTGCACCCATAAACATGGGGAAGAAAAATAAAATCAGTCCTCCACCATTTGCAGCTGTGTGTTTCCCGCTGCATCCATTCTCAGAGAAAATTTACATAACAACATGTGACATTAAGAATGCTTACAGCCACCGACCGTGACAGTACAAATTACAGTCATTTTTCATTACTTACTGCAAGGTGCACATCTTCAGGCATTCAGATTGGTCACATGCTGCGTGGCTTTCCGTGGTGAGGCAAGACCAGCATGCACTGCGCCACAACGCGCCCGGCGAAGCTCGCGGGAGGGGTGGTGGCGGGGGACAGGTCAGCGGGGAGAGGGGGGCGGGAGAGGGGGGAGGATGGGGGTGGGGC
>JAODLD010000051.1:11292452-11303725 GCA_026781065.1 Mormyrops boulengeri | reverse complement strand
GGTTACCACCCCCCATCCCCCCCCGTAATTAACACCCATGGTCAGAATAACGATGAACATACGACTTATTTTCACACAAGTCCATAATTATTTTAACACGAGTATGTGTGATCGATTTGTTCCTTGGGAAATATTTGAACCCTCCTGAGCTGAATAGCAAACAGAGACATGATCTGTTTTACTTGGGAAAATCCAAAATTATTGCACTCATTAATATTTTGGCAGAAAAGTCTGCACAGTTTGGAAAATGTTAGCAAGCATTCACTCTTACTGCCCCAACTTCGTTTTTAAGTGACGACAAATAAACCCACGTTTTTTCTGTACTGTTGTTTTGTTTTTAATCCCCCTTTTCATTTGTATATTGATGACTTCAGACTGCACTTGGCTTATTTCTCTATCAAACTGCAATATTGTTACAAAAAATAGCGAAAAAAAAAACTACTTTATCAAATTTTACAATTTGTTTCAGGTAGGGGTCCAGATAGGCAATATTTATAATAATAATAATAATAATAATAATCTGGGGAGCTACTGGGTAGCAACGGTAAGAGCTAATGACCGATTATGATCATCTATGAATGTCTGAAAAATTGACTTGTGTATCGCGATCAACTGCTTAGCGACCACTAGAGGCACTGCGGTGGAAAGCCATGAATGTGAAGAGCCTGGATATGAATGCGACTTTAACGACGCTTACGGTGACTAAGCAACTTAAACGCAGACTCTGTCACATCCCATCAGTCCCCATCTTTAACATGCACGTCAAAGGAAACTCTGCCCACAGACAAGATGCTCATAAGTGGCATGAGAGATGAGCTGTATAAAAAGTAGATTCTGTAACTTACCGTTTGCATAAGGGTTGACTGTCTTTTTATTTGTCATAACCCGTGCTGTTGCATTATTAACCTAAAGATAAAAAAGGAAAATTAGCAAACGCCGTATTCACTGCGATAGCCTGACCCAATTACATCTTAAATGTATAACGGCGTGCATTAAACTAAGTAAAGTACTTATATAATAAAAATAACAAAACAAGTAAATTCCATTTTGCTTAAAAAGCAGTATCAAATATCAATACTTAAAAAGACACACAAAGCAAATAAAAAATTGCATATTTCCATTTTAAGAGGTTTTCAAGCATGCTTCGTCTGTTTATGATAAATTCAAAGAGAAATCAGAAGAAATGGAAACAAACAATAGCCTATATATGAAGGGACATGCAGTGGAAAGGGGGAAGAGAGACAAGGTACAAACATAAAAGAAAGAAATAAAAACAAAATGTCAAAAAGGACAAACAAGTTTAGCATTGTGCAACATAAACTATTCAGAATAGAAGTGTCATTGGAAAAAGCAACATTTAGCATTCAAACACTTGGAACAAGAGCCTTTATTTCATCGCAATAATAATAATTAAAAAAATAATAATTCATTCCAGCTGAAACCACAGCTAACAAAGGATAAAAGGGGGTGCATTATTTAACACAATATGGAGTTCACAATCTGAGTAAGATGTGCACGACTCAGGTCAGTCCGATCAGTGCCTCTGAGACAGCTAAACGTACACTCAAGTACAGGCGTACCAATGTAAAATAGCATCAAGAAACTGAACAAGTCAAAAAAATTCACGTGGTATCAGAGCTTAATACGTGAAACGGCAGATGGACTTCTCCACTTACCATTCGGCACCATCGCCCGCGTGTGTATGTGTACAGTTACCATGGTTACTGAGTGAGGGCCCTATGTGCTATCGTTGGAAAGGGGGAAAATGAGAAGGCAAAATATGCAACATCTTACTCAAAGACTACACCACTTAATATCGGAATCACTCTAGAGTCTAAAAAAATAAACCAGCTGAAGACAGTGTTGAATGGGAAACAGGGGTGACAATAATCTCGATACAATCTCTAATGACTTATTGATCAGCGCGTTGCGTGCCTTTTAAAAAAAATGCAGAGAAGCGTGAGTCAATTTTGAGGGAAAATCAGCAGCCCAGGCCGTAAAATTCAAATTTGGATGCAGTTCTTGTTCGACTTTTAATCGTGTCCTGAAAGTATTCCTTGCGATCCCAATTAACACTCGTTGCGAGGATTTTATGCCCTAGTTACACGCCACCGCATATCCCTCATCAACCCTGTAATACGCCAACTAATCATAATTATACAATCGCTATTTTTTGTTCGTTTGGGAAGTTACTGCACCCATTACTTTTAACATAGGAAAAAAAAACATAATTTCATTTATCTCTCTCAAGGTTGTACACAAATCATAACCAACTTAAAGTGCTTAAAGTCAGTAGTAGGAAAAAGCCTAGATCGACTCGCTAAAGTAAATAAAGAAAATGAATCGAAAATGAATATATAGGCCTAAGAGTCACCTTTTGCATATATAACATAAAATAAGGTTAAAGAAAGAAACCATGAGGGAGGGAGGGATCTGCACGTGAAGAGACAGACAATGCGTCCAAAACAAAATGACAGTGAGAGCAGACATTTATTAAAAACGATGAGAAGGGAAACATCGGTAACATGCACCTCTATTTTACGGCCTTCAACCACCGTGCCGTGTAATTTCTCCCTGGCCCTGTCCGCATCGGCACTATTTTCGAAAGTTACGAAACCAAATCCCTGCATGCAGGCGGGAGAAGGGGGAGGGGAGGGAGAACAACATGCACATTATTAATTCAATCGCCGACCAAAAATGCCCGAGCGCTCCTCAGACATCGCTACTTCACATTCCTGCCGCTCTCCTTGCACTGTACATGCAGATTACAAAAAGCCGCACATGTGAGAGCCTCATTAAGTCGGAACCCCTGAGAAAACCAGGTAATAAAAGCAAGTAACATCTCCCAAAAAGTCGTTAAAAGTAAAAAAATACCTGTAACATGTCATAACAGAAGAAAATAAACTCTACTGAAAGAAACAAATGGAATCGATATAAACATTGTGTGTTTGAACACAAACTTGTAAGACTGCAGTAGACAAGCCAACGAAAATTAACACAGTCATTCTACATGCATAAATATTTTAACAATACAACTTAACACAACCGTAAAATATTCATATACAAAAACAAACCAAATCATTGAAAGAGAACTTAGGGTTGAAAATGAATACCAAAACAAGATCTAGCCATAAAGAATATAAAACGCGGACAATCAGTGTTAAACTACGTAAATATTTACAGTCAAATAAAACACATTAACCCGTGCGATTTACGTTATATTTCAATGTTTATTTCCTCTAAATACGAGGATTATTAAAGAATCAGCTAAAGATGATCCTATACCCTAATTAAAATCAGACACATATATGCTAGAAATAATGTTTTTACACTGTCATTAAAACAATAATGTTCTGTCATCATCTGTTCCTGATACTTGTCTTTCTACCAGTTTTGTCACATTTAGAAAACACCTTTCCTGCCTCACTGACATCGAGGTGACGGAGCATGCAGAAGATGTGGGTGGATCACGTACCTTGGATCCTCGCTCATTAAAAATTATTTCAACATCTAAGATTTTGCCGAATTGCTGTAAAGAAACAGGGAAAAGAGAAGTTCTCACTGAATAGGAAACGGAAAAACACCGGAGACACTCGTGTTGTTCGATTAAACATCAGATGTGTGTACGTTTCCCAGACTCGGTTTGGCTGACATGTTACTTTTTAATGAAAAATGTCAGTAGTGGGACCCGCACAGATTCAGTCAACGGTTCACATAAGTCCCGCTTTCTGTACAGCCATGCATGGGCGAGTATACGATATAAAGAAAGGCTACGGGAATGAACGCCAAATACATATCGAGTATTTTCCCTCGGTTCTACTTCCCGTTGCGTCAATCACAGCCAGCGCGTGATGGATTCATACATTTCCCAGCGGGAATTTTACTGTCATTTACCGTAATATTTAGCCTTTCACAGCGCCAGGAATTCACGGGAAACCGAGGATTAATAACTGTGCCTTTTAATAAGCTTTTAATAGCCTGCCTTTTAACGTTTCATCAATTATGAATGGTGTTGTTACACATCAGTCAACAGAAGATTCATTGGCAATATGGGGTGTGTGTCTGGAAAAGAGAGATTTCTAAAAGACGAAATTAAACTTATGCTCCTCAGAGTGTGCAAATATATCGAGATTTCGATATAGTGGCATGCCATAAATACAAATAAATCTATAGAAAATACATTTATAGAAGAATTTTAAAAATGCAGAGGGTATTGTTTTTTTATTACGGGATTCCGTGTTTGTCTAAATACTTCCCCCTTCCCACCGTCCAGACACCCTTAAACGGAGGCGCTTACTCCGAACATCTGCCTGAGGTCCGGGTCCCGGAAGCGGAACGGGATGTTGGACACGTGCAGCCGCTTGGGCTGCGTTTTGCTCTCCGTGTTGTCGGATGACTGCGTCTGTTGCTGCCCATCGGTCTGTGCTGCGTCGTCTGTCTGCTGGAGAGGAAGAGCATCATGATGATGACTGATCATTACAAGTGTAGCCATCTCACTTAAAGCAGAAACCACAGCCATATCGCCATCGCACGCCTGATAAGTTTGGTATTAATTCCAAACCAAAAATACGATCTCGTTTCTGCTCCTCTGTAATTCCATACAAAATAACAGCGCGAAAGTCTATAACAGAGTAATGACCTGAAATCACATCTCGTCATTAAGTTTGTTATAAATAAAACATTAGTAAGTTATTTAAATGACCCGGCACATATCTGAGCTTGGTGTGGGCTACATACCATTTTAATTTCCTTTATTATAAAAACTGCACAAGTCAAAATATATTTTATTGTCAAATACGTGATATGTGATGCGTGGGTCATGCACTGAGGTGAAATTTCGTTCTCACTGGTTATAGTACAAATGAAAATGAAGATTTAGTTTCAGACTTATTTGTGTGTAAAATCAACTAAATGGGAAGCAAGTGAGCAGAAGCTGAAGCACTGTGTGTGCAGGTGAGCATTCCCTAGCTAGTGGGGTAAGACCGAAAATGAAGCATTTCTGCCATTACAGAAGATCCACCGCAGTCACATGATCAGGGTGACAATCCAGCCTCACCTTTTCTCATATTCACCTATCCAAGGTCGCTGGGTCGCTTCGGTTAAAGGCCAGCGCGTGTTTCAGAGAAAAAGGACCCCTTCGCTCGCCACTCCCCAGAGGACCGGCCACCCGTCACCTCACTTCAGCTGAGTTCCCCCCCCCCCCCACAAAATTGTGGCCCCAAGTACGTTTCCACTGAAGACCTCAGCAGTAATCAGAAACAAATAAAGAGAACAAAAATTAAAAATACAAAAACAAATGTTTACTCGCCTTTAACGTATAAAGTAGCATATCATAATCCTAGAGGGAGGGGCTTCTTTTTGTGCTGAACTATGGTGTTCATGGAGAGGGCTTGAAGCCCCCACCTGGAAAGGTAAAGACGGCTCCACCCAAAGGTAAAGAAGGTGCCGTCTTCCTGCCACTCCACACTGCTTATGGTCAGTGAAGTCAGGACAGCTCATCTCCACCAAAGCAGATCTGAACCACCTGTCTGAATGGACCAGAACTGCTTAGGCACATTTATACAACATTTGTTTGTTCTCTGTACAACTCCTTTTGTAACGCTATTAATACTAACACTTTATTACTGAGCCTTACTGCAGAAAAACATCAAATACTTTCCCTGACATTCTTTGCACTGGTACTGTTGTTGTCTATTATTTATTGTTGCTGTCTATTAATATCTATAAATGCCCATTTTACTTCTAAATTTCTATGTCCTATAAACCTGTAATATAGTCTGGTCTTAATAAGGTATCCAACCTCCATGGACACAGCAGCGATGGTGCCGTCCATGTGGTTCACAGGGCCCTGGGAGAACCATGTCTAAGAACCTCCTCAACCACCTACAGACTGATGCACCGTTTCTTCCTTAGAGCTGATGCCAAAGTCACCCTCAGGGCACATAGACACGCGTCCCAGCCTATCGTAGTTCGCTTTCCTGCGAACTGTCAGGCACGGTCGTTTAATTAGCAGCTGGGCTGGGCAGCTCGACTGGAAACTCAGCCTGAGCTTGGCGACACCCTGCTCGTCCCGGCTGGAAAAACAAACGGCCGAGGCGATCGCCTGCCAAGCGGCGCGGCACGCTGGGATGGCCAGGCCTGAATCGGAAAGTTCAGTTAGAACTGCGGCCCAGTTACTGTAGCGGTGAGAAAGCCACTTCCATTTCAGGCTGAAAAGACCCTGGGCATCAGACCAATGAAAACACAGGGTCCTCGTGTATGATATGGATCTGGGAGATTCACGGTTCAGAGCATCTCTCAATTCTACCAGCACAGAGTCAGAGTCAGTCTAACAGAGCTTTGCTGTATAAACGGCCTGAGGAGACTACCTGGGGGGGCTGGGGGGTCTAGCTGTTGCTGGGGGAGGGAAGGCAGATGCGGGACCTGGCCTTCTAACTGCTGCAAATCGGGTCTGTCCATTTAAACCATCACAACTGGAGGGGAGACGGTGAAGAGAGAGGGCAGTGAAAAGCGCTCCAAGCACACTAAGGTTTCAGACATTAGAAGCGTCTGAAGTTTCTCAGCCCCTTGGGGAGGCTGCCCTGTTCCTAATCGACTGCTCTTAGCGACGCCTACCAGCAAAGAGGGCAGCTGTGAGCCCATGGTTAGGCCCCCGGATGCTGATTAATAAAGCACGCTAACAGGCTCAGAGCACATGCATGTCATATTTTCCATGTGAATAACTTATGACCAATAAAGGTTAAATACAGTGGCAAGAAAAAGTTTGTGAACCTTTTGGAATTTCATGGTTTTCTGCATTAATTTGTCATAAAATGTGATCTAATCTTCATCTAATTCAAAGTTATCGACAAATATAATGTGGGTATAATAATAACACAAAACAATTCTGATCTTTCATGTCTTTATTGAGAACAACCATAAAAAACTCATAGTTCTAGTGGAAAAAGTAAGTGAACCCTTGGAATTAATAACTGATCGACCCCCTTTGGCAGCAATAACCTCAACCAGGTGCTTCCTGTAGCTGTGGATCAGACCTGCACATCGTTCAGGAGGAATTTTGGCCCATTCTTCCTAGAAGAACGGCTTTAGCTGTCATATTCTTCGGACGTCTCTTGTGTATGGCTCTCTTCCAGTCATTCCATAGCATCTCTGTTGGGTTGAGGTCTGGGCTCTGACTTGGCCACTCCAAGTGGTGGGTTTTGTTTTTCTGAAGCCATTCTCTTGTGGACTTGCTCCGGTGTTTTGGGTCATTATCCTCTTGCATCACCCAACTTCTACAGAGTTTCAGCTGACGTACAGACATTCTCACATTATCCTGAAGATTTTTTTGATACACTTGGGAATTCATCTTCCCCTCAATGACGGTGAGCTGTCCAGGCCCTGATGCAGCAAAGCAGGCCCAAATCATAGTGTTTCCTGCATCATACTTTACAGTTGGGATGATGTTTCGTGATGATATGCAGTGCCCGTTTTACGCCAGATGCAGTGCTGCGTGTTCTTTCCAAGTAGTTCAATCTTAGTTTCATCATTCCACAAAACATTTAGCCAGTACCGCTGTGGAGTGACAATGTGCTCTTTCGCAAACTTCAGGCATGCAACAATGGTCTTCTTGTTCTTGTCTCTTCCTTTGTGGTGTCCTGCCATAGACACCCTTCTTGTTTAATGTTTTACATACTGTAGACTCATGAAAACAGATGTTAGCCAGTTCCAATGACGCCTTCAAATCTTTGGCTGTCACTTGGGGTTGTTTCTTCACCTCATTGATGAGTCTTTGTTGTGCTCTTGGGGTCATTTTGACTGGGCACCCACTTCTTGGTAGAGTAGCCACAGTCCCGAGGTGTCTCCATTTGTAGACTGTTTGCCTAACTGTAGACTGGTGAATTTCTAAAGTCTTTGAAATCACTTTGTAACCCTTTCCAGCTTCATGTAAATCAACAATTCTTGATCATAGATCCTCTGAAAGCTCTTTTTGGCGAGGCATGGCTCACATAAGCATATTCTTCTTGTGCGGAGCAAACTCAAAAAATTCGAGTGGTATTTATCAGTCAAAGTAGCTCTAGTCCATACGTCCAAACTCATTTTCTTAACAAGACTCCAGGTATGCTCACACCTGACTCCAGTTAGCTTTTTTTGAAGGTCATTAACTCAAGGGTTCACTTACTTTTTCCACTAGCGCTAAGAGGTTTTTATGGTTGTTCTCAATAAGGACATGAAACATCAGAATTGTTTTTTTTCGTGTTATTATTATACCCACATTATCTTTGTCAATATCCTTGACTTAGATGAAGACCAGATCACATTTTATGACAAATTAATGCAGAAAACCTTGAAATTCCAAATTCCAAGGTTCACATACTTTTTTCATAATGTTCATAATGAAAAATCCAAAAGAGAAGTGTTATTATTTATTTTGGATATGAGCTATGATTAATTAGCTACACCAGCTCTCCAAAATATTCTGATTTTATATCCCACCCAGTAAAAGTTTTGGGAAAAACTTCACGTAAACCGATACATTTTCCATGATGGCTTATGTACAGGGTCGCGGCAAGCTGGGAGTCCATGCCAGTATGCAAAAGCACACACGTGCAGGGCTGCAGCCAGGAATGGAGCCCACAACCCTAACGGTGTGATGCTGCGCTGTAGTTTTATTTTTAATGTACGCATATGAAAATGCATTAATAATATACAATTAATCTATTTGCTTCAATACATCCATCTTCCAGCTTCGCATCCTGAGCAGGGTTGTGAGGTGCTCTAATACAGTATATTAATATTACTTTAACTTACGTTGATGTCAGTCTGGAACAGGAAATTACCCCCGTTAATCAGTGACCCCTGGGGCGCCTGTGAGACACAACCTGCTTTTCCCATTGGGGAAGCCTGGTTTCCCTTTATTAATACTGCTAATATATCAGCTCTGCAGGGTTTACAGGCCTTACAGCAGCTGCTCTCACACACTTTTAACACCCTATACCTGTGAGCTGAAGAGTGTCATACCAGTGCTGGCCACTGCCAAGGTGTGGTGCTGTTTCATGAGACGAAGGCCCCCCGCTCACAAATGCCCCCCAGCTCGAGGACCCTTAGCGGTGCACGGCAGGGCCGGCTGAGCGCCTGAGCACTGTACGTCTCCACAGGAGCGCTGTAGACACAGGCCACCGCTGCGCCAGGGCTGCGACGGACAGGAGGCATGCTGGGAGAGCGCGGCTGGCGGTGGCTAATGGGGGGGAATGAAAGAAGGCGCAGGGAGGGCTGCCAGTCGCATGTCAGCTGCTCCTGCTGCACCGAGCCCTTCGTTTAAGTCAAGGCATTAAAAGTGTGGGATTATCTCCACTCGCATTACCATGACGGAAAACACGCCTCACTGCCAGGCTGCTCCGCTCATTTTGTCATTTATAGTTCCTCATTTCACTTCAGAACTTTTCAGATTTTTTCTTTTTCCTGGGGGGTTAAGCAATAGTAGCGGATCAGCCCCCACCAGTGGTGGGCAGTAACTCGCAGGCACCTGACAGGCTCGATGGCGGTTTTCTTCCGTGTCCCGTTGGTGTCCGTTGGTGGATGAGTCCTAGCAGATTCCGCTCCCTCCCACAGCAGGACCGGGCCAATTTATTTTGCCCCTCGGAGCTCTCGGCCACAAATGGCCACTGCCGTCGTTGAGATTCGAAGACTGATTTGGGCTGTCGGACTCACGCAGAGAGAGAGGATCTTTCTGGGCTCTATATATATGTGTATGTATGCTCATATTCTGCCAGTAATGGGCCAGAAAAGTCCTGATGGGGAGAAAGTGCCTTAGGTGTCTTTAAAAATAGGCACAGAGCTTCGAAACTCGCAGCACACAGAGGTAGTGTGAGGGCCATGCGCACGTCCCGCCACCACAAACATGCACTACAAACTCAGCAGCTGCACTGACTGGCATGACGGAGGAGCTGTTTAGGGTTCACACCAATTACCCATCTCATCGGTCAGGGTGACCTCTTAGGAACAAAATGCAGTCACATTCCTGCGACACTGTAATGTGTCGTAACAGGGAAGGATGCACCGTCAAGGTGAATTAATGATGATGTAACTGAGGCTTTAAAATGGTTTGTGTGTGCCTGCATGCACGCACACACAAAGTCCATATATTCATGTCTTTGTGGGGACTCTCCATTCATTGTTATGGGCATAACCCTAATCCCAGCAATGATGGCCTTAACTCCTACCCAGTCCTAACTTTAACCACAAGTAACCAAACAAAATACAAGACTTTTGGTATTTTTCGTTTTTTGATTGCAGTCACAGATTTTTATAGAAGTGAGGTTATCCTTGTGGGGACCAAAAAAATGTCCCACATGGTAAACAGTTATAGGTTCTTATCACATTGTGGGGAAATTGGGTTCCCACAGGGTTATATTTACAAACACACACACACGCACACACGCAGATTAGGTATCTATATCTTTGTGGGGACTCTCTATTCATTTCCAGGGGCATAACCATAATCCCAACTGACAACCCACAATGCCTACCCAGCCCTAACCCTTAACCATAAAAACTTTGGCATTTTTAGTTTTTTGATTGCATCCATTGATTTTTATAAAATTGAAGTTCCTCTTGTAGGGACTGAAAAAATGTCCAGTGAATGTCCTGAAATTAACACTTCACCATATCGCTAAATTTTCCAGCCACATGAAATGCCAGACCCTGAGCTGCGCAGCCCCAGCCACTCCCTCGCCTAACTTCACCAGAGTCTTACATCTCCATTTCCTCTCTTCCCACAATGCACTGCTCTCTTCAACTCCTCCACAGAAGAGGTGTTAAGTCTGTCCCTGCTCCACGCCGAGTGATGTTTTCCCTCTGTGCCTGAACATGGCGTTTATCACAACAGGCAGCTGGGATTAAAATGCTCTTGCTAGTGTTCACTAGACCAAGGAAAAAAATGGGTGAACGGGGGCCGGGTCCTGAGCATTCTGGGAAATGCAGCTCACATTAAGTGTAGGAGTCTGGGGAAATCACACGGGGGTATCCCCAAAGAGCATATTAGCCATCTGCTGCAATGAAGGAGACTCCTAGTTTGTCACATGCTGTTTTACTCCAGTCTTACTGGATGAAAGGTGTATAAGCAGCATCAAACAGGCTTTACTGGAAGCTAATCAACGCTGGGGGGCGGGGGAGGGGGGGCATCCCTTCCCCCCTAAAAAAAAAAAAAAAAAAAAAAAAAAAAAGTTTCACGGTGTTGTGGTGGGCGTTAATGTGCGGGGCGCCGCATTGCGGTTTTGTTGAACAACCCAACC
>JAODLD010000051.1:11217333-11243936 GCA_026781065.1 Mormyrops boulengeri | reverse complement strand
AGAAAGGGAGTCCGGTGGAGCCACTGGAATCTGCAAGAACAGCGATATGCAACTGCAGACACACAGCTAATTGCTCCAGGAATCCTGACCACAGATAAATGATACAGAGAGCTAATTGGAAAGAGGCGCGCCGCTGTCAGCGTGTCCGTGACGGTGGGGGGGGGGAATGAACAACCTATCAAGTCAGGAAGAGGTCAAGATGGAGGTCGAATCATAATCATAACAATAATAAATGAGTATGAATAGTATTTGTTTGGATAATATAATGTAATATATATAATATATAATACAATGAAACAACACCAGTGTAGCAATACTTTTAGTAGGATTTAGTTGCATAGCTGACACTGTGAATATTGTATGTTTTACAGGCGATATCCAGCAGATGCCTTTGGGGACTTAATCTGAGAACCTTCAGACCCACGCGGGCCAGCAGGCCGGCTGCGGTCCCGATGTGAGCGCCTCTGTGTTAGCGCAACTCAAATGCAGGTGAGCAGTGTGTGCATATCCTCAAGTGGCGGCAGTATGGTCAAGGCACAGTCTCACTGCCAAGGCTCAACAAACCGCCCATTTACCATATTCGCCCCATTGGAGGGAACTGATGACCCTATATGTGGTTTGGCAAATGCAGAAGATCAAAAGGAGCAGCTGTGCAATTACTGAAAGGCAGCTCTGAGAAGGATATGGACATTAATTAGCTGTCCAGCTGACTTTGAAGTTCTGTCTCCAGTTATTCAGGGAAAGCAACGATCACCTGGGTTCACGGGGAAATCTGCCACAGAACAGCGGCCATAAGGGATTGAGCCACAAGGGACATATGCCAAGCTGGGGCCAACACCTCATCGCCTTCAACTTCTGGGATGGCCTATACACAGCACCCCCATGAGGAAATGTCAGGCAAGACCACACCACAGGACTGCGCTGCATCTGTAGACACGGGAAATGATGCCGGCAGCCATGCTGACGCCGTGGAAACGGAGAGAGGAAAACAAACAGATGAGTAAATAAGTAATGAGCGATTTGCGGAAAGGCCCGATCACAGGACCGGGAAGGCTGCAAGACATAGGGCGAGAGAATCGCCGAGCACGTGTTGGCAAGGCGTGCAGATGGTGCAATACCGCGGGCCTGTCTCTGCCCCGCCCCCCCCTTTCCATACATCCATCACCGCCCCCGCAGAACTCCTTTGCCTCAGCCATAAATTAGCATCCAGGCGAACACAAACAGCGGAGATGAAACAGCCAGGCCGGCGTAGGGACGCCCGTAACGAGAACAAAGAGGCATCCAGGCAAAGTACATACTTGTGCAAACAAAACATAAATGTTTATACCCTCTTTACAAGCCTGATAAAATCTAGCAAAACAAAGCCTTAAACAGAGCAGCTCTTAATGCCAGGGAAAACACTGCTTATTTACCATGCAAGCGCTCTTACCCGGGGGGGTGGGGGGGCTCACACACTGCGTGATTTCTCAGCCTGCCCCCCACCCCATGCCTTATCCACACAATTCACACAACATCCCCTCCCACCGCCAGGGTTATACCGGGCTCCACACAGGACTCGAACCCCCAAACCATTTTGGTCACTTGCCCGCCTTCCAAAGCACCGAGTCTCCTGGCATCAGCCTCTTCTTGCCAACTGGAGCTCAGAAATCTGCACCTGAACCAAAGTTACTGGCACGGTGGGTCAAAGCCCATGGTGAGCAGAGTCCAAACGCTGCCTCTGCCAGGTGTCGGTTAACAAACCGGAGCGGTCGGGACAGAGAGACAGCGGATGACCACGTTTCTCCTGGAAGCGTTTACCGGGCACCGGGCCGGACAGGAAGTCTCACTCATAATCACGGAACACAGACGCTCCCGTCAGCATGCCGAGACACCGACCAGACGGGAATTGGGGAAGATATCCTAACACAGCAAGGACAGGCTCCCGGAGTGGGGAGACCGTCGGCGGCTTGCAGAGCAGATGACGTCACCCATCAAAAAACGGGCACCGAGAGAACAACTCAGGACTGGACAAGCGGCTTATTTTAAATACTTTATATGAATATATACGTGTGTGTGTGTCTGTGTAGTATACTCTCACACACACACAGAAAATGTGTAGCGCATTTGATAAACTTCCAACATTTGAATTTAAGCACCATATTTGGAAAGTGTGCTAAATTACATAATGTAACTTAAAAAGAAATGCATTTTTAATGCAAATCATTGAGAGGGATTGAGTCTGAAAAACCTCCTGCGCTTTAAACTGCACGCTTTGCTTAAAACAAAACAAACGCAGCACCACCCGCGCGCGACCATGTGGAGGCGGGGCCCTGAGTGACATGTATAAAAGGAGCCCATGTGTAACACCTACGCGGCATGATTTACCCAACAGCATCAAACGACCAGCAGCATGACGACATGCCAGATCCAGTGCAGATTAAGGAAGGAGGCCAGTAAATAAGACACACACAGGATTGCAATTATATCTTTGTGGGGACTCTCCTTTGTGCGTTTCCATGGGGAAAACTCTTGTCCCTACGTGACGACCTTAACCCCTACCCAGCCTTAATCTTAAACATAAGTAACCAAACAAAATAGTGTTTTGTTATTTTAATAATTTTTTTATTTTGACTGCAGCCATAGGTTTTTATAAAATTTAATTTTCCCCTATGGGACCGAAATGGTCCCCACAATGTCAAAATAACAGGTTTTTATCACATTGAGTGTCCCCACAATGTAAGGCATACCTGGACCACACACACATACACACACATACAACATGCTGAAGTTATGGTATAGGCACAATGCATGGTCCCTAGGGGTAAAAGACACAGGAGTAACTATGAGCAGCACATGGAGGCCGCTAACTGCTGCACTAATCAGGCAGTCAGGTGGCCTTCCACGGCACCAGGAAGCTGTGCTCCTCCCGTTCACTCTGCGAACAGGGCGAGCCTCTCCGGATGAAACAGACATTAGGAAAAGCCGGGGGTGGACGGCTTGATTGAATCACTCGGCTCCCTCCCTCCCGCTCTCCTCCACCCCCGGTACGTGCGAGGCACTGCTGGGAAGTACGCCTGCCGGCTGGCCGGTGTCACGCAGTATATTCTACAGCACGGGTGTGTGAAAGCCATCGTGGAGAAATCCGACCTCGTTTCACGCATTGCTGCGGTCAGGGGGACGAGGCGTAGGGGGCCCTGCACTCAAGGGCTAAAATCACTCTGAGGACCATGCAACAGCAACCTACTTAAGCTCCCCCACCCCCCCCCACACACACACGCACGTTAAGAGAAATCAATAAGAAATTCCACTGGCCGTGTCTTCTAAGGGCAGCTGATTGACATGTTGGCCTGAAAGCCATTAGGCGCCATTGATACGAGTCTCTCTATCTATTACCCCCAGCGAGTGGCCCGCCCCCTCCCACGCTCTATTTTCCTGCAAGGCGGCACGCATTTATCCAATGCTCGGCGGCTGGCGGAGGCCCTGGGTGCAGCGTGTGCGTTTTCCACCCAGAAAGGCCAGGGCATCAACACGGAGCCCGCCGTCTGTGCAGATGCCCCCGATGGTGGCCGGGCCCGTCGCAAATGTGCCGGATCCCGACTATATATAGCAGCGCAGACCCAGATTCCTGCGGCACTGCATCTGAGAGAGCGCCGAGCGTTCACGCGAGCCCCCCGAAAAACGGCGATGCGCGCGCCGCGGGCACGGGGAAGAACAACGCAAATGAGATGGAGACAAGGGTGGAGTATTTAAAGGAGGGATGTTGAGCAGGGCCTTAACCCTCCGATTATAAAGAAGGAGCATCACGAAGACGGACAGGCACCTCTGTCATACAAGGGGGCGCCTACATCCCACGCATGCATACAAAACTTTCCCCCAGATCTGAGAAACAGTAAGGAAAAGATGGATCACACAGCAAAGGAAAAAATCTGCATGACAGGTGCTGCTAGAATTACTGTGTGATGTGATTTACAGCAGAATAACACAACGTTAGGGGTCATGAAGTGTCACAGAGCAGCATGTGAAACCGGGCCGGCCAGCGGCCCAGGGCAGCCCGCGACTCAGCACAACCCTCATTATAACGCCCACCCAATGGTGTGAGGCACAAAACAGAGACAGGTCATACTATTTTGGGAGATAAACAAAGTGCTATTAATATGATATGATATTATAATAATGATATTATCAGTGTATATAAATGAATATTATTAATCCATACAACCGAAAAAATACAGTACAAATGGAAATATTAAACGAAATTCTACACCTAGTAATAACATAGTTCTGAAAACAAAACCCGATAATATTCTACACTACGCATATGCCCGGTGATCGCGATACTATGTCGTAATGTGATAAGTCTGACCTCCTACTACATTAAATATGATGCGTCACTTACGGTAAAAATGCGCACTAAGGGCGAACACGCATGTTTTACGTTTTATTCGCAGGGCGTTTAACAGACCCGCATGCCAGCCTGAAAGAGGCAGCACATCGCGGCGACACCGGAACCCGGAGTAGCGCGAAGAAGCCCGGAGGAGAGCGGAGGAGTGGAACGTGCTGTTCCCTTACACCCCCAACGATTTGATCAGCGAACAGGTGAACTTACCTGCTGCAGGTACATGAACGTCAAGGCACAGGACAGCTGCGGACACATGTCCACGTTGGGCAAAGCCACGCAAGTCCCACCCGAAACGGGATGCTGCATCTCGCCTCCGTTGGGTCTGCGCAGGGCAAGCGGAGAAGCTCGCACGCACGCACGGTGCTCCCGGTCTCGTCCAGCCGGTTCCCGCACGCCGTCGGGGATGCTCTGTAGGACCGGCACCGGATGCGCTGCGGGAGCGGCGACGGAGTGCTGCTGGGACTGCGCGGGGGAGACGCGCGTGCACGAGCGCATGTGAATGCGTGTGCCCGTGTACCCGGCTTATGCGCCTCCGAGCGAACGGCACGGAATCTCACTTTTCCGGCTCGGATGGAGAGATTCCCACCCCCAGCCCTACCCCCCACCCCCACCCCCCCGAGCCCTATCGGATGGATCAGCTAGCTGAGAGCGGAGACGGAGCTCTGCAGACGGCCGCTAGATGGATGCAGCTTCCCTGGCAGTTCAGGGCTCCGGCAGGCAGAGCCGACACGGTTAGTGAGAGCGGCGGAGGAACGGCGGCTCCTCGCAGGGCTCAGCTCCGCTGCTACGCCGCTCCTTATTTGTCAGATGGTGTCCGGGGACGGAGCCCGTTTCGCTGCGTGTTCCTCAGACCCCAGGGGAGGGTGGGAAGGGCAGTATGTGCCACGAATCATAAATAGCCAGACCGTTTCCTTTTTCCCCCTTTTGTAAACTAATGTTGCTGTCAAGTTAAATTAGTTATATCAGAAGGGACCGTTCATTCTATATCCCTTAACACCTGTACACGTCCAGGGAGGATCTGGGTGAAAAATAACCTCCCAAACCGGGTCCTTATCTTAGTAAATTATACTTCAACACGGGTGTTAATATAAGAAGAAAGAAAAAAATTAAAGTACTGTTTTCAGCTTATCTGAAAAGAATGTTTATATATAGCCTACACAATTATATATATACACACGCGCGCGCTGTGTGGTAGAGATGCTCGGTACGCGTGGTCCGCGTGTGAAATTTACACTGTAAATTAATAATAGGTGTAATAATAAGTATTAAAGGCAGTAAAACAGTAAACATCTACTTGTTACCGTTTACTGTACAGAAGCCTCGACAGCTGCTTGGACTTTTTTTTATATAAATGTATTTTTGAAAATGGACACTCAAATCCAGGCACAGAGTTTAAGGAAAAAAGCTTTCTGTATCGATGTCTTCCTCAATTCATTATTCAGTTCAGCCGCAAAATGTCAACTCAGTAAGAAAATACTGCCCGGAGAGAAAGTCAGACACCGTGCCAGCCGACTGCAGCTTCCAAAAAGACCATTTACCTAAACTAGGAAAAATGCAGCGGTGAATAATTCATTAAACCCCGATACAAAGGGCTGTATTCACTGCTGTAAAGGCGAAATACAGTAAAACCACCCAAGCCGCTGAGCAATATCTTACAGACACATAAAAATGATCAAACAAATGATATTTTTCTCTAGTTAAGCAATCAATATTTAATTCAGACTCATGGAAGGTCTGGCTGACCGCAACAAACTTAAATTATCAAAGGGCTTCTCTTTAAAAATACATATACATATTTTGTCTCCGTTTAATGTTTTGATAGTCTGACTAGCCCGGATGATTTGCAAATCAACATCGACTGAAACCAGGAAGCGGGACCTTGTTACTATAATAAAGTCCAGTAGTAAAAATCGATGTTTTTTCTGTATGTTTCACAAGGGTACTTAATTTAGAAAAGGGTTGTTTAAAAAGGGACGCCATTAATAACGAAGATAGCGCCTGTGCTTTGTTCACTTCTCACACTCTCCCTTTCTGCGTTTGCCCGAAGGGCAAGATGGTTTTATTTATTTCTTCTGTCATACATATTTCTTTGTTTTTATTATTTTCCAGTGTTCCAAGTCTTCGCGTTGAGGGTAACCACCACGCCAAGCAGATTCTCAGGTTTCGTAAAATAAATGTAAAAAGCAGCCCGGTGTTTTGAGAAAATATAATAATATATATCGGCATTAGGCCTATACAATCACGGTATTCATTTAATGCACTTATTTTCACGCTTGACGCAGGAATTTCACTTTTCAGTAATTAAATACAACTTATACCCCAACTCCGTGCGTGTGTGTGTGTGTGGGGGGGGTAATCTATTATCGGCATCTACTTTGTACATATTTATGCCTGTGCATATGTGTGTGGGGGCACATCTGTCTCTATCTGTCTGTGAGTTTATGCCTGTCCGCCTGTCTGTGTGGGCCACATATGTCCCTGCCCACGTGCGCGTTTTGTTTGGCTTTGTGCTCTTCCTTTGTCGCCATGTGTGCGTAAATTGCTCCTACATCCACAGCAGCTCCAGGTCGACCTTCAGCACTGGCCACGAACGCCTCCCCTCGGAACGCTTTAATGGGCTCCCCGTCTCTCGCGCAAGGAGTCTCTTAGCATGCCGCAATGCCGACCGGACTGTGTCAAAACCGATTTAGTGACCAACGCGGTTCCTGGAGCGGACCCGCCGTGTCTAAATTGATAAGTTCATAAATTGATTTAGTGAATTTACTCAACAGCTCATTAATTTTATTTCATTCTTTTTGGCAGTGATAAGGAGAGATTCCGCCCTGGTCGTACAGCAGAGCTGCGAGGACTGACAGGCATACAAATAAACGGCTCCCCAAAAGCCGCCACGCAAAGCGCAGAGATAGCTGCACCCACAGCGAAATATGGCTGACTCTCCTTTTACCATTTCAATTATTTATGACTTTTACTGCACCGCGGATGCCCTACAAGCCTTGAACAGAAGGCAAGAGAGAGGAAAACAAGTAGGGAAGGGCTGTGGATATAGGAAGCGTCTCACTGAAACCGCTTTTCATTCCAGACGCCTTTGTCAGCATCGTCAAAGTGCTATTACTGTTTAATGTTTAATAATTATATACAATAATTAATAGTCCGAGTGCAATACACGGGGGGTGTACTTTAAAAATGACATTTTCTGGGAGGAAGAAGTATAGTGACAGCGATGTTTTGTGTTAAGGAGATAAGAGAGACCACATATTTTCATAAAGAAAAGTTATAACACCATTTAAAATCCTATTAAATCCCTCCAGGAGAAAAGACTAGGTTTTTTTTTTTTTACGTCGACTTAGATGGACTGCAATTCCCCGTCTGCAATGGGGTCACATAGCAAAGACCTTTAAACAAACAGCAAGAATCCAGGAATCTCACGCTAACCGGCATTCGTGCCCCGTCCATTATTATGATTATGATTATGATTATTATTATTATTATTATTATAGTTGTTGTTCTTGTTACGTAGTAGTTGCTTAGCTAACATCTTTAAAACTGACCAAAGTTGTTTTAATCCGTTCACCCAATTGCAGACCTCACTGGAGCCTATTAGCGGTCTTGCTGAAATGCGCAATGGATGGGCCCCCTCATCCACTGTGCTACCCCTGCAGTGCGTCTGCAGTGCATCTGCAGCGTGTCAGTGTGAAAACAGTGAAATTAACGTAGCAGTTTGGAATTAAACGGCGTGCATGTGCTTCCTACAGCTATCACGTTAAATATGAGGATTCAGCAGCATCCCTCTCCGGCCGGTACTGTGGTACCAGCAGCCATCACAGCCTGGGCGTATCCGTGTAACTGCAAGTGAAAAATGAAGGTCCATTTTGCTGCGCTTTAAGCATGCATCTCTGCAGAAGCGTCGTGAAAACGTACGCGGCTCTAACCGCCGGGAAGCGCCGCAATGAAACACGGAGCACGTGCACGACGAAGCGGAGCACGCTGCGCGGGAGCGACGGGATGTGCAGTGGAACCTCCCCACCTCCACCCACTAATGCATTAACAATAAGGGGGCGGCTTCGTCAGCTTTATGCTCGCGAAAAAAAAACAATTGAATTAAAATAAAAATGTAAATGTATATACTGTACTGTGCATACGACTAAATTATTTACTTTTATGTTATATATATTTATATATGCATAAATATTAAGTGTTTTAAGACATTTAAGTTTTGTATAATTAAGAACCATATTTGGCATTTATATTTTGTGATGAAATATTAATTTAGAAAACATTTCACCGATATATTCATTTCTTTGTTAAATATTTAAAATGCACACATTTATATTTAAGCGTAATATTTTAGATTTATTACATGTGGGAAGTCAAATGCATTTCTGGTACATTTATACAGTGCAGATGAGCTAATTTTAGCTGAATTATATAAAGGTTTAGCTGAAGTCCATGGAACCAGTGACTGAAATTTTTTTGTGCAGACACACGCCTCCACAAGAACACACACACACACACACACACACACACACACACACACACAGCGTGAGCTCGCATGACAGTAAGGAGACTCCCAGAGGGGATGGCAGTCAGAGCGCAGAGGGGTGTAGACAAAGGGACCAGAGTGCTGGGGAGTTCAGGGAAACGTGGAGAGGAACCGGGAGAGCGGGAACAGCTGCAGTTATGGCTAGCGTGGGGAAGTCTCGGAGAGTGATGCCGTCCACGCCGATGTGGGGGTTTGCTTGGAAATGATTGGATGGGTGGAGGCGTGTGGCCCCGGGCGGCTGCCCTGCTCCCATCCTCCCGCCATCCTTCGCCAGGGAGCCGCCTGAGGCTGAGCAGGCTGCCGTGGTCGTGTCCTCAGATGGCTCCACTGGATCGATCCAGAGCATCAGCCACCTATTGCACTTTTATGGGCGTGTAAAAGGGGGTTGGTTCTGTATGCCTATCAGGGGGTCCTGCCTGGAAGCTCATTTACCGAAACCCAGTTCAGAAAAACAGAAAGAACAGAGAACTTACAATCTTAACACCCCAAATTTCCAATTTCCAAAGGGAAAGGAATTCAAAGGGGCTGTTTAAGCAGCATGAAATTAATTATAATTTTTTAAATAAATCTGACAGCAGTTCCATGATATATGTTTTGATGAGTACCACTGCAGAGCACAATATCACAGATTGCTGAATACTCTTGATAAATCAGCCTCACGCAGTGCGCCATCGTAAGGATGCAGTGCCGACTGACGGGGCGGCTGGCTGCTCTTGCTGGGAGATACAAGGAGGCCTAAGCGATTTTGTACTATATGGACATGTTTTACCCACATCCTGTACGGGTAAGAGATCACTTTTGTGGGGGTGTTTCTTTGGGGGGGGGGCAATGAGCATGCAGATGAGTAAAGGAGGAGGTGAATCGTCAGGCAGTGATGCCAGGAGACAAACCAGAAAGCATTTCAGCCACCGTTAAGCTGTCACTTTCCCTCCATGGTGATTTTCTTGCTGACAGGTGCCAGTTCATGGGCTGGGCCGAGCCGGGCTGGGCCGAGCCGGGCCGTCCGGCTGAGAGGTCCAGATGTCTCGATATTCAGCAGATTACTGTGTCTGCGCTGAGGGGAAGCTGGCCTGAACGCCACTGACCGGTGCCTGATTAACTGGAAACCACATTGCACTCATCACAAACACTCACTCACAGTGAAGTGCCAGGCAGCATCAAAGATCAGCTTCCTAAACAGAAAACATGAAACGCAGCTCTGCTGCAGTGAGAATATGTTCAGTTTAATTCTCCGTTACCCTTTATTAATTCCTTTGAATGTCACTGTATACATTTGATATCCAAGCTTAAAAATATGGTGACAGTTCCCCAAAAATGACGTGAAAAATACCCAAGGGAAACAACATAAATATGAAACAGAATAAACATTTTAGCTAATGGCACAAAATTCCAGAAAAAATCCTCCCCAGCCCCCCCTCCATGAGGAAATCCCAACAAGAAACCACTCAGAAACGCCCATGCAGTGAAACAGTGCGAAGAAAAACACAAACACAATGAGGAGTCCACAGAAAAGGCCACAGAGAGCCAGGCAAGAAGGTGGTGTTGTGAGGGTTTACTTTCACACCACCGGGACGTTCTTTACAGTGGTAAAGAGACTCTCTTCAGGTACCTGGGATACTCTATTACAAAGTGAATTAATCAAGATATGCAGTGAAATATGGAGATGGCTGCATTATTTAGTGATTGCACAATAACAAGGCATGCTAATGTCACTGCAAAGCCTTACACTGAGGCTCCTAAGACAAACACGGCCTCCACACGGGGAGCAACGTGGGCCGGGCGTCAAAGTGGCCTCATTAATTTTCACGTTCCTCACTAATGGGGGCCTGCATTCAGTAACAGAGTGATGGGGGACTTACTGCTGAATAAGTCCACCTTGGCCGAAATGAAACCGCTGGGCTAAGGGGCTCAGAGGAGCTCATTAGCATATCATTATGCAGAAGCTCCCGTTTCCCCCAATCGGGCACCTTACAAAAGAGCAGGATTCCCTAATGGGGAACAGCTTTCATTTGGAAACAGCATGAGGTAAGGGCCAATTCATTAGCCACCATACTCCCTCCCCGACACCCACCCAATAATCATCATCTGTCGTATTTAAGCACTCCACCCTCACCAACCTGAGCCTGCCGCAGCAGGTGGGAACCGGAGGATCCACAAACTCGCAATGACATGCCTATCGCCACCCTTTTCTCCGGGATTATATAGGGAACCTGGTTCTAATTCCAAAGTGATACCTCGAAAGGTCTAACCAGACTCGCCAGAGAGGATGCCTCTCGAATCTGTGACATCTAAACGACGATGCAATGCACTTCACTCTTTTTTAAGAAAATTCCAGAACAGCCGAAGTAAACATATAACTGCGGTCAGCATAACTTAACACGGGACTCTCAGAAGAAGTGTGTTTTAAAGCCCCTGTAATGTCCTGTTTTGTTGTTATATTTTCTCAGTAAGGCCTATTGCCTTCAGCATTTTAAATAGCTCTGTTTCTGGGTTATGCTGCTTTCTCCCACGGCTCGTTAAAAGCCTCTCCATTTATTAGCTGTGCACTGTGGTCCTCACAACCATGCCAGAACATACAAAAAAAGGAAAAAAGGACCAATTTTACTTTTCCCTGTGGTGTTAATTGGCAGAGCATGTGGGTTTCTTCATTAATTATGCCAATGCCGGTGAAGTGTCCGTTATCTCCGTAGCACGTTAACGAGCCTTCGGGGCCCGGCAGAAGATGACAGCCGCCCAGCCTCAGGAGCACAGTGTTTATCCAGAGGCTGCCCAGCAGACAAGCCCCGTCAAAAGATCTGATTGCGCAGTTTTCATGGGAGAGAGAGAATGAGGTCCTGCACAAGTCGTGCCATTATGGGGCCCAAAGCCCTTGTCCTTAGGAGGGAGACTGGGAAGAAGTGGTTGGCCAACAGCCCCCTCCTGGTGTTTCACTGATGTCCTAAAGCTGGAGTTCAGCAGGACACGTGGTGTGACAGAGAACACCAGCGTTAAGGCTCTCCAAACCCCGGCGCTGTGGACTGAGCAGCTGCGTCAACCTGTGACAAAGCGGAAAGGAGTCGGCCTAAATTCACAGTGCTGGCAGAGAGAGTTTCACAGTTTACCTGTGCCGAGTACAGTTGCTTGCTGGGAATACGCGCTGTGGACGCGTGCGCTTTCGCGAAACACATTAATCGCTAACAAACCTCTATCGTGCCATTTCTTTCTGTTTAAATTCCACACTGAAATAACAGCAGAAGACTGCAAGGGGAAGCGATTCTTCCTGTCGGACGTGCGTTAAAAGCCCGGCACGACATGAAACGCCCCCGAAAAAGCAAAGCGGCACCCGCAGCGTGCACCACGGTCTTCCACAATGTCATCCGGGCCATTAAACTGGGCCCGAGGAAGGCAAGAAGTCCATTCAGTCAGCAGAACTAAATGGGGCGAGCGGCTGCGCGCGCTTCTCCAGGACGGGTAATTCTGTCGAATCACATCCATTTATGCATGAGGGAATCAGGAATCCGCCCCACGGATGCGACAGACCTCGGATTACCGCCACAGAGGATGCAATAAAAACCCGCCTGGGAGGAGGACAAGCAGAGGTGCACGAGGAGCAGCTCACAGCTCCCTAAATCACAGAGGAAGCTGAATAATCACCCCCCCCCCATCAGCACACCCATCTATCTACACCTCTGTCGCACGCGGGGCCAAGCGGGGGGGAGGGGGATCTGTTCCCCATGGCCGCAGGGGGGGTGTCCGCGCGTTCCGCCAAATCGCATTTCCGCTGAGCTGTTCATCGTCGCCAAATTGAAATTATAACCGCCACAGTTTGGTGACCTTCAGTGTGAAAGTGCTTTCTGCTGATGTTCGGGGAGCTCTCCTCCAGAAGACGCACACTTCACTCAAAGCTGGCTGCGTGTCGCAGAACGGACTAGAAGGATGTACACACACACTCACACACACACAAAGGCTCTCTCTCTCTTTCTCTCTCACACACACATGCACACAAAGCGCAGATCTGCCACTCAGCAGGGCGACCTGCTCTGATAATATGGCTATGCTGAGCAGAAACAAGCATACATCATCCAGAATCATACTCCGGTGTATTTTTACAACATGCCAGCCCATAGTGGAATCAAACGGTAATGTATTTTTAAATGCAGACATAGGTATAAAACTCCACACAGGATTTGCTTCTCTACAATCTGGACTGTATTTAATGGGGGACTAGTATTTAATTACAATGTAAAGGTGTGGTAATTTCCCCCATAACCTAAAGTTACTTGCAGCACAGGGCTGGGTGTGGTCTTTACTGTCTTTCATAATTTTAATGACAGTCTTGGGTCCCTGTTCTTTAAGTTACAGTCTCCGCATTCAAGATTCAGTTAAATACTTTTATTTACATGCTGCATTTTACTTTATAAGAACAATTAATAATTCATAAAGACAGTGCCGAGGAGCATAGCACCTCCACAAGATTATTTAACAAAACGAGGATGAAGTTTTTACAAAACAGCTGGGCGCACAAATTAAATTAAATCAGGCTGACTGGTTTAGTCCAACACGAACGGCCAAGTCGCCTTTTCTCATACCGACCCCGTGTAATTTTCTCTCCATTGTCTATCATGAGCAAAGTAGAGTTTCTCGTCCTTGGCATTTATATTAGCACTTTTTAATAGCCAGCTGCAAGACATTTTGACTTTCCTTGTGAACAAATTAATTTACAATAGATAAATGCATTTTAGGTAAACTTGGGCGAAACACAGGTAATCTGGCTGAAAGTAACACCTTTTTAAAGAAATCTGTGCACTTCTCATCCAAGGTCAGGGCAAAACTGCCGGAATCTAACTGCTGGCATCACTATACCACAACGGTCAATTTCCATGTGTTCTAATGCTGATTTACTGTGCAGTTGAAATCTGTCAGTGAAAACAACTGGAAACTGTACGCTTTCTGTGACAAATTAGCCTCCAATTAGCCTCCTCACGCAGCCACTTGAGAGCACACTCTTACTGTAAAATTCAGGTTCACTCATGCCGACCAAATTCAAAGGCAGAAGTCAACAGCCATATTAATCCCACTGCAAAGTTACCGATCAAAAAAATCACGGAACAGAAACAAATGCCACATGGAAAGGGAGGCAGTTTCATTTTAGAGCTGGCTTCTTTTGTAAACTTTGTAAAAATATGAGAGACCCATTTATTATTACTAGCCATTTACGGTGTTATTGTCTGCTGCAGTGATGTGGTCTAAACCACCAGAAAAGACCGAGGTTCAAGCCTTATGTCAGTGCAGAGAGGGCCTGTGTGTGATTAGGTGTTTTAACTCATTCTGATCGTAATCTTGTTTTTTAAAAAGCTACAATCCCAATAACGATGTGAAGAGTAAGGATGAGCACTGCCCCCCCGGCGCCCCCAAACCGCATAAATCTGGCAGGTCCTCGATTTCCACTGGCCTTCCTCTCAGTCCTTTCGCATGGAACCCAGTGACAATGAAACATCATGAGCGATTAAGCCCAGCCACCAGCAACACAAAACAAGGAGTTATCGTGTCTCTGCGGTAGGTCAATGGTTCCAGTTCACCACCACTCTGACCAAAACAGTTGCGTGGTGCCCCCAAAGTTTGGCCAGAAACAGTCAATTCACTAACAACTGAATAGTCGTGTTCCTTATTTAGGAGATGCTAAAGCAGCATGTTTTGCTAACCGGCTAGCTACTATTTTCTTACTCTGTTCACTAGTTATACAATCATCAGCTATACATATAGTTTTCGAAACAAACCTTCCCCTGACCATCAACCTGCTAATAAGAGTGTGTGTGGTTGAAACAGCCCCGCCTCTGCTACCAGCTGATCCCAGAACAGCATTTACAAAATATATTACTGATGTCTACAAGAAAAAAACTACACCAAGTGTGCACTTAAAGCCAGGTTCAGCTTTTGGATAGAGTGTAGGTGGTATCTCACGAAGATGGCCAGACTATTTTAGTTGGTCAAGCACACAACTAAAAACTATCTGTGGACTGTGTGACTTCGCTCTGCCTCCCACCACTCAGTCTCCTACATTTCACAGACAGTTTCAGGGTTGTTTAAAAGCAATTAGAACACAACATGCTGAACTGTAGCCTGTATGTAGACAAGAACTTCTTTAACTGCAGAGTCTTAAAGTTTTTGGACTAATGCAGTTTACGTTTTGTTCATAGATGTACATAAAACTGCTTGGCTAGCTAAAGATGATTAACGTTCTGGGGCCCCAAAAAACATTCCCTGAATTTCATCGTAATAACTAATAACTCAGTCCACTGTGGAAAGTCACATCGCTACACTCTGTGAAGTGTTTATTTTATGAAGATTTCCGCTGTGGCTGCCAGCGCATTAATTACTTGAATTGCTGGGAGTAATTTTTGTCCCCCCCCCCTTTTTTTAAGTCATTATGAGTCATTAATATATGAATCATTAATCGCATGTTATCACTTGAGACTGTAGCAACGAAAACCAGGAAAAGCATACTAGAGCACAACGGCTGGGGAAATGGGGTCCAGGGGCTCTAGGAACCTACCCATAACTGACATGCTGATACTTCAGCTAGAATTTCCTGGAAAAGCGATGTCTTGAAAGGGCTGGTCACATGATGACGAGCACGGCTCCCGCAATTTCACTTTAATATGATTGTTTGAGCTGCTACTCAAAACACCACCGTCCAGGGATGTGGAATTAAACTGCTTGATTAAGTCCTTGCCATCATAACCCATACTTTGTTTTTCCCTACGAATCAAACACGAGTCAGATGACAGTTTATAAATATTTAAAATTTTCATTACCCTGCCAACATTTCCAGTTCCGAAATGTCAACCTGTCAATGTTTTGTGCCTCATTGCCTCATATACTCCCTACATATACTCAGGTCGCCTCGGTCGGAAGCTGTCCATGAATATCCAGCAGAGAATTCTGGGATGGAAATGAGCATCCCAGGCAGAAATGATGGGACAGTACCTGTTGGACACGCATGCATTGCCATCGAACTCTAGGGAGTGCAGACCTTGTCTCAGACACCCTCCCCCTCATTCACGTAAGTAGGGCCTGCCACATGCTCAGGACCACAATCCAGGACTTTGGAGTCAACCACAGTGAGACGTGGCATGACAGTAGAGTGTGATCAGAGGTGCCTCAGTGGGTTTGGACGCTGTGCTGGTGATTGGAAGGTCACTGGTTCAAATTCAAAGGGTCAGTGGAGTGATTTCACCGATTTACCCTTGAGCAAGGCCCAGGGGACAGTCTCAAAAACGTAGGTCAAAACAAAAACACGTATGGACAAAAGCGTCCGCTAAATAAATTACAGGTAAAATGAAAGGGGTTACAGTGAAGATGAAATGAAGCCGTCATCATCCGAGAAGATCGCCTACTCCACATCGCAGTCACCTGAGCGACAGCGCTTCCCTCCATGTATCCATGACGACACAGCAGCTTTCCATGTTCCCCCATTAGCTCTCACTGAACTAGACAAACAAACAAACGTGTTTAAAACCAGTAAGAAGAGAATCAAATCGCTGCAGGACAGCAGGAAAAATCCAGTGGGCTGGCAAGGTTAGTTAAGGATATTTTCTCGTCCCCAGGGGGGGTGAGAGGGCTTCTCCAGCATACTGAGAGGGAGGTACCCCCCCCCCCCCATTCAGCTTTTTCCTGAACAACATCTGGCTACAGTCTCTGTACCACTTGCAGAAGTTTTAAGAATAAAACAATTCACTGTGGGAACGTGGCACACACATTTGGCACTTTTAATTCTCAGTAAACAGTTTAAGAGAGTACAGGTACCACCAGGTGGTTCGCTGCCTAATTCTGCCACTGTTAATTGTATCCCGTTATGTTGTGAAGCGTGTGAGCTGCGCTGAAGTGAATTGTGGGTCGGGGGCTAATTTACTCCCAGTAGTGTCTTATGGCTTTACTGCCAGGCAGAAGGCACCGATTCGATGAGGGTCACGTAGACAAGTGAATATGCTTGCCTGAAATGCATAATGAACACGACTGACTGGAAGACACTGCAGGGGATGTAACTGTTGCACCTTTGCCTGAACTGGGAAACATCCTACGGAGACGGTTTGCAAAGAAGAAATTATATAAAGAGATTCTCTCTTATTCTGTGCAAAAGAGGATTTATACCAATAAAACTGGGAAAAAGATCAAATTCCCCTTATTCTGTGAAAAAGAATTTTTATACCAATAAAACTGAGAAAAGTAGCAAATTAAAAAGAGGTTTCCGGGCAGACTGACTTAGCCCTGGGTGAAACGTAGCCCTAGGTCTGAGAGAAAGGCTGAATGTTTGGAAAATGCCAGCACTTCAGAAGGGGAAGCCTGCCCATGTGTCATGAGAAATGGAACAGACACTGTAAAACGGGTTAGGTACTGCATAACGGACAGGACAGGTACTGTAGATGAGACAGTACTGTACAGCAGCCAAAGCGGATACTTCACAACAGAGGGGATAGGTGCTGGAACAGATAGATAGGTTGTTATGGGTTGAGGAAGTTCCTGTATAACTGAAAATGTCATTAGACAATTAGCAAGAATAAAACCAGGAAAAATACATGATAACTCACAAATATATATGCTATAATGATATAAATGAGTAAATTTTCCTCTTTTTTCAGGATTAGAACTTTTCAAATGGGATTGACACACATGTTCAAACACAGAGGGAGGAATATTTACAGAAATTTCACAATCCAACTGACTAATTTTTGTTAAATAATTATTTTCTGCTTTAATTTGTGACCACTGTGCTCTGAGTGCAATTATATACTGCTAATTGAAAATGCTAATCTTCCCATATTCAGGGGCATGCAGGGTTACAGTGGTAAAACGGCAATCCGTTTAGAGCCTTATCTGTCACCGGGATGAACTAGATGATTAATCCGTAATATTCTTCAGGGATTTCGCGAATATCAGCAATTAAATTAACAACTACCAAGTTTGTACTGTCAGTTTCAGGAGAGAAAGGCACTTTCATATTTCGCAAGTCGTTACCTTAATTACATACTTATTTCTGCCATCGCTTCTCTGTCATTACCAAAAGTCCACCACCGCACCCCCAGGCAGTGTTGGCACGTGGCACCACGTTCCCGCATGACACCCCGATATCACTGAGAGGAACAGCCGGGCCAGAGGCATGCCTGGGTTTGGATGCCAGGAGCCCACGTGAGCTGTGCCTTTGGCTAGCAAACAGCTCAACTGCAGGATGCAGAGGGTGAAGATTCACATAAATAATAAACCAAAGAAGACGAAGAAAAGATGAGAAAGGACTCTAAGGGTGTTAACGGCGGGGTGGCCCCTGAGAAAGGACTCTAAGGGTGTTAACGGCGGGGTGGCCCATGAGAAAGGACTCTAAGGGTGTTAACGGCGGGGTGGCCCATGAGAAAAGGGGAGAACACTGACAGTTTTCTCCCACAGAAAAGGCAGGACCCTGGAAGGTGTCGAGCTTCCCCAGAAAGAGCACAGAACCCTCTGTCTTTTCGCATGTTCAGCTAACCCTGCTTGTCCAAGCTGTTTTCTAACAGTGACTTTCTGCTGGATATGGCAAGTGTCTGGTCAAAATGTGACATTCTACCTTCATGTAGTAGGTCTCTTAATTGTAGCGACACCCCAGGGGCTCATAGCGTGAAGAAGGATGCACTGAAATCACCCCGACAAAGGTACGGAAAGACGTCCCCCAAATGGCTGTACTTCTGACTAGAAAATTATACAATGTGCACTTCATCCTCTAAATACTTCTAAACAGTTTAAGCATTTGGTTATTTTGAAATCCTATCTTCAACACTCTCTGTATCTATGTAAACAGATAGATGGAAATATAGTTAAAAAAAAAATTTGCAAACAACAAAAACGTGAAGTAAATTTAGCATCCAGCAACCAACTGTTCACACTCACTTTTCCCCTTAAAGCATAACACTTAAAGCTCAGTGACTCTCTCTCTCCCTGTCAATTCACTCACCATTTAATTTCTTTGTTGTTTGCCTCTTTACTTTTTAAACACTTGCATTCGGCATAAAAATTTAAATGAAAACAACTTGCTTAAGTCTTCATGACCTCACATGCTCAAGCTGGCAAACTCAGACGATGAATCCACTTCTCCCCATACCTGCTCAGTGCGACTGTTGACTGTGTCCTGACACCCTGCCCCACACTGCATTGCTACACCCCCGCCTGGAGCAAACTAGCTGCACAAGCATAATATTTTCATCTTGGGAGAAGTATCACTTGCAATCAAATTACTGCCCAACCACTTTCCATTCCTGCATATCCAAACCCTGAATCCATGTCCTAAGTATTTCTATCTTGTCTGTATCTCTTTGAAGACCTCCATGGGGAAATTTCAAGAAATAATACAAAACGGACATCATTACCATAATTAATGTCAACATCAAGTTGTTTAATCTCAAGCTACAGAGGTTCTGACATGGCAGCAGTTAATTTCCACAGGATACTGGTCTGCAGTGGTCCATGCTTGAGGCTGTACCTCCACAACTCACCGGTGGGGCTTCACATCCACACACTTTCAATTCCCCTTCCAACAGCCAGCCCCTCAAGCTGGATCCAATGGTCGCTTTCGAGGTGCCTTTGACAGCTGTTTCATGGAGTGATAAAACTACCCAGGCGCTCTGACCTGCCGCTTGCTCACAGGGCTACCGGTTCTGTTAACGGAAAAGTACTTGGGGCTAACAGGAGCCATCAAGATGGGAGGGTGCAACAAATACATTTTACTGATGATTGACATGTCTGATCTGAAGCAGCATGACATGGAGTCACCTTCAGCTTCTCAGTGTCCCACGATCTATAGACATGCTATTCAGGTGAACCACTGGTGCCCGAGTGTGGTGGGTGTCATGCCTTAAACCCTGCACTTCCTGGGGTGGCCATATATTTTAGTCAATTCCTAGCATTATAAGTTAATGAAAACTGAATTAGTAGATGCTGAATGAGGCCCATGAAATGTCAACATGTACAGACACATACGTACACTCACTATAAAAGAAACCAAGAACCACGGATGGTTACGAACTCTCCTCAAACAGGAGGCAGGGAGAAGCTCAGCGAGTGGCTGCCTCCTCAGGGCTGTCGGCTACCCTACCCCCACTTCCACCCCCAGCCGCATGTCCACCCCCACTCCCACATCCGCCTCCACTCCCAACTGCACATCCACCCTCACAACCACTTGCACTTGCCTCACCACTCCCACCCACACATCTACTCCCACTCCCAGAAGCACATCCACCCTTACCCCGCTCCCAGCCATGTTTCCTTGATTCCAAGCCACACGTCCAACCCCCACTCCCACCCTCACCCCACACCCACTCCCATGTTCACTCCATTCCCCACATCCACCCCCACGTCCTCCCCCACATCCACCCCCATGCCCTCACCCACCCCCACTCCCTCTCCCATCCCCATTTTCACTCCCTTCCACACCCCCACACCCACCCCCATTTTCACTCCCACTCCCTTGCTCACTCCCACTCCCAGCTGCATGCCCGGCTCACTCCAAGGCATGAGCAGTTTCTTTACTCTCATTAATAACTTCTGACTTCCCCTGGTGACTCTCACACCATGCCACCTCGTAATCTCAACATTAAAATGATACCATGGGGAGGAAACAAGATGGCCGCTTCTCCACGCTAACATCAAGTCCAGGAGCATCACCAGAGACGCACAAACTGCCTGCGTGTTCTATTCTTAAACAACAGTCTGTTGGCACGACCCCCAGCTTCCCAGTATGGACGCACACACATGCACACACACACGCACTTACATGCACAGACGCACGGGGATGGGGACGGACACACACACACACGCACACACACACAAAGTGTCATGGGTCAGCAGCTCAGCCGTCGGGTGGGTGAACGCTGCAAATGCCAAATCCATTTGTTATGAAAACGCTGCACATTGATCTGTCATACAGCTCACACCCCTAGCAGAGGAGTCATTTCGAAATCAATGTGTTTACAATATGACACCATCAATACCCCTCATTGGCACTCACCTCGCTAAGAGCACTACAATTACCGTCTTTGCGTGGGACTTTCCCTGGTGCGGAAAGCTCAATAACTTAATTAGGAAATGCAGAAATATCACACAATCCCCGGAGATGGGCTACTTAAAGTAGGTGATGTGTTTTAAAAGGGCTTCAGTTTCCTAATCGTGCATTAAGACTTCAGCAACACCAGAGGTTTCCATGGTAACACAAGCGCATTGACCGTCCAGCGAACGTGTGGAGTTTGGCGGCTACAGTGGTGTGCCTTCTTATCAGGGCAGGAGGCCGAGAGATGGCCCAGGGACATGACTCACTGTGACAGACACACATGGAGGTCGGTTTCACCTGTGCCAACCTGTCTCCAGAGCCCTTAACCATGATCCCTGTCAGATCTGCCCCCACTTTTAAAGCCACACCCAGACAACTCATTTCCAGGTTAAAGGTCACTTGATGAGGGACAACCCACAGGAGACCAAGTTGAATGTTTGATTAAATTATCAACACAAGAGGTTAATGGACCTTATATCCATTAATCAGATGATTTCATAAATGTTTCGCTTTTCCTACAGATTAAGAACATTAAACCCATCATTTACAACCAGTTAAAGAACTTCCTAGCAATTTAATTTAAGACCAGTTTGTGTCTGGTTCATGATGAAAATTGTAACCTATGTTTGCCTTACCACAAACCTAGTAAAATGTTCCAGAACATTTTAGCAATAAATTATAAATATAAACATGAATTTCTGTTTTACAGATGTGGTACAATGTACACAGTCAGACTTAAATATTATGTAAAAGAAAGTGTGTGACAGATCGTGTTTTCACACCGCCAGTACTCCAAAAGGGTACTCCATCAGTCATTCACAACACAGCGATTATTTCAAATTAGCTGCATTACACATAAATCATGCTGTCCTTAAGAGCCTTTAATGATCCGCATTAATACCAATAAACGGTCCGGTCAGTGGCGTATCACGGCATCTTTATAACTTTCTGTTTCAGTCTGAATGAAGGATCAGGCCGTCAGAAAACACGCAGCATGGCAGACATCTGACTGATCCCACGGGTCACTGTAGGAACTGCGGCCATTTCCCTGCAGAAAGAAAACGGTGGCCTCACATATTCAGAGAGGCGACGTTTCCATTCCATCCATCCATCGAACCAGGAGCCAGGCTGGCACCCAGCAATTACCCCAGACGTGGACAGACCGGAGCGAGAAGGCGGCTTAATCCCGGCCCCAGGACATGTGGGCCACAGCGGCGGGGCCCGTCTCGCCAGCCGGAGAAATGAGAAGCCTCTCATCCCTGCCGAAGCTCCTTTCACACCCGTGGTATTACCACTGATACTTGTGTTCACTTCCCTTAATGCATTCCCATTTCCCGAGCTCATTCGGCCGCGCCGCTGGCGCGCTCTGCCAGGGGAGAGAGCAGGGAGAGCGCAGGGTAATAACCGCGCCGCTACACCGATCTGCCAAAGTGACCTGCGAGTGCATCTGAGTGTTTATCCCCACGCATCCTGGGAATCTGTGCACCGTCGCTTGCCGAGAGGGCCGCCTGACATGTGACTGAATAAACGTCCCCAGTTCTCAAATGCACTCCCTTTGCCGGCGGCAGCCACTGGCACAATAAGAGCGCATGGCGAGAAGCTGTGCCGTGGACGCTATAATCGCGAGCAAATCGATCCGTAAGCCGTGCTCCCCCCCTACCTCAATCGCTAAGTGCTCTGCCAAAGACAATAAAGAATGTGATCACTGCACAGACAAATGCGGGCAATGCGAGGGGAAGAGGCAACCCTGCAGCCCCCGTATGCATCCACTGCAGTAGCGGCAGCCGGGTGCTATCATCTGATCGCCACGGAAACGCCAGCTAAACATGGGAGACGCGTAAATAAATCACTCTGCGAGTGGTGTCGATAAGGAAGACAGGCACAGGGACAGCGTAGTCACATGGGGCCCCAGTAATGAGCTTCACGCCCACGTGGTAAAACGAGGGAATCCGCAGGGAATTCAGAGAGGCGGCTCGGAGCGACCGCTCGGAGCAAATGCCTCCCGCACACGCAGCACACTGGTGATGCAGGAATGCACCAGGGCCTAATCAGGCGTCCTTTCTGGAGCCTCTGTGCCAAACGGGCCCATCACCACGGCCCCCGAGACCCACTGAAATGCCGACCCAGTGGCAAATGATTCAGGTGTCATGGAGGAAGTTTACTAAGGGATAATTCTGGTGATGGTTTATTACAATCTATATTACGGACGGATGCTGTCTGAGCACAGCCTGACCGGGCTGGCAGCAACCACAATAATTAATTTTTATTTAATTTGCAGGCAGAATGGTGTATAATATACACACCTGAAAAAAATACAATTCATGTAGCACGACACAGCACACAGTTCCCTTATATAGAAATAGTTTTCCATTTTAATGTCGAAGTGTTACCTGTGATGGCTGTGCATGACTGTCAAGCGAGTGTGCGTTATCCTGCCACGTTTGGAGGGCTGAGCAGTCAGAGCACAACATCCAGCGCAACATTTACGGCACAATCCGCTGAATGGCCACCCATTGTTAGGCAGCAGAACGTAGCTACTGGGTATGCAGCGCCGTGCGGACCTCTGACATCGCTGGGAACATTTCCGCAGGGCAAATCCGATGGATTTCCATGGCTGCTGAAGTTGCATCTCGGAAAGCAATTATACCCCACTGGCCATTTCCTTGCAAATTTCAGTGTCGCATTAATTAAGGGTGGAGTTGCTGTGATCTGCCCTCGCATTTTCTGTCACGCCAATGAGCCGGACTTTCGTTTTCATATTTCATGTTTTCAGTACTGTTTATTTCTTAGTTTTAAAAGACCAAATTCTAGGGTCACTGTAAGATAAGAGGGACTGTGTAACTGATGGACGTATAGCAACAGAGCCGTTGAGATTCACGCTAACAGCACCAAGCAGTCACTGAGAGACCTACGGGCTCTACCATGCGAACATACTGGTGCAGGAAAGACTGCTAAACTGTGCATTTACAACCCAGAGTAAAGAAAAGCAGGTGACCAGTGCAACACCCTGTATTGCAACTTCATTGTAGGGGAGCTGTGACGAGGGCGGAGGTACCATCTGTGCTTCCGTGAACATGGGGCCCCACGCTCTGGGCATTCTGTGGGTGGAGGGGCCACCCAACCTGCTCACTGCAATTCTGCAACGTGCCATAAAATGTCGTCAGGGGAGTAAAGAAGGACAATTGGTAGCTGCATGGGGAGAAATGCGCTAATCTATGCAACACTAAGAGTGTGCACACTGCAGTTTAGCCTCAGGGTCAGGCATTAGGGGCTGTTAGACAGAAGTGTATCTGCCTTTAAAAAAACACTGCCTCAATTACTATGGTGCCCCCTACAGGCTTCAGTCCTATTCAAGGAATTCCAGTATTGCCCAGTAAGAGGTGCACATCTCGAACTTCACTAAATCATATTTAAAAAATCAGGCCAATTAAAAAAATGACTGATTCTTAATCAGTTTAGACGGCCGTGTTGAGCTGCGCTGTTTAATAATGCAGCATAAGCATTACTTGGTGCAGTCACTCTGCTGTCAGATGGCGACCCTCGAGACTGACCAAACTGCAGGAAAAGTGAACAACCCACAATAGGTCTGTACACATACAGAAGCAGGGGACAGTCTGCACTCAAACAGGAGCAGGGGGTGGTCTGTAATCAGACTGAGGCAAGGGATGGTCTGTAATCAAACTGAAGCAGGGGATGATCTGTGCCCAAAAAAAAGCAGGGAGGTCAGTGCTCAAAAAGAAGGGGACATACTCAAATATAAACAGGGAGGTCTGCACCCAGCAAGAATGTAAAGTAATCGATGGTCTGTACTCAAACAGAGGAAGTGTGTTCTCAAAAAACAGGCAGAGACGGCCTGTACCAAGAAAGAGACAAAGGCATGGGAAGTCTGTACCCAAAGGACAGTGAAGTGCTGAGATGCTGAATTCTACATCACTTATTATGCTCCAGAAAATGCATCAACAACAACAAGGACAATAATTATTATAACAACTGCAGACGATGCACTAATGCCATAAGACCGGGGAAAGACAGAATCAGCGTCTTACATGCGATGTCGCAGCAGTCGCATTGTACTCCACTAGATAAGCAGCTTCTAAAAAGTTCATTAAAAGATAAATTTTAGGAGTGTTAAATGTTACAGTGCATCATTAAATTCAATCACCAGGCTCCTGTGAGTGATTTTATGAAATACTTCCCACAAGAGTCTTATAAGGATGTATAAACACAGACAGAGGGGACCACAGTGCTCAGAGGAGACACAATGTACTCTCTGATGTTCAACAAAGCACCTAATAAAAGGAGAAAATAAATACACTTTTAGTAAACCCTTAACCAGTAGTAGGCGGTGCTCAGTGAAGTTGAGACCCAGTGGTGTCGATGTGCAGTTGGGGTCATCGCATTATGTGACAGCACCCAGTCAAGTGAGTCATCTTCTGTGGGAGTCCTCTGAAAGGGAGTCCTCTGAAAGGGAGTCCTCTAGGTCAGCAATTAATCCTTAGAGGTAAACCCCTCCCAGCGCCCCCCGTCCCAACCTGACGTTCCAGTGGTGTGAGCTGCAGATCAGCAGATAATGGGACCGCTAAGTCTGGGAGTTTTTACAAAGTTTACTGGATGCTCTTTGACCTGCCATCACCAGGGGGGGGACAAACCAGGAAGTGTCAGTTATGAGCCCCAGAAAGTTTTCCTGAAGTTGTGCGAAGAGCTGCTAAATTTCTGGAGTAACAAACAAATATCTCTCTCTGTTCTGTTTGAGGTTTCCTTCCCCTTAACGCTGTGTTCAGTTCTGCTTCCTCCTCTGGATCTCTACATCAAAACCGTACATCCCACTGCGGAACCCACGCAACCTGTATAACTCAAGGGCTCCACCATATGAAGCCAGGTCTCCGGCACACCTCCTCGTACCCAGACGTTTCTCTGCACAGCCCAGCCTGGAATGGGAAGAAACCCGGGAGATTTCTGAACAGTGCACAGAGCGGAGAAGTCACGCGACTGCGTCATGCAAATGGCCCAAGTGATGCCCGCCATCCTCAGTGTTTCCACATGGAAAAACCACGGAACAAATGAAGTACTCTTCGCCTTACTTCAGCATCCCTCGCTTGCGGAACGAAGATGGGGAGCCGACGGTTGGTTCACATTAACGTGCAACGAGGTGGATAGCGCAAAGGGACCGACACGGTTAAGCTCTTCTCCCGCACACGCTCACTCGCACAAACGACAAGTAACAGATATAAACGCTACCTACCCACAAATACATCATCATCTTGAGCGAGGGGCTGAGTGCTTCAGACGCGGACCGGAGTCTCCTGACTTCACCCAGGTCTTCCACTCAGACACTGGAATAACTCACAGACTCCTCTTTCGCTCTGCGCCGCTCACAGTTCTCTTCTTTTCGCGAGGGTAAAAAAATAATTATTAAACTGACACTTCCGCGGCGTCGTGGGAAAAATGCTCCAGGCTGCCGCTCCTTCCCTCTGTTCCTCCCTTCTCCCACTCTCCCTTCCTCCCCTCGTGCTGACAATCCTTTGCTTAGGTAACAATTCTTGACGTGTGTGTTTAACGAGCAGATCCGCGTGCCAAGGCAGTCAACGAGAACTGCGCAGGAGAAAAGTCAGGGAGGGGGGAGTGGAGGAGGTGGAGGA
>JAODLD010000051.1:11167526-11202620 GCA_026781065.1 Mormyrops boulengeri | reverse complement strand
CCTCACGGCTTGTCAATTTGTGAAACTACAGAACATTTACCCCCCCACACGCACCTTTTTTAAACATTGTGCTTCTTTCAAAGCCTGAACGTTCAAATCCACAACTTCACAGGTGGTGATAAGTTACAGTGAATGTCAGCAAAAGTATGAAGTGGAAAAAGCCGTGCGTTTGGAGCTGTAGGCTTGCTGAAGTCCCGCCTGCTGCCTTCGCAGCTTCCTGTCGGCGACGGCCCCCCGCCTCCCGCCGGAGCCACTCTCGCTGCCGCGCTCTAGGCATGCTGCTGACTGGCTGCGTTTCTGCGCTGTGTTGGGCCTCAGCCAAACCTGACACTTGGCAATTAGGCCACAGCCGCGCCACTGGCTCTCACTGGACCGCGGCAGATGCGGCGATGGTTCTGCGGCTTGCCTAGGTGCATCTCTGCAGGCTCCTTGAGAAGGCCACGTGGATTTGGAAGAGGACTGATTAATAGTCCAAGTTATCCTGCTGCTAACGAGCTAACACTCAGGTGGAACCAGTTTCCGCATTGCATCACAAATAAAGAGCTCCTATCTCGGTTTGTTATGAAGCCATAGACTATGATACAGAGTCAGGAGCCCAGAACCAGGTCCAGTCTAGTACTGTAATATGGAATATGGAAAGTACACAACACAATATGGCAACTACACAACACGTGATTTTCTGATGAATTTCAGCATTTCCTCCAAACTCTGAATTCCATGTCACCCTTCACTCAGTGTACATTTCCTCTCCATGCTTAGAAGCCACCATGTTTAAATGTGTTTAATTGCTCAGCTGATCCTTGTTTCCAAAGCACCATAAAGCTTTGCCTCACCTACATATCTGGATGATTTACCAGAATAATTAAATTCCCCTTCAAGGACTCAAACCAACAATATTCTGGCTATGAGTTGATGTTCTTAACCTCTAGACTACCTGCTTCTCCCTGTACCGCTGTGTCTTCAAGTCGACTCCAGAACAGCAGCAGCACCTTGGGCATCAAAAGGAAGGGAGGCTCGCCTCCCATGCCCCCCGAAATGGAAGGGCAACCCTGTCTTGGGTCCAGGCAGGAGGGCGTGGGGTTGCAGCCCGCAGCCTCATTTACCGCCGAATCGCTAAAGTTCGGAAGATGTGGCTTTTTTTGAGGACACCTTTGCTGGTGTCATAGGCCAACCATAATCGAGATTTGAGTTTCATCAGATATATACGAATGCGCTTGTCACTTAAATGCCCATCCGAGAGTCCTTTCTTCAGCGTAACCATAAAAACATATTATCGCATGTTTCTGCTCACCTGCAGAGTTTAAGTCAGATCCCCAGCAGCGTCTTCGGTCTCCATAAACAAAACACTCTGGTCCTTGGGATCACCACGACCTCACCAATCTAAACACGGCTGAACAGAAAGCGGTCAGCGACCGCTTGTAACACACTGGAATGTTCTATACTGCCAATTATCCTCTGAGCAGGCCTGAAATTCCCCTTAGCAATCCTCTATTGATTATCCCCACTCAAATCAAGGGAATGGAGTGTGTGTGCGTGCGTGTGTGCAGCTCACTGCTGAGTAGGGCTGTTTTCTAAGGCGACAATGGAAATACTACTCAGAAGGTTAAACTGGGACTGGCACACAGGCTGGGGTGTTTCGGGCACTGCGTCATGGAGTAAAACCCCATTTTTCAATTCTAAAAAAGAGATAATGCTTCAGTACACTCCGTGCTGGGTTTTACTTCAGCTGTGTGGGTTTTGTGGGAGGTACCCCGACCAAGGAAACGAAGCAAATCTGTGAGAAAACGGGCAGAAAATGGAGCGAGGTTATGAAGGATGGTCAGTTCCACCCACGTAGGATGCATGAACCGGAGTCCAGCAAAATATCACATCTGCTGTGAATTCGTCAAAATCACACTTCAACAGGATACCTGTCTTTTTTTACCTTAGAAAAGGCAGTATGTCTGAACCGTAGCTAGCAATCGAAGAATCTGATCATCGTAACTGACACGTGAGTAGAAATAAGGCCTTGGTCATCATGTCCGTTTACACTCACATTTGGAATCGCATTTGGTCGGCCATCTTTGGTGCGACTGCCATTCGCCACTGACTCGTGCTCCTGAAGTCGTTAAGTGCCGCATTAATTAATTCAGAGCCTTCCTGCTGTGACAGGCTCCGCCTCTCAAGACAGGAGATTGATAAGAACAGTGATCGAATCAAAACTCCCGTAAACCGTGAGCACGGCAATAACTCGGGAACTTTAGCCAAGTCATCAATTCAACTTCCCTGTTTTACCTGCGTCCCGAGGAACGAAAACAAGGTAATTAAAGCTTCATAAAACATACATGGAAAATATCTGTAAATTCAGATGACAGGACTTCAAAGACCCCCGGAGCCCTCAAATGTATTAGATAAAAGCTGCGGTAGGAGCGTATCCATGGCAACCATGCCAAGTTAAATGTGGAAATCCAATGAATTTAAATTGAACGTAGCTTTGTAAAGTTATTTCATTATTCAGCCTCGACAAGAGAGCAGAGCGCACCCGAGAGGCAACGTCTGGGAAAAAACGCTTTTGTTTAGTTACATCCAGAAAGAACCGGCCAAATCACTGTACAGCTATATTAGTTAGTACATTAATTAGGGACTTTCCTGCTGAATGCTAGTCTTGCTAGTTGAGGCCCCGAACGTATTGATTAGACCTGGAAAATGAGAGGGATGTTCCTTCACATACACAGATGATAGTGTGGATAGCTCAGCATGGGCTCTGTACCAGTCTTGATGTACAGTGTACACCACATGACAGTCACTTGACTATCGTGCATCAGTCTGCCGAGGATCACAGGACACCGTCCAGCCAGACGCATAGCCCCCATAGGAGGGCATGTCGAGGGGTCACACTTCCAAGCGGCCCGTGCTGCACACAAGCCGGCAGATAAATCGGTGTTCGTGCATGACCTCTCTTGGCGTGCAAGGACTGCAGATGGCTATTACCGACGGACACTTTGATCATTCTTGTTCCCTATCCTCAAAAAGAATTGGTTGAAGACGTTTAGTTTGGCCTCTGCGTGGCTCTCAGCCCCAAGGCCCCTCCCATCCCTAAAGCAGTTACACACATTTGTGGAAAAGTATCACCAAGGATCCCTACATTTTCATGGGGTCCAGGGGTCACAGTTAATGGGCATCAATTATCTGTGCGGTTATGCAATTAGGATGCACACAGCCAGAGTGGATTAGCATGATGCAGATCGCCATTCTGTGAGAATACCGAGCTGTCTCCGCACCTAAACACATTCATGGCTAGAAAATGCAGACCGTCTGTGGTAAAATACTGAAACGCCCAACATCCCCACTCTGAAACAGGAATCCATTGAATTGCAACATCCAATCAGCAAGCTCGCATCGATGCTGAGAATGACAAACCATGACAGATTGTGACACGTGTGGTGACACGGAAGACCTTGTGGCATGGGAAAGAATACTAGTGCCATCCTTCCTGATGCGTGGGTGCAGTCTGAGGAGTGGTTGGGGCAAGAGGAGCAAGCAGGAGGTTCCTGGAACAGGTGGTGAAGCAGATGAGGAAGACACAGCGTGGGGGGCAGTGAGGGAGCCGGCTTCAGTTATGCTCAACACCAAGGAGGCTGAACAGGAAGCAGGACGGGGTGCAAACAGCACTTAAGGGGGCCAGAGTGAGGAAAGGCAGGCCACAGTGGTGGGAAGACACGAGCCACTGCAGACGCAGAGCAGCGCGTACAATTCAGGCGGAAAAAACCGCCATGGAGCCAAGCGCAGGCTGTCGGATGATATAATATTCATAAACATTCCGGAACATTCCCCGAATCATACATTGTTACTTTCGCCTCTATGCAACTTATGCAATTCACAAATATAAAGTTTTCCTTCCTATCAGTGTGAAATTGATCATTTTGTACATTCTAGATGTTAATAATAAACAAAAATATAAGAAATCTTTTAGAGAGAGAAGCTTTTCCCCACTCAGTGTTCAGGAACGCTGGCCTGGTGAGCGATGAGCCTCTCCCCCTTCGACAGACCTACACGCTCACCTTGGACATTTGGGCTGGTTCTACAGCCACAACGAGGGGAACATTACAGCCCCTTTTTAGAGAGGTCAGGTGATTATCGCCGAAACCAGCGGTTCGCTCCTACAGGCCGATTAGAAATACACCTGTAATGAAAGCCATTAACCAGCGCTCTGAATACTCCATCACAAGACGCTCCTTTAAGTAAGTTTGGGCGCAGGGATCCAATTTTGTGCGAACATTAACGTTTCACACGGCATTCGCGGCTAATTCTCAAATTCATCATCCCCGGCAGCCCCTTACGAAACGGACTGTGCAGCTTCTCCGGCCCTTTTCCCAGGTATTTCTGGGAATAAGATGTATTTTCTATCTTCCCGCAGTTAATTAAAAAATGGGGGCTACCTGGCCTTTGAAATACATGCCGGTGTGGATAATTAGATGGAAGGTCCCTGCTGCTTAAACATTACTCTTAACGCTAAGCTACCGTGCATTTCTGCGGGGCAATTAAAACACGCATTAGTCGTTATTATGTACGTTTACCGTCCTCCTTTGTTTCCTGTCGGAGACGGTTAAAAGAAGGCAACTTCAGAAATTGTGTTAGGAAAGCAGGTTACTCCTTCTTGCTGCCAGCTTCTCCGTTAATTATTATAAATCTAAATAAAGGTGCAGACAAAAGGTAAACTAATGGCTTTCAGAGGGATATTATGTTTGTTCTGTGCATCCCGAGGACGCAAAGCCCAAGGGGCGAGCAGATACGTGCGGAGCCGAGACGGAAGGAGATGAATCACGGAGACAGAGAAAAATTGGAGCAGGTCTGGTGACGGGATCACGCCGTGGGGCCCCGCGGATGCGGAGACGCCGTAACAGGGGTTGAAAGGCAGCGGCAACTCGAGGGGCTTTTAAAAGAAGCAGTCAAAGATACCATAGGTGGGGTTGGGCGCTGCCCATACATCAAGGCACTGTAAATGAAGCCGGGACCGGCACAGGAATGGATCTAGCATTCACAGCTGACTGTTTCCCCAAACAGAACTTTTTTTAAATTGTAATTCGCCCGAGTTGCAAAAGTCTTCATACCTACCGCCGTTACAATACAGACGGATATTTTTCGCTGCAAAAAAGTCACACCGATCAAATTCGAATAATGGAAAACGAATAATTCCGCGAGATTCTGTTTTCTTCACTTAGTTTTTTTATATTTCGATTGCTGCCAGAGCGACTGGTATAACATAATAACACGGTATATTACATAAATAATACCAATTAAGTTGTTTTATTATTTTCCTGAATACGTGGCAAACTGTTCATTAAGTTTATTAAAATTTTGTTTACGTGAGTAACATGCCTTGAGACGGAATACGGAATCATTTTTAATTACGGCAATATTGTCACCACCATCTTCTGATAAATGACTGCAATCCAATCAACACGAATTAATCCGCCCCATTTTCATACAGACGCGCATTCGAGATTCAACCTAAACTCTTAACTTAATGCTTCTTTGTCGTTCATTTGTTTCTTAACAGTCGGACTGGGGAGAGGAAATATAATATGGTAGTAATAGAAAAAAGCCATTTGCGCTCGCATAGTTTTTATTTTTACATTGAATCGGGAGCTCCTAAATGAATTTGACTCTTTCTGAAGCCTCTGCAGTTTTCAGATAGCAATCTGATTTTGTCAAATAAATGTAGGAAATATGAAGGCAGATACTAATCTAACAGAACAGTATTTTCCCGAATTACATTTTTAAATTTACATGGTAGGAAATGCATTTCGCCTTGGCGAGTGGGCTTCATGCATTATTGAAGAGCGCGGCACATTGTGCGCGTAATCGCCTCCGTATCGCCGCACTTCATGCGGGATGGGGGGGTAAACAAACTCAGAACCAAACACTATCAGGGCAGCTGCTTCAGCCACACTGGCTGTGTCTTACTGATTGACGCCACAATTAGAATGCAATCTTTAAAAATATACTAAAAGCGAGTGTACTAATAAGAGAAACTGGTGTTTGCTCATCTGAAAATGTACGGTTAAATGACGCATCCAGAGGCTAATTCAGTCAGAGCTTCCGCAAGGTGCTGTTGATGATTAATGACGAATCTGCCCCCGTCTGTCGCTTCACGAGCCTCCCAGTAAGCGTGGCCTGCAGTACAGACCCAGTTTGGTTCCAGCACGCACGCACACGCGCACACACACACACACACACACACACACACACACACACACACACTCAACGCCCCGGTTTCTTGCTGGGCCCCAGAGTCCACCCCCTTTCTGCCTCAGAAAGATGTTGTCCTTCCAGGGAAGACTGAGTGCATCCAAAGAAACAACTGGTTTCCTCTACTGACATTGTAATGTTTTTATTCTACTGTTCACTGACGTGTAATAAACACCACGCCACGTGGAAACTGGCCTTCCCCCACCCATAGTCCAAAATCAAGATACAACTATTCTAACACTATTCACTCCTCCAAACACCCACCACAAATTAGCTAACCGCTAGCTCAGCCAACCTTCGATAACCCTAAAGACACCTAGCTAACCCTAGCTGAATCTAGCTAAACATATAGTTAACCCTTGCTAGTTCTAGCTAAACCTAAATTACCCATAGCTAGATTGGCTACAACGTTCAATTACTGGACAATGTCAGGCAAACAGACACAGTAGAGTGAATCACAGGCTGGCTGCTGCAAAGCAGGCCAGCACAGGGCAGGTGGGAAACTTCACATAGATACGACCAAACGGCACGACGTCTGGAGTTGGAGGAGCTGACAGAACATCATCAGCAGACAGAATTTAGAGGAGTGGCGGACGAACGCGGGGAAAACAAAAAACACTGAGGTTAACGGGAAAATTGTACATTAAGTCCTTACAGGAACACAAAAGAATGTACAACCAGAAAAAAAAACAGCCATACGTTATGCGAGTTTAGCATCCCCTGCGCATTCCTCTGCGTGTTATCTCAAGTTAAATGCGAATACGGACACTTCAGCTCCAAGCGTATGGGGGGACCCCCCCCCCCGGGAAAAAAACAAAAAAACAAAAACAGATCTGCAGCGAAGCCCAGAGGCTCAGCATTGATCAAGCCCAGAACGGTTGGTCTGACACCTCAGTACCGCAAACACAACACCGAACTCATTTAGGGAAAAACAAAAAAACAAGTCCGGCGAAGGCGGCTCAACAAGCGAAGCTGCAGCCTGTCATAAGCTGACCTCCGGCTTTCAGAGGCGCTCATCGCCAGATCCCGCGGGCTCCTGCCGCGGACGCGCTCCTCGGCCGCCAAACAAAAGGAGCGGCTCCCGCAATGCATTTAAAAGCCATTTAGCAAAGCAGCGCGGATTAATCACTGAAGACGAGACACGGGTAAACGGAGAGCTAATACACATTACCTGTGTTAATTAAATCCTGCATTATTCATACGCCCGCTAATGCGCTCCACGCTTCCATCCACCCCCCCCCCTTTATTTTTCGTCGCCATTTAGCGGCTTTCCTTAAATTCGCCGGCAAATTGAGAAATTATACAAGCATCCCGCACAGCAATGCGGCAGATGCTGGCGAGTTGTCGGCTCCGTGAGAGACAAATATATATTAAAACGTTAGCAGCGCTCCATCCTCCATACTGTAAATTGATCAAGGCAGCTTTGAATTAACTTTGTCAGACTGGCCTGGAGACAGCGATGGAGGGGAGGGGGTCCGAGTCAGCCCCCCGTCGCCCCCGCCAACCCGCTCTCGCCCTATGCTCCCGTCTCCTGTTCTTCTCGGGCTCGTTTTCAATTTTCGTCTTGTCAGACCCAACAGATACCTTTAATGAAGCGAAACTTCTTAACGTTCAAAGATAAAAACTTGTATTTCATTCCCTTAACTATTTTTTTAAACCTGCACTATATATTTCAGTCTCATCTAAAATGGCTCGGTGTCAATTTATAAATGTCAGAAATATTCATTTTTTTCCCGCTATATTTCATCTTTTATTAAATTTCAGCACAAATTGCTTTTTCCCTCCTTAGACCTTGGGCACCATTGTTGCTACATGATGTTCAAGGCTGCCGCTATTAAAAAGCAGTGAGGTTTCGACCGTGAAAGATCGCGGCGGCCCGCCACCGACCCACGACTTTGGCGGCGCCTGTTTGGATCACAGTATTTTATGGCAGCACAAGGCCTCCAGCACAGCTCCCCCCATACGCACTTTCAGACCTTAGTCCTTAGAAGCTGCTTTGTTAAAGGGGGTCTGTGCCTTACAGGATGGAGAAACAGAAAATATCAGAATAAAATGAGATACATGTTCATTGTGCCACACAAGTCAAAGATATTAAACCTCCCATACAAAGGAATACGTAATGTATAAAAAAGAGAAACTAACTATCCCTGCACTCACATTAGTACATGGACGTCCTTCATAAACAGGTTTGTTTTCAAACTTTTTTTGAGCATCGAAAACCCCCAACGCAAGTGGCCTGATTTAAACGCCACGTGAGCTGCCGTGTAAATTCCCTGGCTGCTCCCTGACAGGACTCCTGGCTTCTGCTTTCAGGCATTAATCCAGAGGACAGGCTTTCTGCGCCGGGGAGATGGGGATAACTTGAGAGGTGGGAGGTTCCGATCCAGTGAAACTGATGTCATGGAGATGCACCCCTCCCACCCTCCTGCTTAGCTTTACGGCCGTCACGTCCAGAGATCCCGCCGCTCTCTTGACACCATGAACAAAATCCAGCCATCGATCATCCATCTCGGTACGGATCAAGGTGATCTCTACGTTTTTGTTTTTTTCATGTTAGCCGAGTGAAAACCCCAAGAATGGATATGTACCCTCTGAGTCCTAAGATGCCCTTCTTATTGAAGAACAGATAAGACATTAGCGCCGTTAGCATTCTGGCTGTGAAATTCAGACGTATTATCATGCAGTGGAGTTATGCACAGTCATCCTGCCTGCCCGCGCGCCCATATCTGAGCTTCTGTTTGTTTTGAACCAGGCGATGGCATCTGGGGGGGGGGGTCTATACTCCCCAGTGACAACCCGACTCAGAACAAGCCTTTCAGGGAACACAGCACACAGAGTTTGCCAGCCCTGGGCACATGGATCTGGAACATTTGAAGTCCGTTCCCTGCCACGTTCTCGACAGTCACAGGCTGACTCTGCAGTCCCAGTCCATAATCTCAGCCTGTAGTCCTGGTCTATGGTCCGTGATGTTGCAGTCCGCAATTCCAGCCTGCAGTCCTGGTCAGTGGTTGCAGTCTGTGGTCCATGGGGCTATCACTCATCAGCGCCAGTCAAAGTCCAGTTGGCAAAGCAACTGATGAGAGTCCCTGGGGGTTATGATTATGGACTGCCCCCCCCCCCGAAGATGGCACAAGTCACCTCAACACAGCACCAATAACATGGGGGGGGGGTCTTAATAAGGTGCTTAGAGGTCCGTAAACAGGCCCACTAGTCACGTGGCCATGTACATCGAAAATACTGCCAAGCTTCAGAAATTCTGCCCGGTCTGCACGTCTGTGAAACGCCAATGGCGGGCCGGAGCCTAATGGAGCACTTGGCCACCTGAACACTTAAGTTCCTGCCCTTGGAAACTCAGCCCATCTCAATCTCAAAAAGTTTTTGGGTTGGCTAGGGTCCCTATGCTCCCCCTCATACCACCCCACCTCAGCATGACGAGTCGGCTCCAATGAAAGCATCACATCACGCTGAACATCAGGTGATCTTCCTCTGCGAATCAGCACACACTGCATTCTGCTGTATGTATATTATCATTAAATTATATATAATGTTTCACTGGAGGCTGTCAGTGCGGGACGTCCCGGCAGTTTAACACGGGAAATGCTGTGTGCTGATTGCATCGCTGTCAGTGTGTAACGCACACACCCTTCCTGAGCCACAGATGGCCTTGGGGTGTTAATCTTTCGCCATGCAACTGGGCCTCACTGATACACATGACGTGTAGTGATGATTAACGAGCCGCACCTCGCCCCGGCATGCGGATTCTGCATAGTGCCGACGCATCACACACTATTTGGACACGTTACAAACGGCAGAGCAGTATCCAGACACATGGAAGATGCTGATGATTCTGGGGTGGGGTGGCCTCCAGAACATTCCAGGGCTTGATTCTCGCGTTCTGACGCCGTCAGTCTTTCCCACACCGAGATCGATGAAGGACGGTGAGGAAGAGGGGAACTTTAGCCCGGGGCGACTGAGCAGTCGATATCGCCGTGGGTCTCCCTCATTAAAGCGGCCTGTGAAAATCACACTCGGGGAACGGCTTCAAAAAGGCCGAACAGGAGGCGAAGGCCGGGGGGGCGGGGGGCAAAACCGTTTGTGAATGGCAATTACAGATACAGCGGCCAGGGAAGAGCATGAGGAAACGTTTTTCCATAATTAAAATGCATTTTATTCAATTAATCCACAGTTCTGCTCAAAATTAATTATTAAAAAGAAAAAGTGTATCTTTATACTTCCCGCACATCCTCTGGGGGTTTCCTAAAGTTCCCCGTCTGCTGCACTGAGCCACTGCTTCCTGGTTTCATTGCAGCCAAAGCGGCCCCGATCCCATGTGCTGCTAAAGATTTTGGGCCCCATGAAAGCATAGCATATTGGGCCCCAGACCCAGACCAATCAGCTGCTTCCACTCACCTCTCAATGTGTGTGAAGTGTGAGGTGTGATGGGTATGTCTAACCTGGAGAGGGCTCCCACGCTCTGGACCGAGCCTGCCCCCGCATCGGCGCGTAGCTGGGGGCATTTCAGTATGGTTTATTGACAAGGGAGGTGGACCAAATAGTGTTCTCCAGCCCAGTGTCTTCATTAGCATCCTTGTTAGCATGCTAACACAGCTCTCACTCATAACATTTTTTTTTTTGAGGCAGGAGTCACACCCCAGGTGGGAGTCAGTATCAGTATTGGTCTTTCTCTCCGGGGGGGGGGAGGGCAGGGGGTGCGGGGGTGCATTCCGAAAGGTGATAAATGATATGGATAACAGGATAGAGATCAGCCCACACACATTTTTTTCCTCTTTTGTTTTTTCTATCACTTATTTCTTTTGTCTCTGAACATGGAGCCCCCTGAAGTTTAAGGGAGACGTGCTTTATTCCTTTGCGTGAAAAAAAAAGTCAAAAGGCACGTTTAATTCAGGGATGACTGGATTTCTTCATTTCATGCCTGATAGGATCTGAATCCAGGTACAGCCAACACCAATCAATTCCCATCTATGGACCGCAGTGTGTCGGCAATCTCACCGTGGAACTGAGCGGCTTCCTCGCACAAGGGCTCGGGACACCGGACAGGCGGCCCCTACAAAGCGCCTAGTGGGCCTGTAATGGAAGAGGTTCCTGTCTTGTCAACAGCTGCCCAAAGTGGTGCCATAATCAATGTGGAAGGGGATACTTCAGCTATTTTAGAGCTTCTAATTCAAGACCCTGGAGAAGTTTCCTCAAAGACTGCATAGCACTGTGTCAAAAATACAAGAGCTTAAGATTTTTCCGTCCTTATACAATACTAACCCATTACGTCTAGGTATGTTTCCATGGTAATATATACATTAACAAGTCTCTAAAAGCCACCATCTGCAAATTACATGACTTCCGCACCCGCCAATCAGAATCCGTTTTTGTGAGCATGTGACACAGGTACAGAATTACTCATAATTGCAATTTGTTTTTTATTTGTTAGCTTCTTTATGGGGATGCCCATACCTGTATCCAGAATTAAATGTTTTATACTACTCAATTCTGCCGGATATCACTACAGAGTCTGATTACAGTAGAAATTTTTATCTTTAACTTTTTGAAATGCTTTTTTCATTTATTTATTTTAGCTCAAAACTTTGCTTTTAACCTGGTCTTTCGGCATAACAGCATCCAGGTAATTGGTAATTAGTGCCCATTGCTTTTTAGAGGGCTGTAACCAGGAGTTAATTTGCACTAATATTCACTCATCTGGATAATGTCGAATCTGCCCCTTTAAAACACTGCGTATATTTTTAAAGTAGACTGGGTGTAACTGAGTATTTTATAGTGTGTGTGTTTAAAATCACCTTGGGGGGGCAGCACCTTGCACATGCAAGAATATGTGGAGACTGAGGGAGCAGCAAGGCATTCTGGGTAGTTAAGAGGATTTTAATGGGCTGTTTAAATGGCACAATGCCTCTATATGCTGGATGTTTGGGAGGAGACTCATTTCAAGGATTACTGGCTTCCCTGCACATTTGATTGCACAATATACTATCTAACACAAGGAATTTTTTTGTTTATTCAGTGTGGGGCAGACGCCACAACGTGGACGAAAGGCGCCCCATGTTAACGACCGCGACGAACGGTGCGAGTCTGACAAAGAACGACTTTCATGGGTCAAGGTTTGTCGCCGTGGCAACACTTAACAATGACAGCGGCTAAGAGGAGTGCGCTTCAAGCGTTGATGGCTCACCGCTGTCAGATGAATGTCCCCTTCCCATCAGGCACTGGTGAAAACAAAACGAGCATCGGCAATTTTCACTGTCAGTGAGGAAATGGGAGTCCGTCTCTCTCGATGACACTTGGGGTAGGTGGATTATGGGAAGGAGGGGGGGTAACTGATGGTCACACGCATGAAAAAAACATCAAGGGTGGTGGTAAGCTACAAGCTAACCTCCACTAGCCTTTTGCAGTCCCAGAAGAAGAGCTGCTTCATGACACAAATGAATGAGCTTATGGGCAAAACTGCCCTCTGCTCAGGGAGACCCCACACTTCCGTAAGGGAAAAAAAGACCCGCGTGAGTAACTCTTCAAGAAGAACTATAGCAGTTTTTCAGGGGCTTGCATAGAGCGGGGTTGTGTCAGTTTGACCACAAGGATGTGGGGGGCAGGGGTGACAACCATGAGGGACACATCTGAAGATTCAGATCAGGACAGGCCTGAAACAGAGGGACTTTCTGTTGTACCCTTGAAGGACCAACCAAATGCAGCTGAACAAAGAACATCAGACGGTACTCTGATTAATATACACTTTTACTTTTGTCATTTATATCGACAGTTAAAAACACATCCCATTTTCCAAAATGATGTCAGTTTATACATTACACACATTTCTGTTCACTGCCGCAGTACGCTGCTCCCCCTATTCCTGGATGTGCCAGCCCCGAATTGAACAGATCACCAAAGGAATCCACAAAGTCACTGCACAGGAAACACTGCGGCCCTTTGGACATGTACCGTACCGCACGCGCATGCGTGTGAGCCTGGATGTGTGTGTCTATAAACAGGAGCAGGGACAGAAACATCCTCACCACTCTGCATTCCTCTGCCATTATTAGCCTTCGCTCTGTTCCCACTCTATATATATTTACTTTTTTATCTGTTATGAAATATTACTATTCAAGGTTACACTTTCGGTCAGTGCCGGCTGTACGGCGCCATTTAAATCTGAGGCTGCGGTGTAACGCAGCCACTTAACGAGGACTCACGCAGAGACAGGTGTACAGGGTTAATTAAAAACATGACCGGGTCACAAGCCCCTGTTTTATTGATCATACATCTACATATAAAGCGGCAGGAAGTCGCTGTGTGTGAGACAAAAGCCAAATGACAAGATAATTGGAGCAATCTGGGCAAAGAATTTACATAGGCATCGTTGTGTGGAATACTTTATTAGGAATAACCAAATGTTATGAATATCAGATTAGAGGAACTGGTAATATTTAGAGACAAGGGCAGGGGGCTTAATTTGCCCTCAGATCATTAGCTGGAATGGAAGGGCTGCTGGAAAGCGGGCAGAAAAATAAGCAGAAGGAGGAAAGAGACGTCATGGAGAAGGAGATCAGCCCACTCAGCATGTTCTCTACAAACTGACGGTGAAGAGTAACTGAAGAAACGGCAGAGGGAGGGAGGGAACGACAGGTCGGGGGAGGTGACAGACGAATATGGCGGCTGAGGATGGAAAAGCAGAGGGAGCCTAGGATAGAGCCTTGGGGTACGCCAGGAATAATCAATTAGCGATTACGGAATGAAGCGGAATCAGTGTCATTTATCTGGAGAACTCCCCAGAGACCTGCCCAGGCTTCAGGCAGCACAGCACACATGGACATTTTGGGGTAGACGTGGATTCAGATAAATAAAACTAGGCTCGAACTCCAGGCTAAACAAACAAATGCACTGCAAAAGGTCGACCATTATGTATCAGATGTGATGTACAGCATGAACTCTGGCATTTACAACTGGGGGCCAAGTTGACATGCATTGGAAAGATCTTGTTCCATAATTAGTGAAGAATTTGTAATTTAATTAACATCACAATCCAGGTAGAATACTAAAGACTTTCAGGGTTAAATGCATTACTGTATACATTTCCTGTTTTGTTAGTCCAAATGAGCCTTTAGAATGATGGTCTAAATGGAGAATGTGTTGGAAACCCAATTTAAAAGGATGAGCAGGACTTAATCCTCAGACTTTCTGGATTATCCTAAATTAGCAGAGTAGAAATTTTATTACAACAGATTTCAAAGCTGAAGATGGTATCATTAAAAACCCGTTCATACACAGCAGCCTCAGTAGTTTTTTTAGGCCATTCGAATCCCACCCCACCCCGATTCCCCCTGAAAGAGGGGCCCGATTGCTTGGCCCGTTGTTTAATTAATGGGGTGCAATTAAAGGCAGTGGAAAGCAGCTTTGGCGGCCCGTCGTGAAAAGAGCTGACCGAGGTTTCCCGGGTCGAAGTGCAGTGGATAAACATTAGCGCTCCTCATCTAGGGGGCAGAGACAGAATCCAGGGCGCTATCGTGCTGACTGTGCTCTAGGGCGCCCCCATGCTGCTGCCCACAGGAATCCATCACGCACCTCGGACCACCCCCCACGAGCCACCAAAGCTACCAGTAAGTTTGCAACACATATTTTAAAAAAAGAGGACAGGTGGCACAATGTATTATGTGTCTCTGTGCTTAACAAGAATCATGCTTAACAAACTATCTGAGTTATAGAATGTTAAGAACTAACTGAAACAACCCACTATCCACTGAGAATTTCTACGGGGGCCCAGCAGCCTGACCCAGTAATGTCCTGTCTCTGCATCCCTTTCTTTTCAGCACCTTTAAGCGCCTCAGACGGACACATATGGGACGGGTTGCTGCTGTTTTCTGGCTGTCCCTTCCACACTCCCCCACCTTCTGCTTTTTAACGTGGCTGTGCTGTATTTATCAAACACCTTTCCAAAGCACAACCTCCGCGACTGGGTAGTGAAACACATACAGGACATACAATGAGAGGGTTACTGCACCAAACGGTCGGATGTTTGCATCGGTTGTGCCATGACCCAACATAATGGGGTGGTGGGTGACTCAGTGGGTTAGAGCACTGTGCCTCTAATTTGAAGGTTGCTGGTTCAAATCCAAGGGCTTGCAGAGTGATTTCTCCATTGGGTCACTTGACTCCCAGTTGCTGCAGAGACTGTCTGACCCCCGCTTTCTCAAAACACATGTATGCTGCTTCGGATAAAAGTGTCTACTAAATAAAAAATGATATTCACGATTGTGTTGTCCTGGGTAACTAAGGCCATGCAACATGTGACCAGTGATGGCATGTGCATCTCTGATAATCCCAGCACCAATTAGGTTCTAGGTAAAACGGGGTCTTAAAGACACTTTATGACCAACAGGTGGCATAGTTGCTCAGGGCATAGTTTTGTGACCGAAATTTTTGCAGGCCAAGCTCAGGAGGGACATCCGATGCAGGCTGTGATTCTTAATTGCTGTTTAATCGATGATCACTCGTTATCACGTGCGATGTCATCACTGCTCAGATTCACTGGCGTGTGGGAGCATAACGGGAGAGATTAAAAGTTCAGCCACTGAAGGTGACGAGTCCCACCAACAAATTAACATCACGGCAAAACCCGGGAACCATTAGAGGGCGCCACCGGCAGCCTGGCCTTCCAAAATACACAGCAGAGGGACCGGCTGTCCCTGGGATGTGCGCCTGTGGGGATAGATTATGGCTTCACGCGCCACGGGGGCAGGAGCGCGATAAACCCCATTATCCTGGGTCCACAGTGCCATCGAAAAACATTTAATGGGACTTCACCCCAAGAATCCGGCTGCCGACGGGGCCTGCGCTTCATTAGCGATTCCTGCATGATCTCATTCCCGCTCCCGCTGCCCCCGTAAGACATATCGCCTGGACGCTGTCCAGCATGGCAATCAATACAGCCAGCGGAGTAATAAATGATAAAATCGATATTTTTAATATTTCCCCCATCGCGATGCTCTGCGGTCGTCTCGAATGCGGCGGCCGGGAGATATGCAGATGTAGAAAGTTGTACCTAACAGTTTAATGGGACACGTATCCTCGGGGGGGGGGGGAGAAGCAGCAGAAACGCAAGATCAGCAGCATTTCTAAAAACAACCAGGGCCGCGCTGCCAGATGGTGTTACAGAGGCTGCGAGCCGAGGCGCCAGCGCGCCCTGACCTGAGGGGACTCTCACTCTGACAGACGCACGCCCGACTCATTAATCCTGCCGGCAAACGCGCTGCGGCCTGGATATCAGCTGGCGGTCGCAATAGCGGCCTGGTGGCGGGTCACTGCTTGCGGCCTGGACCTCCGGCTTTCATGCGTGGGTAACCGTGTCCTGCGTTGGAAAGAACGATCATGAATTGGAAAACCAATGTTGCACTGAAAATACCGTATTGTGCTTTGGACAGCCAGATGTTTCTCTTCTGATTGTGTGGCGCAGGGTGTTGTTTGGGGATTATCAGATGACCTCAGTCTCTCGTCTCCATCCCCACCCGAATGCGCTTCCCGGGCGATGGCAAACTCCGACTCCTTGCGTTTCTTCTGCGATTAATATTCAAGCAGTACGCTGCGCTGATCCGGCATTTTTCATACACATTTTTACCCCCATGTGATGGATTCTGCGGCTGTAGCCACTTACGGGAAACGCGGTGTCATAAAACACGGAGACGGATTCACATCATGCAAAAAGCGAGAAGGAAAGTCTTTTCGGAGTGCGCGGCAAAACAATTCGGAGGCATTTCCGTCGCTATAAATCTTTAACTTCTGAGTTTATATTTATTCTTCCTGCCTTAATGAAGCTTCGTAGGATAACTAATAAAAAACCGGCAGCATGAATAATCGCTGAGGGCTGTCAGGCTGAAGCCAGGTCCGCTGTGCAGATGCGGGACGATTTTATGAACGATCCGTCCTGCAAAATGTTATTGTGACTCCGCCGTGTTTAGCAGAGGAAATGGCAGAATAACACCATCTTTCAGAGCATCAATCTTTAACGTGATAATAACCATAAAACAAAACAAAAAAAAAACCTTCATTTCAGCTCCGACATAAAACTGCATTTTGCTACAAGACTGAAGTTAAATCATTTTTCACTTAGTATAATTTCTCTCAACGATGCCAAGTGCTGTTTGTGAGTTTGAAATGGATGAAATCATACATTTACTTCAGAAGAAAATCATATAAACAGGATTTTAATTTGTTTTTCAGTACAGCAGTTACCAATCCAGGTCAGACCCTGATAGCAGGGACACCCAACACATTTCAAGGCATCGGAGCAAACGCAGGCGTGAGCAAATCTCCGCCTTTTAACATGTAAATAACTTCAGTCGGAAAATGTTGACCTGGTATCGAGATACCCGTAAATTATCTCCCTTTTAACTGAAAACCATAGAAAAGGGGAAATAATCTTATTAAAATATGCAAAAAACAGACGAAAAGCATTACATTACTGCGGCATTATTGCTGATATCAGCGATACGGCGATGGGGTAAAAAAAAAAAAAAAAAATGAAAGAGTGGCAATCCCAAATGAGCGCTCCACGCGCAGAAAGCAGACGTGTGGCTAATTGACTTCATCTCATTTTCCAGATCCCGTTTTACACAATTACCTACTGCCCCCTGCAGTCTGATTAGGGGAAGCTGAACGTGCAAAGAAGGAGGGAGGAAGAGCAGGAAACGTCTCTTTCCTGGGTGTGTCTGTATTAATCTATACATCACACGGGCATATAGTGGTACTCTTAAGTGCAGGACATTTTATACATATATTCATTTTTCTCCCACATAAAAATTCTCCAAACATCTACACTCATAAACAATCTGATGCCAACCATTAAGACTGCATCTAATGATTTGTATCGGTTAATCTGGTAATTATTTTTTGTCGACTAATTTAATGAATAACCCAATGAAAAATTGGGGGTATGGGGGTACTTGGGGGGGATCCACACCAAAGTTCGACGTTAATTAGGCAGAATGATGTCAGGAAGCTGCTAGCCGGGGCATTTGGGATTCACCCAGACAACCTAGAGTCGCTGGTGCTGGCCACTTCAGCCCCTGCTGCTAGCTAATGTGTCACTCGTTTACATCTCTCTAACCCCAATTTGCGCTGCATCGCGCTCCCCATCTCCTAGGCAACCCCTTTTGGAGTCATCAAGCTAAATTCCAACGCGGTAATAAAAACATGAACGCGGCTCTTTCTGATGCCGTCGGCGGGATCTCAGGAAGCCTCCCACTTGAGCCAAAAACTTCCACAACAAAACAAGCCGACATGAAGCCATAATTGTCTGTCTTGTGCACCAGATGCATGCCCCGCCACCAATGGCGCCGGGGTCCACCACTGCAGCAACATAACGCCTGACTCCGGCCAAGGCTGGCAAATGAATGGAACTCTCCGGCATGTCTTGTGGCCATCCTACTCTCAGACGAGGCTGAAGACCACACAGGCCCTGGACCTGTAGGCCTCTGCATTTTACCGCCCTGGAACACCAAGCGCTGCCGTGTCAGTCTGTGCATCACCTGCAGGGAGGGGCTCAAGAAAAGAAAACAACCATAACAAGTGGCTTTTACTATTGGTCTCAGTGATGCAGAGCCGGAATGTTCCAGAAGGTGCTGAGAACACCTGCATTTCAAAGTCCAGAGAAGAAAATATTGTGTGGGCACACAAGCGGCCATTAAGGGAAAACTAAGGCAGCATTGCTTCGTTTCCCTGCCATCCGAGCGGCGTTCCTGGGATTAAGAGCAGACGTTGTAGTGTTCCGGGGCTCAGGCTAGGATTTCCGATGGGGAAGAGGCCCAGGCAGACTCGCTAATTACCGAAATGACAGATTCTCACGCCGAACGCACCGCAAACGCTGACGCGCTCATTACACAATGTTCGGGTGTCCTCAGCGAGACACAGCACCTTTTCCTTAATGAGTTTCAAACCCCTCAGAAACTTCCACATAAACCATTTTGAAATGCGTCGTCTTGCATGGAGGTCGGCCTTCATCAAATCGAAGCGATAAAACACTCGCCTCCGAGCAAAGTCATTCAGACAGGAAAACCTCCATGTTTACCTTATAGAAATACAACAACAATATTCCAAAAAAAAACCCATCAACTTTTGACAAGCTTAATATTTAATATGCTCAAACTGCACTGGGATTGGGTCACATTTGATTAGCATTATTATTATTATTGTCTTCCATGACTATGTGTCGCCTGAAGACATTTAAACTGAGTAAATATATAATTAAAAACATACCAAACATCCCATTCTTCGCAAATGAGGAGATGAGAAGATGAGCTCCCCCAAAATGGAAAAGCTGCCGTGTCATTATTCCTCATATTGTATTCATGTTGAAGCACCAGAATATCTGACCGACAAAAATCGATGTCTTTCAATTAAGGGCCATGCTTAGATTACCTGAGTAAATAAATAAACGGGTTGGATACATAGTTCAGGTTATATAAGCAGAGCACAAGCGCGGGCTCTCAAACCGGGCCACGCCATGAGAGCGGCCTGACAGGACCGCTGCTGTTGTACCCTTTAAGCATGCAGCCCTACAGACAGGTGGAAGATTAAACGACGTCATCTCTCATTCCCTATGTATGGGGGGAAAAGTTGCTAAGCAACCAAATATGTCATGTATCATGTTATGCGGCTGCATTATGCAGCGGAGATGAGTCATCAAAATGCAACTGTAACGCTGCACCCATGTGGATTCACTCGACCTCACTCTCTCTCTCTCACACACACACACACGTGTACATGCACATGCACATGCACACACATGCATGTACCCCGGTCATTGAAGTGCCATCATGACTCCCTGACCCTCTGTAGGACACCCTTATCTCTCGTTTAGGCCATCGACTCAAAAAATCTTTCCTGCGGTTGTATATATTGTGTATATATAGCTGCTGTTGGTCTCATCCCGCTTGCCATACAGCGTGGCATCTCAGCTACACTAGTCAAGAAGCCAGTTCTTTACATTTTTAACATTAGAATGATCCATCCGCTCACTACTGATCAGACTCAGTATAGAGTCCATTTAGTTCACACATTCTCACAAAGCGAGTGACATCATCATCTCTGCCCTTCCTGTCATTATATTAATCACAATAATAAAGTTTCCTACATTTTTTAATATACTTCATTGTTAAAGAATGACTGAAGTGACATTGTCACAGATATTACTTAAGCGTTTTTTATTTGATGGTTTTCATGAGGTCAGTAAAAGCCAGGCCTGGATTTCATTCTGAAATCTCGTGTCACCTTTTTACGAGTAAATGACTAACCCCTTTTGACCGATTTATGGGTGACATCGGGTGACAGTCCTTTTAAGTTCGGTGACATCCCGGAGGCCACATTAGTGGTCTGATCGCTAAGCGGGGGCTTTCTGTTACCGCTCACTCCATTTCTGTGCCTGAAAATGCTGCATTTAATGGGCTGAGAGGGGGGCAGCTTTCAGGGTCTGGTGGTACATTTTATTCATGCTCCCTCCCCCGTTCTTCTCACAGTGGGCGAGGCACTCTTTTACATCTCCCCCAAACCTCTGCTCAAACCTCAGCTCAGGGACAACCGCCAATATCCCAAAAGGACCACAGTAGTACCGCTCTGAGATGTTCGAATGTGAATGGCTTTCCACAAGCTGTCAGAAGCATGGTATAATGACAGGAATCTTACACAGTGCACACATGGACCAAAAAAAAACCCTCAAGAAAAATGTTGTTACTGCCAGACTTCCCTTCAGCTTTTCTACGGTCATAAACAGACCTGTAACTCACACAGCGACAATCCGAACCAGCCCGTTGACCCGGAGGTCTCTAGAGGTACAGGCGGACTCTGTATCGTTCTTGCAGGTCCATTTGGCTCAGTGTTTAAAATGATCCATCTCTAACAATGACATCACCCCACCGGCCACTGCAGGAAGAGCTGATCCCCCAGTCGAGGCTTAGTGGAAACCATTGCGCGGAAGGTTATAGAAAGGCAAGTAGTTGCCTCACGCCAACCTGGGAGTGTGCTGCGGCTCAGGGAGCCGGAACGCACTCATGAAATATGGACGCTGACCTCGCTAATGCTGGCCTGGGGGTGCATGTGCTACAACTTCCATCAGAGAGCTTGATTAAGTTTTTGACATTTTACAAGTTGCTCCTCAGTTTCAGGGCCAGAATAAAAATAGAGAGAGCAAAGCAGGGGCGTATTCCCAGAGTGTCCACACGGGAGACCCGCTCACGGCTTCCGCACATCTGGCCTATCTGTTACAGTCAGCTGAGGATGAAAGGCGTCAGCTGGGACGTCACATAAGGGGGACGGGGGCGTGCGAACGAGTCGGGGCCTTTTATTCACCCGCCGCGGCCCAGATTCCCGCAGCAGAAATACAGAAATCCAGTGCAGCCTCAGCATAACGCGTGTTGGCATAACGAAACGCTGTCACCATCGAGACTCCAGAATATTCTGTGCTAATTTAATCTGCGGGTTTACTTTATATAAAGAGCTTGATGAACTATGGCTGTGTATCATCATCGTTTCATATTCGGGCCACTGATTAATGGTCACTGACTATAAGGCAAGTTAAAAATAGCTACACAACGTTTTGCCGTGTATTTATCTATAATAAGAAAAATTTTCACACCTGAATTCCAAGAGGTGAGAAAAGACTCCATACATTATAAATCTGGAGAATGCGACTAGTGTTCGCATGCATTTCCCTTATGTTATGGCCAATCCTGTGAATGTGACCACAGCTACGTCATTAATGAACACTTTTTTTTTTAGGGGTAGCACAGACATTATACTGCTGATCCATCAATGTATTGTGTATTATGACTGACTATTTAATTGTCTTATTTATCTGAAGATTGAGACACTGCAGTCCAAGTTTGTACCTGGCGTGTGACTGGATGCCGGTAGAGGTGAGCAGACCTGTGCTAACAGAGGATCGCTCATTCTCACTAATCACAGCGCCAAGAATGGATGATAAAATAAAGCCGTCACTCTTACAACTCAAAGGCTTTGGTTTCAAAGCTACCACCCATTGACATTATCAAAGCTGAGCCAGTTTATCTAAACAAATTAAACCTCTGTCTACGAGTCTCTCCATCCAGCTGCATTATCAGGAATATTTTTGCCTTTAATATGGTTACATCTGATTGGCTGGTCCCATCTCCTCTAGTTGCTTGGACCCACCTCCTATACAATCTCATTGGTTGTCTCTCTGACCCAAACATTTTTCATTCTGATCTCAGAACATTTATGCACAAGTAAAACTCCCATGGCCATCCAAAGCAAACTTCAGACACGTCCGCCTGACCCTCCTGTCTCCTTCCTAACGTGGCCCTGATGAACCATGCCTGTTGCTTGCTTGCCTTGTTGCTTGCTTGTTTTTCTTGTCAGCCCCATTCTGATCATTGATGACATCTTCCGGAGGGGGAGACAGGGGCACACTATCCGTGCCAGTCATCCCGACTCTCATTTCCCAGACGTTGTCTGCCCGGGCAACTCTCCTGCTGAGGTCCGGGGAAGAATTACCCTGGCACCCTCCTGGTCCAGCCCTGCTGGCCCTCTGAGGCCCTTATGTCCTGTGGTCCGAATAGGACCTGCCTTACCGGTAAACAGCCGGTGAACTGTGTCCCAGGGTTGCCGCCCAGTTTTCCTGGGCCCAGGATATTCCCATTTCCATTCAGTCGTATCTTGGTCCCTGTCCTGGCTTTGTTTTACCTCAGCCTGTGTCCCCTGTGGCCCTCCCCTGTGTTTCCATCCCTGTCCCTGTGGTTCCTCTACCTGTCTGTCCTGTTGTCCTGGTGTGTGTCATTTTGGGTGTCCTCTCTGCTGTCCTGGGTTTTTTCTTAGTCTGTTCCATGCCTCTAGTCACATCATGTGTCTTGTCCCGTGTCCTGGATTTTGTCCGTCAGGTGTTCCCTGGTGTGATGTATTCAGTCTGTCTCAATTTGTGTCTCACTTGCTCCCTGTTTCTGGTTCATGTCTGGTGTTTTTCCCTTTGGTCCCAAGTCCATTGTCCCTGGTGCCTGGTTTCATCCTGCTTTTAGTCCAGTTCATCTGTGTGGCCCCAGTGTTGACCTGTCCTGTTATCCTTTGGGTCTCTAGTCCGGCCCCTGCCTGTTCCATGTCCGCTGTTGTACCGGGTGTCCTGTACTGTCGGCTCAGCCCCTCTGGTCTTGTGTGGTGTCTGTTCCATTTACCCTGTCTGTCCCGTCTGGTGTCCCCTGTCCCCAGCCCTGTGTGTCCACCCTAGCATTCAGTTCTCATGGTCCCCTCTCCTGTTTGTCTTCCACGCCCAGAGAGCACACATTGTGGGGGGGCGGGGGTTCTGTTATTGCCTGCATATGAGCTACGCATGTTGCTCGTTACTCCTCTTTAGTCCTTTGTATTTAAACACCTGTTTGTCTTGTCAGCCCGGTCCGATCATTGATATCGTTCCTCCTATCTGCCCGTGTCCTTCCTCATATTCGCCTTCCTGTTTTGACTCCTCGTGGTCTCATCTGTTTCCTTGCTCCTGTTCAGCTCAATAAACTGCTTTGGAATGACAATAAAATATCCTTTATCCTTACATTCGCCAAATGTCTGCCATCAGGTCCTTCACCTTCAAAGTCTCAACCGCGAGTGCTATTGTCCACAGCGTTCCTCTGCAGCTGCCTGCAACCGGAAGGATCCGGCAGCATTTCTAAAGCACCTGTCTGGAGTTAGACATCACAACACCTCACAGTATCCATCAAGACCATAAATAATGTTGAATATATACAGCTAGTACATTATATCAATACAAAAAGCAACAGAAAGTTCTTAGGACGTCAAATATGAAGGAGGATTTGTAACAACTATCAGAATTGCCTGTTAAAGTAAATATTTTATTAATAGAGTTATTATTTCCATGTGTCAGGGGTGCTTTGACAGGAGTGGACATTTTCGGCACCCAGAGCCCATATTTGCTGCTGTCAGGTAATTATGTAACCCCCTGGATTACGCAACTTACAGTACCACTGCTGAGGCCTATTAACATTTCTGTCGTATCCCACGTAAGGGGAAAAAAAAAGCTGACCTGACAGGGAGCGGGTTGACAGCCGGGCCCCCGCTACTCTCTCCAGGCGGCGAGGCGGGCAGGGAGAGCCAGTGGAAAACATTTCATTATGCCTGCAGGTTCCTGCGAGTGGGCACAGGCAGCCGTGCACAATGGCGCCCCCACAGGACAAGAAACAGACCTCGGAAGGATTCTTGATGCCAGTCATGACTGGAGAAGCCCAGGTAAAACCAGCCCTGGGTTTTAGTTGACTCGGCAAAGCCGGCAGAGAAAGACGTTACTAAACTGTTTTCCCATGAGGCTCCAATGTACAGATAAACACCAGCTTCCCTATATCAGTGTTGTTCTTTTTTTTCAAAGTGAAATATAAAATATTGTTTTAATCAAAGCTTCCAGATTGTTCTGTTTGGTTCCAGAAAGGACACCATTTGTTGTAAACAGGGCCACCTCCCTGGCCCAGGACCAACAGTCGTTTTGTAATGGCATCAGGCCGCGTCCACAGTGACTGCTGCACAAGCACAGGAAGCAGCTGACTTTTTCGCTGGCATGGGAACGGAACGGCTGTGTCAGCACTGAGACCCCGACCACGAAGGTGTCTCAAAGATCCCGTCGAATCCGACTGCCGCGGGCTTCTCCGCTTACATCTACGCTCTGGCGCCATCTAATGGTGGCCGCGCCACCCTGCGGGAGATGAACGAAGTGTGGTGGCAACTAGCCGGGTTTTTCAAAATGACGGCATGCGGTATAACTTCTATATGCGGTAACAAGGTCAGCGTGAAGCGGAGCAGGAGCGTCTCTGGCCTTGAGCAAGAGCGGGGAAGGCGGAGGCAGGTGGGAAGCAGGACGCATTGTGACGCACTGCTGCGGTGTCTGGGCTCAATGGCCTCAGGTACGACACACTTTCAGGCCATATGCAAAGAGATATGTAAATACATAAAAATAACACACTCCCACTTACACACACACTTATATAAGAGATGTAAGAGTGTGGGAATCAAAGAAAGGTGCGCCCCTCAACGTACTATCTGCGATACCACTTTAAGCTTAAGTCCAAACTGTAATGGGTTACAAAGCCGGGTTCTCCTCCCAGAGCTCCCAAAACTGGCTAGGTTCCCCTCCCAGAGCTCCCAAATCAGAGCTGGGTTCCAGTCCCAGAGCTCCCAATGTACAGCGATGTTCCCTTCCCAGAGACTGCAATACAAGTCAGGATGTCTCCCAGTATTCCCAATATAGCCCAGATTCCCCTCCCAGAGCTCACAGACGGGGCTGTGTTACACACACAGATGAATGAGACCCTCTCATCACTCCGTCTGATGGTGTGCGGAATCCTCCTCGGCCGAGCGTCATGTGTCAGGAGCTGGATCTGCAAGGGGATCAACCGGCTGCTTGAGATTCCTGGCAATTGGGGCAGGATTAACAAATAAAACGGGACCCCATCCGGCAGCTAAGCACTGCACTGCACTGTAAAAAGAATGTGCTGATGGAGGAAGAGTAGTGTGAGATCCCAAAAAATGGTTTTATTTACATGATTAAATCTTAATCTTTAACCTATTGAAATGAGCCTGCTCTGCTCTCACCCGTATATGTGCGTCTTATAGGGGAGCAAGATGGGATATGAGAAAAACAATGAATTCCTATGTTGCTGTACTTGTACAAAAGGCAAATAACAGTATTATTATTAGGTTTATTAATGTTATTATTATTAGATTTCGCCAAATGGCTTTACGGTCCTGAATTCCGCTGTTAATTAAATATTACTGCGAGTATTGTCGTTGTACCTTCGATGAAGATGCTTATAATCGCTGCGGTGAAAACATACATAAATGAGCAAGACTGTAGCTCCAATCGCAGCTATAATTATTTTCACTAATATTACCCATTGTGAAAATGGGTGTGCTGTGGTAATAAAACGGGGGAAAGTCCTTAGGCTTAGAAATCGTCAGCACGAAGAACAGAGAAGCGCAGCAGAAACCGGATTAGGATGAACACGTGTACGGATATAAGTAAGGTGTGTGTGTGTGTGTGTGTGTGTGTGTGTGTGTGTGTGTGTGTGTGTGTGTGTGTGTGTGTGTGTGTGTGTGTGAAGGTCCATGAACAGGCACCTTCTCCTGACCCTGGAGAGGATGTTTTGGTGCTGCCGTTTCTCACCGTTATGCCCCGTGAAGGAGAAGAATGAACCTCGCTGAATTTCAGCCTGTCAAAATAGCACAGGGCCGCCGCGCTGCGTGAATGACAGGCGTGACAGCCCGAGGAGGGATGGGACCCTCAATCACACCTCCGCCCCGGCGACTGTCACCCCATGGCTTTTCACCGGGACACTGGGGGAACAATGGCGCCGGGAAGCGGATCGTACGGCTTAAGCCGGTGCCGCGGCCAGATAAAACTTTGAATAGCGTCATCATTCTCGCGGGGTTTTTTTTTCGCCTCTTCGGGCATGTTTGTGTGTCAGCGGAATAGAAAAGTCTTTTGGGTCCCCCAGGGTCACATTAACTCCATAACGCTTCGCCGGCAAATGTTATTGATCGCTGAGGTACGGAAACGGCCAAGACCAGACCGCGTCAGTACCGCCCTCTGCTGCTCTCCCCGGTGGGCTCCCGCACCACCAGCCTCCATCCGTCACCCAGCCGCCTGCTGGGGGGGACGGGGGGGGCAGCCACGTGTTGCCTAGATCCGTGAGAAGTTCGGCTAATCTTCATTAAAATTTTCCTGTAAAATCCGAGAAATGCATAAATAAACCAAGTGGGTTCTCCACAGAGGAAATGTACAAGTTGTCATTACTAGGACCTGCACGGCCAAAATCAGGCCGCTTAACTAAAAGGCTAATCGAATCTTAACAGTCGAAATTAACAGCTGACAGTATGTACTTGTTAAGCCCCATGCAGTTTTCCACCAATTAATACATTTCAGGCAAATAAAAATCCAAATTATATATTTTCCACGTGATCTAAAACATCCATATGCTATAAAACGATACTGGCTTTAGAGACACCCAATCTTCCGTACAATAGGCTAGACTACAGTATTAGGGTAGAGGAAACGGCCCTGTGATGTAATGGTATCGAGACGCTCTCAGGCGCTTCCCTCCGTTTCCATCATACGCGGCGTGTTTCATCCATAAACAGTGATGTAAGCTTTTCACGGCGGAGGCACTTTCCCATCCTGGCACTAACGGCAGTGCGTTAGCAGGGTTCTCCCTCCTCCATCGCTGCGCTGACATTTCCATTGTTTGCTGCGTAATTACACGGTGCCCTAATTCCTCCGACACCGGCGAGCGGCCGCCGGGCCTGAGTCAGACATTCTCGTGGGCGCGGGGGGGGGAGGCAGGGCTGCGCACGGAGCTGCCTTTTAACAAACGACTCCCCTTCTGTCACTCCTGACACAGAGCCCTGAGCCTTTGTAGAGGGAGGCGTTTGCGGCTTTGAACACCTTTTGGCAGTAGGACCGGCGCTTGCCAGCCGTCAACAGCATGCATCCCCTTTCTATTTGTGCAGACACACACATTAATATTTTGCTCCCACTGGATGATGCTCATCCCTTATTTTAGTCACGTCCAGATGCAACAGTGGCATGTGATTGAACCCGCAGCCTCTTAACAGCACCCCTAGTGGTCAGTGAATGGTAGGTGCGTGGCCGACGTACCTAGTAGAATTCCGCTACCTTAAAGTGCCTTGGGTGGCACGGGAGGAGGTAGGGGCGCGATCTGTGTGATGGTGACGGGAAATCGGGAGACACAGCACTTTCCCCACCGCGCCTCGGTGCGCACCGCAGGAGAGCACATGAAAGGGACCCGTCGCTTTGAAACCCCGGCTGCCGCTATCGCTGGAGTCATGCGTTCCCGGACAATGCTTTCCTATCCCCCTCGCCTGTCAATAAGCCGCGCATATTAAAGCAACGGGAAGCTTTTGATTTCCAATCAGGAGGAGGGCTGTAGAGCTCTCAGAATAAACCTCGCTTTCAACTTCGATCTCGTTCGTTGTCAGTTTAAGACAAATTAAACCTCGGTGGATTAAAATGTAAAGTTTCTCTCTCTGTCTTTCACATTTCAAGTTGCGGGGAAAAGCAGGGAAACCTTGACATCGCTTTTGATCTCGGATAAAAGTGTTTGAAATTCAGCTGATCACCGCTGCCTTTCATTTAATTTACTCTCGTGTAAACAGAAGTTTCTCCACCAAACAAGAAGCCCTCGAAACTCTTTAAACGTAAGTTATGCGGTGAGACCCTGTGAATCTTATATAACGTAAATGATTTTCCATATCTTCATGTCTATTTACCGGTCCTAAAATACACATTTGCTCTCCCTCGCCTGCAGGTATTCCGGTGGGTTCCCTGAGTAAAATGAATGCCACTCAAAGGTAAATCCACTGCATATTTATTAATGGATTACTCTTTATGCATTACACCCCAATAATACCTCAGAAATGACCTAAATTCCACGCTGCGACCCCATTTATATTCCCTATACAGAACCCCACCCCCCAAGTATCAGTGCGGCTGCGTGATTTACCCGCTCCAGTATAATGAAACGCTGAAAGCAGGCCTGATGAAATGCTTATTAACACACGGTAAGGAAAATATGTTAATATATAAACCATGTGCGTAGTTTTGTGGCTATATAGAATATTTGTTAGTTTGAAATAAAGCTGTCCACAGCATTCATTCTAACGTGTTAGATGTACCGACACTAGCAATAATGACGCTACCTCAGATCGCAGAGCAGTGTTTACTTCGGGAATACAAAGGGATCACCTGTCTAACAGCGCCATCTGGTGACACAAATATATAACCTACCATAGACATTTATAGACAAACATTATACATTTTCAGGATCCATCCATCCATCCATTTTCTGAAACCCAACTAGGGTCGCGGGAGGGACTGGAGCCTATCCCGGGAACAATGAGCGCATGCGGGAACCAACCCTGGGCAGTCGCCAACATACCGCAGGGCGCACACGCACACTATATTTCACTTATACTTCAGGATATTTTGTAAAATGTTGATCTAATATTGACCATAACATTTGGGCGAGAACTAAAAAATTAATGTTATAATTCTGAACAAAAACACACCGGACGGAGAATTTTCAACAACCGCTTATCCAATGGTGTGATGGTGATAAAGAGTCTGACCAGGGAAGCAAGGGGTGTAAGGTCAGGGTTCAGCGCGGAGGGGGCGCCAGCCAGTCTCATACAGCAGGTCACCCGGTTTCGAATTCACCTGAGCTGGGAGAAGCCCCCTCACACCCAAGTCCAGGCCCGTGAAAAAGCTCACCTACCGAGATGCCATACAGGAAGGAAGGTTTTTTCCAGAGTTTAAAATGAAAATTAAGCTTTATTTGCCATTTGTGGAAGTACAATGGATTTTTTTCTTCCCCAGCACATCCCATGTTGCTTTCCCATTTTTTAAGACATACACACATTTGCAGACGATAGTGAAGCTTGGGGTTTGAGCACTGGTCAGCCATCCATCCACAGGAATCAAACTAGTAACCTTCCGATCACAGGCACAGGGATCTAATCCACCAGGCTGCACAAAAAGACGCTTGTTATTCTGTATCATACAGTGTATTTCGACATGGATTCCATGTGTCTGCACATGCGAGTGTGTGCAGGTACTCGTGACACTGCCGATGGACTTTTCCCTTAATGCCACGAAACAAACGGTGGCCCCAATACAGATAAAAGCGGGAGTCAGAACGGATCTGATGTGCAAAGACAAATCCGCCCAATCCGAACGTGGGATGTACTCGAGCACTGCCCTGAGAAGGGTCCACACAGAAATGCACACGACACGGAACGTTCCAGAAGATGTGACGTGCCGTCCGGTTCCTAATCCGCCGTGACAAGCTCAATACACAAAAACCCGTTGGACACGCAAAAGGTATGAGATCCATCCTGTGCTCGCAGTGACAGCCAGCTTCAGCATCCGAGCAAAGAAGTAGGTGAGTTACGGCGGTTTGGGAAATCATCTTCAAAGGCTTCCATGGACACCCAGATAATTGTATGAATCTAAAAATAACCATCTTGAGGTAATACAATCTTAGGTGCATTTCTCAAGGCCCGAAATCACTGTACTGTGTGCTCCTGAATAAAATCATTATAATTTGCTAATTAGGTTTTATTTTTTCCCCACAGGGGAAACACAGGCTTTATTAGAATGCCTTGTTTCACATACTGAGCCCTGTTTCTCATTAAGCATGATAGAAGTCCAACATTCACCTCTTTGAATGTGCTGATTTTTTTATGTCGGATTGCTGGGAAAAAAAATTCCAGTCTGTCACCTGCAAAGTCAAATCATACTCAGCCAAGGCGGTCAGTCGGCATTACAGAACTCCTTCATGGACAGAAAAGAAACAACATTTCAATGGAAGAAAGACATAAGAGAGTACGATCAGCCTTATTGTGGTAAGGAGAGCTCCAGCTAATCCGTATCCGGCGGCTCAATGGTGAAACCACCAATAATGGGATTTGAACCAACGACCCTCCGATGAAACGCATAGCATCCTAATCCACTGACACACCACACCAAACCAAACCAGCCACCACCAAGCTCAAATGATCAGAGCACGCACATCTGCGCACACGCACTGATGCACCCACACACCAGGTAAACATCCCCCAACCTAATTTTACTTCCTTTGCACCTGCATATATGTTTACTGCAAACAGAATTCAAGGATTTGCTTATGTTTGGACCTGAAAATGATATATAAAGAGCAGACAATTTATATATAGAGTACCAACCTTTCATCGGTCGCACTGCTTTCCATAAATACATCTTTGGGAAAGAGTCAGTGACAGCGCGCCCGGATCGCAGTGTATCGCTGCAAATAGTCCGGGAGAGGATAGGGGGCCGGGCCGCATCTCAATACCGTACCGCGCCACTAGATGGCAGTGATAACACAGAAAAAAGCGCCCAGCGACGACTCAGCGCCTCTTGGCTTTGGCTAAATTACCGTTTGCGACTTCCCCGTTATTCCACAGGCAGCGTCGGCTTGATTTGTGTATTTTTCGAAACGGAATTATAGCCGACTTGAGTCTTTTTTTATTACCCGAATCACGCCGCCTGTTGTGAAGCACACCGTGCTAAACATGCTCATTACTCGCGAATACCAGCTTGTGCACTGCGACGCTGCGACGGCTGGAAGGCCGGTGTTCACAGCTGCACGTTTGACTACACGGCAAAAAACTGCGCAGTGCTACGGTTCGGGGTTTCCGTTATATAGACCGCATCTTTTACGCCTTCATACTGAATGCAAAATGCACAGCTATTGTGCTATATAGGTATTCAACCCAATGGTTTCGGAGTTCCTAAAATAGCAGACCTGAGGCTAATTAAAAAGCAATCTCGGGGCACTGTGTGAGGATTTTAGCATGCAGAAATGCAAATGATTCTACTGTAAGTCGCTCTTGTTATGCTTGTCTGCAGAGGAAATAAATAAATAACGCGCGGTGTAATTAATCTCCTGGCTGTTTGCTGACTTTTTTGATCCAAACACCCTCGCACACACATACGTGCACGCGCACGGCAATATAGTCTTGTAATATACATATTGGCGTACAAGGTTATGGTTTAAAAACAGCTCATAAAACCGACATCACCAAAGGTCACAAAAGAGCCACGACACACGCGCACACACGCCGTTTTATCTAGCGGTAGTTTTATACGAGGTAACTCATTGCAGACATCATGCTAAAATGGGCACAGCAGTAAGTGCTGAGTTCGGCGGCAACAACGGGGAAAAGCCTGCTGACGGCAGTGTTTATATGAAATGGCTGCCAGGCCGTCCTGCGGTCCTGTAGCCGGGCTTTCCGGGTCCCTGTCGCGGCTGTGCCCCCCCCCTTTAGCAGTACCTGGACACGGTTCAGGTTCCCACCTCGTAGCCACACACTGAAGAGGACGGACAGCCGGTGTCTTCCAGTCGCTGAAACAGCCAAATAAGTGCATCCCCTGCACGCCCCCCACCCCACCCCAGTCTGTCAGACTGTTGGAAGTGAAAAGACCTTGAAGTGAACCCCCACCCCCCTACCTCCTCCAGTTAACCGATTTTCAAGTTAGGCACATCTTAACTAGGTAAAGCAGTGGAACGTGGACTGCTGAGGTTATGAGGTCACGCACAGGCCTCGTCTCTCCTCCTGCCTGAACTTCTGGATCATGGGCGTCTTTCCAAAACGGTGCATCTCTGCAAACGGCCATGCCTACAGAGGCCTGCTCAGCTCTTAAGTACATAAATTGCTATGTTTTTGATTAAAGAGGCCTGGCTGCCTGGTCAACTGGCTGAGGACCTCCAGGATTTGGTCTGAGGCTTCAGTCATCAGCCTTCCCCCTCACTGGGTTCATCAACACATCGATCAAAATGCTTCGAGGTTTAAATCCGCTTCATTCTTCATCCACAGTTACTTATTTACATATCTGCCAATAAGATTCTTGATTTTAACTCATGAATCAAGAACAGAGACGGCAGTTATACATCTTTCACTCTGATCTTTTTCGCAAGATCGGATACGTGTGAAACGCGTCCTCTTGAAGTACTATGCCCTTAAGCGGACTCCATGTTCTCTCATTCCGAAATGTAAAAAATGAAATCATAAAGTAAAACAATATCTGAGAGAGTGAGTGGTGAAGAGCTGCACCACGGGCTTGATTTAAAAAATCCACTTTGATCCGTTGGCACACATCATCATAGCGGTACGGGCATTTTGCCGAGAATTCGTCACAGAGAGCGCTGGTTTGCCGTCGTCGGGCCACCCCAGCCTCCGAGCCGGGAGGAATGCACCCGGACGGCCACCGTGGCGAGGAGAAGCCGTTATTACACCGAGCCAGGAAAACAAAAACAGATTTACATTCTCTTTCTGGGATCCCGAAGAAAAGATTCATCACAGTGTCATTCAAGCGGACCAATCTTGGGAATCTGGGCAGGACAGAAAACCTGGGAGGATTAAAGAAATATTAAAAAGTAACGGCTGCTGTCAGAATATGAAGTTAATATACAGCTGTGCGGGGCAGAGGGCCGACTCGCTGTGTGTGTGTGTGTTTCTGTCATTTGGTGGGGTACATGAGGAATGCGCTTCCGCTGGAGAGACAGCTGCACCTGAAATGGATCTAATTACTGTAACAGCTCCATTCAGCGGAAAATCAAAACAAAGCATTTATCCTTAAAACGCCATGTAGGGCCACGCAGTTGCAGGTTCGAACGACGCAGCGAGCGCCCGCCGCACCCACCCCGCGATCCGGCGGCCACGACCTGAGCCTTACCGTTTTTATTTAAGCATGGTAACGCTTGGTAAAGGTACGCTCCTGCGCGCTGTGCTCTCATTAACTGCTCTCCTGACTTCTGGCCTTCGTCAGCGTTACCATGGCAACACCCTTGCATCCAGCGCGCGCCTGAACACCCGAGAGCCTGCGTGTGGCTGAAGCTGGAGCTTCGTGTGATTTGGGGGGGGGGGGGTCTGAGCAATACCTGGGTGCAGAACAGAAGAACAGCAAAAAAAAAAAAACAAGAAGTTATGCAGCATCAATGGGAAATTCACATGATTCATACAGGCTTTTGGGTCTTTTTATGAATCAGTGGTATTTAATGTAAATGTATGGTGGCCTCCCGGTCTTGTGGGGGCGGTATGCCGCAACCTTCCATTATAATAATGCACACCGTCCCCTAAAGAGCACCAATCAACCCGAATGCATGACGAAAACACACAAAACAGGCACTTTTTGTTCCTGTTATAAGATGAAACTGAACCCGTGGAGTGATTACGCAAGTAGCACAGTAACACTGTGGGAAAGGACAGAGCCGCGGGGGGGGGGGGGACATTTCCGTGGGAACAAGGTAGACCAGGGCTCAGGTAACGGACCGTGGGTAACCGTGCTCAGGTCACTGACAGAAGCCCACCGACATAAAACGGACAGACAGCAATTGGGGACACATGAAACGCATTAAGGGGAATGGGGACGGTCACCCAAGTCCGCCTCCAGGGACTGACGCAATCTACCCCCCCCACACAGCAACCTTGAAAAGCTACTCAACTTTCAACATGGACACAAAAATAAATGACAATATCATGCGAGTCGGGGCCAGAGTTTTGAGGCCTGCGAAGCTCGCCCCCAAGCCACCGCCCCTCACCATGTGACACAGCCGGTAAAGATAAAACCACCCAATAAGGCACACTTAATGCACATAAATCCATACGTCCCCCCAGGAGCCAGTGGTGACACCACACAAAAATGTACACGCAAAATATTTACCCTGCCTGCAGTGTCAGTATGATCAGTGAAGGTCACAAAGTGACGGGGGGGGGGCACAGGTATTGAGTGGATGCTGAGCCTTTTCCCTGTGGTCTCTCCCCCCCCCCACCCCTGGACCCACATGCTCTGTGACACCGGGCCAGTCGATGCCAAATTGCTGAGGGGGGGTTCATCGGCGTTCAGAAAGTCACCCCAATAGGACACATGGGATCGGTTGGGGGGCTAAATGAGACCATCCATTCCAACTGCCCCCCCCCCCCACACCCCATAATCTGTCACCAAGCACCTGGGGAAATAACACAGCTTTCACATTAACGAATCGGGCATCAGTAAATATTAATCCTGTCTTCACCCACACAAAATAAAACAAAAACAGCCCCCCCCTCCCCGATAACAAACCCTGATCGGTAAATCATGAGGAAACAGATAAAGCCATAAGCCTCCCTTCAACAGCCAGGGGGGCGGAGGGGGGGTAGGGAGAGACGAAGGCACATCCTGGCGAGTGTCTCCGTGAATCCCGCTGAAGTGGAAAGAGGCATCTTTAAGCATATGTAGCAGGGGGGTGGGGGGGCACTATC
>JAODLD010000051.1:11114364-11125016 GCA_026781065.1 Mormyrops boulengeri | reverse complement strand
TTCCTCTTTGTTCTATGTATATGTTAAAGACCGGCCTGGTCCTGACAAGCCGATAAACAACAACAGAACCAACATCATACGTGTCACTCCACTTAGCATCAGTAACCATGGTGACAGGCAGCATTTCAAGGTCACGAGATTCGCTGCAGTAGCATGACGCTCCCGTTACTCGACGGCTGCGTGTGCAGAAGCGTTCGGGACTGGGATTAGGGTTCCCCCCCCCCCCCACGTGTGTGTGCAGATTGCACTTCCTGCCCATGCAAGTAGCCTGACCGATGGCTCTAAACCACCCACAATGCAGGGGGCAAGTCCAGGAATCGACCCTTAGGACGGCTCAGCCCCCAGGATGACATCGCTAAAAGGATTTAGAGACACGATATTTCAGGGAGCCTGGAAAGGCCTATTCCATGGTGCGTGCCCTGCTATAGCCTGGCATCCAACTGGACCATTCTGCTGTGCTCCGCAAGCTCCAAAACAGGATAAGCGGCAGGAAACTGGATGCCGTTCATTTTTAAATCAGACTAAAACTGTCTACAACATATTCAAAAAAAGAAGCACCTAAATTCGGAGTTCCCGGCCCCATTTAGTGGCCCCATGCTTATTTAATCCCCCCATCCTGATTTAAGGGTCCCGCACCCCTCCAGCTCCCTATTTGTGCAGGGCAAGGGAGAGCGGTCCTTAATTTCGGCATCTGTGCCCACGAGCAGAGTCACGTTGGTGTCATGCTGATCCCACTCTGTGCTTGCCCCCCCCCCACGCTGGCTGGGCCGCCTCTCCTGCCCACGCACCGCACACGCCCCTGCGGGACACAGGGGACACAGAGGACCTTTTATAGGTGCACCAGTAGTGCTGCTAGCCTCCCTCCCCATTTGTACTGTATGTATGTCGTCCCCCAAGCTCTCAGCTCCCTGATTAAAGGTAGCCAGATAAAATAATCACTCCCCAGTAAACCATGCATTTAAAATAAAATTAAATATATTATTTTTTTAAATCACACACACACCTTTTATGTCAACCTGGCTCGCAATGATACACACTGTCATCATTAAATAAACAATCCTATATATACTTCGTACGGCGTTTCTTAAACAAAACACACATCTGAGACTGTTCCATTGCTCAAATCAGAGCCTCACCTCAGCGCTATACGCTGCAATGTCACAGTCAAAAGCCTGTCACACACCCCCAGATCGATGAGCAGCTCAAGTAACATTAAAAACAAACACACACACTGCAACAGGCAGCATGCGCAGAGTCTCTGGTACCTTAAGAAGCAGCTGTTTATGAGTGGATAAATTCAGAACAACAAAATTAAAAGAAAAAACCTTCACAAAAGGAGAGGGACACGTTTCAATAGATATTAATAACTGTTGCATCTTCAAACATGCAGGAAAATATTCCTGACAACTGGACTAATAAAATATGAAATTAATTTTTTTATCTGCATTTCACATTCGCTCAAAGGCTTAAAATACAGCAAACAGCCTCAGTGAACCAGACGAAATGGCTCATACATAAAACAGCTTAAAAAAAGGCAACAGTTAATTTTAACAGTTCAAGCAAAGAAACGAGAGCCGCAGCCCAGACGACGTGAGAGCCGGCGGAGGCGCATCGCGCACGGACGGACGGACGGACGGGGGAGCCGCAGCACGGCACCCACCTTCTCCAGCTTCTCGAAATGCTCCCGCAGGAACTTCAGGGGACAATCGGGCTTGGCTATACACAGGTTCACGATGCACTCCTTCAGGATTTGCTGGATGTTATGCTTCTGCACGAAAATCTCGCAGCCCTTTAGACTCTCATCTTCTTCCACATTGGAGGAGGAGGTGGCCATCTTATCTCTGCTGCTGAAAAAGAGGAGGGGGATTGCGTTCACTGGAAATTCACCCCTTCGCTCACCCACAAACAAACGCAGCTTATCTGCTTTTGATTTTAAAGCGTCAGGTGAAAGTGACGCCTCTCCGCCTTTCACCTGCTTCTTGGTGATTGACACAGATTCGTAGCGCAGCCTGAAAACATTTAACATTATCAAGTTAAAAATCTGTTTCGATATATGTTAATGTAATAAACCGGTAACGCATCTTACTACAAAACCATCCCGTTGGCACCATTAATGAAGTCAATAAAACGCATAACACCCCACGAGACTTTAATTGTGCTCATATCTCAGATCGTGGTAATATGGATCAGTGGGCAATGAAAACATCACTGGTTCCTAAAACGGCAGAAAAACCAATCAGTTAATAAGCGTTAATAAAAATGCACATGCATCATAGTCTTAGCTACTTCCGCCATTTAAGTCAAAACCAATATTGCCGCTGTGATGCACACGGATTCATGCAGCTACCGTCATATCTACATAATATATACAGTTCAGCTTTCTGATGAGACAGTGAGAACTAAGTGGTGCCTGTTAGCAGGTTGCGCCCTCCTTAACATTCGCACATTACCCAGGGAATGTCTCCCTTTCGCCGGTAATACCCCAGATGTCGGCGCGCCTCGTTACTGTGCACAGCTCGGGGTGATCAGGCGCTGAAGGAGGAGGAGGAGGAGGAGGAGAGAGACGCACAGACCGCGGATGCTGGGGGGCTGCGCCAGCATCCAGGAGGCGCGCATCACCGGCAGCCGCTCGCTTTCGGCGTGCCCAAGCCCCTAGCGAAGCTCCCTGTATCTCCTTACCGTTATGCCGAGGGATGCTCTCCGGCGACGCGGGGGATCCTCAGTATAGCTGCTGGCTCCGCTCAGCTCGCGCTGACTCCGTACCTATGACGTCAGTCCGCCGCACCGCTGTTTCCTCGCGCCCGGCGAGGGCTGCTCGAACCCCGTCTTGGGTATTTACTGTGAAAGGCTGCCGTCCGGGTTCTCCATTCTCTTTCTGTTCTTGTTTATATTCTAATGTGCGTTTCCCCCCCGCGCCACGTGCTGCCAGACCTAGGGTAGTTACTGTTTTGCGTCAGACTGAGTATTTGTGTAAACTCTAGGGGCTGCGTGTAGGTCGGCCTGTAGCCAAGCAAAGCTGTAGATATTGTGCATGTAAAGGATGATGCCACGTAATCATGCAATTCGCAAGATTTTATGTGACAGATTCATTTCCAATGTTTGTACAAGTATAATCTATATGAAACCGTCGTACTGCTTCATTCTAAAGGTGGACGATTAAATCATGTTTACTTCAAAGATAAATATACAAAATGTACTAAGAATACTCAAAGATACTTTAATATATCAGTGTTATATTAAAGTAAGACACCGTTTTTAAAGGAAGAAAACATGTTGGTCTGTTTTTGGTTTCCAGTGGTATTTGTAATATAATGAAGTAGTCTCACAGAGATACTGAGGCTTAATTTGACCTTATTTCTAAATCCCTGCTATTGGTCTGCAGAAAATATCTACTACATCCATCTACTTGGCTTACAATACAGTCTATTCCAGTCTTGTTTATGTTATTTTTATGGCGAATTACGGGCTGAAACTGTTTGTACTGAAGCCTAACTCTGCTCTCACAACATGAAGCTAGATAATGACTTGCAGGTCAGTTTGGGCAATAAATGGCAATATTCATGCTAAATTAACATCGAAATGAAAAAACATGAATAATTAAAACGCAATTTAAAACCACACATCAAACGGCGAAGCAGATACCTAACCATGTCACACAACTCCTTCCCATTTAAATAAAGTTTGGGTGATTTTGAATAACGGCGCGCCGGAAAATGGTTTGTGTTTGTCGTAGTGTAAGTGGTCACCATGACGACGTAATGGCAGCTATGGAGGTGGGAGAGGAACGTGCTGCAGCTGATGTGTTGCGAGCCCTGGCCCGACATCTGAACTGTCTTAATGAAGACAGCAAAAGCACGAGAAAAAGAGCCCTGGAATCGATTCGAAAGGAGACGTTTGATAAAAGGCTGTCGGGTGTCGCGCTACAGGAGGTGTTCGCCTGTCTTCTGAAGTCACTCCTGAAATGCATGTCAGACCCAATGGAGAGGTGCCGGGAGGCTGCTGTGCAGATGATCGCAGACTTCATTCGAAATGTTCCGCAGCCAGAGGAATCTTTGCCTTATCTTATACCCGCTCTTTCCCAGCGGCTGGGAGGGAATGAAATCTTAGAGCCGGCGGAAGAGCTTAGGCTGGCCATGCTGGAGATGCTTACCCTGGTGGTGGACGTGTGTGGGAGCCGCCTCGCTCCTTACCTCGACGACATGATAAAAATACTACAGCGAACAATCGTCGATCCTTTTCCAGACGTAAAGAAGGAGAGCTGTAAATGTACTGTGAATTTCGTCAAAAGTGTACCGGGTAAGCCTTAAACTGAAGGAAGCCTTCGGCTTTTGCGAACATTAGCCTTTAAAATATGCTGTTACTGACACTAGTACCGCATCAACCGAACATTAGATAACAATTATCGGCTTTAGATCACTAGATTGTATACATTTCATTTAGTCTATGAAGAACTCACATAACTCACACTTCCGCTATCGGCGTGGTGGCTCGCGCCAGTGTTTGTTGCCATGGTTTCACAGTGGCGCGGGTCCTTGCTGTTGAATACAAGTTCGTGGCTGGTAATTATTAAGTTTCTACATAAGCTTATTTACAGCCCTGCCGAATCTAGAAAAAAGTCAATGTAAGAAAACTATTTAAAATTATGTATTGTTGTATCTATTAGCTCTGCTGCCTCACACCTCTGGGAGGAGGATTCGAGTCCCCGCCTTGGCTCCATGTGTGTAGAGATTGCATTTTCTTCCCGTGTTGTCATGGGGTTTCCTCCAGGTACTCCGGTTTCCCCCCACAGTCCAAAAACATGCTGAGGTTAATTGGAGTTACCAAATTGCCCATAGCATGTGTCTGTGACTGGTTTGAGTGTGCCCTGTGATGAGTTGGTGGCCCATCGTGGGTTTTCCCTGCCTTGCGCCCGTAGCCTCTGGCATAGGACAAACTCCACCCCCCCCACCCCCCCCATGACCCGGACCAGAATAATCGGTTCAAAGATGACTAGATTTATCTGTGATTGTTGGAATATAATCAGAATATAATCAAAAATTAAGCTCAAACCCCCCTAAATCCTAAATGTGTATATATAAATGGTGCTGGATGAAATATCAGACAGAGATAACAATACAAAAATAAGGCGATTACTCATGGTGATACAACGTGACTGTGCTTACCTTGAATGCCTTCTATCTCACCTCACGGGAACCATGTTTGACCTAGATGGCCCCTCTCGTTTAACACAGACCACTTCCACATGCAGTCTGAGAGTCTGGTAAAGCCCCTGATGCAGACCATCTCTCACCAGCACTCCCGTGTGCGGGTGGCGGCCATCGAGACCACGGGCGCTGTCGTTCAGTATGGGAACGGCAAGACTGTGGACGATGTTCTCTCGCACCTGGCCCAGAGGCTGTTCGATGACTCCCCCCAGGTATGGTCTCTGGGGTGGAGACTGTTGGCGGGGTCTGGGGGGCAGAGTGTGAGGCTCTATAGAGAAGTACAGACGGTTTGCCAAAGCCCATGTGGTTCCTTCACCGCTAGCGCCCCTTAGCGCACAAGTGAAATTGGCTTGCTAACTCCGGTCCCCTGAGAAGATGGTGTCACCTAATGGGTTGACCAGCCCTGATTAAACCCCACAGGCTGGGATGGGTGAGTAGTTTTCCATTGTTTTTCAGTCACCGCCATCCTCTGACCCCCCAGGTGAGAAAAAGCGTGACACTGGTGGTGGGTCACTGGCTCCTGAACCTGCGTGACAGGTACTCCTACTTCCACAAGCTGATTCCCCTCCTCCTGAGCAGCTTCAGTGACGAGATCCCAGAGATCAGGTACCCATGGGCAGTGGGCCACTCGCACACAATGTCTCCTCTGCCCCTGGAGGAGATTGAGAGGAGCGAGGCCTTTGAGCATCCACCCGCTGCGTTCTCAGGCTCCTGGCTGCTGACCTGTGGAGGCAGACCGGTGCCCAGTGGGAGAAGGAGAATGAGGAGGACCTGAAGGACAAGCTGGACTTCCTGAGCCAGCACCCTGCATGCTACCCCGCTGGAGGTAGGCTCCCCGATGGGCTGCACTGGCTTCTTTTAAAGAGTATCACCAGAGGGTGCCTCAGCGAGAGGGCCTCCACCCCCCCACGGCCTGGTGGGCTGTGACCTCACGTCCTGATTAACGTCTGTGTGCCTAGGCCCCCATTTCAGTGGGGGAGAAGGGGCTGTTTTCAGATCAGAATAGAACCACCCAAAGGTGGGTAATTCAGGTCCAGAGAGTACAAATCCAGACCAAGATTTTGTTTCAACCAACCAGCCGAGTATTCTGTGACTGTGACTATGCTCAACTGATCGGTTGAAACAAAATCTTGGTCTGGATTTGTACTCTCTGGACCTGAACTACTCACCTCTATAACCTTGCTGGGAGGAGGGGGTTTTAAATTTATTTTTTTCTCACTACATAAATAAATACAACCCATTCTGTTATCTCATCATTTGAGGGGATATTTACTTATGAACCTTGTGCTTTACTGGAATGTTCTCCAGCGCTGGAATGATTAGTAGTACTCCTGTTAATTATGTACTGACACCACGACGGGGCCCCTTCCGGGAGTCACAGCCCCCCTCCCCGCATCACCTGATTCGCCCCAGAGGCTGCAGCAGCCTGTCCTTAAAGCTACCATTTTGTTTTCCCTCCTTTTTATTTGAACTTCAGGTCTGACCCTGAATAAAAGATGAAATCAAAGGTGGCCACTTCCTCTTCCTGTCTTTCTTTCCCTCTCTCTCACCCTCCCTCTCTATCTCCCTCCCTCTCTTCTTATCTCTCTTCCCTCTCAGGGCTGTACTGACACCCTGCTTGACAAATGCCTCTTTATTGCCAGCGTTTTGGCCCAGCAGCCTAATTACCGCCAGCAGGGCAGATTGATAGAATATGCCGGAGAGGGCTCAGGCTCTGCTTTGTACCCTGCGGCATGGGGCGGCCATTTTGAGCGATGGCGGGCAGTGGCTTGCTGGGATACAAACCGCCCTTTGCATCATTGAGAGTACATATCATCACCATTGATGGTTTAGGCGGGAATCCCGGCGGTCCGGTGCTGAGCAGGACATTAATTACGGTTAGGGAACAACTGAAGCTTTCAGACCAATAGTGGGCAGGTTTCCAGCCATCCACACCTGCCGTCGACTGACAGCAGGCCATAGTCCCACCCACCGTAGCCCCTGGACTGTCACTGAGTGTCGGGGCAGGTTCTGTCCTGAGGATCATAGCCCTCGCTATCTGTCCCAGGACACTTCGGTCCTGAGCTCATTGGAAATGAATCTGTGTCACCCCCCCCCCCCCCACCCCAAAGGAAAGGTCAGAGTCAGGGGTTTGTTTTGTCTTGCATAGTCGCTTTGATTTATAGCCGCCCCCCCGCTTCTCACCGCATTAAGTGCTGCGTTTTGAAAGCGACCCGGACTTGGTTCAGCGACAGTGATAAAGAGGTTCGGGGGGGCGACGCATGTGCTGGGTCACCTGGAGAAAACGGAAACCTGGATGTTGGAACCAGGCTACCCCTGAGTTTCCAGCTTGGCAAATACCACCCACGCATGTTCAGTATGAGTAGCACTTATTTAATGTGCATTTGAGAAAGCCGGGTCGGCTTGTCCCTAGAGCAATTGGGGGCTAATGGCTTTGCTCAGCGGCGAAAACACGGGATTTGAAACGGTGACGTTCAGATAATGCATGTAGTGTCCTAAACACAGGAAGTCACACATCGCTCCTTTTAAAATGCATTGAAATTTACGATGAGGCCGAACTACTGCTTAAAAAAGAGCTTTGTGCCGTCTAAGTGCTGTGAGCTTTCAGGCACATGGAGATTCCTGTCTTTCCTGCAGCGGAGAGGCCCGGCCTGGGCTGCCGGGAGCTGGTGGTCAGGAATCTATCCAAGCTGCTGCCGGCGGTCAGCCGGGATGTGGCGGACTGGCTGGCGGCCACGCGACTGAAGACTGCGCAGCTGCTTGCCGTGCTGCTGTTGCACGCTGAGGACCACAGCACGCAGCACTTGCATCTGCTGTTGTCCACACTGTACCATGCCTGCACGGACACAGAGGAGGCAGCGGTCCGGAGCGTGAGTCCTTCGCTGTCAGCTCACGGAGGGGCGGTTCCTGGAAACCCCCCCCCCCAGCGGTTAGACACATGGGGCTAAATTTACTGAGGAATGTCTCATCCTTGATGGTTAAATAGATATTTTTACCATTCAATCAGGACACACCTGCCTCCATGGGGACAAAAAAAATGCAGTGGGTATTAAAATCACTTGTCTCACCCCCCCCCCTCGATAAAGATACACCCAAGGCCTATGGATGCACCTGGACACACACCTCTTATTTTTGGCCCTTGGTCCATAGTCGTAATTGATGTCCATATTTTTATTTTTCCTGCCTGTCAGTGTCTGGAATCAGCACAGCTGATCGGGACCTTTGTGGATCCAGAGGTCTTCCTCAAGTTACTGCTGAGCCATGTGGAGACCCCGCATTCCTCCTCCCTGTGCTCGGGCCCGCTCATGGTGCTGGCGGCAGCTCTGAGGGGCTGCTCCAGAGAGGCCCTGAAGCCACACCTCCCCCATATAGGGGCCGTCCTCTCACACCCTGACGTCTGTCAGGAGTCTCAGCAGGTGAGATCCCTGTCACCGGCCGGCTGGCCTCTCTCGCCATGTCTTCCTGTATTGTGGCTGCCCCCACATAGCCCAGTCCAGTATGTTCCACCTGAACCAGGTCCCAACCAGGTTCTCCGTAGATGACGGCAGTCTGTACTCATCATAGGCCTCAGGCGTCAGTGGCAGCAGTCTGTACTCATCACGGGCTTCGGGCGTCAGTGGCAGCAGTCTGTACTCATCACGGGGCCTCGGGCGTCAGTGGCAGCAGTCTGTACTCATCACGGGCCTCGGGCGTCAGTGGCAGCAGTCTGTATTCATCATGGGCCTCGGGCGTCAGTGGCAGCAGTCTGTACTCATAACGGGCTTCGGGCGTCAGTGGCAGCAGTCTGTACTCATCACGGGCCTTGGACACCCATGGCAGCAGTCTGTACTCATCACGGGCTTCAGGCGTCAGTGGCAGCAGTCTGTACTCATAACGGGCTTCGGGCGTCAGTGGCAGCAGTCTGTACTCATCACGGGCCTCGGGCGTCAGTGGCAGCAGTCTGTACTCATCACGGGCCTCGGGCATCAGTGGCAGCAGTCTGTACTCATCACGGGCCTCTGGAGTCCTTGGCAGCAGTCTGTACTCATCACGGGCTTCAGGCGTCAGTGGCAGCAGTCTGTACTCATCACGGGCCTCTGGAGTCCTTGGCAGGCTCTCTTGCTACCCTCCTTTTAGCAGGGGCCTGTTTGAGGATTTCCCAGTTCTGCTCTTGCAGGCCGACACTAGGCCGTCACGGCCTACCGTGACCCCCCTCATTTAAATCATTATTTCGTGGCTTTTGCGGCTCAGTGAATAACATCCCCCGTGTCTTTCAGTGCCCCCGCAAAAGCAGGCTGTGGCTTCCTCCCCGGCCCTGTCCTGAAATCGCTTCCCTTTGATGGATAAATGCTATTTTTTGAACAGGCAGGGATGAGTCATCACTCCTCCTGACCCCCCACTGGGGCCTGAAAGAATTTCCTCTCTGGGATAATAATAATAAAAACAGCTAATTTCTCCTGACCCCTGCGTGTCTAGTCTGACCCCTGGCCCCCGTCTGTTACGGAGGGGCGGTTCCTGGAGCTGTTTGTTTTTTCAGTCCCCCCCCACACCTCCTACCGCTGCGCCATATTGCCTTCCTGGTGCTCCTCTTGAAAGCTCCCGCTTTCAAAGCAGTCCGGGGGTCTCCGATGAAAGACACTGGCCGTGGGGGACAGAAATTCACACATCCAGGGCCGGACAGGTCACACGCTCTCACACAGATGGATCCAGACCTCTGAACACTGTGGGTGGGTTTGTTGGGGGGGGGGTCAGGGTCTGGCCGCTGTCCCACCTGGGTAGGGTTTCTTCCAATGTGTTGGAGTCACCACTGCAGAGAAGCACCTGCCTCCTGTCTTACTTGACTTGCAGGAGGGCGCCTCCTAGTGGTGGGCAGGAGTGACTGCATACACCACCCGCTTCCCCCCACCAGTTGAAGGCATGGCACTATCCCAGTTACAAACAGAACAGTGGAGAAACAACAGCAGGATCCAGAGTCAATGCTCATAAAATCAACATTTATGGGCAAGTCATCGCCTCTTCCTTTCATCTCGTACATGAGAGAGCTGTGGACACTTCTTGTAGTAGAAGGTATACTTGAGTTTATAAAAACAGGAATAAAATAAATAATCTTCAAAGGTAGGTGCTCACCTCACCGGGCCTGGCGTGAGGGAGGCTGGTGACAGCGTGGGCCTGACGGGTGAGGGGGGGATTGGTGCTGGACTGATGTCAGCATGACGGCTGATATCAAAGGGAATCTGTTAGCGTCACGTCTTCCACGAGCCGTCGTCCGTTGTGTCCTCTCTGTGATGGTGCGTCTCTGTAGGAAGCGGCGCATTCCGTACCGGCTCCGTGCTGCTGTGTTGCTTGTTGCCGTGGCGACGGCGATCGCACATCTGCGGGATTAAAGCCGGTCGGCCGCTGAGCGCACGCTGCTGGCAGCCGAGAACAAGCATCTTTCAGCCGGGGAGTCCGGAGTGGGGGGGGGGGGGG
>JAODLD010000051.1:10988070-11099628 GCA_026781065.1 Mormyrops boulengeri | reverse complement strand
ACTGAATGTAATGTTAATTCGCTGCTGTTGAATTTGTTAGTAGGGGGAGAGGAGAGAAGGGGAAAGGTGTAGCACAGACTCACATACCATGATGCCGGCCTCCTGGGTAGGGCTGTAATGGTACATGTATTCCTCATGTGCTGATCAGTTATATCATTTTTGGTTCAGAAATCACAATGAAACAAATAAATATATTTCTTGACATGAGTGTCCCTAAATTCACAAATAGATGGTCAATACTGAAAATATTATGCTAATTGTGACTGTGAGTTGGATATGAGTAAAGCTGGTTACAGTCAGGTATAATTGGCAGTTTGGAAACATTGGATTGCCAATAAATTACACCAGCACTGGAAGGAGAGTGTAGTGGATAAGACCAAGACTGTCTGTTGGCTGGTTATAGCAAATTCGGGTATGTTGCTGGAAACACATCCGACACGCTAGCTCATTTGAGACGACGTCATCTGAGTGTGTGTACAGCTGGAGCAAGGCAGAAAAAACCTCTGCAAGGCATTTAAGGCATTTGTGCCAGGAAATTCAGACCAGACTAAAAAAAGAATTATGGCAATAGAGGTGTTAAATTAATCACTACAGATTATGATTGTTATTTTTAGTTTTTATTTATTCATTTTCACAATGTGCGAATAAACATCCTTAGGTTTTGCTTTTCAGACACATCAACATCAGACACTGTCAGGGGTCTATATCGCAAAGTGAGGTTTCTTCGTTAGCTAGATAACTTGTCAGCTTTAAGGTATCCTAGTTTAAAATGACATTATTTTCGGTCACTTACATTTAGCCCAGACTACCTTAAATCCAACACATGATCTTGTTAACCCAAAGATTCAGCTTCATGATACAGATCCCTGGCTTACCTATTGGGTTTGTCCAGCATGTTACCCTATTGGGTCTAGTAATTACAAACTATCCTGCCCTGACTGCACTCATATGTTGTACTTGTGTTTTGGCTTGGCTTGCTAGTCGAGCATTTGTCATGTTTGCTGTTGCTGGCGGTTGTCATCGTCTCTTTCCAGATACCCCTTGAATTTCTGCTGTGCCTTGTATTAAACCCAGTGTACTTTCACCTGCATCCTTGTCTCACTTCACCTCTGCATGGCAATTTTTCACAGAATACTTGACTCTAACCAAAGGATGCAACGAGTCATGTTTCAAGTCCTATTTGTCCTGAAGCCCTGTCGTTGTACATTGCAAGCCCTCTTTTGTCTGGTCCTGCAGTCGTTTGCCCCTCAGTCTTGTGTTCTCAATACTCCTATATTGTCTTTAGCCCCTTTCAGGGCTCTCCCCACAGGCTGGAAATTTGGGGACCCTAGGAGGATACCAACTATGCTCTGACTGGTTTGAGCTGCCTAGAGCGGGTGGCCTGCCAGACAGCAGAATCCCAGCCCAGTCCTGTCTCCAAATCCTGTATCTTATCCTGGCTTCTGTTGTGTTCAAGAGTCTAGAGCAGGGTTCCCCAGTTTTGGTCTTGGAGTACAGTTAAACCCCATATACTTGAACCGCATCCTTGTCCTCCTTCACCTGTGCCTGGCCATTTGTGACAGATGCATTACCTTTGGTTTCCAATTTTGTAATGGTGTTTGCAATTTTAGGAATACATAATTTCAAAACAACTTCAGTTGTCCCTGATGTACTGAAATTGAACCGAAACGTAAAACCCAAATCCAAGGTGTGTACCGAACCATGAATTTTTTGTACAGTTGCACACCTATTTTTGGGCCATTTCTTAAAAAACAAGAAAATCATTTGGTGGGCCATGAAGAATCGTGCTGCAGGGCAGATGTGGCTCGTGGGCCTTGAGTTTGACGTATGTGGTCTATCCTGTACACATCAGTAGCAAAGCATAATCAGCATACCTTACTGTGTGGTCCCAGATCTTGATGGTCCAGTCAGAGCTGCATGAGATAAAGACCTTTGGATGGAATGGATTCCAGCGTACTGCATCCACAGCCATATTGTGAGCATCATAGGTCTCAAGGAACTGGCTTGAGTAGGCCTTGGAGCACTGGAAAGACAATTGGTTGAGAAGACTAGGTAAACAGCCCTTAAGACAATGACAACGTTTGGATAATATATAAATAAACCACAAAGCTTATGAACATTCAGGCAACATAAAGTGTTGAGAGATATGGAAGCACAACTGCTTGATACTAAAGAAGCGAATAAATCAAATTTAGGCAAAACTGAAACAGTTGATGAAGATCATTTTTAAGACATCCTGGTTAGCAGCTCTGTAGTGCTGATGGATTACGGCTTCATATGAGGACAGCAATGTCTGTACGCCTGAACAAATAATGCCAGACATAGCAGTGACAACAGTGTCACTAAAAGAACATACTTGTGCTGAATTTGATGTGCAAAGGCCCACAAATATAGGGATTCGATTTTTTTTCGTTCCTTCCCTGAGGTGACATTTATGCAACCCATTAATGTGTACTAATTGTCTGGGAAGCTTTGATTGATCAGTTCCAGCTGCTGTAGCCCTTAGTTTACATTTGATCACGTGACCAGGATGACTTGTCAGCAATACAGCTGTGACATTTAATATGATTTCTATTTCACTGGTTAGTGCATCTCTCTGTCTTGTGACTGGATATCAGAGGTGAACCTGTGAGACAGAGGCAGACAAGTATGGCAAGAGTTTCCAGCAAGGTTCATTTCACAATAATACAGCCTGACAAGGATGGGTCTTGTGTTGACACTATGACCAGACTCTACATGCAAGCCCGAGAAGCAAAGCATTAGGACTAAGACCCTATTGGCAAGCGACATCTCAATCAGAAGCACAGCTGTCTGTGTGAGACTCTGACAGGATGGGCCGTCAGGGTGAATGGCAGACAGTGTCACCCTAATGAGACAGAAGAAATGCAGGTTTGTGGATTCACAACCAACGCTTCCTTCAGGCTAATATGAAAATCTCCGTTGCATTCCAAATAACCGTACATAACGTGAAAATGCATATTCCTGCATTACAATGTACACATTCGGCATTCATCAGTGTTTGAAAGATTTTCTTTTGCCAGGAACAAAATTTACATTTCTGACATTGTGACACTGTTTACATTACAATTTACATGACTGTGCATTTGACACATTCTAGTACACTTGTTAGTGTTTCTGTTATGCACACATACACAAAAACACATGCCCAAAAATGAAGTGCACAATTTAACAAACAAAAAAATGTGATACATTTTAATTGACAAATGTTTATGTGTAAAAGTAAACACTACAATAAGTGTTCTCGCAGCTTGGTACCGCCAAATGGAGAGCAATCAAAGGGCATTGCTTATTTAACACATTCTTCGATCTGAAAGAATGCCGGAAAGAGTCCCAGATCACGTTAAACCAATGGCAATAAAAATGCCCTTTATCAGTGTACTAATCAAAAACGAAACATTTGGCTGTTTAGTGAGTTTAAAAATATGCTGAAGTATACTGAGTATCACAAATATATGTTAGCACTATCTGTTGTATAAGGGCAATGAAATTTCAGTTCATTTGGATTTACACCATGGATTTACGTCTTCAAGCTCTCATATTCTACTTTTAATTTATATGTTTTCATAGAAATTGCACATCAAAAATACAGCACAGAGTGAATTTCATAGAGTAAGTAAAAACAATTTACGCAAGTTGCTGAAAAGCTTATAGTACTCAGGTAATATTTCTTACCTTGTGAATTTTTCCTTCTTCAGTGCCAACTAAAAAGAGGTAATCAATTTTCTTATGGAAATCAAATGATGTCCCACACGCTAAAAAAAAGAAAATATTTATAAAAAATAACATAGGGAAAACAAAACTATCGTAAATCCTTATGCAGAAGAGCCTGCTGAATCTGAGATATTGGATTAGGTAAACTTTATTGATCACAGAGGGAAATTCTTGTGCATCTTGAGCATAAACATACATTTAGCGCAAAAATAGGAATTATATTCGTATTCTGCACACAGAGATGAGGACTGAAACAGAACTTCTCACAGCACACTTGCCACATGAAAGCATAAGGCTCATCCTATCACAGCTGCCTCTAGTAATATAAAATATTTTGTATCACTTCAGCGTATGCCGGCTCAGCCCCCCTTACAGTAAGTCTAGTGCAAAAGCCAGTTCAGTATGCGTTTTGGAGTACCAAAGGTTTTTACAATTTAATATTATTTAAACCTAAAAAGGATGTTGGTCGGATTTATTGTCATGTATTCCCTGGACATAAAAAGCAACATTATTCTGTTATTTTGAAATCTTGGTAATAAAATTCACCATGGCGGGTGTCGTCAAGGTAGAGTTTCACTGAAAGGAAATACGTTGGTATGCCCTGTTACCCTAATACTGCCCAAGACTGAACAGCAGTTCTACTAATGTCCTTTCAGTTTGTAAATTTGAAAATAATGTCTGCAAGTACAAACAAGGAAGCCAAATGTGTGATAACCATAGCATAAGAGGGATAATGCACTGCAAGGTGTGCATTTCACATTTTGAAACACACAAAGGTTGTACGCCGTCGCCTTGTCATGCATTAACCCTCACTTAATCACGCTCCTTTTCAGACATACACATATACAGGGTTGAAAGCTAAACTTAGGATCTGAGTGTAGCATCATACCATTTTGTCTTAATATAATCAGGTTCACCTGTTGTTTCACATGCCACCACTGACTTGGACTAGGGCTAAATCCCCCCACAAAAAATGTCACTAATTTCCCCATGATAAATTTTACCAAACAGCTACTGAACTAATACCGATAAGATTTGGTGAGCAGGGGACGGGTGAAGGAGAAATATTATATTCTTTGTTTTAGAATATTGAGAAAATCATCTTATACCCCAAAGTTTGAAAAGCAGTAACCTGTGCAATGCTCCAGAGAAGTTTCATGGGAGAAAAGATCCATGGAACATGCTTAGATAGCAGATGAGTATATTCACAAGATGTTGGCTGAAGCCTCTATTTTCACCCTCGGTTGCCCCCCGTCATTGCAGTTTCAATTTTGGGGCTCAGGTCTTTCAGGTGAAGATTTTCAGGTGTAGGTTTTTTTATCCATGTAATGTTTTTGTAAAGTGGCAATAAAACTCATGAAAAGATCAAGTGAATAGAGTAGTAATTATAAGTAGTTATCCTGTTCACACCATTAAGCGTCTTTTCTAAGTCTTCTCTTGGCTGTTATTAAGTCCCATTCCTTTCCTGAGATTTCTTTCAAAATTTGAACAGGTCCAGATGTTCAGCCACACAACACGTCATTTTTGAGTTATCATGCTGACAAGATCAGGTGTCTGAGCTGGCCTTCTCTTTGCTATCACTACGTGGCAGTGCTTCAATTGTGGTGCGATGTTTCTCAAAATTTGAACACCTTTAGTTTGTCACCCACACAATGTGACAACATTTTGAAAAAGGTCTGCAAAATTCTTAAAGTTACAGCTGGCCATTCTTTCCTCTGCTGCCACACGTGCTCCTGATTTTGGAGCAATTTGTCTCAGAATGAAACTGGGTATAGATCTTCATCCATCTAATGTTTTTGTGAACCCCTAATAAGATCCATGAAATACTTATGACATTTACAAAGTCAAACATCATCTGCTTTCACCTATCCCTTTGCTGGAACTAAGCGGCATAGCTTCAGCTTTGGGGCAATGTCTCAAAATTTAGCCACTTCCACTTCAGCAGCCATACATAATTTAGAAAAAGATCCATCAAAAACTTTTTGACCTGTCACCTTAATGGTATCATGTGTCCCTTTCTTGCCACGAAGCACCTTCAATTTTGGGATAGGTTTTCTCAGAATTTCATCAATTCCAGTTCCTCACCAAAACAATACGTTTACAAAGACTGAAAAAGATCGTTTTCTTTGCTATCACTATGCAATGCTGCTTCAGGTTTGAGGTGTTCTTGCAACGCTGGAACAATCCCATAACTATATATACTCCCCTTTGGGGGAATTCAAATATAGGAATGAGGGGAAAGATGGAACTTCAGTATAGCATGACCCTGTCTCCAATCAGGTGACCAGATATGCCTTATAGTGAAGCAAGATGGAGCAATATCGTAGTATCACCATGTGTCTGAGCTTGTGACAAGGCTTGGCTAGTATCTGTACCCATGGTCAGATGTCGTGCTTCCTCTGACCCTTCCACCGTGGCACCTCCCACGGACAACTTGGTGATGTCTGTGAACACCAGTTCATTCTGCAACATCACAAGTGCAAACATTGTAACATGTACAGAGACATCCGCGGGGAGAATGTGATTTTAATCTTAGCTTTCAGTCAAATGACCTAATCAGTGTCATCTATATGGTTAATTTTAATCAGGAGATAAGAATAAAAATATCTGGTGACCTGAAAACTAGTTCTCGTCCTTCAAATAATTAAACTTAAAATAACACACCAAGAATTAGACACTTAGAACAAAATTATTTCTGCTCACCTTTACAAGAGTCCAAGATACCACACGGCCATCAGATGACACAGAAAAGAAACAATGATTGTTGTCCATATCATCTTTCTGCCATTTCACCTGCAACATTAAACATTAGAAATGCAACAATAAAAAAGTTGGCATATTTAAAATTCACACAAAACAATGAATGCATTATAAAATAATTAAATAAATAAAAAAACAGCATCTAACGCTGAGTGAAACTGTATTGGCTTTATGCTGAATATGTAATATGAAATCAAAAGTCAGAAAACATGTAAGCAGCACAAATCAAATTTGTTAATAGGGAAAATGTAATTTTAAATACAAAATCTGCATTATTACAAAAACTACATTCACTTTTAGTAGTGAATGTCATACATGTTAAGGAAACCTACTGTAGTACCTTTATAACACTGATAAGAAAGCAAGCATTTTTAGTTTTTGTCATTTTAATATACAACCCAGCTTTTAAAATTGTATAATATAGTCACAGGACACATTCACAGGGCACTAAAGTAACTGCAATTGTTTAAAGACCATCGAGACAGTTAGGCAATTCCTCGAAAACTGAGGAATATATTTAATCAAATATATTTAATTTTCTTTTTACAGCATACTAATGACACAAGCAGAAAATGGTGTTATTTATGAAATAGAATTAAAAAATTTAAAAAGCCCAACAATGAACAAATTAACTAGAAAGACGGTCTATCCAAACAATATTTTCCCCAACAATTCCGTCACTTGCTCCACCTATCTCATCCGTACTCATCCCACACTCACCAACCTATACAATTTCTAGAAGTACTGGATGGATCACCTGGAGATGTGAAAGTTAATAAATGTGCTTTTACCGGAAAGAGTCCTAGTTGTGACACATTTCTTAGAAATCATACCTATTCATTTATTGCATATTCCACGTACATGCCGATTTGCAGAATCTTTCTCCACCAAATAAGTAGTTACCTGTATTTCCAAGTGAATGTCTTAATGTCTATGTTTTAAAATGTAATTTATATTATTCATATTTTTATATGCCTAAATATTTATATTGTACTGTATGTATTCCTCATTTACACTATGACCAACATTTTCTGTGATATAAAAACTGTATCAGATACACTAATGGAAAATATAGTGTCATGGAAGGGCCACAGACATTTTTTTTTCATGGCCACAATGCATAAAATTAGTTTAACAGTCCCACAAAATACTAAATCAAGCTGACAAAATCCCTAAAATTTGCAGATGATTTAATTTTTTTGTGCTCTCAATTGCTTTTGGGTGCAACAGTTTACAATAGTCACAAATTAAGTTCTTCAGTGGTGGCTCCATAAAAGATGGGCAAATACAACATATAACAAGTAATATTTAACCAGTTACTGGCTTAGTTATGCTTATTTGCCCCCAAAGGACTCACTGCTAGTTAACTTTACCATAGCGGGCACTGAGACTTGTTTTAGCTTCCCAAACACAGACGCAAAAGCGCAACAGCTTACAAACACAAGCAGGTTTGCAACAAAAGACATGTCCTTCTATGGTCTGAATGCCTAATGAACCCCAAAAACATTAAATAAATGATACAAAATTAATACAGCAAAGTGATTTAACTAACTACTTACATTTTACCTATGCAAAGATGTTAGAAACAACGTATCCATAGTACATCCCAAATTATGTCCAGTGTGCACTTTGTAAATCGGGCCTGTCGCATCATGAACTTTAATGCCGTTGCACCAATGTGAATCAGTGAATCTTACCAACCCTACCCCCTATACAGTAGGTGCTTATATGAAGTTCAAGGGCTTAATGCTGTCTTACAGGTCCATCAATGGACAGGCACCCATCTCCATCAAGAGGCTCCTTAAATGTATATTCCCAAACATCAGCTTGGAGATCCCTCCACCATACCAGAAGTCTCACTCCAGACTTTTCTCATGTATGGTTGCTTGATGGTGGAATCAGCTGCTGAACCACATCTGGCCATCAGATTCCCTCTCCACCTTCAAGACCCATCATTTCCATGAATACCTCTTCTAACCTGACACCACTCTGCATTCCCTGAATGTTCCTAATGCTGCAATTTCTGCTCATTAAATAAGTCATATTAATGTATTGCTTTGAATGGAAGATATTGTGTAACTCCTATCCCCAACACTGCATACACATGTACCTGGGGATTCACTGGAAGCTCAGCCTAGCTGCACTTATGCCTAGTCAACTCCTTGACAGCACATATGTTTGTAATGTGTTATTTGCCTCGCTTGTTTGTCGCTTTGGACATAGAGACTGCTAAATACAGAACAAATGTTAATGTGAATATAAGTTTGTTGTTTACTGGTGAGTAATATAACCTGCTTTAATAATTGAGGGAAGTCTTTAGACTGCCCCCATGTGCCTGAACTGATGTATTTCACCTGATTTAAAATACATATGTATATATGCAGTCAAGGCTGTGAGGTGACTCAATGGTTAGCACTGCAATCTCACATCTCTAGGGTTGGGGTTTTCACTCCAGGGCCACACCTTGAAAATTTTTTGGTCCCAGTGGGAAATATTTTTGGTTATTGGCCAATGGCTACACTGATCCATTGGAAACTCTCCCAGTAATCCAGTTGTTAGACCATCTCTGCCTTTATGGAAGAGGCTCCAGGCTCACTGGAACCCTGTACCATGTAAGAGATATGGAAACTACATGAATATATATAAGCAGTTTCTGAAACCCTTATGGAAACAACTTCACAACTGCGCCTGACCCATCTCAGTGTATGATGTCTAGTAGGGGGGTCAACAACTTCCCCCAATCTGCCAGGTCAGTGGTTACCAGAGAATGAAACCTAAAGACAATGAACACAACCGAAAGAATGCATGACTGTCCTAATTTAACTCTACCAAACTGGCTGGCTTGTTAACTGTGTACATCAAATCAGTTTAGATTGTAATCTTCGGTCCTTCTTTGTTTTTAATGAAGAAAGACTGAGAGACCAAAGTTTGATTTCTCACAGTACCTGCCACACAGGATCGGTGTGTTTTCCAGACTTGGCGGTGCTCCTATATGTGGCTTCGTCATTTTCCTCCTTGAGGTTATAGACAGCCACGCTGCCATCATAGAAGCCTGCAGCCACGAGGTAGGACAGAGAGCTGTGGATGTCAAGGCACATGATGCCAGAGAGGGTGGGGTAAATGTACTCCGGGAAGGTGGAGTTCTTCAGCGAGTAGAAAATCAGCATTCCATGGCCCTGTTTGCTAAAGTCGTCTACAAATAGAAGAGAAAAACAAATATTTAATAAAAAGATGTTTGGTAAATACTGGGTAAATTAACTATACATGTTTGGGTACTTACAGGATCCAAGACCAACAGCAAACAAGTCTTTGTATTTTGGATTCCTAAAGTGAATAAAACCAAATAAAAATAAACACTGCATAGACTGTTCATTCATTTCCCAGCATTCCTTGTGTACATAAGCTAACAAATCTGTAGGTCACATTTTTACTAATTAAGGTTGCAAGAAATAGACACTATACGTAAGTGTGTCAGACCTGTGAAAGGCTGAAAAACATAATTTTGGTGACACTTAAGTTAAGTAATGACAAAGAACTACTTCATAAACCAAGTTTGAAAAATAGAACAATTATATAAATGTATAAGTTATAAATGTACAAAACACATCATCATTTTAAAATATTGTTTGCCTTTTTCCTAGGAAATAGTTTTTCAGTTGTAACACAGCATATTGTAAACCATTGTTATATTTTGGTAGCACTGATGTTATGTTCTAAGAGTTGCACAGAATTGGTTGGACATCCTGAATGTAAGGTACGCACCAGCAGAGGGCAGTCACAGTCAGCCTTTTGGCTTTGTCATACTGGAATCTCCACAGTGGAAGCAATGTTCCTTCCTGCTCCCGGAACTCATCTGAAGCATCTTCAAAATACTTGAAATCTGAGAAGACAACAAATTCATTACCTTATCTAATTCAAGTCAGGCAAATAAACAGTGTAAACAATTATAATTATACTTATCTCACTGTGGAGTTAACATTATTTCAACAGGCTTATGGGAATTTTATTTCTCACTAATAAAATGTTTCAAGGAGCTGTGATAAAGAACTTCAAAACCACACACTCATTTGAACAATCATTATAATAAAAATTGAAAGAAAAAATCATTAACATAAGTCAAGTGAAGTCATTTTATTTATATAGCACTGTTTATATTTATATAGCACTGTTACTGTAAAAACAACCAGTGGTGGACATACCCTGTGCTATGTCATCAAATGCATTTTGGTTTACCATTCGCTCCATGATTTTCGCTGCCCGTCCAACATTTGTGATGTCATCACTCTAAAAATGTGAATGGGAAGAAGGAAAAAATGCAGTACTGTTGAAACTGTACCTAATTGAAAATGGTAGACACATAAAGGTGTCGATTCTCCCATTTACCTGAGTGATTAAATGTAATATGTATAGCGGTTTTCTTAATGGTATATTTCTTAACAAGTCACGGTGCTCGCTATGGTAAAGTTAATTAGCAGCAAGTTCTTTCAGGGCAAATAACTATGACTAAGCCAGTAATTGGTTAAATATTACTTGTTATGATGTTGTTTTATGGAGCCAACATACGGGCCTGACCTGTACCTTCCTCACCACGCCACATGACATCACTAACATACCAAAACACAGAGTGCTACGACGGGAAGGTCCTGGGCCTGGCCTGCATCTCCCTTACCATGCCATGTAACATCACCAACATACTAAAACACAAGGCAGAGTGAAACGATGGGAGGGTCCCTTGTCTGGTCTGCCCTATCAACTGGAGTTATCAACCAGGAAGCAGCACACAGCCAGGGATAAATAAATATTTAATTATTAGTTGTGTCTGCCAATGCATCAAAACGTATCATGTTGTGTTGCACTGCATCACAATAGGTGTGAATCGTATTGTGTCACAATAGTCGTTGCTTCATTTGTATCTTTAATGTATTGTATTGTTGGCAATGCATTAAGATGTGTATTGCGTCACCTCAGAGATGGAGATGCACAACCCTTACTGATGTACTTAGGTCAATGATTAACTGAGTCATATGAATGTTTAGTAGAGTGACAGAAAAAAGTTAAGGTAAGTATTCTGATCTTAGTTCTTATCAGTTCTATTATACTGTAATGTCCTGTAAAGTCTAACCATCCAACCTGTGTCTCGACCACTGCTGTCTTCTTCCTGATTTTCTCTTCTTCCTTCTTCATGGACTGGGCTTTATGCTTCTCCTTGTTCCTCTCTTGCTTCTGTAGCTCCTCCACATAGGCATCATATATCTCCCACTGCAGGAAAGCATCAGCCAGACTGATACAAACCGTACTAATACATGGATACTGCAATTCAGCTTTAACACTCATCTTTTCCTTTTTAATTTAGAGTATATATTCAATTCAAATAATAATCTTCATAATCTATTCATTTCATGTAACGTGACCAACTCTCCTTACATGTTGACTAATCCTGAAAGACCACATAAGTTAAGCCCTATGCTAACTGCTATGTCATGCAAATCAGCCGTAGAATTTTGGCTAAATTCTGTTCACATACTATACCTTAAAAGGCACATTAATTTACTGTAATATACATCAAAATGTCTTCCTTTTTCATCTACAAAGAAAATTAGTAAAGAGAATTAGAATATTTATTCATTTTCTACACTGTTTGTCCTATAACGGGTTCAGGGGTCCAGATCCTATTCCAGTAACAATGGGCAAAAGGCAGGGAATAACCCAAGGTGAGCCAACAACCCAACGCAAGGCACACACGCCATTCACACCTACAGACAATTTGGCAACTCCAGTTCAGCTAAACATGTTCTTGGACTGTGGAGCAACCTGGCAAACCTGAAAGAAATGCCATGAAGACAGGGGAACGTGCAAACTCCCTGCAATCGAACCCTGGTCTTCAGAGGTGTGAAGCGACTGCACTATCCACCAGAACAGAAACATGTTTATGCATTAACCCCATATCTATAACTATTATATTATTGTCCATGAGTGCATAGACAATATCCCCTAGGTACTACAAATTTGGATAAGTTGTGATACTAATTGCAGATCATCCTTGGTTGCAGATCAACGTCTTCACAGAAATACTTTCAATGAAATTTTAGTATTTGTTATTCAAGGAAAAAAATTGTATATACTGTATACATATATATATATATATATATATACACTCTATTAATGTTTTTAGTGGGACTAGCCACACAGAAACATCACTGCAAGAGAAAACCAAAACAGAAGCAGAATTACTCAAAGTAGGCCTGTTAGCCCACTGCAAAACTGACACATAATTGACTCAGATAGAATTCATGTTGAGTCAGACATCAGTGAGGGAGTAGCAAAAACTGATCTAGCTAAAAACTGATCCACCATATGTTAGCTAGAGTGAGCAGAAAGTGACATGTTTGCTTTGACACAAATGTCTCCTGACAGTGGTTCAGTTCCAGTACTTACATTAGGTTCTGTACACATAAGGTCTGGGTAGCCTTAGTCCAATAAAGGACCACAAAGCATGGAATAGTTTACACTGTTAAAAACAGATGATGTTATAACAGACGGAGTTATGTTAAGACCTAAGGTTGAGTGAAGAGCGACAATTTTAGAGTTTTTCCATGTATGCATACTGAAGCAATTTAGGGTAAGAGCTCAAGGGTACAAGTCTTCTTACTTAAGTGCCATGTCACATGTTACCTGGCCTAATATTTACCTGATTGGCGGTGGCTGAAAAATTTGCCCTGGGAGGAGGTTCTGTCTGGCATTCTCTCTGCTGCAATGGACAAAAAAAGATTAATCAAATAAATCCCTTTAGTGGTTTCCTACCTTCCCTTACCTTGAAGGCTCTTGGACAAATTGCCAGCCTATCACAGTATACAGACTTTTAGAGAACACTTAGAGAAACCATTTTAACTGTGACCTCATTTAAATTTTCAAATGTGTGCAAGAAAGCAGGAAATTTTAAAAACAGCACTATAGATCACACTGTGCAGTGAGAGACTAGCATTGGCCGCACTTCATTCATACATCCATCCATCCATCAATTTTCTGAAGCCGCTTAATCCCAACTGGGGTTGTGGGGGGGTACCGGAGCCTATCCCGGGAACAATGGGACGCCGGCGGGAACCAACCCTGGGCAGTCCCCAACACACTGAAAGGCACATTCATTTATACATTTGTTTGTTAAAGAAAATCTTTTATTTTCACCAGCTACATTTGCATGAGAGGGGAACGGCTGTCTGCTGTCTTAGAAGAGAGAATCAAATGACCAGGTTCATTCCTCTTATTCCTCACCAAGCTAGTCTCAGTGATGTCTACTGTATACTGTATATTGGTCTTTTTCATTTCCCTCCAAAAACCGGATCCCAGTATATGGCAATTTCAAGCCCTGTAACCAGCCAACTAGTCAGGAAAAACAATGTTAGTTCTGACATGCTCAGCATGCTGCTACCGTGACCCTCACTTTGAGAAGTGGCAGGAGAACGATGATGATGATAATGATGATGATTTCCCTTCTTAGACCAGATGCATTAGCCCAGCGATAAGTTTTCCCCAGTGAACCCACTTTCTTAATTTCATGTTTATGTTTCTGTTGACACAACCCACCCCAGCTCAATTTAAATTTCACAGACTTATCAGAAAACATTCTTATGATTATACTTCCAGATTATAATGCTTAATTTCAATAGCTTCTCTCTTTTATCAACCACCATGCAACAGTTATGGTACAAAACAGTTCTGTTGAATCATTACACTGGATAAGCAGCTGGCACCTACCCTCAATGGATTATTGAGCGTCTGGGATGCCCTCTCGCTGAAGTTGAACTGGTTTGTCAACTTCTGCTCCCTCCTTGCGCTCCTGGATTCTGCGCTGTCTGGCCTCTCCTCGGCCCCTAACTCTTCAGCCATCCCCTCCCCAAATACCTGCCAAAGAACCACATGCAGCACTTGTCCATATGCTAAGAGAGACACGGAAACAGCATCAGAAAAAAAAAGTTGCAGTAAAATCTCAGCTGCACATCACCACGGAGAGGGGAAAGAGGCTTTCCTCTGTTTGACCATCAATTTAAATAATTTTACCTTTTAATATCTGTTTAATTTCAACACATAAGACAGATAAAACAATACATTTTAGCTAGATTTTGAAGACTCGCTTTAAAGTACCGGAGTGTCGGGTCTTTCCTTGTCCATTTCTTCTGCAATGGACTCAACTGGCATATTTCCTGAAATTTTTAAAAATGACATTACTCTTTTTTTTCTCTATGTGAAAACAACTGTTACATATCCAGAGAAATCATTCAGCAAGTATTTTCATGAAATTACCTTTAAGATATATAAAGTTAAAATCCTCAAATTTTTTAGTCTGAATAAAAATAATGTGTACTGCTACAGTATAGGCTTGTTTAATGATTCCTGCAAATCTCTGGTGTGGCATGTACAAATGTGCCCCACCCTACCTTTTTCCAGGCCCTGCCTGGCTCTTTGTCTGCAGGCTTCATCAGAGTCCTGGTGCAGCAGATTCCCATCAAGCACCAAGTGTACGGCCAGCTGATCGACATTGCTTATTGGCTTGTATGAGCGCTCCTACAAGAAACCCAATCACATTAGATACTAGGACAAACACCAAAAAGAATGCTTCGATACACTTAAGATATGCAGGCCATGGAAAAATAAGGAAAAAGAAACACTGATAGGGTAAGCCACAGAAAGAGGATAATTGATTTTGTAATGACAAGATGGAAAAAACAGCCAGCTGGTTAGGTTATCTATGTGAAAGACATTTATGGTATTCCTAATTTTAATGTCTAAAAAAGAAACTCAGAATTTAGTACAAAAGGACAGAAACTATAATACTGTAAACTTTCAGCCTTGCAGATTATATCCTGAACTGATAGGCAACAAAAACTGATACTTCACTTTGAAGCTGTAACGGATAATATTGTGTGGCGCATGAGGATTGTTTGCCGTCAGAATCCTTGTGAACTCCTCTTTGAGCTCCTGAAGACATATGAGAAGTCACAGCACATTATGGCATCATATTCCTAATGTTTAAATATATCTCACATAAATTTAAATGAACAAAATCACATTAAAAGAGTTAAAAGAAAACAAGCAGTATTTTTAACAAAGCAACCACCACTAAAATATGTTTGTAGTGTATTTATCAGCTTATTGTGTATTTCTTGCATTTCCTTCTTGAATATTCATAGTTATTAGATCTATCATAAGCAAGTGAGTCAAAGTGTATAATAATGTTTTCTCTGTTCTGTTTCATGCATTTTATACCATCTCTATGTCAAAATCCATGTCTGTATTTGCATAGTACTTTCACAATTTGAATACATACTGAATCTAAAACAATATGATGCACAATTCCTCCCAATTACTAACAATCTGTCATTACGAGCGGTGTTGCTAATTATTCATACTGAACCATGCAAATGCTATGCGATCATTTACAAGTATTAGCTAAAGGTAACTTGCCGCTTCACTGAGATCAAGCTGGTCGGGGGGTTTGATAAGTGTCTTTCCCTGTGTCCATTCGTCTGTGCCATCAGCCATCTCCGTCCCGTCGTCCTCATCCTTTCACACACGTAAAATTTAAAACTCTTCCAAAGAATATGTGGAAATATGGCAGATTATATTTTGTATATGCACACACACACACACACACACACACTTAGCCGTGTAATAAGAACCCACCTTTTTCTTGGTAAGCTTTACCGTCGGTATCTTTGTTAGGTGCGACGGAACGTTTGAACCCTGGAGATATCGCAGAGTAAGCCTGAGTTAAGTTGCAAGTCTATAACTTCACCGGTAGCTCTACATGGTGTCTTGTTAAAATTTTGCATAAAACTGTAGCGGCGTAACAAACGTTTAAATGTTTTATTTTTAACAAAATACAAAACAAAAATGCATGCTCTATATGCGATTTATAAATATTTTATTATGGACTTAAATTAAACTGCAAAGATATTAAATGTACCTGCTTGGGTTTTACAGGTCCCGTTCTTTTCGGAACTGGCATCGTGTCGAAGTTGTTTAATCCGATTTCGGGGTAAAAAAAACTCCAACTTGTTCCTTTACTCTTCAAAACAATCGAGTAACACTCATTAAATATGCGAAAACCAGAAAATTTTTCGTAGTAGTGTAATTTAGCTGTCTTATGGAGAGCAATGCGCTGCTTGCCTTGCATATCAACTAAGTGTCTGTAAACAGTGGTTACCATGGCAACCAGGGCTATGTCCTTCTTAGCTAACTCAGCTTAATGCTTAACATAGTTATATATATATATATATATATATATAACTATCTTAATTACAAATTATTAAACAATTAGCAATAAAATAAGAGGCAATTTTACATGTATATACTGGATTATTGAACATATTGATAATTGTATGTGTATGATTATGTATTTATTTTTACATACATCCATCCATGCATGCATCTTATAATCAGTTGTCCTGGTGAGGGCCGGTATTTATGTCTTAGAAATATCGAAAGGGAGCTAACATCCATCCATTAATTCAACTTCCTGCTGAAAAACCAGTACAGACCTGCATAATGCATGCTGGTTATACCAGCATATATTGCACTTTGGTGCTGCTGACCAGCATCATTAATGAAATATTGCTGGTGGAGCAGCTTCATGTGCAGGTAGACCACTACAGCTGTGCTAGTCCACCAGCACTACCCAGCATAGGCCAGCATGGAAATCCTGCTGGTCTGTGCTGTTTGTTTCAGCGGGGAGCTGTGTACGCAATACAGGTTCACACAGAGCTGGGAGGCCATCCCAGAAGGCACAAATGGAGCAAACGCTAGTTCATCACACGGCACACCTTTTGTACTGCATTATGTGTATGATTGTGCTTTATACCGTATATGTGGTTCTCTCTGTACATATATATGTGATTTTAATATAGGCCTATCCGGTATGTGGGATAAGGAAAGGATGCTTAACAAATACAGCAAGAACAAAATTATGCAATTTATAACCATCCTTGCCAGACTTGTGAGTTTTATACACCAGAAAATTCCAGAACACCAATACACGATATAATAAAAAAGTCAAAAAAGAAAAACATTGAGATCAATTACCAAAATAACATTGATATCCATGACAATTTTAACAGACATTGGGTGAGACATTGGACAACAAAACAAAGAACAACAGCAATAATAATAATAATAATAACAATAACTATTATTATTGTTATTATTATAATCCGTCTTCCGTTCCTGGTATAAATAAGATGATCATATGGGCGGCCCGCTCGGAGCGTCAGCGTGCGCCCGGCCTGCCGCTGCTCCCGGACCCGGAAACGGGATGTTGTTGTTGAGTCACCTCTCACGGGCTGTAGCCGCGATCTTAGCCAGCTACAGCTAGCTGGCATGAAGCAGGCGAGCAGCATCCTAAATCTCCGCTGACACCTTCTTACTAAACACATCTCTGTGACACAAAGTCAGGTGACAACTGCTGACCGCTATTCATACAGTCTCGCAGCGAAGACGCCGGAGAGCTTCTTCCAAAATGATGGAAGAAATAGACAGATTTCAAGTGCCGACTGTTCACTCGGAGATGCAGCCATTGGTAAGAGTTGATGATATATTATAGCCGACGCGCGTTCCGTTTTGAATTAACACAATCTCACGTTTACTGTAACGCTTTTCAGTTTGCGCTTGTTTTTCTTTTTAGAAAGAACGGGGAAATGCAACGTGGCAATTATTTTTTTGCGGCTGACGTTTCAGTGTGAATCATGCCAACAGAAAAAAAATGCAAGCAAGTGCAGTATTGAATGCGATCACACAGTAAGCAGCTAGAAATCAATTTATGCTGCTCACTCTAGGCTGCTACAGTAGGACAGTTTGACTGTAAGATTAGTTACTTTCATGGTTGTTTTTATTTACTGTTTTTACTTTTGCGCCCAAAGTCGAAATGACTTATGAGCATGACTTTTATCCATACTATTTAATTATAATATCTTGTTTGGTGGTACCGATGAATAGATAGCCAGTGGAATTATTGCCGATGCAGTCTCCGTGGCGGGCGTACGTGGCGCATGGATGCGGAGGAGCGGCGGTTTTGTTCCCTGAAGTATACGGCGTCTAGGCATTACTGCTACAGGAGGATGCCCCAGGATTCACGGGGCCGCTGGGGAAGAAGCGGCAGCTGCGGAACACCTCATCATGCACAAGATAACTGATATTAATCACTCACAAATGCCGATCATATGTAGATATAAATACAGGGAAATCTCCGCCGTCTCCCTTCTTTTTATTCATATTACCCCCGTGGATATGCCTATAGCATAAATACATAAACAATGCACATATATATACCTACTATATTTTCCTTCTCAATTGTGTAATTTTAGTTGCCGTGTACGTATATCAGAGCATTTTTATACACCCCGCGACTCTGTACCACTTAAGTGAACCGGAAGATGGGTGGATGAAAATTTCGATAACGAACATTTACTGCTTCCACGGCACAATACTAGTTTTCTTAGTTTAGGGAAAGACGGTTAAGCTACATTATTTTTTTGATGATTTCATTAGATCTGCATGAAACGTGGTGGCAGGTCCCTTCTGTTCCATAAATTTCTTTATTATTATTACTACAACAACTACAGCTACTATAACATATTTTTACATTATTTAATTATCTGGTCAGCATGGTATGACCTTCAAAGTTTCATATTAATGATTTTTCTATGTGACTGCCAAATGAATCTTCCAATAATAAATTGACCTGGAGTAATATTGCATATTTGTTTCTTTGCTTTTTAAATAAACAATACGAGTCTTCTTGATATCCTGGTAATGAATGAATTATGAACTCTAACTATTATTGTATTATGTTACGGGAACTGCTGTAAAATGGTTGGATAGCCAGTTTTATTGACATGAGTCAATATGAGTTAACCATGAGTTTAAATAAGCTTGCATTTATAATTTACTTCTCTTTCAAATTTAAATAAACATTTGCATGGAATGTTATTTGATAGTTTAGGGTAGCTTTTTGAGTATGAAAAAAAATAAAGTGACACTTTTATTCTCATTGTTTTGAATATCAATGTTTATGTTGCACTTAATTTCGTAAGACACCATACATCCATATCACGGTTAGCCATATGCTTGAACATCCTGAAGCATAATACATTTAAGTGATTCATATTCAGTTTTCTCATGTCATTTTCACATTAGACTGCAAGCTTAGCATACTGTCGATTATTCAGTCTCTAATGCAACAAATATTATGCAGAATTAATTCCTTTTCACAGAATAGAACATATAGTGCATATTAGTGAGTAAAACTGCCTCACAGTAGATTGTGTTTCTTTCTGACTTGCCTGCTCTTTGTGGGTAACATAACTCAACAATCTGCTTGATTTCTAACAGCAAGGACAGCGAAACATACTTTTAAAAATACACCTTTTATGATTTCCCATGAGCAGTGACCCATGGCATTAAAGTTAAAAGCTCAACAGATGCCCTCACAGTGTTACATCCGAAGTGCAATGTGTCCACAACAGGGTGCTGTTCTGTAGGCGGGGCCATAGTGAGTATCAGTGATATTTTGTAGCTTTGTTGGTTGCTTTTTTAAGTTCAGAGAAATGCATGCGGATTCTGTCTAAAGGACCTCTAATAACCATGCTGTGCAGTGCTTGCACTGTGGCCCAAGTATTTAAATTCAAGTAATCTCATGTTTCAATTTTTGAATGAAAGTCATTATGTAATTCATGTATTCTGCATATATTTTGAAGAACTTCATTTTGCATTTTATATTCAAGCAGTCTCCAGTGTTCCAGTTGAAGAGTTTCAGAATTTATTCAAAAGTGTAAAGTTCAGTAGACATGCCCAGATTTCATCTGAAAGTGAACAAATTTGAATTGAACACTTAAGCCAGTAGTAAATAATATTTACCAAGCTGTGTGACTCATATATCAGGTCTGTAATTGTTAGCAGTCAGAATAAATTATATAGTCTGGAAATGTTGGAAATTCAGTTTTAGGGCAGGGTGTAAGCAACTGTAGTACTGTTTTTTCACATTTTCATTTCATATTAATTATCGTTAGGGGCCACTATTGTTTCTGTTAGGATTTATTATTATTATTTTTTTTTTTTCCTTCTTCCCTAAAACGAAATGGGCAGCCTAAACCATAATACCGAGACCTACCAATTTGGTTGGAAAATGTCAATTCCTACCCACTACTCAGACCATCTGACCTAATTCAGAGAGTCAGTGGCGAGCACTGTAGTGTTTATGCAGTTATCTTCCGACCCATTAGTCCTAGAGTTAATTAAAATTCTTTTTTCTCCATATATAGGCAGCCATGCCATAACAACTTGCCAACTCAGACTACTAAGTTCTGCCTACTTAGATTTTTGGATAATTTGCTTAATTAGCGAAACCTACTTTTGCAAACTAGTCCTACCTCTTCCGACCAAATCAGATAAATGAGGTGTCATTTGCAATCCTACGCCCCAGCACCATTCTGGAGACAAAGCTTGACGCATTCCGTCGATAGGGGGCGGGGCAACTAAAAACTGCCAGTATCTCCTGACCTCCTAGGCCAATCCAAGTGAAATTTGGCAGATATGTACTATGACCAAGCCTGAGGTGAGCCATATACTACCGCAGTCATAAATCATAGAATGCTGGCCGCCATCAACCAATCAAAATCAAGGAGCCATTTGACAGGCTTACCAATCACCAATCTGAACCTAAACTAGATCATCCATTTCTCTACAGATCCTCAGGCCACCCTGGTAAGGGCACTCCCGTCTGCCAGATGGAGGCGCTACGGTGACAACTTTTGCATTTGTGCTTGTTTCTGCTGAAGTGTCAAGCTTTCAGTTGAAATTTGTATCGAAGCTAATTCAACATTTTATGTCAAATCAAACAACATATAGAACCTAGTTCTACCTCTTTCCATTTTTGCTTATTTTGTATGAGTCTGAAAAAAGGGTTTGTAGCCAGCCTATATAAATCTGGTATCAATCGAATCAGCTAATAGTTCTTATAAATAATTTAAAAAAAATCTACTGCTCAGACCATCTGACCCAAATCAGACAGTCAGTGAGGGGGAGGTGCTACAGCACAGATTTCTACATTCTGTCTTATATCTCCTGACCCGTTAGGCCTAAACTTGAAAATCTCCATCCTGTTCCTGCAGTATTTAGTAATGTCTGACTTTTTAATACACCACTGACAATCAGTACTCCATTTTTCGACAGTACTGAAATACTGTTTCTTTGCCCTGGATGACATTCTGACACTTTGGACACTTTGGATGCTTGCTGTTGCTAGTTTTTATTTTGTTTTGCTTTTAACAAATCATGCGGTTTTTATGCATTTGGTCATAATTTGTTAGATCTCTTTACTTGGCATTCCTTTAATTGAAATGAAAGGGTAAGTGATGAAAATTTCATCTACAGGGAGTAATAATGGACCTTCATTATTCAAATAAGTCTGTTGCATCCTGGCGCATTTTCTCCCAAATATTCTGCTGTAAAATTCTGGGAACACATGGTTTTAGCAGCATCTGTCATCTCAGACACTTTGGTGTGTGAATCTATAACTGAAAAACCATTTGACGGATCTTTTTCAAACTTCATTGCCTGGTTGCTGACGTAAAATTGATTAAATTTTGAGATAGATAGATCCAAACCTGAAGCAGCCTCATATACTGATAACAGATCAGACATTTTTAGCATGATAACTCAAAAACAATTTGACTGATGTTTTTCAACCTTTGTATGTATGTTTTAGGTTGAAGTTAAGGACTTTTTCAAATTTTGAGACAAAAATTGAAGCGATGGTGCTTAGTAACAGCAAAGAGAAGGATGAGATGATTAAATGCATATCCTTGTGAATAGGGTCAATCTTTTTGTCATTCTGTATTCTATTTACTCCATTTGATCATTGATGGACCTTACTATCAGTTAAAAAATACATTATACAGATGAAAATCTACAGCTAAAAAATGTCCAATTGATGTATATATGTGTGTGTACGAGTGCGTGTATATGTGTCCCATGCTGTAAGGTAATTTTTCACTTCAGAATACATCATGAATCCTTCAAATCCCCCTGGGAGTGGGATTCTGAGCTGCAGTTAAATGTATACATGTGTACATGTAACCACCATTGACTATATGGTTGTTACGTTGCCTTTTGACAAGTACGTTTAAAGTACCTTTAAGATTTCATGAATTTTAATCCTTCTACTTTTATTTTAAACTGTGTTGTCTTTCTGTCCACCCACTGGGGGTCTTCGTGGGTCTCAGTTACTCCCTCTTCCCAAAATGGTCTCACAGTGGCTATTTGTTCAGCCCTGTGAGCCATGAATAAGGGGCTCTGAGCTGTAGGTGCTGAGTTTGCCATTTTGGCAGGGTTCCAAAGGCCAGCCCCTGACCCTATCCTTCCCTGGTGTGTTGTGGGATCCCACTCAGCAACAGCACAGGACGGATAACACGTTATTTGTCTGGCATTGCTGCATTGCATTTTTCTGTTACTATTAATTGAAAAGAACTTATTAAATCGTAGCTTGTATTGTATTTTATTATCATCACTATTACTATTATAGAATCCTGAGCCAGGGTAGAACAGTCCTTTCTAATGTACTCTTTAGCCATTTTGCTGTGTTTCATTTCAAAATAACTGAATATTTTAATTAATTTATGGTGAACATGAATTTTTATATTCCGGTTTATTAATCAATTTAAATATTCAATCAAAGCGAGACCTTTCTTGACTTGACCTTGTACAAACTCAGTTTCTTGACTGAGGTAGGCACTACCTAAATTCACAAGTAGATGTTCAACACTGAAGACACGTTAATTGTTAATTGTGAGTTGGTTACTGCTAGTGCTGGATACAGTCGGTAGGGATGGGCAATACCACTGATTTTTTTCGATCTTTTTTGATCCCATGCCAAGGTCGGTATCACTGATATCCTGATATTCTAGTCTTTTGAGTGGATTAAATGGAGAAATAGTACGGAACTATACTGGAAAAAAATTCACATTGGAATATTTGGCATTTTTGCAATAAATATTGTGATATTTATAAAACAAAAATGGAGATAAAATAAAGTATAGCCAAATGGAACTCTACCAGTACAATCTGTTGAAGAAGTTGATGGTGTTGCCGTGAGTTTAACCAACAGACACGGAGTAGTGCCAACAAAGGTTTTGCTTTTGCTCAGTATCGTCTCTATGGAATACAAAATATTTACACACAGTAGAAGACAAATTTTGTGACCAGTTCTTCACTAATTTTTGTGAAATTTGTCACAAACGCATCACATTCAGTACATTTACATGCACAGCTCAGTCGACATACGTTTATAGCTTGACTACACCATTTAATCGGACTACTGTCTTGTCCCAGTGTACATGTTCGGGAGGAGAATCGATCTATTGACCGAAGTACAATATGTGGTGGTATGGGTCCTTTCAGCTTGTTAGTATTGGGCTTTTTCCGGTTGACCTATTACGTCACAGATGTAAAAAAAAAAAAAAATGCAAAATAATGGATGCGGACAAATGACGCAAGCTTTAATTGAGATCTGGTCAGAAGAACATACAACAAGGTCAGAATATCTTAACAAGAAATAAAGTATTTTGTATAATATACGATGACAGAACAGTATTGGAAATTTTTCTAATATTGCAATGTGATTTTGTTGTAATAAATATTGGGGTTTTTATATAACAAAAAAGGAGTTCAACAATAAATACTTATGAACCTGTCTAGGAGTAAATGATGAAAATAATTATGATTCTCTTGGAGAACATATACTAGATAATCTTAAAAATGAATAATCATTAAACTTGCTAGTTTTTTTTTCCTATGACAGTAAAATGTTTTAGCGAGACTTAAAGTTGCTGTGCTGTAATATTTATACCAAATTGAAAGTAAGAAAAAGTCAGATCTTAATCTAGTGTAAAAATTGGATGTGCATAACATGCGATGTTGGTATTAATATCGCACATCGGCTAGCCATATAATACAGCCATTTTTTGAATTCAGTACAAAATACCCTGCCTCAAGTTCGAGTCATTCGGCGCCGGTACCAGCTTTTACACCAGTGTAAAAGCACCACCTTGAAGTACCATACTTTTGGTACCTTCTTGAAGTAGCAGAAGTACGGTACCTGGTGCGGTAGAAAAGCGCCCTATAGCTGAGTGATGAATTGGACGGCCTTACAGCTCTGTGTTTCGTATATGCTGTACGTCCTTTGCTGTGCTCTGTGGTTTTCTGTGTACCGGCTTCTTCTGTTACTTCCAGGTCAAAGCCGGGGGGGTGTGTTTATCACTACATATATGCGACCATGTTTGTATGCTCAAAGTGCTTGAGTCCCACTATAATGTTACCTGCCGAGTGCATTTCAGTCAGTCTGTAGGGCCCACCCTCTATAGATGACCTACTTAGACAATAGATGGGAAAATCTGTACTGCTGATGTCTATTATGATACATTGCCTTTTGATTTGATTTGTTCTTAATGGCGTTTGTTTGCAGTTTTAATAATAATAAATCATTTCAAAACGGAATCTTTTTTTCCTGCTTTACTGAAATTTCACCAAACCAAAATCCGAGGTATGGACCAAACATGATTTTTTTTTAAAAATTTTTTTTACCATAACTCCCTTAGTTGTAGCATCCCATGACCCTGTACTGCATAAGCATTTAGAAGGATGTTACAGTGCATCTTTCTTTAATGGCTGGGAGGGTGATCCTCAGGAACGGCAGTCTCATGCTTTATCTTCAGTAAGTTTCTCCTTGTGACTTTTTTGGGAGTCATAGCATCATCTGTTACATTTATAGTTTGTATGTCAGTGTGATCTTTTAAAGGAATGGTGACAGCCTGTTACATGAAATTGATGATACATGAAGTAATGAACTTTGGATTGAGAAAAAAAAACAACTAGTGATCACAACCAACCTAGCAGCAATACTTACAATTAATATTGCTGCTGGGTTGATTGTGATCAGTAGTAGTAGTTGATGTTGTTGTTGTTGTTTTAAATTAACCCCATCCATTGTTGGCCATCTGTTGCTGTTGTTTAAATGAAGCCCATCTGTTGTTATTGTTTTGCCGCCATGTCTGACTCTCAGCGTCAAGCAGGCTTGATTTGTCTCATATTAAGTGAGATAGCCTGCAATACTCTGGGGCCTGAATACTGTCCCAACAGATAATATTTATAGTTTTCCATGTATCTTTATGTTTATTAATTGGATGGTTGGTCGATTTTGTGCACATTAGAAACTCTGGTTCATACTGATTTTATTGCTGTGAAATTAAAGGGCAGCTCCTATTTGTCTAAAATGCATTAATGCATCGGTATACTCCAAACTGGAAAGGGGACTGTGGGAACGACAGCATTGTGTTCCCCATACGGCCCCATCATCAGCTCTACACATATAATCGTTACTCCCTGGTTGAAACGTTGTTTGGACAAGTGCCAGGTCTTCCAGAATAAGTTGAATTGGGAGACATATGCATTATTACAAAGATTTCAGCAAATAAATTTACTACTGTAGCGGTCATGTTTTCTTTAGACAAGAACATCAATGACAAAGTCATTAAATTTAATTAAACTGAAAATTAATTCAAGAGCTCAAAGTTGCAAGTTGAGAGCATGAAAAAGTAAATCGCATGCACATTTTAGGGATTATGTGAGCTTGATCTGGTATTTCATGGGAACATTAAATTATGCTCACAATGTAATACGTTGTGCCCACAGAAAAAAATACACTATTAGTGGCCCCCCCAGGGCTCCGTCTGTATCACCAGTGTATCTGTTACAGTTCTTACTGTTATTAGTCATAGTGCAAATGAGAAATAGGTACAATATAGATATTTTGACGAAAAATATGATTAATATAAAACTTACAATCTCTATATAAAAATCGCACTAATAAAAATTATAATAAAATAATTGGATGAAAAACCTGACAAGTTGAATTACGAAGTCGGATGGGTACAAGTTAATCTCCAAACTTGGCCAGGTTAACCACATTCCCTGGGCACCAACGACCAAGGGAAAGTCGTGATTGTCTTATGTGCCTGTGTTTTGTTGCTCCTGTGCCATGTACAGCATAGACTGTCCTTCCAATGTTCCAGACAGCGTTGTCTGCCAGAAATGTTTAGTCATAGCAGAGTTGGAGGACAGGATTCGCACATCGAAGGGGCACATTAGTACCCTAGTGGAAATTTAGCAGATTGAGGGATTTTTTTAGATACTTAAACCTGGAAGTTACAGTATCCCTCCTCCCATGACTGTCTCCAGTCCAGCCCAGCACCAGCAGACAACACATGCGAGCCCTGGGTCACTGTCAGGACCTATAAGCCAAGAGATCCTGTACGCCAGTCAGCTTTTGTTAGCAACAGGTTCTCTGCTCTTGGCAGTGAGTTTGCCGGAGTGGAAAAAGGGCTCTTAAGTGGAAACTCGATGGTTATAAACTTTGGAGTTTCTAACAGCCGTAAAGCAGTGGTTTCTGTAAAATGCCTCCCCTGGGCCAGAGTTTCCAATATCATGGCGAAATTGGACTCCCTCTCCAACAATGAAGTCTCCACCTTGGTTGTTCATGCTGAAACTAATGATATGAAGTCTTGACAGTCTGAGGTATTAAAGAAGAGCTTCATTTCTATGTGTGCAAAAGCTAAAACAAAATGCCGGAATTTAATTGTCTCTGGTCTCTTACCAATTCTCTATAGTAGGCTGCTTTCCCAAAACTGCTGTCTTAAATGTCTTGCGATCTTAAATGGAAGGCTGTCTGTTTTCCTACCTTTAGCTCATGTCTGGCTGTGACCCAAGTGCTCCATAAGATGGAATCCCCTAAATCTAACAACTATTTAGAAACAGAGTTGAATGAGCCTAGAAAGAATATAGTATCTATTAGTGTTGGGCGGTATACCAGTTCATACCGAAAACCGTTTTTAATTATTGTTATGATATGATTTTTTTTATACCACAATACCGGTTGAAATAGCCTAAACAACGTTTGGAAAGTGGTGCAGCTGGAAACTGTTTAAGGGGGGACCTTTTTCACTGCTGCACCGCTAAAAATGTACCGCGAAAGATCAGAAATGTAAGATATAGCGGACGCTGGAGTTGAAAATAATGAGACACTGGGGTTGTCAAAAAATCGATTCTCAGATATTAATCGATATTAAAAAGTAGTATCTGATTAGATACTCATTTTCACCATTATTATTGACACCAACAGTGTGGTTTTCGCCTCAATCGCCACACTTCACATAGCCCCGCTACTGCGTAGGCATGCGTGCACGCAAACACACAGTCGCGCAGCCCTTCCCCTCCTCTCAATATTCGCTGAACGCATTCGCGCTGGTTAACACACACACACCGAATTGGCCGAACATGGTATATGCTGCAGTTGAAGGCACTTCGCAAGCTGCTTTAGTAAAAAAAATAGTGTAAAAGTGCCGTTTGGAAGTATTTTGCAGATGAGCATAGAAAGGCTAAGGGTGTCGATAAGCTTCTATGCAAACAGTTCTACAAAGTTGTGGCTATGGAGTCAAGTAGCACATCAAACTTGCTGAAGCATCTTAAAGACCGACCTCCCGGTTTTTATGAGAAATTTCGCAAGGTCAGTAAAGCTCACGTTCCAGCATCACTGAACTATTAAACACTTTTCAAAAATGTTAACTTGGCCGACGCACATCTTAACATTAGCCGTTTATCTATAAGCAGTTAGCCAACAAACACGTTAGCTGTATGTTATCATTAAGGTAGCGGACAGGCGCAATAGCTAATAATAAAATTATATAGTTAATGTGGGAACAAAGCAAAAACGTAAAACAAAAACGTGTCCTGTAAAATCCTGTAAAATGTGGTCAATGCCCAGTCATACTTTAAAAAAGTAGTCGTATACCATGAATCCGACATAACTTTGAAAAATACCGTGATATAAATTTTTGGTCATACCGCCCAGCTCTAATCATAGTGTCTGTTTTATTTTCTTTATAAGAACAGTTAATATGCAGTGTTTTCCCTCCTACATCAGTCTGTTCACTTTAGTTTACATTTCAGCTCAGTCCTCTACAAGCACCACACCAGCCTTTCTGACTGGCCACTTTAATTTATTTTCAATCTTATGCACTTTATCTTAACGTTTTTGGTGTCCACTAGTTCAGTGTGTTAAAATGCAAAGACAATAAAGTTAAAATTCAATTGAGTTATGTTGTTTTGGCTGAATTATTAATGTAATGTGATTAATTAAAATCACCCAGATCATACACAGAAACTTTCATTTTAGCTCTATTTTTACCTTTTCAGTGAACTGTAGAATATTGCAATATGTATAGCATCACAATATATCGTAATTTAATTGTATCGTGATACGTATCGTATCGTGAGGTCCTTGCCAATACCCACCCCTAATATATAGACGGATATGGGGCTGCGTTTCTTTCTCGCACTGACCCATTCACAAAGGATACAATTAACATACACTAGAGACAGTACAACCAATGAGGCATACAAAAAAACACAAATATAAGTTTGCATGCTATTAATGAATAAACCCACTTATTTAAAGGCTGCATTATATCGTGGTCCTTTGCATTTAAAACAAACTCCGGCGCCCAGCTAACCATGTTATATAGATATTTTTGGCTTTAAACTACAACTCGGTACGAATTAATAAAGCGAAAAAAATTGGGATGGTATTTACATCTGATATTGAACATATATGACTATTAAACCCAGATATTTACTGACCTGTGTTGGGAGAGAAAACAGGACACGTTCGTGCGACAGCGCTTCCCTGCAGGATTTCTTCATGATGAATTTCCCGCCCAATATTATTGCTCTATCCAACACTGGTGGTCCAGCGCCCCCCATCGGAAGGGAGTCTGAACTAATACACGTATGAATGTGGATAAACAAGGAGGAAAGCAAGGAGAAAGAAAAGAGAGAAAAAAATGTGTGTGTGTATATATATATATATATATATATATATACACATACATACATATACACCTATTATGGGGTAACTGATTTTCATCCTGTTACATAACAGTGTTAAGTATTAATAAAGGCGTGACGGGATGGGCATGAGAAGCCTGTCTACGGGCTGTTATTTTAGCAAAATTATTTGTGTAAGTGTGTGTGGAGAGCTATGTGATTGTATCTCAGTCCGCTTGTGTGCAGTTAAATTTGTAAAAGTGTAAAAGTAAATGCGTACTGAGATTTGCAAATGTGTACAGGAATGTGTAAATGTGTACAGGAATGTGTAAATGTGTACAGGAATGTGTAAATGTGTACAGGAATTCGTGTGTGTAATCAGATTCGTATGCGAAATGAGGTTTGCAAGTGTACTGACATTTGTACGTGTGCGGACAAATCTGTAAATGCGCACTTAATGGCTGAAAAGTCTAAATATTTTGCTCCGAGAGCTGTAAATACAAACAAGTCATTAGTTACAACACAGGCGGATCTCAGTCTTTTTACATGTGATTCTTGCTACACTTCTGCTGGCGGATCTGCGAATGCGTGTGGAGATCTGTCTGTGCGCGGAGGTTTTCAGCGCTTAAGTGTGGATCGCCGTCAGCCACACAGCTCTCCATACACACTCCCAAATCATTTTGCTACAATAACAGCCCCATACTGGCCATTTGGGATACAGCCGCCGCTACTCCGGCTGCGCCCGTATCGTCCAGCTTCTGACCAATCGCAGCGCTCCGGCTCCGCCTCCGTCACAGCGCCGATCCGGACGCCGGTACCGGGAGCTGCTGATCCGGGATCGCCGAATCGCGGCCGGCGGCTTTCCGCCAGACACGGCTGTAAATATGCTTCAGATCGGAGACGAGCTGTCCTGCTTCTCCGTGGTGTTCATACTGGCTCTGCTCGCATCCAGGAGCGCCGTTTGCTCGTCCCTCTTCACCGCATCGCTTTACGTTTTCCTGGTGATTTTCCGCTACCCGCAAGTACCGGCTGACAGGGCGAAGCAGGTGCTGCGGCCGGCAAGGTTCGGCGGCGGCGTGTCAGTGGTGGCGCACCGGGGAGCGGGACACGATGCTCCTGAGAATACCCTGGCAGCTATCCGGGAGGTGAGTGAAGGACAAGGGAACAGCCAGATCTGCAAGATGGATCTGTGGACAGGTCGCACAAAAGCGCAATAATGCCCGTCGTGATCGTCGGCTCTGTCGCTCCATCGCTATGACATTATATTGAATGTCCATCTTCGGCTACAGAAAGTGGGAAATCGAATTATCTTATACTATATCTACGGCACTGCATCGCATACCGGCTAATTTACGACGACAAAGTGGCTTGTGGTTCGTGTGAAACTTAGCACCAGGTCGTCATTTTACTGCATTTGGAGTCCCTGACACCCCCACCCTCGCCTTGCACTGGTTCGGTGCCATTATTCACAGCTAGGTGCAGCCTAACGCAGCCCAAAACCTGAAATTCACATACAAGGAGACCAATTGGATTCAAATTTAGAGCTGCAAGGTTTTGGCGTGCGGTTAGAATTAACCACTTCACAAGTGTAGCCTTGGTGGGAGAGGCTACGTGGGAGAACAAGGTGCGCCTTTAAGGCACACTGAAGATGCTGCAGACCTGAGGAGGAACCCGGCAGGCAAGATGGTACATCTACTGATCCGTGGAGTTCCTCACGGTAGATGTTAACATTTATTGTCATAGCTGATCGGATGTTACTGGATGGCTCAGCTTAAATACCTTTCCCACAGGTACAAAAGCAGGACACTGAAGCTCGCTGCCGTTAAGCTCCTACCCTAAAAACACCACGCTGTCTGATGCCCAACGATATGAGTGACCGACCATGGGATCTATTGGACAAGCGCGCCCTCTAGTGGTCATCACATAGCATGGGTGAACAGGGAGACAGGAGTCGCAGAGGGTCCGGGCCGCTCAGAGCAGACAGGGAGGAGTAGAGCTGCATCGTCTTTTATTTCTGAAGGGAAAACAAAGATAAAGGGAAATACATGAAGCAGTTTGTCGCAGACATATTTGCAGACTGGAAGCATGAAATCTGAAATTGCCTTGAAGCACGTGGCTATTTTGTTATGGTGTCTTCTGCATTTGTATTTTTCCCTGTTTCCCTTCACCTCTCTGTCTCCCTCTCGCCTCCCCAGGCCCGTTTGAACGGCGCCACCGGGGTGGAGCTGGACCTGGAGTTCACAGCCGATGGCGTGCCCGTGCTGATGCACGACAAGACCGTCGACCGCACCACCAACGGCTCAGGCCTGCTCAGCGCGTTACGCTTCTCTGAGGTCAGCAGGCTGGACGCCTCTGCCAAGCACAGACTCAGGTGAGCGGAGAGAGGAGGGAATGTGCTTCATACGCATCCTGCTGCTGCAGCTGTCGCGATCAGTCTGAATAGTCTGTAAGCTACGGAAATTTCCAGAAACAGACCGGGTGCAATGATATTCCGGCGTTCCGACGTCCCTGCCAAGCGATGAGCCTGTGTGATACAGGATTTTGGCACAAAAGAGTGTTAACAAATGCTGGGCAGTGAGCAGTGTATGGCTCAGGTTAGGACACTGTGTCTGTAATCGGAAGGCCGTTGGGTCAAATCCCAGGGTCAGCAGAGTGATGTCATCTTTGGGCCCCTGAGCCGGGCCCTTAAGTCCAATCGCTTCAAGACTGGCTGGCTCTGTTTTCACGGAAAACATATATCGCTTCGTATTACAGTATCTGCTAAGTAAATAAAATGTTCTGTCTTTAAATTTGTTGGTTTTGCTGATATAAAGATGCTTAACTTTTAATATATATATATAGAGACGCCTGTTAACAGATGCTGCCAGAGGCGAGTGAAGAGTTTTGAGGGTTTAAATCAGAATAAATGGAGCGTGGCTAAAGTTAGTCATGGCGCCACGAGCACAGAAAAGAAAAAAACAAATGTTTGTGTGGTTTTTGGAAACGACCAGGGAGCGATTCCACGGAGAGAGGGTCCCGACTCTGCAGGAAGCCGTTAAGGAATGTATCAGGCACCAGCTGACCATCTTCTTCGACGTCAAAGGTCACCCTGATGAGGTACAGGCTGCAGGCACTGAGGCCTATGGCCGGGCTGCACCGGCACATCAGTGTCGCTCCAGGTCGGAGCCGCCTTTGACACACCCCTTTCTGAACTTACTAGGGACTCAAAAGTGGCTCCACTTCCCCAGTGGGCCACAGGAACAACGGCAAATATGTGAAGCCGCACAGCTGCTCAGACCATGAAAGGAATTCGTACCCACAATGCACTGTGCCCCGCCCTGTGTCGCCATCTGCGCAGCTGTTGACAAACACGGGGCTTCAAAGACAGGACACACCCCCCATAAATGTCATAAATGTGTGCAGTGAATGATTTTGCCTTTTAACTAAAGCTAGCAGATCTGACAATGAATGAAGCTGGTATTCAGGGTTCCGCTTTGACAGCCATGCTAACAAATCGTGTTTCTCGCACCGCCCCACTCCAGGCCGTCGCTGCCCTGAGAGAGATGTACAGAACCAACCCGGTTCTCTACAACAGCAGCATCGTCTGCTCTTTTGAGCCCAAAGTCATTTACAAGGTACAGTTCTGGTCACTGGGGGGCACTTCTGAGGCACGAGGCCATCATATCCAGTCATTTCTTGTTCTCCTGGAGTAGCGCAGTGTGCGAGTTCTCAGGCATTCATGTCATTCTGTACCCACACGTCCCCTCCGGACCCAGATGCGGCAGGCCGACCCGGAAGTGGTAACTGCGCTGACCCACCAGCCGTGGAGACTGAGCCGGCAAGAGGACGGCACTCCACGCTTCTCCTCGCTGTGGAAGCACCACTGGCTGCAGTTGCTGGACGTGCTGCTGGACTGGGCTCACCACCACCTGCTGTGGGACCTCTGCGGCGTCTCAGCCTTCCTGGTGCACCGGAGCGTCATCTCCCCGTGCGTGTGCACACTCAGGCTTGCACACATGCTCAAGCTCACACTCGTACTCACACTCGCTGTCACACTCACGCTTGCACTCGTACTCACACTCGCTCTCACATTCACGCTTGTACTCATACTCATACTCGCTTTCACACTCACGCTCACACTCCTACTCACACTCACTATCACACTCGCACTCATGCGTGCACTCGTACTCGCATTCAGCACTTGCTCACACTCACACTTGTGCTCATGCCACCAGCTAACCCATCCTACCCAGTGTTTCTGGTATTACAGCCAATCCCACACTCTGAACCCTGACAGGTGCTTTTGTCCAAAGTAGCAGCCTGTAATTAAGAAGCCTGAACTGTCCCAGTAAACATTCTCAGGGCTCCAGCAGGTGTGTGTCATTAACCACTATGTGTACCTCTTACACCCAGAACAGCACCAAATATCCATTCCCACAGCCCTGTGATTGTGACCCAGGCAGCTGCTTATTAATATCAGGGGGAGGCTTGTGCTGTTGCGCTGAACCTCTTTGATGAATCGTAGACGTGACACTGTGACCTGACGTGACCCCGCCCACATTCCTTCTCACCTCTGCCCTCAGGGACTATGTGAAGTACTGGGCCGAGCGCGGAGTGGAGCTCATTGGCTGGACCATCAACACAGCCGTGGAGAAGCAGTACTACCAGGACGTGTTGAACGTCAGCTACCTCACTGACAGCCTCAGGGAGGACTGTGAAGCTGCCTACTGAAGATCAGCACGCAGCAGCCGGAGGATGGGGCTCGGTAAAGGTTACACGCGAACCTGACAGAGACGGAGGGGCGGGCAGCTGAGTCAGAGGGGGACGCTGCAGTCACACACTTTAGGAGAGTGGGGGGGGGAGGGGTTATCATACACACACACATACATTACCCAGAATCCTCTGCTTCACATACACACACAAACACACATTACACAGAATGCTCTGCCTCACACACACTCTTCTCCCCCCACATCAGGATTACAGGCCCACACAACCTGGCCTTCTGGCTAAAACTCTGCAGCCTGTGACCCTCAGGCTCACCCTTCATCACCTCCATTAGCCCCCGTGCAGGTGCTCCACCATAACTTCAGATACACAGCAAATGAGAGTCAGGTGCTGTTGACAGAGGCTCCCACCTTACATCAGGATTCAGGAAATAAAAGCCTGCGGCAGTAAGAATGAGGAATATCTCAGGCTTCTTCGGGGACCCTATGTTTCTTGGAGAAAACGCCCATCAACCTAACACATACTGCGCATTTCACCACTGGGAATGTCTTACTTTTCAGCTGGATTGCAGGAAAAACAAACGTTTGGAGTGCACTTAAAGAAATTAAACATGGAGAAATGTGTCAAACAGGGTATGTTTTAAACTATTCTTAATATTAAATAACTTTTTTAAAAATTATATGTTTTACTGTTTCTTGTACACTTTACTATAGAATTAAGTGAACATTGACCATGACTAAACGCCGCTGATGAAATCCTGATGGCATTTTGGAAGTGCGAGGCTCTAGTGACGTCACATCTTGTAACACACTACAAATATTTAACCCTGCCTTCAAGTCGGGTCGGAAAAATCGTACATACGAATAGAGAGCATATGAATGTCTACTAAGTCGTATTCACCAGTGGGGAAAATCGGGATTTTCTTTAAGCCCCGAGTTGGGGGGTGTCATTAACAACCATGGCGGAGGCAGTGGATAGCTCAAGTGTGAAAGGCAAATTATTTTGAAAGTAATAAATTTTATGTAGCGTGATACTGCAAAACTCGTTATTAAATGGTGTACCGTGGAAAAAAAGATTTTTGTGTCAATATTTCATATGTGACTGGTCAGCTACCTGCTGTTTGAGCAAATGACTGCGAAAAGTTCAGTTAACGCTACAATTGCGTTTTGGCGTTGAAGGAATGAAAAATACAGCAAAACAAAAAGTGCCTTTTTCATCGCCTCCATTTTGCTTCGACTTAACCATTGAACACGTGTCATGTCTTAATTGCGATTTTCCAGCTCTCTGGTCGCATCTTCCAAGTAGGAAGAAATCCCTTAAGAAGCCATAGACCATAATTGCAAATTTACTAAAAGACTGACACTGACAGTGCATTTTATGAATGAATCTATGTTGTATTTTAGTTAGGCAGGGGAAGGAAAGCTTGATTTTTCAAAAATGCTTAATGTCTGATAGTCTTAGAATGAAAACGCGGTGATTAAACTGTTCTTTTCACCTTTCGCTCCAGACATGCGTTTGCGTTTCATTAAGGGCAAACATTACGCAATTTCGGGGAGTTTGTAACCTAAACGCAAATCGGATTTTAAATCACTGTCAAATTATTGTCCGTTCTTTTGGGGCATATTAGGGAACCTAAATAACGACAGCTAATATAACCATTCAACATGCAGTGCCATTGTAGGTATTTCATTAAAGAAACTCCGGTATAGAAATCGGTACACAGCAACCGGGATCCGCAGCTGCCGTGTCGGGTGACTGAGTTTTGCTGTTGTGGTTAAATATTATATCATCAAGAAAGCTAAGAATCAGCCCTAAGGTCCTTTCCTTACGCCCTCCGTGTCGGCGGATTGGATCCCGATCGGACAAACTGCTGCTGTGTAGTAAATGGTGGCCACACATCCTCTTTCTGGGAGCCTAGAAACTTCTGAAATGTCCGGGATTTCGCTTGTTTAATTGTGACGTCCCCTTTCTACTGGCAGACTACATTTTGTGCGTATTTGCGTTGCTTTGACGCCTCTCATTGCGTCCTGCCCCCCCCCGTCTCCTCTTCTTTTGCAATACATACTTTTACGCAACTATCAGGGACTCGCTAGACACTCTTACAGGTTTTTTTTTAGTTTACATCTAGAGCAAATGAATGAAAGTGAAACTGTGCCCGGGGTTAATAATGCTGATTGCCAGTGATAACAAAGTGGCCCAGGTAGCACCTGAGCGCAGGCTGGCGGGGGTGTGCGGGCGATCGGGCAGCGGGCCCGCCGGCCGCCGTTTCCCCTTTAAGCGCACGGAGGTGTGCGCGCGCGTCAGCGGCCAAGTGCCTGCGGGGCCCGATTGCGCTCCCGTTACACTATAACTTCCACAGTGGCCAAAGTTACACCTATCACCCGATCGGTCGGGGACGGACCCGCGTCGCATGCAGGTTAGACCGCAATCTGCATGATTAATTTACGACGGAAGTTGCCAGCCAAGCTGATCCGGACTGACGGTGCTACTTCGGCTTCACGAAAGAGGGATTTGTGATCTGCTGTCGCTGGTGACAGAAGTTTAACATACGGATCGCTTTTTATTGTCGTGCTGCTGCATTTTAACGGAAAGGTGTTACAATACGTTACGATATTTTCGTCATTGTGAATGACTGTGGAGGAGAAATAGACAAGAGAGTCTTTTATAACAATTTCGTCTTTTTTTATACAAATACTGTTTATTCCCCCCTTCTGATCGTTTTGCTGTTCTGATTTTGATCGGCTGGGATTTCGTACTTTCCAGTGTGATATTGGCCAGTGCAGGGGAAAATCGTAAAGCGCATAATGTACACGATAACCAAAGGTCCCAGCAAACTTGTTACACAGCGAAGAACAGGTATGTCTTTGTCACCTTTATGAAACTGTCTTATTTCTTAACGGCAGAAACAACTATATATTAACTATCCATCTGCGGGAGGCTTGTGATCGCCGCGTGTGCAAAGGGTTACAAAACACATGCGATCCGCCGTATTCCTCTGCAAACGCACACAGGTCCCACGCAGCAGATCGACAACAAACTCAACGAGGCTAAGATCAAATCAGGCGCTTGGCCTTTGACAAAGTAAGTGCCCTCGACGTGCGGACAGCGGACGTGCCGCTTTGGGTAGGAGATTAAAGCGATCTTACACCCCCAGCGCGCCTGTGATAGTGTCGATCTTGAGCCCGAAGTCACATGTCTTGCTATTGCATAGCAGCGGAGTTTAAAGAGCACGATCCCGGAGAGATTTCCCAAACGCCCGGTGACTGGACGTTTTCGGCCTTTTTGCATGATCTTGAAATCCAGTGAGGGTGACCTTGTAGAGAAGGAAGGTTACGGGAACAGTAGAAGTGTGCTTGGCCGGTAGACGTCTCACTTGCCATGCCCACGTAACTAGTTAACTCGTAGTATTTCGGGAGAGATCACATGGTTCGAATCCTTCGCATGGATACTAGACACATAATAATATGTTACCTACTACAAAGTTTTAGTTAAACCCGCCGTATTCACTAATCAGTCACGTGTCTCTGCTTTATATATTCTATTAACGTCGTTAACGAGCTACATTGTTCTGCTCGTGCAGATATATCCCCGATATAAATTTGCTGTGGTGCGGAGCCATTAGATTTAAATCTATTGTGTATTGAATTCACCTGCAGTAATATTATAACCTGAAGTATTTAACCAATCAGGTTTTCTGTCCGCAATACAGCGACCGCAGCGAGTTTAGGAAGCATGCGGGCTTAAGGTTTTATATAAAGCTTCATATAAAGATGCATCAAACTTAGACAGCCTTGTGTATATAAGCAAACGTAAGACAAATGGTTAATGGACTTCTGAACAGGTTCTACATAAATTATAATAATTCTATATGAAATGCAAGAAGCCATTCTGGCTTTCAAATATATCTGTTGCCGTTAATCGTAATAATGGTCAGGATATAACATTAGTTATACGTAATGTAGAGTCAGATCTTTGCACCTGCACCTCCCGTGTGCCGCAGCTCTCCGCCACCCAAGCTGGTTTTCCAGCCCCTGAACGGGAAGCGGCACCACCGCGCGGCGGCGCAGCAGCACGAGGGCTTCACGGCGGCGCACGAGGAGAACGTCAAGTTCGTCGACGAAGGTGGGCGCCGCCCCCGCGTGCCGGGGAAGGGGGGAAGGGGCTTCTCGCGCGATTCTGGCTCTGCGGGTTAGTTAACTGCACCTGTGATCAGCGGTATCGCAGCCGGGCCCTTGAGCAGGGCCCGTAACCCCAGGTTCTCCAAGGACCGTCTGACCCTGCTCTCTCAACAGCATGTTGCTTTGTGGGGTTTCCTATGGGTCCTCTGCCCCCCAATTCAGAACCATGCTGAGGTGAATTGGAGTTACCAAATTGTCTGTAGGTGTGAATGGTGTGAGTGTGCCCTGTGATGGGGTGGCGCCCTGCCCTGGGTTACTCCCTGCCTGGTGCCCACAGGCTCTGGACCGCCATAATCCTGCATAGGACAAGCAGGTACAGAAAACGGATGGATGCCCCCCATCATTTTGTCCCCCTTAAGAAGCATATTAAAGAAAATACATACATGCATCTTTTCAAACTTGCTCTTTGCTTATATTCAGTCAGGGAATTTTAGGACGGCAGCCAAACTGAGTAGATTGGGGAGGCAGGCAATTAAAGTCTGAGGGCAACAGGAACGCAAACATACCCTTTGGTAGCGTGGAGACGCACGTTAGAAAGGCCAAACGCAACAATGACGTCAGAGACACCTTTGATGTCAGCAGTCTGTATGGAGGAAAGCACACTGATAGCCTGCACTTGTGAAATGCGCCCTAATGGACTCTAATCATGCTCAGATCACCGCTGGCTCTCTGCCCACAACACAGAGGGACAACAGCTGTAGGTCAAAGGTCATGCGATGTGAGGCGGATTCTCCACAGCAACCTTCCTTAGAAATTTGCAAAAAAGGCCAGAAAGCGACATCAGTTTTGTCCTGATACCTTGCAGCTTTGGATCTAGACTATAAAGGACCATTTGGCCCTGCAGTACTAAAGGAACCTGCACCTGGTAGCTGATAAAACTAATTACTAACTATGAAATTCCTACCCCAAAATAAGTACCACCCCTTAAATGGGCTGAAAACGTGGGATGGACTTCCCTGGCCGTACTACCCAGGAGTCTGTCTTAGGGAAAGTATTGGGTGCATGTCTTTACCAAACCTAATATGACATGACCATGTTCACCTTGCCCCACCCCACCCCCAGCCTGGCAGGAAGTAAAACAGCAGCTGAGAGAGAGCAGCCAATCAGAGCAAGGCCAGGGGCCGGTTCAGTACGCGGAGAAGACCCCCAACCCAAGCATGAAGAGTGAGTGGCTGCCTTTCTCCCTCTCATCCTCAGCTCTCCACCTCCCACCCCTGCCCCCCCCCCCCCATTTCCCTCCATCTATGCTCATTTCATTCTTGTTTCTTCTTCCTCTGACCCCCATCTCCACCTTGGCCATGACGTCACTAAAATCGCAGCCCACACTCCCCCAAGCTTCTAAGCTGACACAGTCGTTAATAAGTTAGGTTTCCTTGTAACTGTTAGGCCGTTACTCTCACCCCTGTTTTCACAACCCTGATACTGGCCTCCACCTTTCTCTTGATCCTGACTGACCAAGGTGCTGATGATAATCTTTTAACAAACCTCAACATAATCCTTTGTTTGCTCTTATCTGCGATAAGAGTGAAGGTCATGAGGGACATGGAAGGTTTCGAGGCACTGCAAAAAAAATCTGCACCACTCACAGAGTCCAGGATGCCATCGTCTATCAGCAAGGCAGCCCTGGGGCAAAGATACAAGCAAAGAAAACACAATTTGGCTAATTATCAGACAAAGAGCCTTCAGTGCTGATTGAGTAAATCGCAGGACAGTCCTCCGGCTTTAGCTAAGAGGTAAAACAAGGAGGTCTGTGCATGGAGCAGACAAACGCCACCTAGTGTGATGGGTGCAGCACTGCTACTCTATGCAGACAAAGGAAACTCAATAGAAGCATTTAGCAAAGCGTGCACCCTTAGGGAAGCCAAGACGTCAGCCTGAAATTCCGGCTGCTTGGTCACACCTCCGGGAACAGAACACCCTCTTAGAGTTCCTCACCCATCCAGTCTCACTAGCTACATCGGTCTCTATTTCCTCCTCTTGGTCTCACTCTCAGGACTGTCTGCTTCCTTTCGGAAATGATGAGAGGGTTTAGAACGTCTCCCTTTAACCGACTTTGGTGATGAGAGTGGCTAACTTTACACGTTTACTTCTTTCCATTTTGTCGATCCAGACTTTGTGCCTTTCGATCTAGAGGAGTGGTGGGCACAGCGATTCCTGGCCAACATTGCCAACCTGGCGTGAAAGAGGGCTGATGGGGAAGGGTGACACCCGATGGCCACTAGAGGGCGTGCAGATGCACCTCTCTCAAATCTGCCACGTTGAGCAACAGCTGCTGTTGGGAAGTTTAGAAGAGCTCTGGCACGCCTGATCCCTGCCAGGCCCTGGCTGTCTGAACTCTGACCCTTAGGTTACGGCTCCTGCGGGAACCAACAGCCAACTGGCACCCGGCCAAACCGTCTGCAGGTGCAAGACGTCAGCTGAGCCCTTTGTCTTTGTTCTTAACCGTGCTGAGAATAAATGTCTGTATTAATGAGAATCATTTTTAAAAGTAAACACTTTTCAAAAGCCCCCTTGATTTTTTTCCCGCTAGCAGATCAGATGTACGATTTGTTCCATGCAACCTTTCGTGTTGTTTTTTATTTTTGAATCATTACATAAAAGCAGCAGCGGCAAACAAGCGGAAAAACGACTGCGTCACACTATTAGTAGCTATTTAAAGTTTATATTCAGGAGTAATCTGATGCTTCTGGGTCAGGTCTGGCCAACAAATCGCACATTAATTACACACGATCTGCTCTTCTCGTTATCCTCCGCTGTCCAGACTGTCAAATCCGCACGTCTAACGCTAACTTTACACACTCCTCGCTCGTCATGAGGGCTTGCCAGCTTGTATAAGGACACAGATGTTTGTCAGTTCGTCACTCTCCTGATCTCCATTAGCGTTTCTCAATAAGACTCAGGATTTTTCAGAGTACATAAATGCTTGACCATTCCTTATACAAAAAGAACTTAAATATTTACTGTTGACCTTTGTCGTTGTAATGAAGCGGATTGGCTCTCCCCTACATGAAACGCATCCCACGCCCACTCCGGTAGCATCCCAAATCTCACCAATCGCCTTGCCACACGCCGCTGGGAACACCATGCAGACATACGTGGGCCAGCGGAAGGCCACCTGCCCATGCATGTCGCAAATTCCCACAATCCTCAGCTGCGTCCCTGTCCAAAAAACCACAAGTCCCTAAGGGATCTAACAATAAACCTGTTTAAGTTGACATTTGATACCAGAACTATTTAAATAGCTCAGAAGACCAAAATGCACATATCAGCTAAGATACCGGCAAACAGAGATAAATGAAGCTCAATCCTTCACTACGAGTTACAGTTTAATGGTGGTTTCCTATTTATTTACAATTTACAGTCACACTTGTTTTCCATTTTTGTTAAACATCCTTAAGCAGACAAATCCGAATAGCTTCACAATCAGTCGTTTGGAGGGCAGGCTTCACCAGTCCATTGTCGTTTGCATGAAGGACCGCGATCTGACGGACCGTGTGGGGAGCAGCTCGGCTAAATGATGGGGGCGGGGCCTGGGGTCATTGTCCAATAGGGCCACAGTGATGTAATAAATGCTCTCAGCGCTGCTCCAGAGCCTTGGTCAGGAGGTCATTCAGCCGTGAGATCATGGGTCGGGGGTCATCGTTGAGGCCGGCTGTGATCATGGCGTTGTCGTAGATCTGGGGATGCAGGGAATGATGCTCAGAGGGAGCGTGCGGGAGCATGAGGGAGCGCAAGGGAGCGTGCGGGAGCATGAGGGAGCGCGAAGGAACATGAAGGAGCATGAGGGAGCGTGAAGGAGCATGAGGGAGCATGAAGGAGCGCGAAGGAGCGTGTGGGAGCATGAGGGAGCGCGAAGGAGCGTGTGGGAGCATGAGGGAGCGCAAGGGAGCACAAAAGTGTAAGGGAGCGTGTGGGAGCATGAGGGAGCGCAAGGGAGCGTGTGGGAGCACAAAAGTGTAAGGGAGTGTGTGGGAGCATGAGGGAGCACAAAGGAGCATAAGGGAGCGCGAAGGAGTGTAAGGGAGTGAGAAGGAGCGTGAGGCAGAGTGAGGAAGGGTGGGGAGAGCGTGGGTCAGCCTGAGGGAGCAGCCTGAGGGTGCAGCGTGCCACTGTACCTGCTCGAGCAACAGCTGGGCCAGCTCCGTGTTGGAGTCCTTCAGCTCACTGAGTTTCTTGATGAGGCTGTGGCTGCAGGGCGAGGAAGGGGTCAGGAGAACGCTCATCTCCACAAACTCTACTTAGGGCTGGTTATTGAGTGTACTGGGTCTCCGCGCAACCAAATCAGCAGAGCCGATGAAATCACACACACACACACACACACACACACCCCCACCCCCCACATACTTCACAAGGGAACATTCTCCAACCACCCTGTCCACATTGCACATCCCATGAGTTAACCCTAACCACACCTCATTATGCGATGGACCCTCACCTTACCCATTAACCCTATAAATCATCCTTCCCACCTTCTTTCACCGGCCCCACCCCCTGTCTCCATGGATATGGCCCTTGTGGCTCCTCCCTCTCACCCAGCGTTGATCTCCAGGGTGGGCTGCAGGATCTGGGCCCTCTCCTCGGAGCTCTTGGCCAGCTGCTGAGTGCGCAGGAAGTGCCGGGCAGCACCCATCTCCAGGACCGTGATCATTGCCGGGTGCGTGTCCAGGCGGGGGGTGACCTACGGAGGAGGAAGGACAGGTAAGTGACCGCAGCCACCAGTGTGATCTCCAAGGGACTGGACTGGTCACGTCACTGGCTCTTGGCAGAAGGCAGTGCAGGTACCTTGATGTTAGTGACTCTCTGACCCAGCACGTTCCTCATCCAGGCCATCAAGTCGTTGGACTGCTCCTCCGTCAGACGTTCAGAAGCTACAGCAAAGGTGAAGACACGGGATGAGCAGCCGCAGGCGAGTGACCTTTCAGTCGCGCGGCATTAAGAAGCCACACAGCCGCCGCTGTACCCGGTTTGCTGTCCTCAAACTTCTCCTCCTTATAGTGATCCACCACGATGTCAGTCTCCACAGATATCAGCTTCTTTTTGTCGAAGTCCCTCAGGTGCAGCAGCGTCAGCTCGTCGAACTGCTCGTAACAGAAGAGCACCTGGGAAAGGAAGACGTGTGTTTACCATGGTGGGGGTACTTTTCATTTTTATTACATCTAAACCAATGAGGATTCTGCCCGCGTACACAGCTGGACTGTATTCTGGTTATGGGACACAGAAAACAAATGGCACCCCAACCAAAGTCCACAGGGCAGCCAGGACCCCCCCCCATCCCACCCCAGAGTCATTCCACAGCCAGAACACCCCACCGCCAAGTACAGACACACACGCACCTCCATGTCCTTCTTCTTCATGGCCTCAAAGTAGGGTGACTGTTCCACCAGGTGCCTGTTGGGGGCGCACAGGTAGTAGATGTTGCGGGTGCCGGCCTTCATGCGCGAGGCGTACTCCTGCAGGTTGGTCTGCTGGCCGGCTGGCAGCGCCGAGGACTCAAACTGCAGAAGCTTCGCGATGTCCTCCTGGCCGTGGATGAGCGAGACGGCAGTGGGGTGACACACAGGCCTACGTTAGCTCTATGACAGGGGCTCTGCCCCCTGCCCCACACTACCTTGACGTCCTGCTGGGCTGTAGTGATTATGCCCTCCCTGATGAAGAGCCCATAGTCCTCAAAGAAGCGGGCGTATTTCTCCGGCTCCTTGCGGCTCTGGTCTAGCAGGAACCGGATGACACGCTGCTGCAGGACGTCCCGCAGCTTCCTGGAGAGAAGACAGAGGTCAACAGAAAACAGGAGGGCCCAGAAAGTGAAGCCCCCTGCCTGTGCAATACTACCCAAGAAAAGACCAATAAGTCAAATACATTATAAGCTCAGTACGAGCATGCTGAAATTCCACTTCTCACCTGATGAGGGCGCTCTCCTGGAGGAGCTCTCTGCTCAGGTTCAAGGGGATGTCCTCACTGTCCACCACACCTACATACAGAAGACGAGAATAGAGCAACGGTGTGGCAGAGTAGAGCAAAGAAACCACAAGGCAGATGAAGCCCAAAGCGGCAGGAGACGGGGCAGTACTGACCGCGGAGGAAGCGCAGCCACTTGGGCAGGATGTCGGCGGCCTTGGTCTGGATCAGAATCTTGCGGCTGTACAGGGCAACGCTGGAGCCCATCTCCCGGCTCACGTCGAACATGGAGGGTTTCTGTACACAGGACTGACGCGGTAAGCCCGGGCGCACCCCCACCTCACCCCCTACCTCCATCACACACTCACCATGTCGGGCACGTAGAAGATGCTACGGATGTTGAGGGGCGCGTCTGCGCGGTAGTGTAGTGTGTAGCGCGGCTTGTCATATGCCTGAGCGATAAAGCGGTAAAACTCCTCGTGCTGCCATTCGCTGATGTCTTTGGGGTCCATCATCCACAGGGCCTGGGGAACGAGGTTGAGACGTGTCTCAGGGTGCACGCACACGCACACGCACACACATGCACGCGCACCTATGCCAGCTTCCCTTTGACCCTTACTCCACAAATCCTGATTGTTAACCCAACAAGAGATCCAACAAACCATACAGACTGGGAAATTTATCCTGAAGAAAGTGCTGCATATTAACAGGTCAGCAATGCCTGTTCCTTTGGAGTGAAGTGGCAGGATAACCCTCCCAGCCTGCAGAGACCACGCCCACCTGCAGGGTGTTGAGTCGTCGCCCGTTCAGGAAGATGGGGAAGCTGACAAAGTTGCTGTATTTGGTGACCACCTCTGCAGAAGAGCAGCAAGAGCAGAAGTTTCCGTGAACATGAACCTCAGAAGCCCCATATACCATCACCCCCCCCATGCCCCCCAGCTCCCACACCTTTAACACAGTCCTCGGAGGAGAACTCCTTGCAGTCGTCCTTGAGGTGCAGAACTATCTTGGTCCCGGGTCTCACCCCGCTGGCCTCAGTGACCTCAAACACTCCTGAGCTGAGGGAGGGAAAACAGCTGTCTCATTGCTCCATTAGACTCAGGAAAAACTACTACCCCCACCCACCACCACTATGACCCCACTCCCTGCTCTGGCCCCACCCCTCACTTTGGCCCCACTGCCTCGCTCACCCATCAGAAGACCACTTGTAAGCAGGGCTGCCGGGCTCTGCAGACTGGGTGTAGACGTCCACGCGGTTGGCCACCATGAAGGTGGAGTAGAAGCCTACGCCAAACTGGCCAATGATGGAGCTGCTGGCTTCAGCCTGATTCTGCAGAGCATCCAGGAAGGCCTGCGGGTGGAAACCAGGGGGGTCCAAGATGGAGGTTCCACACATCATGAAGGACAGAACAAATCTTCATCTTGATCCATAATGCGTAATAATCCAACAAGAATAGAAGATAGATGGGGTGTTTATTAATACCAAGAATGCAAAGACTGTACTTATGGCGCTTTTGCTAACTTGCCCCCCAAAAACAAACTTGGTGCACAATCAATCATGGGATTTTTCTTGTTGGCGAGGATGCAACTGATGCATCCAGAGACTTTTACCATCCTCCAAACTTCAGTTCTTGAATACTGGAACTACACTTTGGTAATGAAAGATGACATTAAACAGGTACGCAGGAACACGAGCACAACCAAGTGCACATATTGATAAACACCCAAGGTAAAGAAAAGGGGCGATTTGGAGCAAGCAAATGAGACGAAAGGTGATACCTTTGAGCCAGAACGGGCTATAGTGCCCAGATTAGAGACCAGGTCCTCCTTGCACATACCAATTCCTGTATCCTGTCAAAAACAAAAAAATAATGTCACTTCAAGTCCTGATCGGAACTAGGCCTGGCCACCGAAAGAGTCACACTTACACGAATGTCCTTAATGTACACTAACAGACCGTTTACATACATGTTCCTACAACACAATGTCCAAGTTTCTTTTTAATCCGTTAACACACTACAGCAAAGTGAATTTACCTCAGGAATTAAATAAGTGTGCAGAGTCATGAGGCCAGTGTGAACAGCATCTGAAGAACGACGGCAAATGCAGTGATTGTGACAGAACTTCAGCAGTGTTGGGTAGTAGGATGGAAGGACAGTCTGGGACAATGACAATATCTACAGGATTCCATCTCGGCAGCCTTCAAGTACAGAAATGGAGCTGAGAGCATGTTCTCCCAACAGGGCGGAGCCTGTCACTACCTGTATGGTGAAGGTGCCCTTGGCAGCATCGGTCTTCAGATGGATCTCCATGGATTCGCTAGCGCCCCCTGCTGCCATCAGCTTGTGCCGCAACTTCTCCAGAGCGTCGCTGCTATTGGAGATCAGCTCTCGAATGAACACCTGAGGGTAGGAAGTGGGTGGGACACGGAGGAGCATCAATCACAAAGAAATCGGACAGCAAAGGAAGAATGACAGCCTCCATAAAAAAAGCTAAGAATCCCACACTCAACAAGTCAATGTTAAAGTCACAGCATGATTCATGGTACATCAATGAAGAATGAAGGGCAGCTGTGCATGAGGCAGACTTCTGACTCGCTGCTCACCTCCTTCTCTGAGTACAGTGATCTGGCCACAATGTCCAGAAGCTTCTTAGTTTCTGCCTGGAATTCATGTTTAGACGAGGAACCTGACGGACACAGAGAGATATGAAACTGCCAAAACACTCGCATGAATGTTTAATTTCAACATTATTCACCTGACGCCATCTTATTGCGATGGCTATCGGGTTTTTTAACCTCTTAAGATAACAAAAATGAAAAGCTGTATGCGACTGTACTGATTGCTCCTTACAGGGAAAGTAAGCTTTTGTTCTGCTTAAAAATAAAGATTTAAGCCTCCCATATCATTCTATGGTTTAAGGAGAGCAGAATTAATAGATTCTACACATCAGAATTTGAAATGATAGTGTATTTGTCGAAAGCTCTTTCAGAATTATTGAAAAGAAATCACTGGTAACGTAAACAGGATCTTAGAGGTAAAAGGTGACCGAGGAGCGGCCCACCCTGGACGTTCTCCGTGTCGCTGATGATGGTGTGCAGCGGCTCCTCCTCAGCCGCCTCCGCCTGCTGCGAGCTGTATGCACGCTGGAGCAGCGCCGGGCCCGCAGCCGGGCTCGGGTACCCGGGGCTCCGCGCCTGGAGTCCCCTCACACACCGCCGTGGTGTCGCCCGGGGATCAGCTGACGTGAACAAGCAACAGAAAAGCCGTGACATGGACTAGCGAGCTGACGGACAAGGACCGGCACCCCGAAGCTGCCCTCATACCCTTTAATATCATACATATCTTTAATGCATCTCTATAACTGGATAAAAAGAGCTTTGAATAAGGCTTCAGCAAATCAACGACATGGTTGTGACAGAATGTTACCTCATTTCCTCGCGATAAGGAGAGATCTATCACGAATACATTTACCTGACAACATACACATATAACAATAACGAGCATAACTGTCCATCAGTACCACTACGTCCAGTTCAAGCAATATCCCAGTACAGTTTAACGTTGAGTTTACGTTATGGGTTAACGCGCTAAAACTCAATACAAATTAATTTAGTATGTATAAAAGGAGACGCTTTTAAATTAAAACAATACATTCAGAAGCATAACTATATCATTATCTAAAACGTGTTAAAGTGACTTGATACGTATTGAATGACTAAATTATGTTATATGCTGGTACCTCCGTAACTAAACGCCGCCGCGACAATCCTGCTCCCCACACGTCGCCCAGAAAATAAAAGTCTTGTGTTCGCTGCTTTAGAAGCAAACACTCCAAATTTGATAAGATTCAGACACTGAGACATCTTTCCTAGTATTTATCACAGCTGAAACAACCTCGGGAACACGCGACTACCACTATCCTTGAAGAAGACCCCGCGATGACGTAACATAGGCGACCAAGGCGCTGCCTTTACCGATTGTCACAATTCTAAAACTACAGTTTAATTATTTCCATCAATGAAGCGATGAGTTTGAACAATATAGGTGAAATATCTGCTTCTGAATTTACGTGTAGTTTCGTATAACGTGCGTAAAATATTTTTTCCATTCTGAATTATATTCAAGATTATTGCATAACCTCAAGGTCATGAATGCGGGTTCTTCGGTCCTTAAATCCAATGGACGTTTTTAGTTAGCCAGTAGTAATGTATATGTTATAGCGAATACTTTTTTCAGTGTTTGCTCTCATAGAATGGTAATTCCATCATGTGATCAATAATTTTCATGCTAGTTTTAAAACTGTACGAAATGTTGTTTGCTGTTCTGTAGTTTGTTTTGTTCGGTCTAGAAATGGCAATCATGGCCTTAGATGACCCTCAAAACTTAAGGAAGGTCATGCGGTGTCTGCAATTTAAATGAGATGAGCATTTACCTTTTTATACGTAAATTCTCATCTGCTATACAACTACCTACATAATGTCAATGGACGCCTGAATATTGTATAGATTTACTGTAGAATTTGCTATATTACGAATTTTCTTTATTATATGCATTGATATACCTATAGCTGATCGTACCCCGTCTGTTCCTACAAACAGCAAATCACCTCTCCGTCACTGATTATATATATAAGACCGCGTAATCTACGTGTTTTAAACATGCTATGATTGATCCAGCATCTCAGAAACAACCACTCTCCCAGGGTTGTCACGTGTACAGTGTGTAGAACACTGATCTTGTACCCCTATTAAACCAGGGACCCCCTACCACTAATGCATGATCACGTAACTAAGAACTGCGGATTTGGGTTGGGGGGGGACTCTATTTTTCACCATGTGTCAATTGGATAATAATACTGTATCTGTAATGCATTTCGCACTGCAGCTTACGATACAATACTATGCTGCTTCACGGACCCACATGAGGCTGCGCAAAAAGACATTCAGTACCAGCCCGTGATCAGAATCACTCTCAAGCTTGATAAAACGCTTCAATCGGCTGGCCATTTTTTTTTCGGGATCTCAGCTAACTGTGCCGTGTTCACGATGCCCTGAGGGTGCTTTGGTTGTCACTTCCGGCTTCTCTCTGGGTCGGATGAAGCGGCCTTCCAGCAGTCGGAAATGGCACCTCAAATTCCTACAAAGCATAAACATTTTACAATTTGCTCAGCGTATATACAGCCTAAATGAGCTACTAGGACAGAGCGCAGGTGTTAATCTGCACGATTCTCTCGATCGCAACATCAGCTAAGCTATGGATTATTATGAATTGCAATTTTTTGTGTCCCAAACAAAGATAGCGACACAGCAGGGTACCACCCTAACCCAGCTGCTAAAGGTTACACCATGGATATAAATAGGGATGGTTAAAAGGGCAGTTTTATTTGCTTCACTGTAAGCAAACTTGGATGTTTATGATTCTGGGGTCATTCTCAGAGAACATGAGACCTTTTACTACCTACCTAAAAACGGTTAAAAGGGAGTGTTTTTACATCCGAATCCATTACCTGCACTGGGCACAGTCTGGGTGACATTCCACGCCCCAGGCTGAAATCCGAGTTACACAAGACTCGACAGAGCAGTCTGTGGCACACAGTTTATTTAACAATATGGTATAGAAGTAAGAAATGAGTTCTTTTTATACAGCGATTTCATTATTTTTGCGCATATTTATAGCATTAACAACCTGCATGATTTACATTAGAGAACAGTTCAACCTCAATTCAAGTTTCATTTCAGTGGACTGAGGACAGCTAAGCAGAAGAATTCTCCGTTCAAAAAAATCAGCAGTCCAGCAGCGACCCCCATTTGCGGGTTCCCTCGGGGATCACCATGACAACAGAATTTCAAAGATCAGAGCTGAAAAAGCAATTCTCCACAACTTACAAGACTAGTTCTGCTTCCTGGCCAGTACATTGTACATGTCTGAAAACGAGAGAGTGCGTGTGTGTGTGTGTGTGTGTGTGTGTGTACACAACCTTCTAATTTCTATCTATACATATGAATACTCAAATCTCCCGCACAGATTTTACAATTAGAACAGAAAAGAAAGCTCCTTCGAAAGGTATTTTTTTGGTGGGGGGTGGGGGTCTGTTCAGAGAGAGAATGTATCTGCCACAAATAAAGGAAAAAACTTGGCTTATTCCCAGATATTTTTTTTTTTTTTTTATAGTTTAACACAAAATTCTTTAAAGTTCACAAAGGTACAAAATAAAAAGTATGAATAATACAATGAAATACCTGTTTTGTAAAGTTTCATTAAAAAAAAAGGCATGAGTCCATACTGGGGTGGGGAAAAAACAGACATAACAATCTTTTCAGATCCGGTCAGAACCAAAAATATATTCTTAATTAGATTTTTTTTCAATTTCTAGGGAAGAAAAGAGCAGTTCCACGGTGTAAGAAATGTTCACATTCCCAAGCTGATCTTCTGCTTCCATGTATTGATTTTTTTCTGTAGTAGTTTTTTTTTTTTTTTTTTTGCAAACATCAACACAAACACGTCCTTGAGCCGCACAAAGCCGCGGGACGGGACGGGACGGCGTGTCTGCATTCACGGTACTACAGACTCTCCACAAACTTCTCCAGGGTGTCCCCTGTCGGGTCCATGTTCAAGTCACTGCCGAGGCCGCTGCGGCTGAGCGGATTCAGCTGGGGCAGCATGGCGCTCTGCTCGGGCACGTCCAGGTGAGCCTGCTCCATGGGGGCCGGCATGGGAGCCGCCAGGCCGGGGTGGGGCGAGCCTGAGTGGGGTGGGCCGTGCTGGGGGGAGGGCTGCGGCTGCATGCGCGGGGAGGGGCTGGAATGTGGAGGTGGCTGCTGGGGAGGCGGGCAAGGTGACTGCACGGGGGCGGGCGACAGCACCTGACCAGGCATCGCAGGGCCCAGGGCCTGGGCGGGAAGCATGTGGCCCTGCGGGCTCATGGGACTGGGCTGGGCAGCAGGACCCATCTGCTGTTTCAGCACGGCCTGCTGCTGCGGGGGAAGCTGCTGCGGTTGCTGTTGCTGCTGCATGAGGCGCTGGTGCAGCAGGGGCTGCCCGTCCATCCCCATGCTGGCCTGGCCCACCTGGCCCATGGGTGACATGGCCAGCTGCTGCTGCTGCTGCTGCTGCTGTTGCATGCGTAGCTGGGAGTAACTCGCTGCGGACGTCTGAGGAAACTGACCAAGCGCCTGGGGAATGCCACCCTGCTGCTGCTGCTGTTGCTGCTGCTGCTGCATCCTCTGCTGAAGCAACTGGCGTCGGTACAGCTCCTGGATCTGAGGGTTGTGTGCAGGGTTCATCATCTGGCCTTGTGGCCCCAGGGGCCCCATGCCCTGCTGCGCAGCCTGCTGGGGTGGCAGCTGAGGGGGCATGCCGGGCCTCTGCACTGGCCCAGCCTGCATGGGGGGCATGCTCTGCATGCTGGGCTGGCCCTCATGCATGGCCTGCGGCGGTGCCTGCTGCTGGGAGGGCTGGTTGGCCTGGTACCTGGCTGTCCGCTGCTTGATGAAGGCGGCCATGAGTTGCGGGTTGGCCTTCAGGATGTTGAGAACCTGTTGCTGCTGCTTAGGGGAGCTGGGTGACTTAAGCGTACGCAGCAGGTCCTGGAGAGCCGTGGGGGCAATGCTGCTTGGCCCCCCCCTCTGCTGCATCTGCTGCTGTTGCTGCAGCGGCAGGCCCTGCGGGGGAACCCCCGCCTGCATGCGAGGGCCCTGTGGCATCACAGGACGCTGCATGTGCTGTGGCTGCTGCGGGGGCATTGGGGCCTGTTGTGGGGGTACCTGCTGCTGGTTCTGCATGGCCACCTGAGGGCCCTGTGGCCACTGTACCTGCTGCATGCCCTGCATAACCGGGGTCCCGCGGGGTCCCACCATTTGCATAGGCCCTGGCATGCGGGCCTGATTCATGGGCAGGCCATTCATGCTGACGTGGAAGTCCTGCTGCAGTGGCTGCTGGTGCTGCTGGGCCTGTTGTGCCTGGGCCACACGCTCGATGTGCTGGGCCATTTTCACAGCTGCCGGAGGGGCCTGCTGCTGCGGTTGCTGCAGAGGCTGCTGCAGAGGCTGAGGCGGCAGCTGCTGGGGCTGTGGGGGCTGGGGAAGCGGGGATTGCTGCTGGTGGAGGGGCGAGGATTGGGGCCCTGGTTTGCCCTGGGACACGGGCGTCGGGGGCTGGCTGCCACGGAAGTTCGGCGTCATGGTGCCAGCAGCATTAGGCGGCAGTGGCGGGGCGGCTGGCTGCAGAGGCTGGGGCGTCTGAGGCGTGTTGGCCTGCTGCACTGAGGTGGGTGTGCTGGGCGCGCTGGGCGCGGCCACCGAGGGAGGAGAGGAGGTCAGGGGCGTGCTGCGGCCCTGCATGGCAGCCATGCGCCGCCGCATCATCTGCGCCTGCTGCAGGCGGTGCTGCAGCTGCTGCTGCCGCAATTTGTGCTTGATGTTGAGGCAGAAGGGCACGGGACACTTGTTCTCCTGGCAGTGCTTGGCGTGGTAGCAGCAGAGCGCGATCAGCTGCTTGCAAACGGGGCAGCCACCATTGGTCTTGCGCTTGCAGCCCTTGGTGTGCTGCACCACACGCTTCATCTTCTGGCAGGATGGCAGCGAGCAGTTGGCATTGCGGCACTGGCAGGCATGCACCAGTGACTGGATGCAGCGCTGGATGCTCAGACGCCGGCTCTCCTGCGGGTTCTTGGAGGCCTCGGCCCCCTGGCCGTTGCTGTCGTCGTCCAGTCCCAGACCCCACTTGACCATCTGGTGCTCGTGACCCTTAGTGTTGTAGCAGCCGACGCAGAGGTCGTAATCCTGAGGAACCCAAGTACACAGGAATGGTTAGCTCACCTATCCAGATGCGCCTAACTCTCCCCTGGCTCTGGAGGTGCAGTCTGATTAAGAGCCCCCCCACAAGTAAACCCTGGTCAAACTTCACAAAAGAAACTTGGTCCCACTGACCATAACTAAGCTGTGCAGCTGCCATTACCTCATGTCTCAGGAAGGTGATTAAATTGATTCAAATAAAAATAGTTCAATCAGGAACTTCAAATTTCAGCTATTAAACATCTTAAATCCTGTTAATATGAAGAGCAGGGCTCAGGGGAGGATCATCTGGCCGCTGCTCGTGACCGCAACTGGCCGAACCCTAATAAATCAGCCGGGCTGTGCAGTAAATACTGGCCACATGGCCTAGCTGAAGCATGACGCAGCCAGGGAGCGGGGCAGGACGTACCTCGCAGACGGTGCAGTGGAAGCGCGTCTCCACATGGTGCTTGCACTCATTACAGGTGTAGACGAAGCGGTCCTGGCCCTGGTTGTGCAGCTCCACCAGCATGCACATGGTGCTCCACTTGGAACGCCGCAGCGAGGAGAACTCCCAGTGCTTGTCGCGCGCCAGCGTCAGGAAGGCGTCGCGGCCGTCCATCAGGTCGCACGTCAGCAGCGGGTCCGGGTCCAAGACAGGCGGCAGCGTGTTGATCACGGGTCCTGAGTAAAGGTGGATCACGAAGAACACCTGGAGAAGGAAGTGCAGAAGCTTCAGTCTCCCACCTCCAGCAAACAGCCTCCAAACACCAGCAAGTTGCAGGAGATGCCTGCAACCCCACCTCCTTGTGCTTCTCCATGGTGGCGTAGAGCTTCTGGGACAGGTCGTTGGCTACATTCGGCATCCCAGGCTTCTTCTTGTTGGCTCGACTCATGCTGCTCTTGTTCTTGTTAGTTTTCTTACTGTTCTTTTTCTTGGCGTTCTTGCTGTCGGCTGGCGCGCCCTGAGAGAAGAGAGTTTGGGGGAAATGAAGGGGGGGTCTAACAGGATGTGGACCCATGGTTTACCCTTCACGCCGGACAATGACACCTTCCCCTCTCCTCTACGCTGCTTCCCTGATTTCTCATACCTCTGGCATCTCACAGGAGGTGCTGTTCTCCTCCCTCTTGCGCTCCTCCTCCTCCTGCTCCAGCTCCTTAATGCTCTCCTCCAGCACGTTCGGCCAGAAGTCGCCCTCGAAGTAGGGCAGCTCCTTGGCGCTGGTCAGACGATCCTCAGTTGCCTGCTTGAAGATGTCCTGTGACGCAGAGAGATGTGCATTAGCCAGCGGTTTACCATTAGCCCCATAAGGCCCATTGAAGACCGGACAAACAACAACATTTTGTAGCAGAGAGACCCGACTGGCTGAACACCTTGTAATCATGGAGAATCCTCTCAGCGTAGGCTTTGTCCAGCATTTTTCTATACCACTCCTGCAGACGCTTGGGCTTGGGGATCTTCTGGTCAGGTGGGTGACAGTGGAAGATATAATCATCCCCTTCACTGGGGGGGCAGGCCCAGATGTGCCCCGTCACATACCTGAGGTATTAAAGAGCAGAAGATGCTGACATGTGATGACTGCCACATAAACACACGTGGAGGCCGCTCGCCGTAGAGCGAGGGTGTGCAGGAGATGCGGGGCCTCCTGGGACCTGCAATAGCACACAGGGCAGAAACGACGAGCCGCGGTCAAAGGACGTACCCAAGCTTCTTGACGTACTCCAGGTACCCGATGAGTATTTCGTGATACACTGCAGTCCGCAGCACCCGTGGCTTGAAGAAGTGAATACTGTCAAGGTAGGATATGTAGACCCGTCTGCAGGAAGGAAGCCAACGGGTTAATCAGACCCCAGAGGAAAGCGACACAACAGCCGCCACACGGCGCCAGTCGCGCAAGCTCACCGCGTGTTAGGAAACGGACAATCCGACCCATACTCCTGGACGTGCATGCCGAAGAAGCAGACGTCCACACCGTCGATTTCCTCGAATGCAAAAAGTGCTTTGGTTCTGTATGGGAAGCTTTCGGCCATCTCTCCTGTGTCCACGAACCTGCACGAGAGCGCCACACCCACAAGCGTTAAGCCCGCAGCCTCACACGCTACCCTCATTCTATTAACAAAAGGCCACAGACCAGGCTGCATCAGGCTGCAGGCAGACAGGACGCTTGATAAAAAGAGATGCCAGAAGTCGAACTGGATTTCAGTTCCATATTCACAGTAAAGGAGGCACCCCCTCACTTATCCAACAGTACAGTCTCGCGCTGGAGGCATGCAGGGAAGGCCCGAGCGGCAGTGAGCCAGGGGCGGCACCGGAACTCCCACCTGGATTTCATGCCGGGTTTGACCTCCACCGTCTTGTCAGAGCTGGCCACCACTCGCACAAAGACCTCCCCGGCCTCCGGGTGGTTCTGCCTTTTCAAGTACTTGTTCACTCGGTCCTCTATGTACATTCCGAGTCTGGTCGTCTGCAACCCTGTCGGGTGAAACGGTTCACAGCTTTAGAGTAATGATGCAGTGACCCCCAACAGCTTTTTAATGAGTTTGTCCCCCGGGACGTCACGCCAAAAGAAACCTTGACAAACGCTTACTCTTGGCCACAAACTTGTTCTCCTTTCGGGATTTACCGGACTTTTTCAAGCAGTTGTCACAGATGAAGCTGAGAAACGACAGCAGAGGGAGAAATAATAAAAAAAAAATGTGAACTGGCTGCTGGCCACCAGCCTGTGAGTCGGGATGAGCGGGGAAAGGGAGCTTACCCTGAGGGCCAGATCACATCGTAATGCAGCACACATATCTGGTGCATCTTACGTCCACAGTCTTTACATTCAACGAACCTGCGCCAGGGAATGGGACAGTGAGTGCCACTTCACCTTAAGAGAGCCTGTATGGCTGTTTCCGTTTTTTACAGCTAAGGTACAGGTTGTGGAAACGCAGACAAGCTTTCGTAATGAAATCGATTGAATGTTCCATCAAAGCTCATTGAAGGGACTTCCTTTGTTCATCAGCAGGTGGCGCCGTTTCACACAGCCCAGGCATCCTAACAGCATCGCGACAAAACTAACACCAGAGACTAGTGCCTGAACAGTAACTACCAAACCAGGAGCAAGTGCAAGCGATGACAACTGGGCTTAAAACCGACTGCCAGTACTCACGGTTCTGGGTCCAACATGTCATTCTTCTTCTTCTCAAACTGGTCTTTCGATATCATACTGGAGAGAGAGGAGGCCGAATACAGGTCATTTCGATAGTCGCAGCAGTAAATGTGAGTATAAGTCAGAGTGGCACAGCCGGCAGCGCGGCCCCAGGGGACACTCACGTCTGTGGTTGCGCGGGATCATCCCCCAGGGTGACACTGTCGCCCTGGATCTCGTTGAAGCACTTCTCGCAGAAGTGATACCTGTCAGCGACAAGGCCATGTCTGGGTGAGCTGGGCCCGCCACACAAGGGCACACGGGCACACCCGTACAAGGCACAGCCGGGCAGGGAGAGTACAGCGCGGCAAAGCACAGCAAAGCACAGCACGGCACGGGGGAGGGGGGGGACAGACAACATAGAGCAGACAGCCAGAGCAAAGCACAGGTTAGCAATCACAGGTCACATCGATGTCACAGCACAGTGATGGCTACATAGACAACTGATGGTTGGTTATGGGATTCTCTAATCATGCCTTTAAGAATTAGGGGGGATGGGGGGGCATTTTAAGCAACATGCACATGCGTCTACCTGAGGTAAAAAAAATATCCCATAAAAAGTTCAACATTTTATAAATACAAACATTTCAAAACCGTTCATAGATATGCATCATGTTGTTGGCGTAACAAAAAAAAGATGACAGGTCTAGATCCGTGTGTGAAGGAACATACAAGAGGAAAAGCAGACGGATGAGAGGGTAGGGTTCTGTGGGAATGTGGGATGGGCTACAAATCCACCCATCCGATATCTAGTACACTTAGTATTAGTCCAAGCACAGCCCTGGACCACCCCAAAAAAATGGCCTGGTTGATAATTATGCCATCCACTGAAACCGCACTTTTCCACTGCCACCAAGAATCGAGTCATACCCAACCCGTAACATGAACTGGAGTGTGGCCCAACTTAGTAGCAGGGCCGAAAGTATGACCAAACCAAGCTGGTTGCGTCACCACCATCTGATTGGCTGAAAAGCACGGAGATACCAGTGTTTTGCGCATGGATTATCTGAAGGAATAAGTGGAATACTCGATATATTAGTAGTATCGCAATGCATACTCAAAAACTCGGAACCTGAAAATCTTCAACCTCCTACTTAAAATAAAAAATAAAAATACTATGGAACAGCTGTAGGGAATGGATTCGTAGTGCAAATTTACGTAAACGAATGCTAATTCCGCTAGCGTTTTATACTTGCATAACACAAAGATTCTCACAGATGTGCTAGCGGAAATTAGCACATAGTAAAAAAAAAAACAAAAACAACGACCGCACAAAACCGCGTGACGGGCTGGGAGCCAATCCAGTGTTGTTCCCTGCCTTGCACCTGTAGCCTCCAGGATGGGCTCCAGTCCACCTGCGATCCTGAATAGGACAACCGTAAATAAGTGCCTCCTAGGTTTTACGTCACTGGCGCTCTCCAAACTTGGCGACACCTTTACCAAGCCGACCCTTCTGTAGTGGAAAACCAAAGGAGCTGAAACAGTGCTTTACTTACGGCACAGCTCGGGTATGGGTCGGTTCCTGTATGACAGTGGAAAAGTGCCAAAAGTGAAAAGCTGTGCACAGTGTGCCAATCAGAATCATTCTTATGCCGTTTACACTGCTGCAGTTGCAGGTGCCATACACAAGGTGGAGCAGTGGAGCTCATTCTGAGCAAATTCAGCAATTTGCAAAGAAATGTTGGACTTGCGTAGATATTAGTTATCAAAACTGATGGAAATTAGCAGGCCATGCCTTCTTTCCTGGACTGCACTTCAGTTTTGGCAGTGGATCTTACGAATAATCAAGATTCCATGACACACTGCTGCAACAAGAGTGCTACCATGGAAAGTAAAGCAAGCCATAAGCAAGAACCCAACAGACCCGGCACGTCTCCAGAACACACTGCAATAGACCTTGCCACATGCTCTGGTCTGCTATCACCTGCACCCCATATCGCTAGCATACAAGATCGCCAAGGAAAGATTTCAAACTCTACACATCTTCAAGGTCGCTGCAACCTTGTACATCAGGTCTGAAATCCTATCTGTTGTTGAATGAACGTCTGCTCAGCTTAAGGACGGCATTATCCCCGAAGCAGGGCTGTTGTGCTAATTTATTAACGCACTTACATGTGCGTCCTCAGTGTTGCATTAAACTACCTCAGGATTTCTTGAGCCAAGTCCTTGTACCACAGTATACGTTTTCCCGATTTTTATTCTTTTAGACCGCTTAATCAGGTGATATGAAATGCCAATCAGCACGCTCCATCTGTCAGCTACAGGTTCTTTGAACAAATGGACGAGTTGCACCTACATTCATGAGAAACGTGACGCAAGCGACTTGGAGCGTAGGTCTAAATGAGACGGAAACCCTTTTGGACTGGCAGTCTTGCGAGTGACACAAGCAGGTGCTGATAGTCCTGGGCAGCTCAGAGCTAGCACAGCTCAACTTCCTACCCTGCTTTTATCCCATGATCCTCCCCACTTACCGGTTCTGGTAGCTGTAGTAGGTGCTGTCCCTGGAAATGGTGCATAGCTGTTTGCCATAGCAGCACAGCGTTTGTGGGGAGAACTCATACTGCAGAGACAGAGGGGGCGGGGTTACTTGCTCTGCTGCGGACCAACCACCGGGCGTGACTTTCCAGGCCATTCCGCATGGCCTGCTCTCACGGGTTTCACTATCGCATCTGCATCCTATTTGCCCCAACGACCCAGAGAGCGAAAGTGGGATCGCTCACCTCAGACAAACAGCTTTCCCCTCACCTTTCTGCCGCAGCAGTAGCCCAGGCTCTGCATGACCGGGTCGATCTCCTGCTCGAAGACCTCGGCCAGCTTGGAGCAGTACTTGTAGACGCGCGAGGTCTTGCGGTTGTAGAGCCAGGCGTTGTTGAACATGAGCCAGATGTCATCCACGTACTGCCAGGGTTCCTGGTACTGGCCCGTGTCCAGCTTACGCTTGATGGTAGACAGGTCAATGGGGTTCTTCACGATGTCGAAGTAGTCCTGGATGGACAGGCGACACAGACTCAGCAAACTATCAGGAGCCAAGACCACATAGAGGGATGGTAAACGCAAGGTAAGAGGAGGAAGCAGGCTCTGCACACAACACCCACCGGTATACCCAGCACCGTGGGGTCCACAGGCTGCCGGAATGGCAGTGACTCGGGGTCCTGGCGGTACAGGGCTTCCAAGGTGGGCATTAGTGCCTGTCGTAGCTCCTCGGGCTTGAAGACTACAAGAAGATGAGAACATACACCATAAAGAAAGAGCGACGGGAGGAGCGTGTCATGCCTAAGTGGCTCATAGAAAGCCAGGACAGTTACAAGGATTCTAACTGGTTAACATAAACCTTCTATCGGGCTTTAAGACGGTTTACACGGCAACATTAATCCTGTAAACAGGCTATTTAATGACTAACTCCATTCTTCAGATGGCTTGTGAGCTGAAGCTGACATTTAAAACATTTCAAACACAGCTGCAACACAGGTAGAAGGGCTGCAAGTATAACCAACGTTATATTAATCATAATTTCTATATACAAGCGAAACAGAGAAAAGCAGGTGTGGAGCAAATCTCCCAGCAGCAGCGCATGGTCTCACTCTTTCTGCGGGGCTGTGACGGGAAGGCGGAAGCGGCAGAACCGTTGGCTCCGCCTTCCTCCTCCTCCTTCGGTTCCCCCTTGAGGTCCGGTTTCTTCTCACCCACATCCATAGGCTCCTGCTTCAGCTCCATACCATCTGGCTCCTCCTTGACCTTCCCTGAGAGGGACCTTGTCTCCTCGTCGCGCTGTACCAGGCATCAAGCAGCAGAGAGAACATCGATTGGACACCGTGGCCAGACGGCGGGACGGCACACGCAGCTCAACTGCCATCACAGACTGTAGGACTACGAGCAGTTGATGACTGAAAAACGCGAGGTCACTAGGACCCTGCAGTCTTATGCTATCAAAGCCAGTTCATCTGGGTGGTAGGTATATACTTGCTCAGAAGTAGAACATGATTTAACATTTGAACATACGCAAATTAACAGCAGCACAATAAAAACTAACAAGAATTTCTTCTCCAAAAACTAATACAGATACCGTACATCTTGCTGGATAGCTAGACGAACACCGCTTCAGGTCCAAAACCTCTCCTCAGGGGCACCCCAGAAATTCCAGGTACTTGTTAAATTTGACCACTAGCTCAATTAACTTAGTTACATAATAAGGCATAGATTATCCAAACATGGTATGATAAAGGTCAAGTCAAGAAATACATGGGTATTTTGGATGGTTACCGCTGCAACTTTAGGAGAGGTTCTGAAATGATTAAGCCAAAATACATCCAAAAACATGAAACCATGGCCTTAACAACTGCATGGAAATCATTTAAACAGCATTTTCTCTCTCTCACACATCAGTGCACATCTGCATGAGCCTCCCTGATACCTCAGTGTCACATGTGGCTGACTTTGGTATTGTTGACCTAAAGGAAACTGACCTCAGAATTGGGCTCCATCTTGCCCGGCTTATAGTCCTGCTCTTCGAGCCTCAGCTCGGGCTTGACCTCGGTGGTGGGCAGGTCAGGCAGGCCCTGCTGAGAGTGCGCCTCGGCCACAGAGGCCGGCGTGGGCACACAGTGGTCGACGCTAGCGGTTGCCTGGGAGGTCAAAAGGGAGAACACATGGGAGACAGAGTATTACAATTACGCAGCCGAAGGTGCTGCTACTGCCAGTGACTGGGAGCGGAAGGGCAAAGGATCAACCAGGGTCTCACCGGAGTGCTGGGGGGCTGGGGCTGCACAGGGGTGGGCTGCTGAGGCGGCACGGGGGGCTCCGGCTGCGGGGTGTGTGGCTGGGACGGGGCGGAGCCGGGAGGGGTGCCCAGCACCGGGCTGGGGAGGGCGCTGGGCATGGGGGTGGGGGTCGAGGCCCGAGACACCGGGGTGGAGGGCTGGCTCTGCGGTGGGGCAGGGTGCTGGAGCAGCTGCAGGTTAGTGGCCGTGGAGGTGGGAGGTGGGGGTGTGGAACGCAAGGGGCCCAGATTGCCCAGGGGATTCACGGGGAGGTTAGCACTTGACTGCGGCGGCTGCAGGGGAGAGACGACACACTGACAGAACAGGGAAGGGGATCCGAGCGATCATCTACGATCCGCTATACAGCTGGAGCCCCTTTGAGCCAGAAATCCCCGCCTTACCTGTGTCACAGCAGCCTGGCCCACGGATTGGCCCAGGCCTACATTCACATTCATGGTCCCGCTGGCTGGGGGGAACTGAGTCTGGGGCATGAACTGGGCCTGGCTGGCCGTCTGCCCCACCATGTTGTTGGCATGGTTTCCCATCATGCCTTGGTGCTGAGGCAACCTAGAAGGCGACACTGCCATCTGGGAAAAGACGACAGCATGCATTATGGGTATGTGCTGCAAATTACACAGGAGGCAAAGTCAGCTGACCAATAGAACGTCATTCTCCCGTCACCTGTCTGACCTGAGGGATGCCCATTCAGCGAAAAACGTATTTAACATACATTTACACTTACCGGGGGAACAGAGCTCATGTTTATCTGAACCGGGTGGTTCATGGGTGAGGAGGCACGAGTGCCCATTGGTGGCTGGTTCATCTGCATGTTCTGCATCGTCATGGGGTTGAACTGATTGAGCCCTACAGCAAGACACAGAGATGAGAGGGCGCAGACGCAGGCCAGCCGACAGCACATGGTACGCGGATGGGGGGACCACGTGGGCAAGACCTCGGTACCTTGTGAAATCTGCATGCGATTCATGATCTGGTTTGGCACGTTGGGTATAGGCACGGGTCCATCTAAGGTGCGGGGAAAAGGAGGGGGGGGGCGACACACACCTTTACTCAGATTGTCATTTCTCAAATTACATCAAAAACAAAAAACTCCCCAGGACTAGGTTAGTGGAACTAACCAGATTCACATAATCTACAATTAAATCCAGCAGAACCCAGTATACACAAAGAGCACATTGTGGGTTACTCACTGGGCCGGCCGGCTTGCGCGGGGCCTTGTGCACTGGGCTGGGGGAGGCCCGGCTGCTGGCCGCCCTGGGGAACCATGTGGGGCTGCCTCTGGAGCCGTGATCGCCTCTTCTCTTCCAGCTCCTTCTGGATCTTATAAATCTTCTCTGCCAGAAAGTGGTAATATTCATCCTGCGAGTGACAACAGGGAAACAGGAAGAGTTCTGCAACTGAAGAACCACTCACGGCAAGTTCAGAGATGCAGATAGCCAAGTCCATCAAGGCATGGGTGCAGGGACTCTCAGCCCTGGCTGATACTGACAGAGTCTCCTAGCGGGCTGAGTGAGGCCTACCCTGCTGTTGGCCGTCTCGTACATGTCGCCCTCCACCTTCCGGGCGTAGGCCACCAGGTTCTCCATCCGTCGGTCTTTTAGGGCAGCCGGGTCCGGGGTGGGGAAGATGGCTTGAACACTACAGAGAGGAGTAGCATAATGAAATCAGTGCCAGATTTACCATCAAATTGCAGGAGGGGTTGGAAGACTCGAGACTCACAGTTTGTGCACCAAGTGGTTGCGTAGATCCTGAGTGACGTGCTCATGCCAGGACTTCCTCACACCCGTGGCTGACAGCGGCGCGGCTGTGGGCAGGTTCCCCATGTTGCCAACACCTGATCCATCTGGAACCAGCTGACTGGAAGGCAAAGGAAGGGTCAGAGAACTAGAAATATCTACTTAGGACATTTCTGTCCTCGGTTTACAGGTGAAAAGCTTAGGCGTGAAGGGCCAGGTCACAGAGGAAAGGCCGCATCGTGGTGTGGTGCTAACAAACTCACGAGGGACTGCTGAGTGACGGGGGCAGGCCGGCATCTGAGTGTTCCGAGTCCCCACCTCCCAGGGCCATCTGAGCGGTGCCTAGGACAGTGAGACCCATTAAGTGCCACAGGCGGGGCAAATGAGCATAGGCCATAGGTGAAATATATTCAAAACGAAGCAGAACAGACAGGCCGCTTACCCATGGCACCGATGGACCGCATCTGCTGGTGCTGCTGCACTTGTGCAGTCTGCTGGCCAGATGCCTGCGGCTGCGACTGCGCAGGCGGTTGGTTGCTGTAGGGCAGGCCCAATGCGGCGTACGCTCTCTGCATTGAACTGGGGTCAATGGGCGTGGAGCCACTCATGGTGGGGGCGCTGGGCTGGCCCGGACCCACCGGGCCGATGGAGTTCTGTAGGCCCGTCCCGGGAGAACCTAGCATGGCTGCAAACATCACGATGTAACAGATAAGTGACGTGGCCTGAGTGCACGAGACAGCCCCTCATGATCCAGCTCTGGTCTTTAAATCAGAGCCCCTACTCATGCCGGGGACCAGGAGCCCCTTAAGAACGAGCCGTGCATGAAAGCTATCCACCGGCACTGCAGACAGAACGAGACCCTGCTCAACTGTCGAATGTTTCCCAGCTGCTGCAGGAGGAGGGTGGAGTCACCAGAGCACTGGCCAATAACAAGGCCAAAGCTTCAGGAACTCCGCCTACCACCAGAGTCCAGAGCCTCTCCCCCAGGCTCTCAGATTACCAGCCTCACTGGAATTCCCTTGACTTTATGCTTTTACGTCTACTGGAGAGTTTATGCCCTACAGAGGGCGCTGCTCTCGGTGCTGTTATACTAAATAACCATACTGCTGAAGTAACAAACACTTGGTACGTTTTATTCTGCGGTAAATAATCCTAGATTTAGATGTGCAGGCCTGTCAAACTACCACTGAAACATGAAGCGAGAAAGAAAGCACATCAGCGTAGGACTGCAGGGGCAGCCGATGAGGGTGGGGACAGGGTGGAACGACTCACGCTGCTGGCTCCGTTTGTCACTCGCGTTCTTAAGCGGCAGGCAAACCGGACAGTCGTGCCGCGTGCAGTTCTTCCAGTGCGAGATGATCTGTCGCGAGGAGGTACAGTGCGCCACTGCAGGGGCAGAAAGAGGCGGTAAGACTGTTAGGTGTAAGAAGCAGACCTGGCACTGCAGGATGGGCACTGAAGCGCGAGAGCCAAAGGTAAACGAATCCTCCCGCCACCCGAATGGAAGCGGAAGTGCAGCACGGTGCCGGGTCGCACTCACCCTGGCAGGACTTGCCGGCCTGGCAGTGGGTCATGTGGTTCAGCACGTTCTTCATGGTGCGGCAGTGGGGCAGGGAGCATGGCCGCACCTCCCCGTTGGCCTGCTCGCGCCGCTGGCACTTGTGGGCATGCAGCAGGAGCACCAGCTGCTGCTGGATCAGCTTGCGCTTCTCCGGGTCGGCCGAGGGGCCCGCCACCATGCCGGCGGGGGCAACCTGCTGCTGGGGCTGCGGCCACGACAAGAGGAACAAGCATCTCATCAGCAATGGGCTGCCTGATGCCTCTCACGGTCACCAAAACAGCACTCATGGGCTCCAAGCTGGTCTTGGGCAAGCAAACCTCAGTGAAGTTCATTCATCATAAGACACTGTGGCAAAAAAGCTTAATATCTGAAACCCTTTCCCTGAGGTTCCCATCTGCTGGACTGGGAGGCAGGTCTCACCAGGTTTGCCACATTGGCAGCACCCTTGAGGTCAGCTGGAAAGGGGGACAGACTGTTAGGGAGTGGGGACTTGGTCTGGAGCTGGGTGCCGACACCGGTGACCCCTGTGCCCCCAAGCTGCTGTCCTGCGCTCTGTCCATAGGGCTGCCCGAAGGGGGCGCTGTTCCCTCCAAGACCCATCTGACGAGAGAAGAAAAGAGCCGTTGGTGGCAATGCATTTCTTTATGAAGATACCGAGACACTTTTGAGGATCATAATAACGGCGAAACGCAATGAAAAAATCTGCCCGGCCGGCAGCAACCCTGGGGACGAGTTGAACAGATAATGGCCCAATATGGGCCTATGAGTGGCACAACCTGCGAACAGACCTACAAATGAGGCTGCGAAGGCAGGTCCAAGGAAGGGACCGCATCAGAGCTCTGCCATCAGATGTGAAGACATCATGAGAATGTATGCACACTCAGCTGGAATGGTCCAGATGCAACATGCCGCAGCAGCCACTACGGCAGTAATCTCTCCAAAATGGATGCGTCAGACGCCACGGTGACACACACAAGGCGGGCGAAGGGGGGGGTCAGAAATATTAAACAGTTTCCCGTACTTTGAAGTCTTGACTAGCGCAGCACTTTTTAGACTAGACATGACGCACAGAACAAAAATCCACAGTTACGACGACCTTAAATTTATGATGCCATTTCACAGCAACGTTTGTAAGCCGAGTGTCTAGATAGGTCTTACGTGAGGAATCCCATCAGCCGATAGGTAGAGGAGTGTCACATGATGTCTGGCAGAGAGATAACAGTCCACCTTTTCACAGTAATAATAAGACTACTTCTGAAAATGCTGAATATACATTTCAGTAGCAGGCACAGCAACCTCGACAGCACCTGACTTGTTTGAGCGCTTTCGCTATAAAGGGAACGAACCAAGATGGAGGAACACAGAGGTGCTGCGCACACGGCTCCCGGAGACAGCCGCTATTCCGACCGCGCATACAGGGAGAAGCCGCTGTTCCAGGAACAGTCCCCCAGCAGAGCAGAAACCAGTTTTATTTTTAATCCTCACCCTCAGCTTCCGTGCTGCATTAAGAAGAAAGGCTTCACCACAATCTTGGACAGACCACCACACGCCAGAATGACGCACAACCGCCGATGGACGACATGCATCAAGAATTAATTCTGCTTCTTTTTTCTTTGAAACACAAAATATAAATGGATACAAATCCTTCCCTCCCAATGCCTCACATGGGCTATATTTGCCCCTCCCTATAGCACAGCAGCAGCAGGCTGGGTGACCCGACTGCGGCGTGTGGCTGGTCGCGAGCGGCACGCGCACACTGCCGGTGACAGCCCTGCAGCCGCTGGGATGAGGGGCCCAGCTGAGAGCAGAAGATGAGCTTCTTCACACAGCTGAGCGCCTCTCCTATGCGGCCCCCTCAGACCCCCACGCCCCCCAACAATGATGGCTGTGGACTCAACCTCCAGACAAGGGGGTTGGGGGGGCTCCTATTCAGACGGCCTCACTGCCCCCTCCAACACAAAAACCACTTCACGTGATTTATGGCGTTCTTCTTAACAGCCGAGATCCGCCCTAGAGGGGCCAGAAACACAGATGGGGGGGGGGATTCAAGTTGCCTTCTGGCTTTTCCACGCTCGTTTCAAACGTTCGCACCGACTGCTGCTGTGACTGTTGCTTTATTTAACTCCATAGCTGCATGTAATGTTACCGCTGCTTCCGGTCGAGAGTCTAACTGATGTAAACCACAGCAGCCAGTGCCGAACGCCAAGCTTAGCCACCACCCGGATGTGCTGCTGGCTTACCTCCTGGCCAAGGCGCTTAAAGGGACAGCGTCAAACAGCACCACCGAACCCGGACTCCCGTCAGGTTACCTCATTAAGCTGGCCTTATCGCTTACGTATAAGGTGAGTCAACGCTCTCAGGAGAAGCACACATCCTCTCCAGGGCCACAAGCACATAGAGCATGTTGGCTCAGCAGCGCAGAAGAACAGACACCTGTGAGACAAGCTCGGGCCAAATGTGCCGGGGGCCTGACACCCGAAACCAGACTGGGGTGTACAGAGACGCGGCAGCATCACCGGGGCCACTCTTCGCTTTCATGTGGGATTCACCCCGTTTCAAGTTCAGCAGAAGACGGCAAGCTGGTTTCCTATTGGTTTCGAAGAAGAAACCACACCTGTCAAGGTGCCAGGACGACTCTGTGGCGCAGCCAATGTTACCGCCAGAGACTCTGTGACAAGCAGCTGTGACCGGGTTAAGACGGACCTCGCATCAGTATGCCAACGGCACTCTGACCCGTGTCCCGCGTCTGTACGCCAACTGCACTCTGACCTGCATACACCACTGACTTGCAGCTGGCCGACAGGAAGGAAAATGCTAATAAGCACAGCACAGCACAGCAGCTCTCATGTGCACACTTGTGCAGGGGAAACCATGGCAGCAGCCTTACTCGCCAATCAGCAGTCAGGGAAAAGAGCCATGTATGTAGTGACGACCCAGGCACAGACGTCCTCAGCACGCCAGACCCAGCATCTACCCCCAAGTCAGCCTTTAGCGAGAATCACGATAAAGCTAAACTGTTAACCTCAAATCATAGCAACAAACACCACAAAGATACTCTCTGAACTTAGGCTGAAAAGTCATGCAACTGTCAATGTTAACCTGCAGGATTACTAACAAAGACAACATCGCCAGCTTCTTGGGATTAAGTGGGTAACCACTCAGGCTCACACGAGCTCTCTCTGCTGCCGGAAGCCATCGGCCGGACTCACCTTGTTCATGTTTCCGGCAGGCTGAGCGTTGATGGTTGAATGCACTCCCATCTGTGGTGCCCCCTGGGTGAGAGTCTCCGCCAGCGCACTGCCCGCGCCGCTGACGCCGGCCCCACCTCCGACCGGGCCTTGATACTGCAGGCCTGGCGTCGCCCGGCCGCGGCCAGCTCCACCCAGGCTCCCGTTCATCAGGGGCCCTTGCGGGGGCTGCGCGCCCTGACCCAAGACGCCGTGGCTCTGGCCGCTGTTCATCATGGCTTGGTTGAAGGCTGTGAGCCCCAAGCCACCGTTACCCTGGCTGCCTGGTGGGGCAGCAGGCGCCTGCTTCTGTGCCTGGGAAGGGTGGCTGGGTGAAGCCTGGCCAAGGGGGCTCTTGCCCAGTGCACCCAGCTGGACCCCCATTCCTGGTTGGGGGCTGCTAGAGCCGAGGCTCGGGCCCAGGCTGGAGCTGCTCCCTGCCCGCAGGAGCTCCGACAGCTGCTTGTGCTTAGAGGCTGCGTCCGGAACCATGCCACCCAGCCCACCGCCACCGTTGGACGACATGCTCATCAGGCCTAGGTCGCTGCCGTTGGGGATGAGCTCATCCGGAAGGTCATTCTCCAGGTCAAAGAAAGATCCAAAGTCTGATTGGAAAGAGTGGAAGAGAAAGACACAAATTTATGCTTTGCTCATTCTTTTAATCATTTCAATAACATTAAATTTCATAACTCGAGTCCAAACCCTGAAACATATGGCACTCGTCCCCATCACTACCTGTAATTACCTTTAGCGCAGTGATATGCTTAATATGGCTGCACGTTATCTAGAGCCTGCACAGCTGCAGCCCAAGAGTTTGCCTCCTCCGTCACATACAGGCTATCGGAAGCAACACTGCCGTTAAAATCAGGACGAGGTCTCAGCGGTAAGGAAGGGGACCTTCAATTTGGCTGCACAGCGTCCATAGGCCGATCGCAGATGGCCGTATCATCATGTAGACACTCCCTGCGTGGCAGTCTCGCTCAGCACTGCGCTGCTCACGCACGTCAGCCAGCCTCCGTAACACCCTCCCTCCTCCAGAACAAATCCGCTGCTTGGCAGACACCAGCGGCTCTGGCAAACGTCCAAGCACACGCACACAGCTGCCAATGATGATGCGGCCCCTTCATGCAGCACTGGAAAACCACATGTAGTTTTGGTTTGGAAGTACTGTGGAACGCAAGACCCTCACTTTGCACGCTGACTACCAGATCCTTCAATAGAGAGCTCTACTGTGTAAAAATGACTCTCAACACACCTCATGTCTAGACCCTTGTGGTAAGGCATGCAATGAATCTTTAGGGTGAAGCATCCATATTAGATTCAAGTCCCAAAGCCAACGGCAGTATTTTTGCCCTATACCACTTTATTCCGCAGTATACTTGGGTTGAAAAATGCTACAACTAAGCACAATGTCAAATTCACTTTACCCAGCCACGTGGCCATGAGCACACAGATAGACAGTGCAGGGAAAAGCACAGATGGGCGCATGTGGTAACGCTGGAACTCAGCTTGACCAATGGCAATACCCAACTTGAGAAAGAAGTGGGCACAGGTCACAGCGTGGCGCCTCATTGTAGCAAACAGCAGGCTTAAGAAGATGAGCCACACGGAGAAAATCAACAGTGTAACGAAACTAGCGGAGAGGACAGATGTGTTACTGAGATCAGAGAGGATGAAACAGCCATTGTGGCATTCTGCTTCACTCATCCCCACACGCTGCCATTCTCTCCCAGTCAAATCATACTGATGCATCAATATTTTGTACTAGACTGAACTGCATCCATATTGCTGCAGCCAAATTTCACAGAAAATAGGTCTTGCTGCATGAACCAGCCAGAGCTAAAACTGTTAACCAGCCTTAACAACATGCAGTGCTGGAATCTTGAAGACTAATTCCTTCATTACGGAACCTCTTAATGTGTGTTTGTTTCACTTCTCTACAAGGCTCCCTCGCAATTTCAGTTTCACTTTTAGGCAGAGACATGATGTCAGATGATGTGGTCATAAAATCACAGTAAACAAAAAGTGAAGCAGAGTGAGAGGAGGAATCAATCCAAAACTGGACGGAATTCACCGTCTACAGTGTAACACTGCTTCTCTAATATGATCAAAGGAAAGTGGACTAAACTCAACTGTAAATGTCAGTACAGCATGAGCCCCCCCCCCCTGTACAGTACACTTTTATGCTGTTAATATCTCAACAGAAATAGCAGCACATGAGAGAGAGACCTCAAATATAATGAAAATACTGACATACGATCTCTGGGTCAATTCAGTCAAATTATTTACACCGATCCAAAATGATGTCACACACCTAGGTACAACTCAAAGCAAAGCGGCTTTCCCCGTTAGCAGACAAGGAAACTGGGCACTTGACTCAAACACTTGACGAGGGTCCCTGCCAGTGTATCCCAGATCACGGTATCTGTCCGAATGCCTTCAGAAAGTGAAGCTGTGCTTGCCTTTGACAGAATGAAAAGGCAGCGTGAGTTTCAGCTCACTTCAGGAACTGAAGGGCAACGGGCATGACCAATCACTGGCCTCTCATTGTCTTTTTAGAGCAGACCTCAGCTGGGCAGACGCCTCAGCCAGCAGGGAGTGCACACACCTGCCAGCCTGACAATGTCAGCCCCCCACCACACCACACCCTTTTAATAACCAGACGCCTCAGTGCTCTTACGCCATGAGCATGGCCAAGAAGCCGGCAGCTGCAGGTGGCTGCGAAAATGGCAACCTCCGCCCTAATGAAACAGATTAGATCAGATCACAAGCACAGCAAAGTCAGCACCAGCCAAGCTGCATGCATTCTAAGCCCAAACGGCCGGCAATTTCACTACGTTTGTATGAAGCCCTTCTTCCCTTTACAGAGAGCTGCTGTGATGTTTGCCGCTCAAGACTCGCAACATTCACAAATGACACATCCGCACAAAGCTTTCCTTCAGTTTTATATGAGCCAAAGAAAAAAAAACAGCACGATAGCTTCATAAAATACGAAAAATGAAATGTTATACAAATGAAGGCTTGCTGGATTAACACAAACATGTAAGTGGCAACTAGGTTTCAAGCTGAAACATGAGAATCACGTTTCCCAACAAAATTTCCAAGGCCTCCCACATCATAACCAAAAGACAGGAAAATATCAGAGTTCTGAGTCACGGAGTCTACTCTGCAGTTCAGTTCAATTAAAGTTTTGTGAAAAATTTATAAGCCACTTTACAAGCAGACTATGATGACTTCAAGATGCTGGTAATTAGTGGTACGTGCACTTGTAAATCCGAATTGTAGTTAGCGTGCAGCATTTATGGAACCACAGACACCCAAAAAAAGTGAATGGCACAATCTCCCTCCCAACCAAGTGTGAAACCCTGCAAAGCAAGAATAGGAAGAAGGAAACAAAGATCCAGCAGAATGACGTACAACATGTGAAAAATGGTGCTTGGCACATTATTGTTGACTGACAATTTACAGAATGGAAAGAAAACTAAACACGTGTATTGGACTTTGTAGTTCTAACCGCTTCCTCAGGTGTCCATCTTTTTCCACACTCACCATGATGTTCAGGAGCTTGTCATTTTGTCTTTAATGCTGCTAACAAATCCGACTGTCTACTGGACCCGCTGGCACGCTGCTCCCCACGCCGTAAGCATATCAGACCCCACGTCAAAACTCCGGCAGGATGCCGGAAAAGCAACTTCAGGGCTCCAACAATCTAATACCCACATTTGGGTTCCCTCCGGATGGGCCAAGTCAAGACAGGGGCTCATGTCTGCGATTTGTCACATTAATGACTGCTGGACCACCCTGAGACCCAATTACCGGACCACTAAGCTGAGTCGGGTCTTGTAATGGGCTGATGCTGGGGGCGTGGATAGTCTGGTACCCGCCAGAACACTGCAGGACCATGCAGTTCACACTGTTCAAGCCATACACATGCGACACAGAATGTGAGTTAGCCGAAAATAATTCGCCTCATCACATTAAAAGCAGAAAAAAAAATGGTGCGAGCCTTGAGCTTACCGAAAGATCTCACTGGATCTGACACTGTCTTACAGGGTGGGACAGGAAAGAGCAAAACAGGAATGAGAGAGAGGAGAAAGAAGCTGCACCCCTCACAGTTCAGTATTCTACCCAGTTTAAAACAGTACCTTGGTTATTCTGTCAGTGATGCAGGGCGTTTGAAGACATCGTGCTATTCAACTTGGAGAGACCAGCTGATCCTTCACAACAAATTTCTCTACACGTTTACAAACGGGACACTCAATATTGACTGGAGCTCATGAGGTAAAAATAGTCACAGCTCCTTATAAAAACACAACATTCTGGGTTTGTCATTTGCAGAACCAGACTCAGAACGACACCAGAAAACATCTCACCAATTCCTACTTCAATTACTTCAATGTAACAAGACTTTTTTACCCAGTCAACCAAAATGACAAAGGAAAAAAACACCTTCCATGGACCATCCATTTCTTATTTCTGCTTCTGTACAAAACCTTTACATTTATTGACGCATATTTAAAACAATAACTAGTTTTGCAGCATGAATTGTCTCTAAAGCCTGATGAGAAACACAAAAGTGAACCTAATTGAATGGATGGATGGATGGATACTTTATTAATCCCAAAGGAAATTCAGGAATTAATTACTACATGCCCTCAAGCTGTTCTTGCAAAAAAGTAGATGCCGCATCTGCGAATCGCGTCTCAATTGCTTCAAGTAATTGTGCATGATTTTATCAGCTGCTGCACTCACAATCACATTAACTGCGTAACAGTAAATAACATTTTGCTATGGCATGATGGAAAATGTGAAACAGAACAAACTGTCATTTTGCCAAACTGTTTTAATTTAATTAGAAGACAGTCAAAGTTACTTCTTGTCCACTGATTCAATGATGTCAAGTCAAAATTGGTTCTGCTCAAGCTGACTGTTTCTTGATTAAAACTCATGGTCAATAAAATATCCTCAGTTTGAACACAAACTGACCACACTGGTCAGTCCACTGATTTACTTGTAATATGCCGTCCCACATACAGAATCTAAAGACAAATCAGGATTCTACTCTGTTCATAAAAGACCCCCACTCTTCCCAGATCACTGGGGCCATTGACGTATGCACAGTGTGTGCAAGAGGAGAACGTGGCATACATGAGGACTCAACAGGGAGTGCAAACAGCCTGGAAAGAGAACACCTACAGATATATAAATCATGCTATTGCAACAGAGAGATGTTCTTTATGCGGATATGCTGTAGGCCCAGAGGATACATCTGAACGCTAACGCTTGGCATGCAGCTTCACTGAGACTGATGCCTGCTCCTTAGAAAGCCTGAAGACTCAAGGGGGAGGGGGAAAACAGAAAAATTAACGTCACCTCTTACTTTTCAAAGAGCCAGGCCTAGACAGTGACTCTCACTCACGCGTGTGTGTCAGTTAAACAAGGAATAGAGAGCACTACTTAACAGATCAAAGGTCATCAGTTTAAGAAAATCCAACTTTCATTATCGTTTATGTTTGGGCTAAAGCAAGCCTTTAATTATATCAATCACGTCCGATCCATTTTTATGCTTCATATGCTGCCTTTATATGCTTTCACATGACAGCATGCACCTTTATGCATTGGAAGAAGCTTGTTACCAGTTTTCCGCCAATAATACATAGAACTTACTATGGTGCAACGAGTCACATCTAGTACCACAAACATTGCCTGTTTTTTGCCACCAGCTCTTTTCTCTGTGATTCAAACCTTACTGCATTTAACAAGCATGTGTAACCCAAGCTGACAGGACAATCATGAGCTGAAAACCAGTGCTGTTGTTGACCAGTGCATCCCTGCAAACGTGTTCTCGACATCAGTGAGGTGCGAATGACCACAGGCATCCGTTATTAGACTGCTCTGAGCCAGGTAAAAACTGCCCTCCGCCCGTTTTCCAATTCATAAACACAGGGGCCAGAACAGGGCACATCTTTTGCCAACGCCCCCCCTGCTGAGAGACAAGAGGAAGAACACCCTGCCAATTTCTTCACTTTAAACAAACTGGGGAACGGACTTAGTAGCGGATCGACTCCCGGCAGCAGCCCAGAATCCCGAGAGCAGTCACGGATGATCTGAAACTCAAACGGAGGTCGGTCGATAATGACAAGGATTCAAATGATATTTCCATGCATTAAGGCAAGGCCTTGATTTACCGAGTAATTCCTATGATGTCTTCTTCAAATGTTTACAAATACATCAATTGGGCCACATAGCAGGTATTTCCATTAAAAATATGTGTTTCAAGATGTCTGTTTCAGCTGTCTGTTTCAGAACAACGCACTCAGAGCAAAGGCACTCAGTGGGATTGTAGGGGTTCTGGTGAGTATATCAACCGCTTTGACTACTGAACTAAACTGCAAAAAAAAAAAAAGCAAAATGGTTCAACTACTCAATGTTTGTTGTGAACACAAAGCGACTTCCTGTGCTGATCCTTGCACACTAATGTCATTCACAATGAACGTTCCTTACAGTCTTCCGATATCCATCGTGACACACTTACTCCCGCTGCACACAGTTTAAAATCCGATTTAATAAAGAAACCTACTCCAGGAGAACCCTAGGGAAATATACAACGCATATGACCCCCCCCCAGAGGATACATCATTCAGCAAGAACATTTAGAGCCTCCTGAGCAAACGTATGACTTGGGCTGCCACGAGGGTACACCATACGGCTCACAGGGACAGTCCATGAACACAAAATGCACGTGTGATTATTTTTTTTAAAAACTCCCACTGTACAAGGCTTAGTAATTGACACCACCTTTGAAACGGTTACAGTTGGAAAGACATGTCGGTGTATCAATCCACTGCAATACAGAGACTGGTCACATCTACTGACATCACTGAACGGTTATACAGTGGCCAAATACAAGGCCAAACATGGGTCTGACTGGTAGGAATTAACTGGTTCCGATATTCCTGTTTAAACGTGACGCTGTAAACCTGGTGTCTACCACGCAACACCGAAATGCAAGTTTAACATCAAACAGCAATTTAGTGCTGAAGGAGGCAACAAAGCCACAAGGAATTAAAAGCATATGGGAGCCGTGAAACCAGTGTCATGTTATTTGTTTACCCTGCTCTGCCAGCGTCAACGGCCAAGGCACAGTTCCCTAGCCAAAGCCCTAAAACTATTCATACTTCTCTAGGACACTGTCCTGTCTTTACAGCTGTTAATATGCAGAGTAAAGAGCTCAGTGTTTAACATACACGTGTGCAGCCACGCGAGAGACTGTATTAATATCGGGGATGGAAATGAAACGGAGCCCGCTGCTTCCTACAGCTAGCTGACAGCGCGCTAGCGGGGGAACCACATGGCGTCGGCACGCCCCCTTTAACAGCCTTCCCCAGTACGGTGCCCTAACGCTACGCTGCCGTTTCGCCTGCGTTCAATAACATCCATTTCCTACTAATAAAAACAAGCAGCAAACTGAACCGGGGCGTAGGTGATGTCACACCTCTGGCCGGACCCGCAAGCCCCGTTACATTCCATCACAGGGTTTCATGAACAAAGACAGGCGACCGACGATCCTTAGACGCGATCGCTTCGACTGCATTTTCCCCATCGCCTTTAGACGCAATTTCAGATTCGTGCTAAAACTCCGACATCATTCTCTGCGATGGCAAAGGAGGAACCACCAGGCAAACTTCACGTGGATCTACCGCATTCCTTATAGTGGCCGACGAACTACCTGAACATTATAAATAGTGACACCCGTTATTAGTTACCATAAATTAGCTGTCAAAGTGTTTATCTGATAATCAGTATAATTAGTAGCGCTGCACATTTTGATGCACTTTGATGTCTGGTCGGTTCTACGCGCGACTCCGCAAAGGGCAGCCAATTCGTACTCGCAAGCCTGATGATAATCCGCAGACACATCGTCAGCGGTGAGAAACTTACCGGTTTGTGTACCTGGTGTCGGACCGGTGCATGATCACCAGAAACGCGCGCGTTTCACCGTTTCCTTCGGATACTACCTGAGCCCGCTGGCTGCCGCACTAAGACGGTGTCGGAGCAAATGCCGAACGCCGCCGGTAACGAGCAGCGCCGGAGACCGTCGGCGGCGCCGATTAGATGTAGGGATGCGTTAATTAAAGCGCGAACTGTCAGGGTGGCCGCGCCAGGGCCCGGCCTGTCCTACCTGGACCATCCGAGGCGGAGAACGCAGGTGAATTCAGCTTCTGCCGCTTCGCGTTGGGAGGTCCGACGTCCACTTTCTCCGCCATGTTAGCGAATTATCACAACCGAAATTATTAATTTTTTTCAGCGAAACAGGTAAGGAAGAAGAAAAGCTCACTTATTTCTCCACACACTCCCTTTATAAGAAACGGCTAGCTAGCAGGAGGGCTAGGCTGCAGAAAGGGATTCAGAAAAGCAGCAACAGCGCCACGCTTCGCCTTCGCCATTCACCCCATGTTAATCCAACACCCAACACCCACATTATTATCACTAATAATTACCCTCGCTGGAAAATATTTCGCGTCAAAAAATTAAAGCATAAAATAGGGAAAAAAATCATACACGGACACCACCCAGTTCCCTGCCTCCAAAGGCGTTTTCGAGGCAGATTAACCAGCGTTTTTCGGCGAGTCCAATTTAATTAGCACAAATTCCATCTGTGCCTCGGATAAAAAGCGCGACTGGCGAAATGTGGGACTGTGAGGTGAATTTCCGCGTCTTCGCCGCTGTCTCGCCGCACACAATACAGCATATAGCGCTGATATGTAGCGAAGTGGCGTTTTCTGAAGGGGAAATCAGATACACGGGAGGCTTCCAGCCGACGAAAACCGACCCAATCCACCCCTTTTCGCGAGAAATCCGCTCGACGGCAAAAGCTCCAGTTATTTTTAGTAGAATGAAGGGGCTTCACATCGGTTTGAACTGCCCGGATCAAAATTAAAAAATATTACGCTCTCCCAAAATCCCGATTCCGAGCCGCGACAAGATGGCGGCTGTTGATACAAAAAAGTTTTTTTTTCTTTTCCAGATAGACCGGGGGGGAGGGGCCGCGAGGCCACGCCCCGCGCAGGCCTGCCCCGCGTGCGTCCACGTACTTCGGCGAGGGCTCCTCTAGGGGCGGCATCTCGAAGCTTTTCAAACATTCCTGAATGTGTTCAGGTACCAAAGCCCCTTCTTTCGTTATTCTTAATGTGCGTGATTGCTTTTCACATAACGGAACAGCTTCGTGACCGCTTTTTCGAAGAAAATAAAATAAAAAAATTCCCGATTATTAAAAAATTAAAGTACTACTGCCTTAATCAGACACTGACTTCCATATGGTTACATAACATACTAAAAATATAATTAGTCAAAAGCAATGCACGGAATGATCTGTAATTGTCAAAATGTGTGCCCTGTGCTCTACACGTAACATGCAGGTTTCTCCATATTCCCCTTTAATAATGAATCCTGTGCTGAGATCCAAGTCAGACTACTCAGGACCTAGCTGCAAAATAACCAGCGACTGCCACTCGGTTACCTGTGTCCAGGAAACAAAGCAATGAAATGTCTGGAGCTGTACCATTATTCTGCTTCTCACTTTGTGGCTCTGTTTACTTGACTTCTCTCTCGATATTGACTCCTATGACCTTAGGCAAGCTGGTATGCATGTGTAGTGATATTTTCATGGAAGAGACCTAGTTCCATGTATAAATGACAAACGGTTTTGTCTGTTGACAAGTATCTGTCAGAAGTGAGAAGATGAACAGTAGAAATGGATGCATATCAGGATGCACATCAACATCACAACAAACAGAAAACAGTGTAAACCACAGGTACTGTGTGTGTCCTCTGATGTTAGAGAACAAAAGCCATTCATTCCCATCCATTGGCATCAATACCTTAACCCAGCAATCAGTGGCTCATTTATTAATACAGATACAAATACATAAAATGTAAATGATGTAAAGCCTGACAAGCAAATGACCAAAAATAGCGCACATGGAAACAGCGTTTCTTTTTTTATTTCATTTTTCTTTTTAACAAAACATTTAAACACCCCCCATACCTTGTCGAATACGGAGCCCCTGAAAGCTTCCAGGACCGATGGGACCCGTGGCTGGGTGACGGCCCTCTGATTGAGGGAGGGGCACCTGGGGGTGCCGTTTAAAAAGCATGACCTCCTGCGGTGTGTCGCCCCTCCCTTAGTCCCCCATCACCCTCAGCTTTTCTGCTCGTTTCTTTGCACAGACGCACTCACACTTGTGAAGGATAACAGTCCGATTCAGTGCACGATGTTCTAAAAAACTCAAACGCAAATCAGGAGAACTGACTAGAGTCAAACAAAACAACAATCTGCCGGGGTGAAGTATGATGTGAAAATGGTGGGACAAATGCAGATGGGTGTCAGTAAATCTCACGTGCAAGTTGTGCCATGTGTCACAACAAATCCTGAACATGCATTTCACTACTGAAACTGCCCGTTATTAACAGGACAGTCTGTCTGTGCTAATCAGACTCAAATGCCCACAAAGACTAGGCAAAATGAGACAAGACCCTAAATGAAAAGCTGCGAGCATGAATTCAACACACTAGAAATATGGGGTAGCAAGCTGGCGGTAGATGGAGTTACACGGGAGACTGTGAGGTGGTGGTGGAGGGCTTGGGTGCAGCTGCAGCACTGTGATGGTGCAGGAAAGCAACACGTGACCACGCAGACAAAACAGATCAACTCTACAAGACACGTAACATGCAGAGGATGCAGAGAACGAATCGGACAATTGGAAGGTCGATAGACACAGTTGCCCCCAACCATGCCCCCTCAAAGAAAGTTTTCCGGTATTTTCTGGACTGTTATTCATTGTACTTTAATTATACTGTATAGGATCGTCACTCTACTACAGCTAGTTGTCAAGACTGAACAACTCCAGTTTCACTCAGGAGTAAATAAACTGCAGAGCAGATTCTCCTTGTACACATTTCAGAACGGAAGCCCAGCACAGCCGATGAGAGACGGCCAGGCTCTTTCCACCTTCTCAGAGTCACACACACACATACGCACACAAGAACAGACAGAACAAACACTCTGTTCTGATACCTTTTCCTCCTTATCAAACCCTTTTTATAACATCAAATCTGACACATGCACATGTATAAATAAGTAAAAAAAAAAACTCAAATATATGATATACAATATAAATGCATATGTACATAGTCAGCGAGTGCTTTGTGCAAATGTATACAGATTACATTAGTGTGTTTATAAATGATACATTAAGAATGTGCACAATAAGCATTAAAAAAAAAAACACACTCTTTGGCATTATACTCCTAGTGTGTCATGACCACACTCCATAAAATAAAATCCTCCTTAACAATCAAGAGCATTTCACCATCCCATCCTTACTGTTGTCGCAGAAAACCAACAGAACAATTTAAAAAGGATTTAAACAACAACTGATGGAAAGAGAAAGCATGTATCAGATAGAAAAAAAGGTGCAAACTCCAAAGCCTTTCGATAAATAAAGCTGACCTCAAAAAGTTGATCTAAAGTTGAGAGGATCTCAGATAGTGGGTCGTAACACCAGACAATAACAGAGAACGCCCAAACATTTTATTTGTGCTAAACCTGTTTGTTTTGAATATTCAGTCTAGATTATTCAGGATGTTCGGTGATTTTAGCCAGAAGTCGGCCAAGACCCAGTATGACCAGCGCGCTGCATGCAGTTTGAGTGCCTAGCTTTTTGCCTCTGATCAGCTTAATTTGTGTCATGTAACATTTAAACAGTGAAATGGGAGCAAATCGAGTGAGTGGAAAATAACAGAGGCACCCGACTTGACCGTAGCACAGTCGCTCTCGACCGGACCACGGGCAGACCGGATGGCAGAGCGGGGGAAGTGACACGACCGAGTGTTCCCAAACACGGGCACCCTCAGGCCGCCTATGGGTCGGCACACCGGCGGACACTTTCAGAATTTGTTGTGTGTGTGTGTTTTTTTGTTTGCTTGTTTGTTTTCAGCAACATTTCTACATTTTAATATTTCTGCAAGTTCTTGGTGCACGCTGAGGGGGGGAAAAAAAACAAAACAGATGGGACATCGTCTGTGTGTATGGGAGGGGGGAGTGACCTTAGCCGTGTGCTTAATGTCCAACATTAGCCATGAAAACAAAAGGGAGACACCCATTAAAAGAGATGCTGCAAACAGCTACTTATTTTGTAGATCGCTGGATATGAGCCTGACTGAACTGTCAGCGGCCCAAAGCCTGTTACATCCTCCGAGGATCCCACCAGGCTCCAGCGCACGGAATCCCTTTAAACCCTCGGCTAAGTTAGTAAGGTGCTAAGACAGAGGAGCTAACCAGCTAGCATGGCTCGCTGAAGGGCGCGGCGAGGGCCGCTCATAACAGCGCCACCAACCAGGAAAGTGGTGTTGTGCTTTGTTTGTCCCTCATAGCATTTCAGGCAGCATGGTGTGCCCTTTTTGGTGCATCTGCCCGCTCTGTGGCAGATGAGCAGGACGATACAGCGCAGCTCATTCACTTGTGACAGTGCTGACCCATTGCTTGTCTGAAACCCCCTTAGGACCCACCCACCACTGCCAATAAACTGGTCAAATCCATTGTGTCCTTACCATATTTGTGTTACAGGATTCAAGCTTAAGGGTTGTGTGCTCATGGGATTCAAAAAATTCATTTTTCACTTTGAATCCTATTTCCCTTTGTTTTGCTTTAAACACGAGACCCAATCATGCCACATTGAATAGCTGTGTACAAAACCACAATCAAGGGTTCACAGCAAAATCCTTCCAAATTTAGCGAAATGTGCCTATTAAACAACCAAAATCCTCAATATAAAAGGCACGATGCAGGTCTGTATAAAAACTGAAAGGAATTCAATAGAGAAAAATAAGTCTATGCATCTATTTATGCATGTGTTAAATATTCAATATGTAGAAAAATGTATAAAAAGGAGCCCAACAGGCAAATCAGAATAAAAATGAAAATATAGATATACATTAGTGCATGACTGAGAAAGGCACTGACTTGCAGTACGCTGGAGTGGCTATATCTGAATACCTTAACTCATGGCTCTTCAAATCTGACCCTCGATTCCAAATCCAGGCCGTGTTTTCAGTTCTCCCCAGTAGTTAGTTTAATAATTACTGATTCTGATTGGGCACAGAGGCTTCACACCTGGCTCACAGGTAAAGAAAGGCTGGAAAATGAGCAGGACTCGGCCCTCGAGGACCGTGATGTGAATAGCCCTAGTACTGTACTCCAAGGCAGGAGTGTGCTATTTTAATGTGTAAAAATTCACACTTTGTTTTCATGGAGGATGCACTGTTCAGATTTTCTCAGATGGTGCGAGTTTGAGAACAGTGTTCCTGACGGGTCCACATGCATCCTGAACCCAGGAGGAACCGAGGTGGGGATGACGCATCCCAACACGAACACGAGTGCGAGAGAAGACCATCACAGAGGAGTGAAAGGAAGGCAAAATGCACTGGGATGGTGAAACAGACACCCTGAGCACACAACCCTTTCACAGAGAGACTTCAAAGGCGTGAAGAGAGACAAATTTGGCTCCCCTACAGAGAAAAGTAATTAATGCTCTTTTAATTCACCCATCTTTCAAAAAATAAAGTAGCACATAAAATCCACACAGCAGAACCTTCTGTAAGCCTTAGACTGGACCAGGCGAGTGCTCCAGCCTTCACTGCCATCTCACTCAGTCCCAGAGCCGCTGCCGTCCGCAGGTTCCAAGTCCGGGGTCCAGATCCGAGACAGAACCAGGTGGTTCCAGGTCAGCTTCCGCTCTGTGGTACATCCAGCTGAAGAAAAGGCATTGGCTACTTCCAGAAAGAAGCTGGAGACTGTATGACTACAGCTTATAATTACAGGTGGGACGTGCTTAACCTTGCAGGCCCCCATTTCCCATAAACCCCCAAATTCTTCTCCTCCTCCTGCCTCCACAGCCCAGATCTTGCAGACCTCCAGCTTAGCCCCAAAGGGGGGGGTCAGGTCATTGGGGGCAGCACCAGTGACTGGCTTCAAATGTCAGGTTTCATATTTAAATATTATTAAACACTGAGTATCCAAACCCCACCTTATAACAAAGTGCCTCTTACGCTTAAAACAAACGGACCCCCCCCCAATATAACACAGAATGTCCACGGCAGCTGTAGGTGATGGATGGTGCAGACACTCCAGGGTTGCTCAATTACATGAAGATGTGCCCCAAATTTGGGCCCTTTTCTTTACACTGAAATGGGAGAGCAGTCTGTGCTGACTAAGCTCCAGTAGGGGGCACCAGGGAGCACCCACCCCAACGGCCATCAGAAGCAGGCCTGGCGCCCAACCTGCTGCTGAGACACGTGGGATGAACCATCCTGGCATCAAAAACAGGGGTTTATCATTTTAATATTTAATACTTACTGCAGAACTGCTAATACTGCTAATTCCAGTTTCCCACTCTCTTACCTGCAACGGTACCTGCCCATCGTTAGCGGTGGAGGAAGCAGACGATTTGGTCTCTTTCACACACACAAGTGGACAGTCTGAGCATGAACCTACCCCCCCTTCCAAATCATAAACCTTGAAGGTGAACTTTGACGTTTCAGAATGAGATCGCTGGAGATGAACTCGTGCGTGATCTGTGCTTTTCTCAGACACGATCCCAACAAAACAGGGGAGTGTGATCCCGGATTTGGGATGTATGTGTCGCTCATCTACCATCAAGATGGACACTGACAACAAACTAGCTTCTCACACCCTTCATTCTACTGGTATTTCTGTACTCTACACTCTGACTCCTGTAAACACAATCACATCAACTCTACTCAACAAAATAACACTGAAGGTGGCAGATTTGGGTCTCCCAACCTCAAATTTTACCTACTGGCCCGCAACTCCTAGACAGTCTAGTTTAACACAATTTTCTGTAGATGTTGTATGTAATGGTGTCATTTTAAAGCCGGTAATAAATTTAACACAGTTTCATGCACCTGGAACCAGTAAAATAGAAAAAAAGTGTTCACAACAAAAGCACGTATCTGCTGAGACACTTTCAGAAATATTGCCCGTTTGTGCCTTAGTCTTTGTTAGACAAACACCAGGTATCTGATGTAACACAGAACTGCCATACAAAATTGTTCACTGTATACTGAGGCCAGTGCAGGGAAACACAGCTTAATCCGTAGTCTGCAGTCTTAAAAATCAGGCTAGAGTATTGGCAGATCCCCCACCCTAACCCATGGGGGTCATCTGAAAATCCTGTTCATTAATTCATCCTAAAGGCACTTCATCAAACAACATACGAAAAGCATACACAAACGGCAAAAACCAAGGAAAATTATAATAAAAATATATATTATTATATATGATGATGTTTTTCAGGAAGACAAAGGAAGGGGTGTCCTTCCCAGCCTCGTGCTGTGCCCCCCAAACCCTTGTGCCATACTGTGATCCACACAGCAAGCCCCCCCCACTAGCAAAAACAGAAGCCAAATGAACACTGTGCAGAAGCCCACTGGGACGGGGAGGAGAGGAACCCCGTGGAGCCAGCCTTGCCGGGACATTATGCATGCCCTCGCCCCACACACCTGACCCACAAGTTGGACCGGCTGAAATGCAGGACTTGAAACTAAAGGGCATGCAGCAGAGAAGCCTCACAGACACGCCACCCCAGGGTTTACAGTTTGGTCAGCTCATCTGTATCTTCATCCACCTCATCAACCTTGTCTATCTCCTCCTCCTGGCTAGGTGCTGGGAGAGCTGGAGAGGATGCAGTCAGGGCCCCGTGGTGCACCAGTGCTGCTGCTGGACCGGGGGATGGGGGGACCACCTGGACTTTGGGCTCCCTGCACTCTGGCTTTTTTAGCCCGCAGTCCTGGCCCGGCGGCCTGGTTCCTGGAGGCGGGTCCGGGATAGCCACAGGCATGACGCTGCCAATCTCATCTGTGGGCGAGCGTCCGATGCTGCCATCTACCTGCGCCCGGATCTCTGGGGAGACAGACAGCTGGTACTGCGGCACAGGTCCACTGTCAGAACTCTTGGGGAACAGGAAGGTCTTCATCTGGCCCTTGCCCTTGACGTTGACAGTGCCGCGGTAGTCAAACTCGTAGTCCATCTCGCTGAGGATGCAGTAGCTCTCCTCACTGACCTGAACGCGGCACTCCACGCCGGTGGTGTCCATGCGGCTGGCGATGTTCACCGTGTCGCCCCAGATGTCGTACAGCAGCTTGGTGGTGCCGATGACGCCGGCCGTCAAGGGGCCGTGGTTAAAGCCAATGCGCAACTTGAATTTAAAGCCCAGCATGTTCTTGTTGAAGTCGTCCACCACACGCATCATCTCCAGGGCAAAATCGAAGAGGGTGCGCAAGTGGCTGTGAGGGTGGCTCTGGTCGGCACCCTGCTGGGTGCTCAGGCCTGACGCCGCCATGTAGGTGGCGCCGATGGTCTTGATCTTCTCAATGCTGGAGAAGGCAGGCTTGCGGAGGAGCTCGTCGAAGTCACCAATGAGCTCGTTGAGCACGCGGTAGCACTCTTTGCCGCCCTCGTAGCTCTCCTCGTAGAACTCGCTGAAGTTGACGATGCTGGCGAAGATGACGCCCACGTTGTCGTGGTTCTTGGAGTAGCTCTGCGTCACCTTCAGCTGCTCGGCCACGTGGATGGGGATGATGTTGCGAAGCAGCCAGTCGGCCTGGTCGCGCATGTTCTGGATCTTTATGCGGTGCTGGTCGGCCTCCACGTTGCCGTGGTAGTGCAGCCTGTAGCTCACCTCAAACTCGCGATTCAGGAACCAGACGAGCAGGAGCAGCAGGAAGAAAGCCAGCACGGCCTCCGGGGCCAGGCGGTTCTGGGGTCGCTCAGCTGGTTCGGCTGGCAGATCCAGGGCTTTGCTGACATTTAACCTGTCACTGAACCTTTATGGGGGGGGGGGCATCTGAATCAGTATCTTGCAAGCAGTTCAGTGACAGCTACAGTGATTAAAGAATGTTATGAAAGGGAATAGTGATCATGACTGAATGTGGAAGGAGTTAAATTGAGGGCAATGTTTACTACAGAGGTTCACATAGAATAATGCTGATTATCAAGTGTTATAATGGACTATACAAGGTTACACAATAGCATTTAGAAAGTATTGGCAAAGGCAAAAGAGTTTAATCACAGTTACAGATTACAATGGAGAATACAGAGGTCCACAGTGAGTGACTGTCATTATAGAGGCTACTGGGTCATAGAGGGAAACAAGGGGTTGGGAAAGTCATAATCAGACCAAAGTACTACTGATGGCCGTGCCAAAGGCGCTCGGACCCCCAGAGGAGGACAAGGCGCACTGAAAGGGCCAGCCCACCACGAGCCTGGGAAGGGGGGGTACTCACCAGTCCAGAGAGCCAGAGGGGAGGCTCAAGGATCTAGAGGAGTTGGGGGAGGGCAGAGAGAATGTTTAAATGGACTGTATGAGACAGTTAGTCTTTAAGTAACAGCTGCTATAGACAGTATTTACTCCAGGCTAATCCAACAGATATTCCTGGTTTGTGTTTGTATCATCACCCCTGCCCCCACACACACTTTTCCTGGTGAAGGTCGTGGTGGCAGCATGCCAAGCAGGCCAAACCAGACATCTTTTTCCATGGTAACAGACACTAGCTCATTATGGGGGTTCCCTCCCTCCCAGCTCCCAGCCAATCAGGGACACTGAACACCTGGTACAGGTGCGCTGGGCGCTGGGAGGAAGCAAAAACGTGGACCGTCCGGGGTTCCCCGAGGACCGGATTGGGAAACACTGCCCTAGACATTCCCAAACCAGCTGCGAGATGAAATGCCTCCAGTGTGTCCTGGGTCTTCCCCTCCCCCCCCCCGTGGGACCCCAGAGTCGCCCCCATGGGAGCCATCCAGGTGGCATCCTCACTACTGACTCCGCTCAATCCAAGGCAGCATCACCCCTATTTCTACCACGGACCTCCCAATGCTCACACAACGGCAATCATCAAATCGATCCGCATGTCAATCTCACGGCCCCATCATTTATGAATGCAATCTAAAGGTCCCTAACCTTCACTAAGGAGATACCCTCTCCTCTCACCTGAAAGGAGGAAGCCACTCTTTTCCAGGAGTACGACACAGTCAGTCCTGTTACATAATTTAGAATTTATTAATGCACAATGCAATATAATTTATTAATGGATTATTATTATAGCTTATTTAAAATGCATGTAATTACATTATTGGCCACTGGTATCACCGTTTTCATAATTTAGTTGATTTTCTTTGATTTATATTTTTTTGCCAAGAGCGCAACTCTTGCTACATTCAAACAGGGACCTCATGCATGCAGTAGCGGCCTCTGTACCCCATTTTCCCGCTGTTCTGCTCGTATGCCTTCTCCTAGTCCACACAGTACGAGTTTATGTAGACTGTCAGCATATTCCCATGAGGCCTGTCATTGCCGTTCCACGGTCAGATCCACATCTGCACTGCTCTTCCGGAATCCGAAGCTGGACCACTGGATCTCGTCTCCAGTGCATGGTAGATGCTTCCCCAGGAAGGCTTCGGAGTTTGATCAAACTGTGGCTGTACTTTCTTGGCTCCCCTTTTCCAGAAATAGGGATCACAATCTGCCGGTCCAGACACACTTTACCCACCTTCTATGCGACACTGAAAAAGCGCATCGACCCAACAACATCCAGTGCTTTCAACAGACAGAATTCATCTCTTCCTGGAGCCTTTCCACCGAAGAGGCCTCTGTCCACCACAGCAAATTCAGCTACAGTGACTGATTAGAGTTGGGCGGTATGACCGAAAATTTATATCACTGTATTTTTCAAAATTATATCGGTTTCACAGTATACAACGGTATTTTTTTTGAAGTACGACTGGCCGTTTACAGGACATATTTTTGTTTTACGTTTTTGCATTGTTCCCACATTAACTATATTAGGTAACTGCACCTTCATAATGCTTTTATATTGCATTCATAAAACGTTCAGTACACCTTATAACTGTATAATCATGTAAGGTTGGTTGTTAATGTATATTAAAGCTGTTAAGGGATGTTAGGATGTTAAGAATGTTCTATGAATGCATTATGAAGGTGCATTGAATGTTCTATGAACGCATAATGAATGTATTATGAAGGTGCACTTAATGTAAAGTGTTACCATCAGCTATATCTTCCGTGGTACATCTTTAGCAGCAGTGAAAAAGGTCCCCCCTTAAACAGTTTCCAGCTGTGCCACTTTCCGAACGTTGTGTAGGCTATTTAAACCGGTATTGCGGTATAAGAAAAATTCATATCATAACAGTAACAAAAACGGTTTTCGGTATGAAGCGGTATACCGGCCAACACTAACTCTGATCCCCTGGAAGTTTCCCACCACAGCAGACCAGCCTCAGCAAGGTCCTTCTTCCCAGCTCTAGGGTCACGGTCTCCCCAACTGCCTTTGGGCTTTTTGGCCTGTTGGTACATTGTGGCCATCTCAGGAGAATCTTCTGCAAGCACTACCCTGAAGGCCACCTTCTTCAGCCTGACAGCTTCCCTCACCACAGGTGTCCACCAGAGGGTCCCTGGGTCACCACTATGTCTGGCACCAGCTCTCTTCCAGCACAGCAATGATTGTGGCCTTGAACATGGTCCACTCAAACCCTCTCCCCAGCCTCACTCAACACAAACGAGACAAATTTTTGAGGTGTGCGTTGACTTAATTTCACACTGAAATATCACCCAGCAAATTCTGGCACAAGAGAGACAAATCGGCAAGCAAAAATAAACTCTGCTTACGTCATTAAAATATTACACAGAATTAAGTTAAATATAGAAATCTGCTAATAAAACACAGTCTTATTCATAACAGATTCTAGGATTAGTGGAAAAAAAAAACAAAAAAGAAATGGATACCTCTACAAGAATTATACAGAACATCTTTGGTAGAAAAGTGTAGTGACTCACTCTGTCCTGCAGAGGGGATTGTAGAGCACAACAAGCAAAACCACTCCCACCATGGTTGCCAGGATGGACCGCATCCAGAAGCTTAGCTGGCAGAAGTTGCAGTACTGGATGATGGCGATGATCACAGCGCAGCACATGAACATGGTGAACTGAGAAGATGGAGGGACTCATTACTGTCATTACTGTCTCCGTCAGTCCCGCCCAGCCGCATCCAGCTCAAGCCAAAGTACCCACCTGTATAGAGAACTGGAGCTGGCAGGTGACGTGGGAGAAGATGGACAGGGCAGGCAAGGACACGAGCACCACCCCAATCAGGTGGCGTGGGACCCAGCCAGAGATGGCGCGCAGCAGGGTATGAGTGCAGCCCAGAACCGTGTCCAGGCAGAAGGCCATGCTGGCAGGAGGGAGACATGGGGAATTCAGACATTACCCATAAGGCACTGCAGCATACAAATAACAGGCTGCAGAAGGAGCAAGCTTCAGTAAACAACATAACATGTACAAATGACAAAGAACAGCTCGAAAAACGAATAATCAAATAACAACACAAAATAATGCAAAACACAACAATGTGTATAACAGCTTCAGAAAAAATCCACATTTATCTGAATCCCTGTATGTAGCATACATGCGCCCGAGAGCTGTCCCTCCTGGGGCCCTCACCGGATAGACAGCACCAGCGAGACAGCCTCCAGCAGGGCCGCCACCGCGGCCAAAATAAGGGCAGGCGTGGGCACCGGAAGCCCAGAGAGCAGCGGGCGCAGGAAGCAGGCCAGCGTGAGTGCCAGGAACACGGCACAGGACAGCAGTACATCCAGGAAGGAGCTGAAGGTGGGGCTGGCAAAGGTGCGCACAGCAGCCTGAGTCTCCACCTGCACGGGGAGGAGCACACGGCCGTCAGCCAGTCTGGGGCTTCTACAGGATTTCTTGCAGAGGGGAACTGCTGTTATATTCCTGATACTGCTTTGAAGCAAATCAGCACTGTACTAAACCAAATCAGTACTATGCTGTAGGTAATGTGCACTGTACTAAACCAAATCAGTACTATGCTGTAGGTAATGTGCACTGTACTAAACCAAATCAGTACTATGCTGTAGGTAATGTGCACTATACTAAACCAAATCAGTACTATGCTGTAGGTAATGTGCACTGTACTAAACCAAATCAGTATTATGCGGTAGCCAATTTGCATTGTACTAAACTGAATCAGTATTATCCTGTAGCTAAGCTGCATCATACTAAACCTAATCAATACTATGCTGTAGCTAATGTGTACTGTACTAAATCAAATCAGTATTATGCTGTAGCCAATTTGCATTGTACTAAACTGAAGCAGTACTATGCTGTAACATACAAGGATTTTCAAAGTCTCGATAAATAGGAAGTGTATTTCTTCCTAAATCAGTTGATTTATTAAACTACAAACAGAATGTTTGGACAGCCCAAGGACATGACGACAAGGAGAATGTAGAGGAAACTTGTGGCAAATACACAAAAAGAAAGGATATTGGTGAGAGCAGAGGACGGATTTCACCTGAGAACCTGAACAGAACCAATAAAAGGTTTTAAAGCAATCGCAGAAGAAAAGAAAACCTACCAACACCAAAACTGAAATTCTCTTTACAAGGTCATAGAACTGATCCGACAAAAATTCACACACTTCTTATTTCCAATACGAGACAGGCAGCAGGGGGCAGCAGAGAGCGAGACGAGTTATTGAGCTGCCCGTCTGCCGCAGTCCAAGCCAGACTGTGCAGCACTTAGACTTCCTGTTTGCAGCTGCTATGCGCTACACAGCACTACACTCTCCTGGACAAGAGGCAGAGTGGGGGAAATAAGAGGACTGGAGACAGGGGTCTGGCAGATGAGAGGTGGAATGTAGAAGAGCAGCATCAAACAGAATCCATAGCGAAATGGGGGGGGACAGGAAGGAACAGGAAGACACACACACCTCCTCCTGATAGCTGGTCCTGTAGGCCGATTCCAAAGACTTCTCCAGGAAGTTGAGGCTCGCCCTGTTGATGGGAGGCTTGAAGAAGTAGTCCTTCATCAGACTGCCAGGAGAGGGGGGAGGGCATCACAGAAAAACGGTGGTGGGCGGGGGGAAGCCAGACACGTTAAGTGAGCATAGAACCGCGTGGGCACTAGCGACAAACAGTTCCTCGGCGTTCTCTGGCATCTGTCCACCGCCGTGTTACATCATGCGAGACGGAAAGCAGCTGGAACCCAGTGAGGACCAGCTGTACCAGGAGAACCCAACTGTACTGCGACAGCGAGCGCCCAGACCCTGCAGCCGGCACGGCGACGCGACAAGCGCCGTCTGGCGAGACGTCCACACGCAGCGAGTGTCGCCGGCATTTCACATACCACCGTCCAAAGATCTATTTCACTAATTAAGATCAGCTGGGAGTTTATTAATGCGAAGCCTAATAGAGACGTTATACACGCTCATACTCACTGTCGTCACGTCATAGCCAAAGCGTGAGGTGAGTTGGCGGGCCGCTCACCTATCCTCCTTGATGACATCCACGAAGTGCGCGTCGCTCCGCTCGCGGAAGTTCTTAGAGCGCAGCGGGATGAGGGCAGAGTGGTCCATCATGCCCACATCTGCCCCTGCACTACCGCCGCCGCCCCCACAGCTGCTGGCCAGCTTCATCTCCTTCTCCTGCAGCATCTCACACAGTGACGTCTGGCTGTTGGCCAGGGCCTGACCCGCATGGGGGCTCAGAAGTCCATTCAGGGCCTTAGGACTCCGGCCTGGGGGTGCCTGGGGGAAAACCAGCGGGGTAGACGGGTGAGTCAGGTACTCTAACGGAGTCACAATGCAGCCACAACGCACCTCCCCACCTGGGAAGGTGGGGCACTCGCCTTGCCGCTGTTGCCCTTGCGTTCGTCTTGGCAGCCATTCTGCACCGCGCTCTCCTCCTGCACCCCATCCTCCCCAGGGATCAGCACCACACTGCAGGAGACGCATGGAGTCTGCGGGCACACGGACACGGGAGGAAGCACATGAAACCTGCATGTTCCCGGAACCCTCCGCATGCCCGATGTGAGGACTCGGGTTTTCACAACAGGGCTATTTCCTCCCTGTTTGGGAGTGGGAGCGATGGGGGCATGGGGGGGCACGATGCTTCAGGGGTCATTGGGGAAGAAGGCAGTACGAGCTTCTCTGTGCTCTGTGTGTCGTCCTGTTAATTACCCCCGGCCCTGCCAGGTCACTCAGCCTCCTGCCTCCATGCCCCCTAATTTGCACCCAGCATTTCATAATGAGTGTCCCTCCCCCCAGAAAAAGCCAGGGGGAGTGCGTGCATGGGTGGGGGGAGGGTTGAAGGTAGCTAGAAGGTGGTGATTTGTCAAAGCAAGAGTGTAACCAGCATCTGCGTCTCCAAGGGACGGGAGCAAGGCCCACTAACCATATCCACTCTGCCTGCAGCTGACCTGACTGAGGTCTGATCAAGTCAGAGAGAGCGGTGGCTTCAGATTGCTCCACAGAACCCACCTCACTCTTAGCAGGGGCGTCCGTACAAGCAGAAGCACCAGCCGCAGCATTTGCCGGCCCGTCCGGGGTGCAGGCCCGAGGAGAATGGCTCGAACCATCTGGGCCGAAGTCGGAAGCGGGGGCGATCTGTGAGCAGCTGCACTGCGAGTCAGGCCGACGTCCTGAGATCAGGTAGGTCTTCATCCCTGGAGGTGGGGGTTAAACACGAGCATGAGGTTCTGATCGGGTTGGCCCAATTTAGCCCTGATCTATAATATATTTATCATTGGGCCGCATGCAATCCAACAAGCCACATTCCAAAGACACATGCAAGACAGAATCGCCGTCCCGCTTGTGGAAAGCCAGCTAACCGTGTGTCTCTGGATCATGCTGCGTGGTCATCGGGTCACGCTCACTGCCTCAATTTGGACCGGGACCGAGAGGCAGGCTCTCGGAAAATGGTGCATCGCATCCGGAATAACGATTTTCACAGCAGTGAAGACCGGCCCCGGCATGCAGGAAAGCATCCAGGAGTGACTTTTTCCCCCATGAAGTAACTAAACCTGCCAGGTAACTCAAGGGGAAGCTGCAGAACCAACCGGCGTGCTAGCCAACGGTGATGGGCAGCAGGCAGGGTACAGACTGAGGAAGGGACCCGCGTGTCATTTAGCAGCCGACAGAGGTGGGCAGCATTCCAGGCTCAGTTCTGCTGTACATATTTAATCAGAATCGCCCTGCACTGATACCTCCATTTGCTGCACAGCATGAGAGCTCCAGCAGGAATTAAACTTCCTATAATTGACGGGCTCCCTCCTCCTCTACCTCAGAAGGCCTCACCACCATCTACTGGACTTATCCTGCTGTCTTTTGTAACAGTTGGAATCCTAGTCAAGAAATTTCTGCATCCGCTGGGAGCCATAACAGGGCCAGATGCAAACTCCCCCTGCAGGCAGGGGTCTGCAGGTGCAGCTGTTCTTCATGTACGAATTTGGACAGTGGGGCACTAGGGTCCAACCCACATGAAACAGAACTGATTGGGGAAGGTCCCTCAGAGAGAAAGGTGATGAGGTCAGCAGAGTGAATCTGATTAAATGTGTGGTGTGAGTCAGAAAAGAAAAAAAATGTTTAAATCCTGTTCTACAGCTGGATGTACACACACAAACACAGACATACACACACAGAAAGTACCCTTTTCAAAGGGGTATGAAAAGTGCCCTTTTTGTCTGACTGAATGTGGCCACCGGCTGTTGCACTCTGAAGAGACATGATTCAAGTTCATAAGTAGACAGCAGTAGTATGTAAATACGGCCGTCAAAAGCCCGATGAAACAACGGCTCTACATAAAGATAACGACACGGGCAATAATCAGAGCCCCACTTCCAGTGGCCCTTGCAAATCCACAGACATGGACTCATGGCCCACCTACCCCCATGCCCTGTACTGACAACCCTCCTCAGTGACACACCAGACAGACAATGGGTTTCTTTTGAAAAGAGCCAGCTGGGGGGGGGGGCTTCCTGGTCACAGCTTTGACAGTTTCCGCCCCCTCGTCGCCTCCCCATTAGCCTTTGCTCCTTACCGTGCAAACTCTGCAGGTTGTGGCAGCTAGGTAGGAATCAGTTAGGCATGTCCCCCCCCCACCCCCCTACATTCTTGGTACAGGCGAGAACAAGACACCCACCACAAACTCAGATAAGCCGTGAAGCCCGGGCACACTCTGATGTGCAAAGGATAATAACGGAAATCATGCTGCAAGCACATTTAACACGGAATGAAACATGAGACAGATGCAAGAACGCTTGTGTTGTAATACTATTTCAACAAAAGACTAAACAATCTAGCAGCGAGCCCCAACCACGGCCTCTGTTTTCCTTAAGAGGGGCAAGCGAGAGTGAAGTGAAGCCAACCGATTTTTAGCCTGACCAGACCAGACCAGTGCAACACAGAGGGTCTTGACCCAAAGAGGAAACACCATCGATGCCAGAACAAAAGCAAGAGTTTTAGGAAACCGAGAGCACGGCTCATGGTCACCTCCGGAGCACAATCCACGCTCACGCCGCTGAGGGGGAAACAAACAGGTTACACTCCCAGACCGCGGTACAGACCTGCCGCTATGCTACGGCCGCCTCTTGCCACATAGGCAATAAAAAACAGAAATGAATGCCATGCATTAAATTCAGATTTCAGGACAGTCTACATAACGTGCGTGAGCAGCAAGGACAAACGTTGCAGCGACGACCGACTTTGCGATGACAGTGAGACAGCGACGGCGACGTGGTCTGTGCCGGCCAACAGTCAACAGACGGTGACTGATTCATGGCCAATGGACTGTAACTAGGGGAGGCCTAGAAGCGCAAGGAGACTTACCAATGGTTCTTTAATTGTTTTTCACTTAATAATAACGGTTAATTACCAAAGCAGCTGCGGTCCACTGTATTAACATGCTCCATCAGAACAGTCACGTGGTGGCCCCCTAACTTAGAACCCCGCCCACTCCATCTGTACATACAAGAGCAGGAAGTCAGCTGAAGCCGCCTGGGGGGGGGTCTGGATATAGAAGAGGGTGGCAGCTGGGGTGGGCAGGCCATGGCCACCCTGGGCCACCTCATAGATCCGCCCCTGGAGCAGCGACCCTCCTTGCTGCCATTTGTGAAAAGGACGACCGCTGCCAAGAACACTGCAGCACATCCATGATGATGTGACCCAAACCACTAATACCAAAGCACCTACTTAGCAGTCACCTGCCCCAACACCACCCCCCATCCCTCACACCCCTCCCCAGCAGTGTGCGACCCAGATACTGTCCACAGACACTCAACGCAGAGGCCACTTACAGCACAATTGAAGCTACCAACCGTCTCCAAAAGACATGGAGAGGTGAGGGCGGGACTCATCGCGAACGGTGTGCACATACAGTGAACCAGGGCTGTGAGTGGCACTACAACACATTCAATGCCATTTAACAAGCACAGCGAACAAGAGGGACAAGGACAAGGCCCCCCGCTAAACAGAAAGCAGCATGCAGCCCGCGCGCACCAAGGTGACACATCCCGAGACACCGAGTGCGTCCGACAGCGACGATCTCATATGGGGTTCTGTGGTACGTGTCACGGCGCTCCCGAGAAAAAAGAAACAGGCAGCCAGGAACAGGTGGCGTGGTCTGCCGCCAGCTGGCTCCTTTCCTGCCCCCCCCCACCATCAGTGCCAATGTCCGGGCCGGTGTGGGGCCAATGAAGGCGAGAGCCGGCAGGGGGGTGCAAGGCAGCAGCTTATTAAAAAAGAAAAAAGGTCTGAGTACCTGTGGCCCACTGAACAGCCATGTGAGCGAAAAGCGGGCTGGGAGCTTAGCAGGCAGACAGAAGAAGGAGCCCCAGGCCACAGACTGTCTCAGCAGGAAAAACCCCCAATGGGACCATCGGTGTCAGACACATTGCTGTCTGTCATCTAACTCCATAACATGCCAAAACAATCTATCAAGTCACCATACAGCAGCCAAGTACAATTTAAATAGATCATGTCTAGCTAGAGAAACATTTTTTTTTAAACCTCCCAGTCTATAGACCTATGAGAGGGAATGGGGATGATGTCATGGATATTATTGGCTTCCACCTTCTCTTCTCTATCGGTGTCGTACGAGAGCAGCCAACGTCAACATTCAGTATCGGGATTATTGGGGATGTCAGATGTGAACGGCACACCCACAAATCCCAAGTCCGCTGAAGAGAACCGCCACTGTAGCCTTTGGCTTGAAACAGAGGACAAATATCACAGTGTCTATATCGAACTGTTTTTTGACACGACTCCAAATGAAAAGCAACACTACCTCTATTTCGCACCAGAACGTTACATAAATGTGTGTTTTTATAGAGAGGGTTGGGTTCAGTTCAATTCCCCATTACAACCCCTGAACTGGGTGCTTCAGTGATCCATAGAAATGTGTCATCTGAATCTTGACCTCCTGGTAAGATCTATGTTTGAGAACATGTCTGTGAAGCTGGACGATATGATCCCACAAACACTGCAGAGAATGGCTTTGCTCGGACCCTCTAGACATCTGGGAGTGGATTTCACCATTAAGTGTCTAACAGTTGGGCCGCCCATGTAACCTGGCCAGGCCTAACTGGAAATAACTGCGTGGAGCAATCTTGTAAGCTCACCACCCACTTGGTTAAAGGTGTGGGTCAGATATGGTGCCGTTTAGACAGTGGGCATGAGTGGGAAAGATCCAAGTTGATCAAACTTTCCCAATGAACACTGGTACTGGGACAGATGCATTCAATTCAAATAGAAATACATAAACGTGCTGAGTAAGACCTGAAATGTTGGATCTAAATTGATACGTGCAAGGCCTCCATCACTGCAGTGGCCCTAAAGAGCTGTGGTAGCTGTTGTGGTGACCTGCTGCTGGACACCTGTGTCAAGGTAAGACGTCAAGATGTCAAAGGCAATGCGGTCTGAGGAGTCTCCTGAGAGAGCCGAGGGGGCCCAACAGGCCAGAAGAGTTACAGTGAAGATCGTCACAGAGGCAAGATCTAGCGTTTTCTAGGCATGGGAGGAGCTTAGAAAAGGAAAGACTACCAAGTGTCTTCGAGGACGTTACGAGAAAACCATCCAACACTTTATGGAGACGGAAGCTTGCTTAGGCTGTGTTTAGCCAAAGTGAGGAAGTGATCACCAGCTCTGATGGTTATCAAACAAGGGAAAGAACACCCCGAGAAAGTCCATAACATATTGGATATGTCCCTTTATTGGATATGGCGAATGAGAGAATCACTGCAGCTAGAGCTGTTATGGTGGTCAGAGATTTGCAAGTGTAGATGAAATCTGTCCGGACATGTTGAAAGCTTTGAATGCTGGAATGACAAGGTTGATATGCCTCTTTGATGTTCCATGGAAGGAGGGTAAAGAATCTCCGGACTAGCAAACAGGCAAGGAGGGCCAGAGAGTATGTTGCAACTACAGGGAGAACAGACTTCTCAGCCTCCCTGAGTAAGCCTAATGGTGAAACCCGGGATTCACACAGAACATGCAGATTTCCAGATTCCAGGCTTAGCTTTTCTCATTCACAGTTGTATGTGGGTACTTCACATTATACTAAAACAGGGCGCCAGAGCCACTTCTGCATGCTTGGCGGTCCCGGGACGAATTTAGTGAGCGTTGGCACAGAGTCAAAGTCGTTACGAGTAGGCGTTAGCCCCCGACAAGGGAGCATCTTGCTTATATTCTGTGATTTCCATGAACATCAAGGAACAGTCGTGGCTTGAAATGCAACCGCTATGAGTGACACCCCACCGATTCGCAAATGTCGTTCTTCTTTTGACGTCATGGGAACAGGAGCTCCTGCATGAGCTTCAGCAGTTCAGTGTTGAGTGTGAAGAGGTGGTAATGAGGATTAGCATCACTACATCTTAGAGGCGCTCAGAAAAAATAAGATTCTTCAGCTCACCCGAAAGTAAGTGTCTACCTAAAGTGAAGGATTTTAAGTATATTAGCGTCTTGTTCATGACTCACGGTAAGAAGGAACAAGGGATCAACAAGCAAATCGGTTCAGTGGCTGCAGTTTTCCAGGCAATGAGCAGGTCTGAGATGGTGAAACAGGAGCCAAGTCGTCAGATGAGACTCTAAGTTTACCAATCAATACATGACCTACAGTCATATGCAGTGGGTAATGATCAAGGTCACAATTGCAAGCAACTAAAATGAGATTTCTAAGCAAGGTTGCCAGGTTCCAGATCCAGAGAAGCATCAACTTTCGAATCGAGTGAGTCAGCGGAGATGCTCTGAGTAAGGATGCAACCTGGTCTGTTCCCAAGAAAGCAGTCTCGGACAAATCCCACTTGGCAGAGTCTCTGATGCAGACTCAGGAGACAGCGGAGGGAGTAAATCTCCCAGATGGCTTGAAAATGTCTGAGGATCCCTAAGAACAAGGCTGCAGCCTTGGAAAGGGAGGTCTGGTATGACTGCCTCAGCATACTGCCACCCTAACCCTCATCAAAGGAATCACTATCAAAATGATGATGAAAACTCAATGTGAAGTGCTAAAGAATGATAAGAATTTCAATCCCCAAAAATAAAGTCCATTACTTGCCAAAAAACATTTCTAACAGCCTTTTCAGATCACTTTATGAGGGCACATGCCCCTCATGAAAGAGCAAATGAATAAATATAACTAAACATATGGTAGCACCTCTTCCCAGCTATCTTCTTGCACCAGCCTAACTTAATACATGTCTATATTTACACGTTGTACTTTTGACTCACCTGGCCTTCCAAAATCTTCCTGAAACCCTCAGAGTTTGGCTATTCCTGATGTACAAGATCAGACTTTTGCTACGAATGACACGTCAAACCTTACGGGCTACACCACTGACATCTCGCAGATTTGTGACCAAAATAGAGGATTCCCATCGTCCGTGATACTCAGGGTGCCATGGAGAGTGTGTTTACCAAAGCTCAAGCCCGTCTCTCCTCCAGTCTACTTCCCAGCCACCTAGACTATACTCGGCTGACAGCTATTGCTTTTAAGGGAGGTCCGTAAAGACGGGGAAAGTTGCCAAACCCTCAGGATGGTTCCACAACCTCCGATTACATTCGTCTGAGGAGAATACGTAGGATACAGGTCACCTCTTGTGCATGTATCACTAAAACGAAATACTGCACACACCCCATGCTGCCCCCAGCAGGATCCAGATGTTCAGCGCTGCAGAAGCACAAATCGCCAGATCGTTTTCTCCCACCAGAAGTGGCGGACAGGGAATTGCCATTTCACTCAATGCTACCACCCCCCCCCAAACCTCCTGCTACGTCTCAGCCGGACTTCAAGTTAGACCCCCCAGGTCTGTACAGGCTTCGTGTGGGTGTTCGCACGTGTGTGAACGCCGGCAGCCAACTCAAACACGGACGTCACTCAACGCCAGATCTGACAGTTCATTTCCTTCTTAAGAGCCTGTTTCAGCACAACGGGAAACCCTGATATTAGCTATAAAGCATTAAATGAGGGGCACCTGGAAAGACGCCAGCATGCACCCACCACTTCAGGATTTGCGTCACAGCAGAAGGTGGGGGAAGGAAGCAACCAGCGGCAACCTGACTGAGGGTCCTACCCTCCAGGTATGACCACACTGCAACCTTGAAGCCTTCACACATACTCCGGGCTGAACCAGACCAAGAGCGCCCCTGCTGGTTAGCCGGTCCTCACACCACACAAGTTCCTTAATACATTGTACTCGAGCAGGTGTGGCCTCCTTACCCCAGTGCTTCCAGCCGTAGCCGCTGGGGCGAGTGCCGCGCCATGATTCAGCTGTGCCGCCGTGCGCCGACACAGAGCAGCAGTCATGAATCCATAGCGATGTTGACAGTTATTTTGAGCAGCCATGTCAGGCAACCAGCGTCCTGCAGCGTTCCTCCTACATTATTCGTGCAGCTGTTTAGCACACAACTGGCCCAAAGCACCGGCCCCAACAGGCTACACTGAAGGCCCTCCTCCTTCCACTTGGGAGGGGATGCCCTCCACGGCTGCACCTACAAATGCCATAATCTTTTTCTCGGAACACTGCCTTCCTTATTTTGCCAGTCACCAGTTAATACCCCCCAATGAATAAATCTAAGGGAAAATGCCATTTGTGTAGCACCTCCCTGCCCAGAGACAGCCAGAGCATAGACAAGCCACACCAAGGTCGGCACACTGACACGACGACAGCAGTATCAACTCGACGGGGCTTGTGAAACGACCCAGAGTCACTTCCTGCCAAGCAGTCACATTGTGCGTTCAGGAAATGTCGTCACAATAAGGAATTTCAGAACATCTGCAGAGGTAGCTGCAAAAACTATATCTGCTTACCATATTTAAAAAACAAAAATAAATAATGAATAAATAAATAAATAAACGATGTGATATATCCAACAGTCCCTTCCGGCAATTTATACAAAGACATTTATATGAAGACACCGTATGATACTTTATCCATGTTTATGCCGGCGCTGCTCTGCAATACTGCAATATAGGAAACAGAGGTCTGTGTAATCTAATCTCTTTGCCCAGGAAGTCAAAAGGACAGACACTCATTATTCCTAAGGAAAGATGGGGCCAAGAAATAAGAGGTAAAACTCATATGGAGATCACTCCCATCAGCATCATCCACCATGCAAAGCAGTGTTTCCCAATCTGGTCCTTGGGGACCTGCAGCAGGTCCACGTTTTTGCTCCTTCTGTGAGCTGGGAGGGAGCAAAAAATGTGGACTGTCTGTGGGGCCCCGAGGATTGGGAAACACTGCCATAAAGGTCCTCTGTCAAAAGTGTGAAGTCCAGCTAGATCAGGATCAGAACATTCTGCTGCCTCCTGGAGACTGGCTTGTACCAGACTCCAAACCCAAGGCTCACCAAACCACTCACACCTGAAGATCCTTTATTGACACTCCAAACGCTGGTAAAATGACAGTTCATTTCAATCTCTGCATGAGCATGTTCAGCATAGGGCTGCAACAACTAATCAATAACGTTGATAATAATTGGTAATAAAAATAGCTGACAATGTATTTTGCCATTGACTGGTTGCAGTTTTGCTGCCTTAACTGCGCATAATGACATCACCCCCTAGCTATGCTAACATTGGCGTTTAGCCTAGTACATACTTCACCTTTCTGTTACGGTCCGCACAAGGTTGTGCGTGCGGACTCTTGCATACATACTACATCTGTCTCTGGACTTAGACGGCATACAGCAATGATATTCCTCCATACAAATACAGGCAGTGTAGTGAAATATGTAAACCGTTTTTTTTTTTTTTTTTTTTAATTACCAAGATTTCAAAATGCCTAAACAGTGCTACTTTTGGAATTGTCAAAATACCATATACCACAGCATAATCATTCGCAATCTTTGTTATTATGCCACTTTGTCACTTTAAATAGAAACTCTCTACACTGAGCCAAAGCTTTAATTACAATTTTAACTTTACAAAATACCACCTGGGGTTTATTTAGATAAAGCCTTCGCATTTTCTCTTTAAGCCCCGTTTTTTTGGCTCAGCTGATTAACTGGTTGATCACCTGACCACATAATTAAATCGATCACCAGAAAAACGCCCAAGACCTATCGCTCTGCTTTCCTTTTCAGTTTTACGCTGAGCGCCTCCTTCCCCTGACAATGGAAAATGCACATAATTGAAACGCACCGTTGCTGCAGAAGGGAAGCCGCCAAGGGACATAAATCAGAAGGTTCACCTTGGGAAACCCTCCAGGGTCCCAGCGATTCAGAGCCCAGGCTGCCTGCGGCAATGCTACACAACGCCTTCGTCTCCAGCATGACGGGACCCAGAGAGACGAAACGCCGCGCACTGGGGTCAGGGCCGCCTGCAGTGTTACATAACAGCATCCAGGGCCGAAAGCAAGGTCGCCACAGGAGGGCCCTCACAGGCACTGCGACACAACCCCAAAGGGCACACAGTCAAAGGCTGTGGCGAATGGCGACGCCCTGGCGTGGCCCATTTCCCACAGCGGAGGTGGGCGAGGGGGGCATGGCCGGGCGCCATGGCGGGGGCTCACATCAAAGCCCTGCCAGTGTCCCAGAGCGGCTTCTAACACCAATCCCTGGATCTATTTACCCCCAGCCAGAAACTAACACAGCGCCATAAAATCTCTCTCTCCTTATCGCACTCGGTCCCCCCCGCCCCCTTCTCTCTCCTCCTCGCACTCGCTTCCTTCCAGTCCCTCTCTTCCTTCTCCTCATACTCACCCTCCAGTCCTCCTCCTCCTCCTTATACCCTCTCTACAGGCTCTTCCTCCTCATGCCCTCCCTACAGTCCCCCTCAGGCCTTCCCTCCTCATTCCCTCCCTCAAGTCTCTCCGTCCTCATTCCCTCCCTACAGTCCCCTGCAGGCCTTCCATCCTCGTTCACCTCATTCTTTCCTTTACTTCCCATCCTGCTTTTTCTTACTCAAAAAAGTGTTACATCTTCCACAAGCTTCTCAACCTTAAAACGCAACTGATATAGTGAGAGACAAAAAAAAACACCAGCTCACATACCCAGAACACAAAGCCTTAAGATGCGTGTAGAACATTTCCAGTCAGCTACGTGGGCCAGACCGACCCTTTGGTTTCCAAAGACGCTCAGAGACTCTGAGTCTGCCCAAGCCTCCCCCCCAGTACACTCCCCAGTCAGCACCCAGCTGAAACACAGTGCTGGTCGGTCTTTAGCAGAGAACTGCAACACCCCCCCCCCCACCCCACCCCACGTCACGTCAGTATAACCTCTGAGCTGGAATCATTTTTCTTCCTGAAGGTCACCGGTGTCTGCGTTATTAGCTTCCACAGCAAAGAGCATCGCCTGAATCACAAGCAGCCGCAGATGATTACATAAACCCAGTTCCACAGTTTGTAGAAATGGCTGTGGGAGGGTGGGGAGGGGGGTTTCCAATGGTTTCAGAACACCTACGCAGACAATAGCCAGAGTGTGCAGCCACAGAGCGAGACGGCCCGGGACGCACACCAGAGTTTCCACTCGCACCGTGCTCTGGAGAGGGACGGGAGGGCCAAGCAGGACACCGGACAACTATTTGCTGGCGCTAAGCGCCGGGGAAGGGTGAAAAGGCCCGTCTGGAGCCGAGGATTCGGGCTGCAAAGCACACAATCCGAAACGTCTGCGCCTACGGCTGCTGGCACGGTGTGTGAGGTCGGCCCCCGCAGCCACACGACGACCCGAGACAGCTGCCAGCCGTGTCCCGCAAGGTCACGCATCAGCCCAGACATCCGGGACAGAGAGCTCTCGGGCAGCACAGAACAGCGATTCACTCTCACTAGGGCTATCTTGGTGTGTTTTTCTTAGTTGCTGTGAACCTTCTCGGTTTGTAAAACACACACATGCATTACAAATCGGCTTACCAGAAGAGTGGGCACCAACGGACGGACTAGTGGTCATTCCACCACTATGGAGCAACCGCCACAATACGGCCAATTCTGGGATGGGGTAATCCCTACACACTATGGCACAGGGAAGCCCAGGGGTTATTTCTTCAAGGTGGGGTGGTTACAGAGAAAAGATAAACAGGTAATAATGATCACTGATCCCAGTAAACTCGAGAATCAGAAGCGTACTCTCCCAGCTAATAATATCACAATAAACAAACTTTCCTATATAATTAGAGTTTGAGGAAAAAGTGTAGCAAATGCGATATCCCCTTTCTGAAAAGGATTCGCATGTTTCCTGACTGTAAAACCAAATCTAATTATCCATTCAAGCAAACCATTTACATCTTTCTGAATAAATCAAATCAGTCCTCCTTAATGAATTGTTTTAGTAATATCATTTACAACACAGTACGGGTCAAATGCCCCCGTGAAATTAACTGTGTCATGTCAAACCCCTGTGATGTTAAAACCTCCTCCAACCACATCCTCCTCCAACATCAGTTAAAGTTCAGTCCATCTCTTACAGACTTGGTGAGGTGAGAACCTGACGTCAGTCTCATTCCCGCGCCTTCTCGTCGTCTTAATCAGCAAGCTGTCACCAAGCAAGCCCAAACCTCGTCGCCCAGCGTCAAAAGGCCGAGAATCCCCGGATGCATGCTCAGACATGTCACCACGACACCCGGCCACTGCTCATGTCCCGGCGGGACAAGCCGTTCAGCAAGGAAAGTGGTGGGGGGGGAACGACACCGAATGGCAAAAGGGGGTGCATCTCAGCACCAGCCGACTTCTGCATTATCACCGCTGCTCCTGCAGCTCGCAGGTGACAGCTGCAGGGCCAGCCGGGGTAACACGTGCCCACCTTGCGGCCACGAGCCCCCCACGTGCCCCCCGAAGGCCCCCCATAGGCCCGGCTGGGACGTCACTATGCGCACGCTCTGAGCCTGAAATATATCAGCCTCCAGCCGGGAAGGGGAAACGGCAGGAAACTGACCCAGTTTCCACCATTTTAAAACTGGAACAAAGAACTCTGCAGCCGGACGGAGAGAGAGCAGGTGTCCATCTTCCCGATACGGGGCTGCCTCAAAGAGGGCGAGGAAAATGTCCTGCGTCCTGACCCACCCAGCCAGTCCCCCAACCAGCCTGCTTCTGAAAACCGCATGCACGTGTCGAGCTTCTTTTTTTTTTTTTTTTTACAGAAAGCCTGAATGTCCTAACCATCACTCTAACAACGCCCAGCATTATTATTATTATTATTATTAAAGATCTACCAGCTGAACATTCACCTAAATACCGGCAAAATTGTTTTTAAATTAACTCAATCAGGAACATTTTATGGGCTAGTAAGTCAAACTACATACCAGCAGCATGTCTGTTACGGAGAAATACCAGGAATAAACAGGAATGACTCTGTGTCCTGAGTCATGACTCCAGCTGCACTGGTGGAAAAGTCTGTCACTTCTCAGCCTATTATAGGTTTACTAAGGGAGAGGATGGTATAGGACACTGCACATCTGATGACTGGGGTGCTGCTGTACGCTCCTTGGGATCCAGTGCTCAGACACACGAGCTGGTGAGTAGCCCACAAAATACCTAATAGTGATCGGAGTAATTAACTGGGCATCCCCCCCTCAACTTTTATCACTGCTATGCAATGCCCCCCCCCCCCCCCCTTTCAAAAACTTTAACCACTGAAACCCCCCTGAATTTGTGTGTGTGGGTATTAAGAACACAGTCATAGAGATAGACAGATGGATAGACACACACACACACACCACACACACACACCACATTATTTTACTTCTCACTGAATAAAAGGCTGGAGACCACTGCACTGGATTTACCAATCCTCCCGCAAGATGGATCCAAGCCCCAGCGTCTAATGGGATAGGGATCCAGACGATGAAGCCCAACTGGCCTGGATCACACCACTGACACGTACGTTATAAGCTCACAAAGACACTGGTATTGAACCTTTCCTTTACTGGACACCTTAGCCAATAGGGAATGGGGGGAGGGCAGTGCATAAATAACTACAAGCACGTTAGAGGCGTCAGATTTGGCAGACGGCATGCTGGAACAGAGAGCTGGAGGTCAGGCCTTGTTATTCCGTCCTTTACGGTAACGTGAGTCACCGGCAACAGCACTGAGAATGGATTAATGTCTACGTCAAGGAGACACGGTGAGGACTTCATGACAAACCCATCGCACCCAAAGCCATGATGTCCCAACACCCCTTGTGGGTGGGTGGGGGGGGCTTTTTGCCGCGGCGGGAACAGAAAAATGAAAAGGACCCATCTTGCGTATAGAAAACGGCTCTCTGAATCCAGTGATGGCCACCTCCAGCGGAGCCTCTGTAGCAGCTGGGAGGGGTAAGGTAGCCACACGAGGGGGCGGCCATGCCTGAGTCAGCACCAGGGGAGCCTAGGAAGAGTCGCATCCCCAGAACACCACTTCAAGATCACTAAGAGCAGCGGGGGATCTTTATCACCATGACGGCAACCTCCGATTCTGAAATCACGCGCAGCGAAAGCTGGAGAGAACGCTACAAGAATCACGCCCTCTGGGTCCGAGGGGGTGGGTGGGTGAGTGAGTGTATAAGTGAAAGTTAACACCACCACCCGCAAGTTTACATTATTCACCGGGATGAGTTCAGGAAAAGGATCAGCAGGGGAATGAGAACAGAAGGGAGCAGCCATTTACATACTGCTCATCTAAATGTAGGTGGTCAGCAACTAACTACAGTCAACTTCCATAAAGCCCCACATCCCATAATCACCTCTGCACCTGCTATTCAATGGAAGAGAATGTCTGGGTTCAGTTGCTGTTCTTCACCTCAAAATGAGTCACCTTATTATTAAAGTACAAAACTTCAACCTCTATTAACACCTTAACCTATAGCCAATAGAATTAATGCACAGCCCTGATTGGTCAGTCCAAGCAACATCACTTCCTGTATAGCCGTACCACAACCTACAGTAGATCTCCCCAACCATCAAACTCTCAATATACCCCCACCTACCCCCCGGCTGCCCAGAGCCCTTACCTTTGAGCTGGTCTGTGACCACGCTGTGGCCGACACGTTCCGTCACCCGGCCATCCTCACACTGATAGCGGTCATCCAGGAAACGGGCAGTGGCCTCGGAGATGTGCACCTTCCCGGCCACACCCAGTTGCTCCATGAGGTTGGCCAGGTTGACGTCGTTGGACCAGACGTCGAACTTGAAGCGCTTCATCCCCAGGATGCCACAGAGGACGGTGCCCGTGTGGACACCCACCCGCATGTCTACCATCTCTCGTGTCTCCCGGCAGAACTGCTCGATGGCCTGGATCATGCCCAGGCCCATCTCGATGCAGCAGTAGGCGTGGTCAGGCCGTGGCTCAGGACAGCCGGCCACGCAGTAGTAGCAGTCGCCCAGCGTGCTGATCTTCTCACAGCAGGTTACCTCACAGAGGCGGTCGAAGCGGCCGAACAGGTCATTGAGGAGGCCCACGAGGGCATGGGCCGACTTGTTGGCGCTCATGCGGGTGAAGCCCACGATGTCGGCAAACAGGATGCTGACGGGATCCATGCGGCGCATGTTGAAGGGCCGGAAGATGATCTGACCCCGAGGGATGGAGGTCTTCTTGCGCTTGCCACCCTTCGGGCTGGCAGAGGCCGCGGCGGCCATGGCAGTGGAATAGCGCTTGACTGAGTTCTCGCCCTCATCGTCACCCTGCTTCATGAGCTCGTCAGCCACACGCCGTGGCATCACCGAGTGGATCATGCGCTCCTTGAGCGCCTTCTCCACCTCCAGGTCTTTGCCGTGCATGATGGCCTGGCCCACCTTGAGGAAAGTGCTGCGTGAGCGAACCTCAGACATGATGAAGAGGTGCACGCCAATGGCATGCGCGCACAAGTGCAGCAGTGCCTTGGCTGGCACAAGCCAGCGCAGGGTGGCCCAGTCCGACTCGGAGAGGTCCAGAAAAGAAGCACTATCCCTTTGGGCCAGGTGCACCCATCCCAGCGCCTCAAACAGCACCGAGTAGACCAGCCCCAACAGCACACAAGCATACAGGCGAATGTGGAGCACACTGTAGAGGAGGAGCAGCACCTCCACGCACAGGGAGAAAGTGCCCACGGGGGAGACACAGGGGGTTAAGGAGCTGCCTTCTGAGGGGGTCTCGGTCGTGCTGAGGTTTCCACTCCAAAGGACTCCGCTGCCCTCATCCGGAGGGCTCCTCTCGGTATCCTCGAAGCTGGCCGCCTGCATCTGCGACGCCAGCGTGAGGGCAAAGGCCACGGCAATGAGCAGCAGCGAGGCCTGCCTGTAACTGTGGGCGTACAGGTGGGTGAAGGTGAAGAGGAAGAGGAACAGGCAAATCAGCAGGAACGCGGCTGTGGGCACGAGGAAGGCGCTCAGGCTGCAGTGGGCAGAATTGGCGCTGAAGTAGGTGCCCCAAAGGAGACTGGCAACGGCCAAATAGGACAGCACGTAGCGGAAGCGCCGCTGCGTCTGCGGGAAACACCTCTCCTGGCACGCCTCCTCCAGGATGGGCGAGTCGAAGCCAGGGTCCCAGAACTGCCCGTTGGACCTCTCGAAAAGCTGCGGCATTCTTCGGCGACCACGGTGCCCTTTGACTACGACCCTCCGCACACCTGACTCCCCCGAGCTACAGCTGGATGAGATGCTGTACTTGCAGTGCTTGGATCCCCCTGCCCCCCCACCGCCGGTGCTGGTGGCCCCAATATTGTGCTGCTGCTGCTGTTTGTGTGCCTTGCTGCTGTTGATCCGCACGGATGCCACGCCGTCCCCACTGGAATCGCAGCTGACCTCCGTGTTGTGCAGGAGCAACTGGGGCGAGGCCATGTTGCTGTATGCGAGGGGACGGAATAAGGCGAACGAGTTATCGGGAGCGGAGACCGGTTTTGAGGTGAAAAATTCCCCCACAGTACTGTGGTTCCACGATGAGACAAGTACAAACGTAGCAGAAAACGACAAGGGAATCACCCGGGAGGGGGGCCGCTGTGTAAGCGGCTCTTCCACTTGAAGAGCGTCCCAGAGGTTTCAGTAGTTCATTACTTCTCCTCCTATGACGTCAACATCCACATTCCTCCACCTTCCTCTGCTGTGAAGCGCCGCGGCCGCTCAATGGCAGTAAGCTCCGCGGTCGGGGCTGTGCTAAAGGTCTCACTCCGCGGAGCCGGCAGCCAGCCCACCGTGGGCGACGGGCGGTCCGTTCATCCTTCCGCGGCAGAAATCAGACGGCGAAGGCGGTTAGTGGAGCTCCGCCGAGACAGTGGCGCCCGTGGCAGCTCGGCCGGCGGGATCCGGCACGCAAGCCGCCGCCTCCCCCGCGCCTTGCGAGCCTCGCACGCTTCGCCTTTTCCAGCTCACTGACACCGAAATCCCACAGCAAACCGCATCCACGTCTCATATTTCTCCGACTCCCCGAATATCACTCACTGTTTATTTTCGTCCAAATGCCCCGTCCCTTCCGAATTATTTTCTGATCCAAAAAAAAAGACAGTAAAAAAAAAAAAAGATAAATACCCGTTCGCAAAGTTACCAAGGGCGCAAAGTTGCCAAGTTTACATGCATTTATACGCTTCCATTGACACCCGACGCCCTTCGCCGGGAAGGACCTGCACGAAATAGCTCCGGAGATTATTTCCCTTTTCCTGGACGCTGTCCGAACTGAGCACGGACACTTCGCATCTTAATAAACGAAACCTCTGCAGTTTTCATACCAATGCAACTTTCCCGGCTCGCCCTTTACGCGACAGACTACAGCTTTATGGGCAGTTGCTTGTAAGTGAGGAGCAACAATTCGTTATTGCTGTGTTAATATCTAAAGGCTGATGTGTGAAATAGGCAGCCGGAGCCCGTTAGGCTAAACGCACATGCCCCCCCGCCGATACAGAGAGGGCCTATTCGGAAGTATTCCCATGGCTAGAGCCCCGTCCTTTCCTGAGCTCCGTCTCCGGATCTCTGTCGGCTGGTATCCCAAGTTCATGCAGAGCACGGTTAGATGAAACCCTGCAATCCGAAGACGACAGCGTGGTAAATATAATTAGGGTGACAGCCCCGAAAGTAGCATTAAAAATAGCGGCGGTATCCCTATATTAGTATCCCACGCGGTCAAATCTTAGAAATAATCAGCTATAATTAGCCCGCTAACTGGCATAGTTGAAAATGCACATTACTATGAAAAATAATCGCCATTATAATTCGCTATTAATGTATAAATTCCATTACCAGGAGGCTCCAGTATTTCTGCTGCTTTCAAGATATGTTTGTTTCAAGATAGTCCCAGAAAATGCTCTGGGGGAAAAAAATGAACATCAAACTTCAATACTACTTGGAGAAAAAACGTGGAGAAAAAATCGGCTCCCGTATAAATTCCCTTATGATCCCGACGTGCGGATTTAAAGTTTTCTCAGGCCACGATCCCACTCTCCAGACAGCAGACAGCAAACGCATGGAAAGATAAGGCTTAATTGCAAGCCCTCCCCAGCCCCCCAGTCCCCCTCTGCTCTTGAACTCCGACAGGAAAGTGCACCGTCGGTCCTGCGTCTCGAGCCAGGGCGCACCGACTGGGCACGAGGACGATCTTCACGTTCAGCAATGCCTCCGTCCCCAGTAGGTCTGCTCCTCGCTTCTGTGCATGATCGGGCACCGCAGCAGCACCGCGCCGGGCTCTTCTCCTTATCGATTACCTTCTGCCCCGTTTCCCGGCTGTGCCCATGTCACTCTGTCCGGGGAACGCTGCCTCGGAACGGTAGCTTCATCTACCCGAAGGGGGACGACGGCGCCGCGGCTGCCACCATCTTCTCGGAGATTTCTGAATTCGCAGCCCAGCGGCGGATCTCGTGTGTGCGAGCAGAGAAAGCAGCTACAGTAATGCAATAGAGGGGAGGGGGCGAGATGGGGATACGTGCACGCACTTGGGAGAGAAAGTGGAGGGTGGCGAGCACGCATTCAAATGGAGGTGGGGTGTCAACTTTTTTCCCTCCTTACTGAACCGCAATGAATGCGTCCGAGCGCGCCCCCACCCTTCTGTTTCTATACTCATTTTTATTTTCGCTGCTTCAACAGGGTCTCACACGGAGACGTAGGTTGGAGAGGAAACCTCGACGGTGCACTTTTCATAGTAATGTGCATTAATCGTATATTAAATGTACATTGTATATGACACGTATATGTATATCTATCCATATGCGGTCTCTTGCTCTTCTCTCCGTTTTGGACGAAAAGAGAGTCGTAGATATTTCCTATTATGTCTTAGTGGTTGCTCTGGCGTCAGTGGAAGCAAAACAGTTTCCACGAAAAGGGCAGGCAGCTCTTTCACGCAGCATACTACGGGAAACGCACATTCGTGAGTGAATCTCGTCGACCTCCACTGGGGAAAAAAAAAGCAGCACTGGTCCTGTGTCAAACCTACCAATTGCACTCGGAGGCCAACTGTATTCAATGAAATGAGTCATATTTATGGATAGTAATGGATTTCAGAAAATGAGACAAAAAAAAATCTATGTGCAGGTTACATAGTCAGCCTTAACTGTAAACCGTTAAATTTTCTGTGTGTTCTTTCTTAGGAAATAAAAATGGAACCTTAAATTCGAACCAAAACCTATAAATGAAAACAAAACTGTCATCTGATCCTCCTGAAAGAGCCCGTCAGCTGTGTGCAGACTGCCAAGCCTTCGATTCTCGTGCCTGTGCAGGCATCTTCCAGTCAAGGAATGACTATGCAGCACTGCTGGCTCATAATCAGCAGCCTGCAAAGCATCTGGCGCAGTGGCTGTACCTTTGTGATAGTCGTCGGGGTCTACAGTATCTCCTCCAACAGACCCCACCTTCTGAGGTTTCTTCTCACGAAGACAGAAGCCCGTCTCCCTGCCCTGTCTCAGCCGGTCCCGATTCCACACTCCAGCGGGGATCCGAGGTCTGCGTGAGGACAATCTCCGCAAGCAAGAAAGTAGGTCTACGGAATTCCAATCTTGCCACGGCCGTTAAAAGGAAAATACTACCTCATTTGCTCGTTTTTGTTTATTTGCTGTCAGGCAAATATTATTATCAGTTGCAACAATGGCCACTATATAAAATATTGAATGAATAGACTAGTGGGTTATTCTACCTCATTGGGAAATTTAGTGAAGAAGGGGCACAAAACATGAAATTTAGGGAGCTACAACCCTGAGTTTTACCGATAGAACACGGCAGTTTATCTCTGACAGGACGTCTGGCAGTCTAAAGCAGTCTGCAAGACAGTTCCATACCGTTAACTCGGTGTCCATCTGTCCCTTTTCCATGACAGCTTATCCCAATGATAAACTTATCCTACAGTGAGCTGCAAGCCAGGATCAGGAAATATGGTACAGCCTACCCAGGGTGGTATGTCTGTACATTGTAGGGTAGTTACACATAATCATACACTATGAGCGCAAGCCCATACAAACAGCAGTGCATGGTCAGTTCAAGTCTCATCTCCCTTTTCACTATATTAGAAGATCTAGACTGGTTATCAGCCTCTAGTCTAAACGTTTGGACATGATCAGCACCCTGTTGTACTGTACATTTGCCATCACAGGAAGCTCCCCTAATGAGACGGAGATGACTTCATAAAGTATCTTCTTATTGGATAATTAGATGTCAAACGCTGTCACTGGACAGGCAAAAGGGTGCATTGCATCTATAGTAAAAAGCCCCAATTGTCAAAAGTGGATATAACCAGTTTTCACCAGCCAGTGATGATTTATAAGTCTTATTGTATTTTTTGTGTGGTTAGTAGGTTTCTGTTATGACCCCCATATGCATATTAATAATAATCCATCCATTATGGTAACTGCTTAATCCCCACTGGGGTTGTGGGGTGCCTGTAGCCTATCCCGGGAGCGACGGGTGCAGGTGGGAACCAACCCTGGGCGGGCGCCAACACACCACAGGGTGCACACACTCACAGGACCAATTTAGACATGCCAATCAGCCTGCCCTACACGCTTTTGGACTGTGGGAGGAAACCGGAGCCCCCGGCAAAAACCCATGCGAGCACGGGGAGAGCGTGAACTCCACACAGAGAGGACCCGGGACCGAACCCAGGACCTTCTTGTTGGGAGGCAGCAGTGCTAACCACCGTGCTGCCCCATTAATAATAATAATCTTTATTTACATAGCACTTCATATATGGAATGCAGCTGGAAGTACTTCACATATGAGAGGAAAACACCAATAAATACCGAGGTGCATTTGTATTTGTTTACCTAGTCGCTGTCGGAAGGAGATCCCATGGCCATCTCTGATGTCATCAGGCATCAGTCGGTTTGATGATGATGTCACTGACTCGTATGTATAACTCCTTTGGGAATCAGGGAAGCCTCAAAGGAGGAGGAGCCTGTAGGGATGGGGATGTGTGGGAGGAGCAGAGATCCAGGAAGCAGTCTTATGATTGGCCAGTCTGCATCTTGGACAGGCGGGGCCACTCTATACAAGAGAGACACTCCGCATGAAATGCTTCAGGGATGTCCATGAGTTAGGCTGCAGAGTCAGCATGGACAGGAGCATCAGCAGTTGTAACGAAATACATTTGTTTTTAGTAGTTTGCTGTATACAAATACACAGAGAAACACAATCTTGTCACATTCAGTCACAAATCTTTATTATTGATAACCTTACCTCATCAAGTTTAATTCAAGACAGTTTTAAATTGACCATAGTGTTAATCATCATTACACACTGAACAGCTCTGTAAGATCATGAAATTATTATTTACATACTGCAATATATATATTTGTTTTTCCTAAAGTACA